>CM040126.1:107075170-107675170 GCA_022559845.1 Amorphophallus konjac | reverse complement strand
GACAAGAAAGAAAAGTAGAGCTACACGGGGCATCCCCCGGCTCTGACCTCTGGCACTACCTCTGGGCACCCGCACCACGCTGCGCTCCTGACGCGCTCCCCGAAGGTGGCGTCTCACCTGAAACACGGTGAAAACACGCAGGGAATGAGTCTCGGAACAAGACTCAGTAGGGATCACTCGAACCCTACCTTGAAAAACGAGAAACCACTACTCTAGCGGTAGGAAAGTACCTCGGAAAGGAAAGCCCTGTACTCTACAGAACTAGACCCTGCGGCACGTAAACCGACACACGTGCCACGGTACGAGAAGATCGAAACCAACGGTCGAACCGTAAAACCCGAAGGTCAGAAACACACGACTGACAGTCTGACACTCCGTACTCGACAGGAGTACCACCCACTAGAAGCACAGCCGGTAGCGTCCCCTGACGTCTTACACCGCACCGCAGGTGAACCGCCTGACGTGGTAGGTCCTACCCGAGGCGCAAACACCGTACAAGTAACCCCAAACAAGTGACTAGCTGGGGTCACGCCCGTCGACGTGGGTCTAACCACCCTCAACCACGTGTGCACACACAGACCACGCGTCCTAGGTCTGGCCCTCTGACCGGTTTTCCCCCGCATCCGGACTCTGGCTAAGACGAAGGGCCTACGGTAACCGGTCCACAAACCGTCTCGAAAGGTGGGTGCCCGTACACCACTCCCAGGTGAGACCAGCACCTCGTACTGGTGGACTACGACTAGTGGAGGGTCACTGAAGGAGTAGAATCTCGAGTCAACGGAAAACGACGTCCGAACCCGATAACGTGTGGGAATCACCCCACGCACTAGCTCCGTCGCACGGTGACCACGGTCGGAAAAGAAACAAATGCACTGCCCATGGTCAAATGCCTGACCGAGGCAAACGGGACTTCCGAACACCAAAGACACGGTCGCGGAACTCCACGGGGTGCCCGGGACGCACACACGGCCCAAGGGGAACACCCAACAACGAACCAAATCGCGCTAGGGATACCTAGCGCGACAGGGCATGTCGCGCTAGGGTCCCCTAGCGCAACAAGGGATGTCGCGCTATGGCCCCATAGCGCGACACGGACTATCGCGCTAGGGAACCCTAGCGCGACAGGGACCATCGCGCTAGGTCCTCCTAGCGCGACAATGATGATCGCGCTAGGACCCCATAGCGCGACACGAACCGCCAAACTGTTCATCTTCTCCGATGAACACGCTCGGTCGGGGCAGCGCGACCTCCAAGAACGCGCTACTGGAGTATAGCGCGTTCTCAGTCCGCGGCCAGAAACGGTAAGAACGCCCAAAAATTCTAACCACGCCCCCATGCCTCCAAAGGAGAGGGGGAAAACAAAGGGGAAGACCCCTGGGGACCCCTAGTATGATTCTAGGCCATCAAAACACGAAATCATGCGTCGAATCCATAGATCGGGCGAGCTCTCCCCAAATCATGGAAAAACCCAAAAACGCTCAAACGATCCCCTCTCGGCCTCCCCGCGGCCTATAAATCACGGAAAAGATCGGCATGAGGCTAAGGAACGTCACCCTACCTCAATGGAGCGAATGCTCCGCCGGATCGATCACGAATCACGAAGAATGCTCGAAGCTTCACGAACTCCCCACGCTTCCCACGCTCGCCGCACGCCCACGAGATCGCCTCACCGTCGCCCACGCGTCCGCGCCGTCGCCCCGCCACCGTCCGTAGCCGGAGAGGGGCTCGCCGCGTCCGAATGGGAGAGAGGGAGAGAGAGGAGGGCTCACGGTTGGGGAAGGAAGGAGAAAGAAGAAGAAGAAAGAGAAAGGGGGAAAAAAAGAAAAAGAATTATGGCTATATAGAAAATCCGAATTTTCGGAAAAATACCAAAAAATAGAAAAATACATTTCTGGAATCCTCGGAACGCACCGATCGTAGAGGTACCACTCGTGCCTGGGGGAACCGCCCGGTTCGCCCGCAGCGAGCTTCCGAAGGAAAAGCCGAAACACACACCGGGAATCGGAAAACACACGCGGAAAAGCCGCGGAACGCCTCCGGGCCTCCGAAACAACTCCGGATCGCGCCGATCCGAACATGAAAGATGTCCGAAACGAAATTTCAGACACAACGGAGCTGGACACTCCGAAAACCAGATCCGGGACTCACGAAGAAGGATCCGAAAGGTCCGGGATATTACAGCCCTCCCCCCTTAAGGAATTTCGTCCTCGAAATTGAGAACAACCCAATGGGAAAGAAGAGGAAGATTCACTCAAACAGATACAGGAACTGCTGACGCATCTCGTCCTCACGTTCCCACGAAGCCTCACCACCAGAGTGTCGTTGCCACACGACCTTTACCAAGGGAATGACCTTGTTCCGCAGGCGCTGCTCTCGCCTATCCTCCACGCGGATCGGAAACTCTGGGAGAGAAAGATCTGGAGTCACCTCAGGCCAAACAGAAAACTCGAGCACATGAGAGTCATCGGGCATATACTTCCGCAACATCGAGACGTGGAACACGTCATGCACCGACGCCAACTCAGGAGGTAACTGCAACCGGTAAGCAACCTCACCGATGCGCTCCATAATCGCGAAAGGACCAATATAGCGGGGACTCAGCTTCCCACGCCGTCCAAAACGCATCACCCCCTTCATCGGAGAAACTCTCAAGAACACATGATCGCCCACGGTGAACTCGAGGGGCTGCCTCCTACGGTCAGCATAGCTCTTCTGCCGACTCTGGGCCGCCAACATGTTCTGACGAACCAGGTGCACAACATCCACACATTGCTGCACCAATTCCGGTCCCGTCAAAACACGCTCACCCACCTCAAACCAATCAAGTGGAGTCCGACAAGGACGCCCATACAATGCCTCATAAGGAGCCATGCCGATGCTCAAATGATAGCTGTTGTTATAGGCAAACTCCACCAACGGTAGGTGATGAATCCAACTCCCCTGCCACTCCAGGCAGCAGGATCTCAGCATATCCTCCAAAGTCTGAATGGTCCTCTCAGACTGACCATCTGACTGTGGATGATACGCCGAGCTAAATGCCAACTCCGTGCCAAGAGCTCGTTGGAAACTCCTCCAGAATCCAGAAGTGAAGCGCGGATCTCGATCCGACACGATCGAAATGGGAATCCCATGCAACGGCACGATCCGCTCCACATACAAACGAGCCAACCTGGACACGCTCCAGCTGACCTTGACTGGTAACAACCGCGTCACCTTCGTCAGCCGATCCACCAGCAACCAAATACTGTCCTGCCCACTCGGGGTTCTTGGCAACCCCACCACAAAATCCGTGGTCACATGGTCCCACTTCCAAGCAGGAACATCCAAAGGCTGGAGAGTACCTTTTAGTCGCTGATGTTCCGCCTTAACCTGCTGACAGATCAGGCACCTGGCCACAAATTCGGCAACATCTCTCTTCATGCCAGGCCACCAGAACTACCTCCGCAAGTTCCGATACATCTTCGTCGCACCCGGGTGTACGGTGTACCTGCTCCTATGAGCTTCACGCAGCACCGCACGACGAACCTGCTCCTCCGCTGGGACGTACAACCTGCCACGAAACCTCGCAGCACCGTCCTCGCCGAGCTCTACGTCAGCCATCGTAAGAATCCGGGGCAACTCAGGATCCGTATGCTGAGCCTCTGTCACCTGACGACGGATAGCAGGAGTGACAGTCAGACTGGCAAGCACCGCCAACCCTGGCTCCTGGGGAATCTTGAGCCTGAAAGATACTTCGGGCACTTGTTCCCAGAGCCTCCACCTCCTCAACATCAAGGCACTGACCGCAACCTTCTGACTCAAGGCATCGGCGACAACATTCATCCTGCCCGGCTGATAAGACAGGGTGAAGTCATAGTCCTTCATGAACTCCATCCAACGCCTTTGTCTGAGGTTCAGATCTCTCTGCGAGAACACATACCTCAAACTCTGATGGTCAGTGAACACCTCGAACTTCTCACCGTACAGATAATGCCTCCAAATCTTCAGCGCGAAGATCACTGCTGCCAATTCAAGGTCATGGGTAGGGTAGTTCTCCTCATGGGGCTTTAGCTGCCGAGATGCATAAGCCACCACTCTACCATGCTGCATCAAAATAGCACCCAGTCCAACGCCGGAAGCATCTGTACACACCACAAAACCTCCCGATCCAGAAGGCAAAACCAACACAGGAGCCGAGGTGAGCAACCTCTTCAGTTCAATGAAGCTCTGCTCACACTCCTCGGACCAAACGAAAGGCACATCCTTCCGCGTGAGCCTAGTCATCGGGGTCGCAATGCGCGAAAAATCCTGGATAAACCGGTGATAATAACCCGCAAGCCCCAAGAAACTCCGGATCTCCGTCACCGACCTCGGCCTCGGCCACTGCATTACTGCCTCGACATTGGCGGGGTCCACGGAAATGCCATCACCAGAAATCACATGCCCCAGAAAGTGCACCTCGCTGAGCCAAAACTCGCACTTGCTGAGCTTCGCATACAACTGGTGATCTCGCAACGTCTGCAGCACCACACCCAAATGGTACACATACTCCTCAGCAGACCGCGAATAAACAAGGATGTCATCCACGAAGATGACCACGAACTGGTCCAAATACGGATGGAACACCCTCTGCATCAAGTCTATGAAGGCTGCTGGGGGATTGGTGAGCCCAAACGGCATCACCAGAAACTCATAATGCCCGTAACTCGAACTGAATGCAGTCTTCTCCACATCGGACTCGCGAATTCTCAGCTGATAGTAACCAGACCGTAAATCAATCCGTGAGAACACTCGCGCAGACTGAAGCTGGTCGAACAAATCATCAATCCACGACAACGGATACTTGTTCTTAATGGTCACTTCATTCAGCTGCCGATAGTCAATGCACAACCGCAGACTACCGTCCTTCTTTTTCACGAACAACACGGGCGCACCCCAAGGGGAAAAGCTCGGACGAATGTACCCCCTGGCCAACAGCTCCTGCAACTGCGCCCGCAACTCCCTCAACTCAGCGGGGTCCATACGGTAGGGAGCCTTTGCCAAAGATCCCGTACCAGGCACAACCTCGATCACGAAATCGATCTCCCGCTGGGGAGGTAATCCATGCAACTCCTCGAGAAAAACGTCGGGAAACTCGCACACCACTGTAATGTCCTCGACATCCGGCTCCATCCGGTCAGACACAGCCACTGACGCGAGAAAACCCTGACAACCTGAATCAAGCAATCGACGGGCTCGAATAGCAGAGATAAGGAATCGAGAAGAGGCGGAACGGATACCTTGGAAATAGAAGGTCCTCTTGCTCGGATGCTGGAAGTAGACCCTCTTCATCCCACAATCCACCACCGCTCCATGAGTCTCGAGCCAATCCATGCCTAGAATCACGTCGTAATCCTGAAGATGCAACACATACAAGCTGCCTGGCAGACTCCGCCCATCGATCCACACCGGAACCTGGTCGAAGTAATACGGAGTGACCATAAAGTCACCCGAAGGCAACTCCACTGCCAAATCACAGGACAACTGGGTCACCGGCTCCTCGACGCTCGACGCGAAATCCTCCGAAATAAACGAATGAGACGCGCCAGAATCGAACAAAACCCGAGCCGCACAACCCAAAATCTGAACGGTACCTTCCACGAGCTACGACGCCACTGCCTCTGCCCTGGTCATGTGCGTGATCTGGCCTCGAGCCCTCTGCCTGCCTCCCACGCTGGCTGACCTGGGTAGCGGCGGATACTGTCCCTGTTGCTGCTGCTGCTGCTGCTGGGGAACCTGCTGCTGCGGCGGCCTCTGAGGACAGTCACGTGCCATATGCCCTAGCTGGTCACACCGAAAACAGATGATCGGCGCCGTGCACTGCCTGCCTGGGTGGGTCCCACCACACCGTGGACAAGGTCCTCGCGATCCACCCACCGATCCCTAACGCTGCAAAGGAATGGCTGCTGTACACTGCCCGATGAAGCCTGCCCCTGATCCTTGTACTTCTTACGAAAATTCTTCTTCAAGAACTTCTTGACCTTCGAGCCAAAGGATGCAGATCCCGTCACCGAAGCTGCCGACGCCGGTACTCCTGAACCACCCGACGCATGCTGGAAGAAACCCTGCTGCAGGGTAGCCGACTGCTGGCTGCGACCTGACAAGGACTGCCCTTGGCTGATCGGTCCTCGAGTTCTCTGCATATCCATCTCCAGGGAAATCGCAACACGAGACGCCGTCTCTAGATCAGTGGCCCCATTCGCGATCAAATGGTGCCTCAGCTCCAGCCTCAAGCCCTGTACAAACTGCGTCATCCTCACCCTCTCATGCTCCATGATATGAGGTGCGTACCGACCCAGCTCGACAAATCGTGCCCTGTACTGCAACATGGACATGTCGCCCTGCACCAGCTCCAGAAACTCCCGCATCCGCTGCGTAGCAACGACGTCTGGATAGTACGTACGCTCGAAAGCACTGACAAAGTCACCCCACTCGACCTGCTCAAGTGGACGAAGCTGAAAGGACGTCTTCCACTCGGAAGACCACCACCTCCGAGCCGTACCCTGCAACTGGTTGTAGGCCAACACCACTCTGTCCTCGGCAGCACTCTTCGCAGAACTGAACACCCGCTCCATCTCATCGAGCCAATCACGAGCCGCATCAGGGTCTGCCTGGCAGCTAAAGTAAGGTGGATGGAACTGCATGAAGTCCCTCACCGCTCGGCCCGGCCCACCCCTAACTGACGAGCCCTCACCGGCCTCTCCACCGAACTGCTGAGACATGAGATGGTACATGCCACGGAAGAAATCCTCGGCCCCCGGAGCTCTCGCAGCATCCGCGGCCTCGGTAGCTCCCGGAACTCTGCTATGCTCCTCCTGGTCCCTCTGGACCCCCTGCTGGATCTCCTGACCTCCAGCCGACTGCCCCTGCTGAGAGCGAGAACTCCTCCTCGGCGCCATACTCGCTCCTGAAGCAAAAGACAGAAAATAAGGAAACGGCAATGTCAGAATAAAACATGCGGTGCCCAATGCCAGCGTCACATGTACATCATCGTTGTGGACTAGTGGACCACTACAATTACCTATGATTCTCATGTAATTCCTCAACCGCGCTCTGATACCAGCTGTAACGACCCGAGAATCCGATTACCGGGAAGGCCCGATAACCCGAGACTCGCACCGCCACCCACGAGCCCGAAGACTCGGAAGGGTTAAAAGGATGGTGTGGAAACTACACAAGTATCACAAATAATTGCAGGAATTAAACAGTTATAATGTTAAGCAGGAAAATAAATTAACAATTTACATGGTCCACAATAAAATAACAACAACAGCAACAGTAGTCCATGACTAGTACAGTGACAAGAAAGAAAAGTACAGCTACACGGGGCATCCCCGGCTCTGACCTCTGGCACTACCTCTGGGCACCCGCACCACGCTGCGCTCCTGACGCGCTCCCCGAAGGTGGCGTCTCACCTGAAACACGGTGAAAACACGCAGGGAATGAGTCTCGGAACAAGACTCAGTAGGGATCACTCAAACCCTACCTCGAAAAATGAGAAACCACTACTCTAGCGGTAGGAAAGTACCTCGGAAAGGAAAGCCCTGTACTCTACAGAACTAGACCCTACGGCACGTAAACCGACACACGTGCCACGGTACGAGAAGACCGAAACCAACGGTCGAACCGTAAAACCCGAAGGTCGGAAACACACGACTGACAGTCTGACACTCCGTACTCGACAGGAGTACCACCCACTAGAAGCACAGCCGGTAGCGTCCCCTGACGTCTTACACCGCACCGCAGGTGAACCGCCTGACGTGGTAGGTCCTACCCGAGGCACAAACACCGTACAAGCAACCACAAACAAGTGACTAGCTGGGGTCACGCCCGTCGACGTGGGTCCAACCGCCGCCAACCACGTGTGCACACACAGACCACGCGTCCTAGGTCTGTCCGTCTGACCGGTTTTCCCCCGCAGCCGGACTCTGGCTAAGACGAAGGGCCTACGGTAACCGGTCCACAAACCGTCTCGAAAGGTGGGTTCCCGTACACCACTCCCAGGTGAGACCAGCACCTCGTACTGGTGGGCTATGACTAGTGGAGGGTCACTGAAGGAGTAGACTCTCGAGTCAACGGAAAACGACGTCCGAACCCGACAACGTGTGGGAATCACCCCACGCACTAGCTCCGTCGCACGGTGACCACGGTCGGAAAAGAAACAGACGCACTGCCCACGGTCAAACGCCTGACCAAGGCAAACGGGACTTCCGGACACCAAAGACACAGTCGCGGAACTCCACGGGGTGCTCGGGACGCACACACTGCCCAAGGGGAACACCCAATAACGAACCAAATCGCGCTAGGGATACCTAGCGCGACAGGGCATGTCGCGCTAGGGTCCCCTAGCGCAACAAGGGATGTCGCGCTATGGCCCCATAGCGCGACACGGACTATCGCGCTAGGGAACCCTAGCGCGACAGGGACCATCGCGCTAGGTCCTCCTATCGCGATAATGATGATCGCGCTAGGACCCCATAGCGCGACACGAACCGCCAAACTGTTCATCTTCTCCGATGAACACGCTCGGTCGGGGCAGCGCGACCTCCAAGAACGCGCTACTGGAGTATAGCGCGTTCTCAGTCCCCGGCCGGAAACGGTAAGAACGCCCAAAAATTCTAACCACGCCCCCATGCCTCCAAAGGAGAGGGGGAAAACAAAGGGGAAGACCCCTGGGGACCCCTGGCATGATTCCAGGCCATCAAAACACGAAATCATGCATCGAATCCATAGATCGGGCGAGCTCTCCCCAAATCATGGAAAAACCCAAAAACGCTCAAACGATCCCCTCTCGGCCTCCCCGCGGCCTATAAATCACGGAAAAGATCGGCATGAGGCTAAGGAACGTCACCCTACCTCAATGGAGCGAATGCTCCGCCGGATCGATCACGAATCACGAAGAATGCTCGAAGCTTCATGAACTCCCCACGCTTCCCACGCTCGCCGCACGCCCACGAGATCGCCTCACCGTCGCCCACGCGTCCGCGCCGTCGCCCCGCCGCCGTCCGTAGCCCGAGAGGGGCTCGCCGCGTCCGAATGGGAGAGAGGGAGAGAGAGGAGGGCTCACGGTTGGGGAAGGAAGGAGAAAGAAGAAGAAGAAAGAGAAAGGAGAAAAAAAAGAAAAAGAATTAGGGCTATATAGAAAATCCGAATTTTCAGAAAAATACCAAAAAATAGAAAAATACATTTCTGGAATTCTCGGAACGCACCGATCGTAACGGTACCACTCGTGCCTGGGGGAACCGCCCGGTTCGCCCGCAGCGAGCTTCCGAAGGAAAAGCCGAAACACACACCGGGAATCGGAAAACACACGCGGAAAAGCCGCGGAACGCCTCCGGGCCTCCGAAACAACTCTGGATCGCGCCGATTCGAACATGAAAGATGTCCGAAACGAAATTTCGGACACAACGGAGCCGGACGCTCCGAAAACCAGATCCGGGACCCAAGAAGAAGGATCCGAAAGGTCCGGGATATTACAGCAAGACTACACCATCGAGTTTCGATGCTATGTAGTGGCATTGGGCATCCCCCTCAATGACTACCAAACTTTCATGAAGTATATATCTAGATTGTAGGAAACGATCAGTGTCGAGGTGGCTCTCTTCAAGGTCCACGGCATTTCAAGCGCTAGCACCACTACGATGGCAATTGAGAAGAAGAATAAACAACGTGGCGAAAGGTTGTTTGAAGAAAATAAGGAAGGGTCCTTCAAGCATAAGAAGAAAAAAAATCTGAAGAAGGGTAACTTCTCATTCTCGTCTTCCAACTTCGATAAGTTTTGTGATCATTATAAGATCACGGGACATATTAAGGGGAAGTGTTGGAAACTTCATCTGGACTTGTTTCTAAAGAAATGGAAGAAGGATAAGAAAGGGAAACGGATGACAATATCCGCGATCAACACTGACACCATTGAGCTTGGCCGAGTCGATACGATGGACCTGAGCCTATCTCCAATGGCAAGTCCGAAGTAGACAACATTGGGCCCAACAACAAAGCACGATGAGTGGGAGGAATTATTTACTCTCTGAATTCAGGTGAAGCAACAGGTGATCGGTGCTATCATCGACACTGGCAGTCAGAAGAACTTGAACTCTGCCTACCTAGAGCAAAAGCTAAGCTTGGAGACAACATCACATCAACATATGTATCCACTTGGGTGGATCGAAAGGGGCATGGAGCTCAAGATTGACCACCAATGAACATTCCGTTTCGCCATCACTAGCTAGTACGTCGACGAAGTGACGTGTGACGTGGTCTCCCTTGACGTCTGTCAGGTGATATTCAGTAGTCCGTATCTTTGGGATCGCAATGGTATTTATTTATCGATGAGCCCATGAATGTCAACTGGTGAAAGACGACAAGAGGTATCTCATTAAGAGCGAGAAGGTGAACCACAAGGTGGACCTAGTGACTGCCAACTAGGCCAAGGGAATGGTGAATGCATGCAAAAAATTAGTGCTCCTACTAATTCGACTCGTAGAGCCCGAAACCAGGTATTAACATTATCGTGCAGGGAGAGATCTGGCAATTGGGAGAAGCTTGTAGCGGAGCACTCTGGCCTCTTTGGAGAAGTTTGGGGATTGCCACCTAATCATGTGGTGGAGCATGAGATTCAATTAATCTCTGACGCACCCCTACCCAACCTCGCCATGTATCGAAATTCGGTAATGGAGAACAAGAAGATAAAATGCCAAGTGATCAAGTTGTTCGAGAATGGCGTCATCAAGCTAAGTAACTCTCCGTGTGGGTCACATGTGGTGCTCGTGCCGAAGAAAGATAGTGGTTGGCACATGTGGATCAACTATCACGTACTCAACAAAATCACCGTCAAGAATAGGTACCCCTTGCCTTGAATTGGTGATTTACTAGATCAACTGAAACATGCAAAGTTCTTCACCAAACTAGATCTCAAATCTGGTACCACCAAGTTCGGATCCGAGAAGAGGATACATGGAAGATAGTGTTCAAAATGTGGCAGGGGTTTTGAATGGATTGTCATGCCTTTTGGACTTTGCAATGCTCCTGCCACATTCATGCGGCAAATGAACAATGTGTTACGGCCGTACCTTGATGAGTTTGTCATCGTGTACCTTGATCACATCATCATCTTCTCTCTATCATGCGAGGAGCATTTGATGCACTTGAATAAGGTGTTCAAGTTGCTGGAGCATCATCAACTACACCTGAATCACAAGAAATGTGAGTTTGGGAAACATAGCCTAGTGTATCTTGGGTTTGTGGTGGGAAGTGACGAACTATAGATTGACCTCAAAAAAGTGAAGCTAATCCTTGAGTGGCTAAGACCGAAGTCTGTGCCTGAGGTTCGGAGCTTCATGAGTGCATGCCGGTACCTCTGAAAATTTATCCAAAATTTTTTAGTACTTGTTTCTCCTCTCCATGCCTTGACGAAATCTAATCAGAAGTTCGAGTGGAATCTGAAACATGAGGATACGTTCCTTTTATTGAAGAGGAAAATAAACGAGGCGCCAGTCCTTGCCTTGCCCTATTTGCAGCGACCCTTCGAGCTCGAGGTGGACACGTCGGGCTATGTTTTAGGAGCCGTCTTGATACAAGATGGTCGGCCTATAGCATACCACTCAAAAGTGTTCTAAGGAGCTCAAAAGAACTACCCAACATATGATAAGGAGTTGTTGGCTCTACACTAGGCTATAAAGCATTGGCATATTTACCTATTGGAAAAAGAGATGGTGGTCCACACCGACCACCGGCTGTTGCAATATCTACAAAGTCAGTCAGAAATTGTAGCAAGCTCACCACATGAAGTGGACGACATACATGCAACAATTCAATCTGGTGATCAAATGCAAGAAAGGTATACAAAATAAATTAGCAAATATGTTATCTCGACCTCTAATTGCAGGACTTTGTTTGTCCCTTTTTATGCAAGTCCAACCAAACCTCTATAAGGAGTCTATCGTCTTATATGCCACCAACCCTAATTTCCAAAGTGTACTTTTGGATATTGAGGTGAGATGGCTCACTAAGTTTGCCTCACGAGGCAAGCTCCTATACAAGGGTGCACAATTATGAGTATTGGAAGCTGCAAACCATGTGACGTGGATGCGAGAAGTGCATACATCAAAAGTGGCTGGCCACTTTGGGGTGAATAAGATAGTGCAAAACTTGCAACGTTATGTCTACTGGCCGTAGATGCAGTAGGACGTGACCCGATTCGTGAAGGGTTGTATATTGTGTAGTATGTTCAAGCCCACAAATCAAAAGGTGGGTTTGTATAGCCCCTTACTAGTTCCAACACGTCCCTGGGAGAGCGTCTCCATGGCATTCCTAGGAGGCCTTCCGAGGACACAATTTGTGATGACCCAGACTCTGGATATCAGGTAAACCCGATACCACTTGGAACCTGCGAGGCCTCCCAAGAGCAGAAAAGCTCTGAAGGGATAGAACCGTCGTGAGAGTACATTGAACTTCCAGATAAAATAATAAGCAATTAAATTTCATTGATCAGGATTGCTAAAATAGCAGAAATAAAATTATATTTTCTATAACAAATTAAAACTAACAGAGTCCATTCCAAAGAAAGATAAGTACAGTCCAACAGGAAAGAAACGTACTCTCAAGTCGGGGGAAGCCCGACACTGGCAACACTGGCACAACGAACCACACAACAGGAACCTCCCAGCACGAGGAAGCACAGCTACACCTGAAAAGTCTGGGGTGAGCCTCCTATCACTGGCTCAATAGGGATCCCATAGAACCCTATCACAAAATAACGCAGTAACAGCAGTGCTACACTAAAGCAAAGCAGTAACAAAGAAGGAGTAGAAACAAAAAAAGTAAAGAGGAAAGCCGTACCACAGAACATGGTAGCCGAAGGAATCTTGGCCCTCTAAACTACTTCGAATAGCAACAGAACGGTGAACCCCGATCTCACAAAGTCGGGCGTTACCGATCCATTGTCAAATCATGAAACCCTATCGTGAAAAGCCTACTAAAATAGGCAAAGGCCTACCAAAGACCTTCACAGTCAAAGGCACAAGATGTACACGAGCTCACCGTCGTGTACGCATCAAAACCCGTAACCTCGAGTGAAGCCAAGCATAGGCTACTCGAGAAAATCACGAAAACATAGGTCATCGTGTCAAGTGACAGAAGTACCTCCTCACTAGAAGAATAGCCAGATGCGTCCACTGATGTCTTACACTACGCCTCAAGTATCTCGCACTCGCCTAGCACGGTGGTAACTGAGACACTCACAAGGAACCAAGGAACTACAGTAACGAGTGACTAGTCAGGGTCACGCCCGTCGGTGCTTGTCCAACCGCCCCTGACCATATGTGCACACACAAGCCCAATGCCTTGAGCCAGGCCTTTAGCTAGTTTTCCCCCCAGTAGGATGCTACCGCAAAGCAAGGGGGCCCACGGAAACTAGCCTAAAAATAGTTAACCAGGAACTGTCCCGCCACCACTCCCAGGTGGGCCGACACACCGGAAGGTGTCGTCAGGCTTTGACTAGTGGAGGTTCACTAGACACAGAGACTCAAAACAGCAAACACCGAAGTACAAACATGGTAAGTACACACTTGTCACACGTACTATGGAGCACAATGCAGTATACAACTGCTACCAGACTCATGACAGTCAACTAGACCTGTTGACAACGATCCTTGAGTCACAAGACCAAGGTCAAGATCGTCGCACATCACAGCACACGCTGTTAATCAGCCTAGTCCCTAAGCCAAAATCCACCGGAAACACATTATGGAAGATGACACAGAATAGCTAGATCCATAACAACAATAATGACATTGAGACCTCGAACTCCGAGCCACACAATGGACTTACAATTTCGTATAATACAAAACATGGAACATGAGGGGTTACCAAAAAGCCCTCAAACCACATGGCACACAAACTGAGGTAAGACATTACCTCCAAGTGCCTAAAACCATGTCTCAATCCTCACAGGATAGACGAGACACTCACGAGGTCACGTGTCAACCACTGGGTCACAACCGAGTTGACCAGAAGCCATAATGACCCTCGAAATAATACAAAACACTACTCGGTATATAGTGGCACTCTCAGACACCCTATAACACGGTCACTGCCCTCATAGGACGTCCAAGACATCAACAAAACAATGGGCTAACCAAAGGGTCAAAGCCACATCAACTAGAAACCAAACCAACATAAAAGAACGCTCTGGACAGGTGGCGGTCTTACCCCTGGCCGCTAGACCAACTTGGTGATCATCCAAAGGGCCGCTACCCTCAAGAAATCCCAGATATAAAATCCACAAAAATAGGAGCCTTGCGGTCTGCCTAAGGCTGCTACTGGCACCAGACGGTCTCCTCAGGGCCGCAAGCTAAACCTAGCGGTCATGACCTAGCCGCTATGCCCAGTCAAACCCCAAAACAGTTAAACCGACTTAACCACCTAACGGTCTACCTAGGACCATTTCCCAGGGACTGGCGGTCACCCCAAGGCTGCCAAGGACCCCATGCAGTCAGGAGCTGGACCGCTAGCCCGAACCGACTTAAAACCGATAAACTAACATAAAACGTCGCATAGCGGTCGCCCAAGGGCTGCTAAAACTAGCCTTGCGGTCGGTCGCGTGACCACTAAACTAAACCGACAAAGGACTCCAGGTCTCTAGTGGAGCACCAAGCACCCCTTGCGGTCTCTGATAGGACCGTTAAGCCGTTCCAACGAGAAAACTGCAGAGCTACCCAAAACCTAGTTTTTCCACGCCCTAGTCATGTCTAAATGACGGGGAAACAACCCTATCGTCGATAACATCCTTCTACAAGTCGGAAGGGATCAAACCGCACACGAAACAACAAGAAACAGGCGATTCCCATGAATCGACCCAAAATGACTCACATGGACAGCCAGGCTCATATCGACTCCGATTCTCAACCAAATGCTGTAAAACTAGCGGGAAATGATTCCCAACATGCCAGGGGTTCAAATGAAATCATTTAAACTACAAACCGTCGCCTGGAACGGCGAACACGGCTCACACCCCCCGAACATGCATTTTTCCCAAACAAGGCAAAACCCGCTCAAACTCACACCATTCGACTCAAAATCATGAGGGAACGTAATAAAGGAGTTGGCCATCTGTCCCCCTACCTCCACCGAAGATCTCGTAAGCCGAAAATGCCAAACCTCGCCGACATCACACGGACAACCCAAATCGACTTTGAATCCATGAATGGGATTGCACCAACGCCACGCTTCATTCTTCACGCCATCATGCGCCACGTCAGCTCCACCCCGTCACCACCTCACCCAGCTTGTCACGCCCCGAGCCTTTATTTACAGCGGAAGACTCGCTCGGGGAGCGCGAACAACCGGCATGGTAAGCCTCTTGCAAGCAATAATAATTCAGAGCGCGAGACAATCACATAAATAGATGCAATTGCACAAGATGTAATCAAACCTCCACTTTATTCCATAATCAATTAATATTCAAAAATACATAATTTGACTTTTTCACTAATTGACTCAAGAAATAAGAAAATTACATTGACTCCATCTAAACACTTGAAACTGCCTAAGTCTTCTCTCTTATCAGGATAACTCTTAGTCACTCTCGGACCCGCTGCTTGAATCACCCGAATCCGAATGCGAACTATACCCATCTCCTGAAAATCATTAAATAATAGGTCATGAGCACACTTGCCCAGTAGGTATCTTCGTATCAACATGAAGGCATGATTAAGGTAATTAGCATTTTTGCTCTAGAGAATTAGGTAAAATCATGCAATGCGAATCAATCATGCGATCAAATCAATAGAAACAAGATAACCAGGTAAGATAGAATGATCAAGAATGAACTAGCAAGAATATAACAAGAACATGATATTGGCCTTCCATGAACAAGAATGTAACGAGTTTGTACTAGCAAGCCACATATTCCTCACTTTAGCATCTTATGCTTAAGAGCAAGTGCTTCATGAATTTCTGTGGAATATCAAGCAAGAATGTCATGTTGTGTCGTGGATCTTCACTTATTTATAGAAATAGTACTCCCAACACAGTGCGACGCTAGTAGCATCATATCCCATGGTTTATAAAATAGTATGTTTCCGGCAATCAGCCGAGGGGACTAGCATAGAGCCCTTGAACACAATCAGTGCTCGATCGCATCTTCAGTTATAAATTAAGCTACTTCCACGCATGTAACAGTAAGTTATGGCCAAGAATTTAGCAATTTCAATAATCTCATGATAACAATAACCAATGAACGAATGCTTCAATGCATGAACATATGAGTCAAGAATGATTTAAACAAGGCTATGCTCTTGGAACAAATCGACAGCATAACGGTACTTTTCTTAACTCTCATTCGTTATCTTACGTCAATTTAAGCAATATGATAAGTTCTAGATCATCAAGGTAAGTCTAGAATCATTGGAATATTAACCCTTGGTCAATCCTTGGGTTAACATATACAAGGTATGTAACGGTCAGGGTCTGGGCCGTTACATTATGTAACGCGTCCATGCTAGGCCGTTACAATGACCAGAGTCCAGAAAGATAAAGATAGACTCAGAGGAATGCGACGGTCTGGAACTGGGCCGTTACTTGGCTTGACGGTCCAGTCCAGGGCCATTATTTTTCAAGAACCAGAAACCCGATAGTGTAATCCAATTAATGGGCTTTTATTGGTACAACCAACTCGGCGTCCTAGTGGGAATCCCAGGCTCGTAGAGATTTACGGAGGCCTTGAAACAATGATTTCCTAGTCCATTGGAAGGAATATCCAATAGAGAGGTCCTCATGTCCAAGATAGTGTTCCTATAGTGCAATGTGTGAACTAATGACATCATACCGGAGTAAGTGCTATGTACTTATAGAATTGACTCTATTGACAGCGAGAGACATGTATAATCAAGGTGAAAACCGTGGTGAAACTCCGTCAATACCATGCTTTAAAAGTCATGCTTTATAGCACAAAACTATAGAATTTAGGTTCACGAAATTAGCATAGATCAAAGTAAAATAAGATATCAATCAGGCAATGCCTATTATGAACAATTAAACAACCTTAAAAACATGAAATCAGGTTGCAAACTTAGATATCTAGGCATAATCATATGTAATAGTGACAAGTCATAGTCTGTCTAGGGTTGACAGAACATAGGATGTAACGGTCTTGTGAGGGGGCGTCACAGTGAAAGTGACGGTCAGTAGAGGGCCGTTACATGAAAGAAACGCGTCTGTCCAAGCGCGTTATTATCAACAGCGAAAAACGCAGTACACAGAGTGTATAACGGTCTGTCTGAGGCCGTTATTTGAAAATGACGGTCTTAGCCTAGTGCGTTACATCATCTGCTACAGAAAACTAACATGGAGACTAAGAGATTAACTCACATCATGTCTGGAAATCAACATATTCTAAGCATGATGATGATGTCTAGGTTATCTATATGCATAGGTAATTGTGGGTAGATGAGCGATTATGTTTTAATTTCTCTATTAGGGCTAGGAGGTGCATGCAATACATATAACTAATAAGACATGAAATCAATGATCTAGCATGCATGAGGTTCAATTAAACCAGAGGCTCTTAATCCTATAAACCTCTTTTTGCCATTCATGAGATAACCTACCTCTTTCTTAGGTTGAAGTTTCTGGATTTGGTTGAGAATTCAGCCCTAGTTCTTCACCTTCCTTTGTGACTTCTCCAGCTACTTCCTTGGGCTTTAACCCCACGTCCTCTTGACCTAAGGATGTGAAATTCGGAGGGGAGTTAGTCTAAAGTATAATAAACAAAAATTTCAAAACAACTTACTTGAAATAATGGCTTCTTACCTTCCTTCTTTACGTCCCAAAAGTAAGGGTCGCACAGTTCAAAACTATGCCCTACTTATAGAGTTTAGGTTAGGGTTTGAGGATTAGATCGATTCTAGAGTCCTTATTCCACTAAATCCTTATCCCTAAGAGTCCTTAGAGTTATTATGAGTCTTCTCATTCGATCCATAGTGGATAGGAGCATCAAGTTCCAATCTTTTCACGAGTTCCTTTCTTCACGGAACTGACAGGCGTGTAACGGTCGAGTGACCCTACGTCACTTGGCTGTGACGGTCTCGCGATAGACCGTTACAATCTTCGTAGTTAGGACTTTTAAAATATTAAAACTCTTTTAATCATTATCTAAATATTTATCTATGTATATAATTTGTATTTATCCCAAAAATCCGTGGATAAGCTTAATTACCTTCTAGAATGTGGGCCAAACTTAATGGGCTTGGTTTAAAACCATTTGGATCTTAATTAAGTGGGTTTGGTTAATTGATTAACACTATTTGGCCTTATAATGACTTATTATTCAAATAAATCCTTTATAAATTCCTTTAACCCTTTTATAATTTCTAGAAAAGTATTAAATAACCTAGGAAATACTTATATATATATAATTTTGGGGCTTTACATCCTCCCCCACTTAGAAGAATTTGGTCCCCAAATTCAATACATGGATTGTGGAGAGTGTACTTACAGTTGAATAATTCTGGAAATCTTTTCTTCATAGCTGATTCAGTTTCCCAGGTTACTTCATAAGGCCATGCCTTCTTCCATTAAATCTTAACCATTGGAATGACTTTATTTCTGAGTTGACGCTCTTCCCGTTCCAAAATCCTTATTGGCGTTTGTTCATATGTCAAATCCTTCTGAATCTCCAGATTGTCATAAGTAATAATATGATCTGGATCATACACGTACTTCTTTAATATAGAGACGTGAAATACGTCGTGAACTCCTGCTAACTGTGGCGGTAAGGCCAATCTATAAGCCACTTCACCGATCCTTTCAATAATTTCAAATGGGCCTATAAACCTTGGAGTTAGTTTTCCTTTGATGCCAAATCTTCGAATACCACGACCTGGAGAAACCTTAAGATATACATGTTCACCTACTTGAAATTTCAAGTCGCGCCTTCGATTGTCAGCATAAGATTTCTGCCTGTCTTGTGCCATCTTATTCTTTCTTGAATGAGTTTAATCTTTTCTGTAGAATCTCTGATAAGATCGGGGCCTAGATATTGCCTTTCCCCTATTTCACTCCAACATATTGGTGATCGACAACTCTTCCCATATAGAGCTTCAAAAGGTGCCATTTGTATACTTGCTTGGTAACTATTGTTATACGTAAATTCTACAAGAGGCAAGAAAAACTTCGCATCCTTGCGAGATGAGTTTGCAAGCATGAAGAGAGGATATTATGGTAGGATGCTTCTTGTATTTGATGCCAAGAAAAGAAAATCGTGGAAGTCCAGGTTTGCGAAAGGATATAATCCTAGTTCGGCAATTGATATAAGCATCATGATCAACAAGCCAATCAACCCCTAGAATGGCATCATAACCCTTCATATCGAGGCATATCAAATTTGCGGGGAGATTATGTCCTTCTACCACTACTTCACAATCAGGATAATGCTTAGTAAGCTTAGTTCCAGGTCCTAATGGTATAGTTATAGCGAGATCTGAAGTTAGGGGAACTGATGCAGTTGGTAAGGTTTTTGCAAAAGTGGTGGAGATAAAAGAATGAGAAGCACCAGTATCAAATAGCACGAATGCAGGACGAGAACAGATTTGAAGAGTACCTTCTATGAGCCCATCATTTTGATCCCTGGGTGCTTCTTCTTCATCTATAACTGCATTGAGGCGAGCCGGCCTCCTACGTCCTCCGTTATTTGGTTGGTCTTTCATAAGGGGGCAATCTGGCACGCGATGCTCCCTACTTCCACAGCACAAACAAGCACCTAGGCGCTTCCAGCATTCTTCAGCCGAGTGGCCGAATTTCTCACAAAAGGTGCACGCTGAGGCGACTTGCTCCTTTTCTTCCTTCACCTTTTTACTACTCTTTTGAGAATTTCCACCGTTCCCGTTCCTTGATCTTTTCTTATTATCACGGCTTTTGTATGGTTCCGTGATACTGAACTTCTCCTTCTTATAATGCCGATCAGAGCGTCGGCTAGATTCTTCTCCCTTCCCTTTCAACCTTTCGACCTTCTCTAAGGTCCTCTCGCATAAATATGCCCTTTGAACCATCTCCGCATAAGTGCGGATATTCTGTGTCCCTAGTTGTTGAATGAAACCGGGCCGTAACCCGTCCATAAATCAGTTTGCTTTTAATAAGTCTGTACTAATTAAATGTGGTGCATACGGTGCTAGTCTTGAAAACTGCAACTCATATTCTGCCACGGACATCATCCCCTGACGAAGGGAGGCAAACTCCATAGCCTTCCTTTCCTTTACATGCTCGGAGAAATATTTGGCACGGAATAAAGTGAGAAAAACATTCCATGTATGTGGCGCATCGGCTGGAGGTGCCGGAATCGATTTCCACCAAGTGCGAGCATCCTTGTTTAATTGGAACGTAGCTAGACGGAATTTCTCCTGATCTGTACATTGAATAACATCAAAGATTCTGTTCATCTCATCTATCCAATTTTCTGCTTCATCCGGATTTGAGGATCCATAGAAACGCGGAGGGTTTAGACTCCGAAAATTCCGATGCAGGTCTCCAGCCCTTGCCCCCGCACCGCCCTATGCTATGGTCAGCAGTGCCTGGGTGAGGCCGGCAACAGTTTGTTGCATACCGTCCCAATCTACACGATGAGCCATGTGTGAAATATGGTACCTGAGAGAAAATAACCACTTGTTATTTCTCATGAAATTTTAAAATAAGTATAATAAATATTAAAGCTAGTTAGTTTATCTTAAACCAGGCTCTACCCAATCCTCACATGGGTATGAATTTTCTCTCTCAGTTCATCGGTATGGGCCCTTAAACCTTAGACTTATCCTATGACATGACTCTTTTCCTTAAGTCCAGAGACTTATGCTCTGATACCAACTTAACTGTCACGCCCCGAGCCTTTATTTACAGCGGAAGACTCGCTCGGGGAGCGCGAACAGCCGGCATGGTAAGCCTCTTACAAGCAAGAATAATTCAGAGCGCGAGACAATCACATAAATAGATGCAATTGCACAAGATGTAATCAAACCTCCACTTTATTCCATAATCAATTAATATTCAAAAATACATAATTTGACTTTTTCACTAATTGAATCAAGAAATAAGAAAATTACATTGACTCCATCTAAACACTTGAAACTGCCTAAGTCTTCTCTCTTATCAGGATAACTCTTAGTCACTCTCGGACCCGCTGCTCGAATCACCCGAATCCGAATGTGAACTATACCCATCTCCTGAAAATCATTAAATAATAGGTCATGAGCACACTTGCCCAGTAGGTATCTTCGTATCAACATGAAGGCATGATTAAAGTAATTAGCATTTTTACTCTAGAGAAGTAGGTAAAATCATGCAATGCGAATCAATCATGCGATCAAATCAATAGAAACAAGATAACCAGGTAAGATAGAATGATCAAGAATGAACTAGCAAGAATATAACAAGAACATGATATTGGCCTTCCATGAACAAGAATGTAACGAGTTTGTACTAGCAAGCCACATATTCCTCACTTTAGCATCTTATGCTTAAGAGCAAGTGCTTCATGAATTTCTGTGGAATATCAAGCAAGAATGTCATGTTGTGCCGTGGATCTTCACTTATTTATAGAAATAGTACTCCCAGCGCAATGTGACGCTAGTAGCATCTTACCCCATGGTTTATAAAATAGTATGTTTCCGGCAATCAGCCGAGGGGACTAGCATAGAGCCCTTGAGCACAATCAGTGCTCGATCGCATCTTCAGTTATAAATTAAGCTACTTCCACGCATGTAACAGTAAGTTATGGCCAAGAATTTAGCAATTTCAATAATCTCATGATAACAAAAACCAATGAACAAATGCTTCAATGTATGAACATATGAGTCAAGAATGATTTAAACAAGGCTATGCTCTTGGAACAAATCGGCAGCATAACGGTACTTTTCTTAACTCTCATTCGTTATCTTACGTCAATTTAAGCAATATGATAAGTTCTAGATCATCAAGGTAAGTCTAGAATCATTGGAATATTAACCCTTGGTCAATCCTTGGGTTAACATATACAAGGTATGTAACGGTCAGGGTCTGGGCCGTTACATTATGTAACGCGTCCATGCTGGGCCGTTACAATGACCAGAGTCCAAAAAGATAAAGATAGACTCAGAGGAATGCGACGGTCTGGAACTGGGCCGTTACTTGGCCTGACGGTCCAGTCCAGGGCCGTTATTTTTCAAGAACCAGAAACCCGATAGTGTAATCTAATAAATGGGCTTTTATTGGTACAACCAACTCGGCGTCCTAGTGGGAATCCCAGGCTCGCGGAGATTTACGGAGGCCTTGAAATAATGATTTCCTAGTCCATTGGAAGGAATATCCAATAGAGAGGTCCTCATGTCCAAGATAGTGTTCCTATAGTGCAATGTGTGAACTAATGACATCATACCGGAGTAAGTGCCATGTACTTATAGAATTGACTCTATTGACAGCGAGAGACATGTATAATCAAGGTGAAAACCGTGGTGAAACTCCGTCAATACCATGCTTTAAAAGTCATGCTTTATAGTACAAAACTATATAATTTAGGTTCACGAAATTAGCATAGATCAAAGTAAAATAAGATATCAATCAGGCAATGCCTATTATGAACAATTAAACAACCTTAAAACCATGAAATCAGGTTGCAAACTTAGATATCTAGGCATAATCATATGTAATAGTGGCAAGTCATAGTCTGTCTAGGGTTGACAGAACACAGGATGTAACGGTCTTGTGAGAGGGCGTCACAGTGAAAGTGACGGTCAGTAGAGGGTCGTTACATGAAAGAAACGCGTCTGTCCAAGCGCGTTATTATCAACAGCGAAAAACGCAGTACACAGAGTGTATAACGGTCTGTTTGAGGCCGTTATTTGAAAATGACGGTCTTAGCCTAGTGCGTTACATCATCTGCTACAGAAAACTAACATGGAGACTAAGAGATTAACTCACATCATGTCTGGAAATCAACATATTCTAAGCATGATGATGATGTCTAGGTTATCTATATGCATAGGTAATTGTGGGTAGATGAGCGATTATGTTTTAGTTTCTCTATTAGGGCTAGGAGGTGCATGCAATACATATAACTAATAAGACATGAAATCAATGATCTAGCATGCATGAGGTTCAATTAAACCAGAGGCTCTTAATCCTATAAAGCTCTTTTTGCTGTTCATGAGATAACCTACCTCTTTCTTAGGTTGAAGTTTCTGGATTTGGTTGAGAATTCAGCCCTAGTTCTTCACCTTCCTTTGTGACTTCTCCAGCTACTTCCTTGGGCTCTAACCCCACGTCCTCTTGACCTAAGGATGTGAAATTCGGAGGGGAGTTAGTCTAAAGTATAATAAACAAAAACTTCAAAACAACTTACCTGAAATAATGGCTTCTTACCTTCCTTCTTTACGTCCCAAAAGTAAGGGTTGCACAGTTCAAAACTATGCCCTACTTATAGAGTTTAGGTTAGGGTTTGAGGATTAGATCGATTCTAGAGTCCTTATTCCACTAAATCCTTATCCCTAAGAGTCCTTAGAGTTATTATGAGTCTTCTCATTCGATCCATAGTGGATAGGAGCATCAAGTTCCAATCTTTTCACGAGTTCCTTTCTTCACGGAACTGACAGGCGTGTAACGGTCGAGTGACCCTGCGTCACTTGGCTGTGACGGTCTCGCGATAGACCGTTACAGTCTTCGTAGTTAGGACTTTTAAAATATTAAAACTCTTTTAATCATTATCTAAATATTTATCTATGTATATAATTTGTATTTATCCCAAAAATCCGTGGATAAGCTTAATTACCTTCTAGAATGTGGGCCAAACTAAATGGGCTTGGTTTAAAACCTTTTGGATCTTAATTAAGTGGGTTGGGTTAATTGATTAACACTATTTGGCCTTATAATGACTTATTATTCAAATAAATCCTTTATAAATTCCTTTAACCCTTTTATAATTTCTAGAAAAGTATTAAATAACCTAGGAAATACTTTTATATATATATAATTTTGGGGCTTTACACAGCTCCACATCGGTCGTGCGCCCGGGGGAGAGGAGAAGAGAGGAGAGAGAAAGGAGGGAGAGAAAGTGAGAGAATGTAAGGAGGAGAGAGGGGAGAGAAGGGTTAAGAAGAAAACAAAATAGGAAAATTAGCAATTTTCTTAAAATCTAATTTTCTACACAAAAATCTGTAAATTAAAAAAAATACAGAAAAATAGTCTCCACGATCTTCAAAACAAGCACAACGCACCTGTAGCGTCCCTGAGTCGTAAAACTCAACGGTCAATTCTTCATAGGGTTCCGCTCGTTATATAAGGGAAAAACCCGAGTGGATCGTAAAACACGTATCAGGACCCACGAAAGCGATCCGAAAGCTCTCCGATTCCGATCAGAAGAATCCAAGATATTACAGTGCTCCCCCCTTTAAGGAATTTCATCCTCGAAATTCAAGGAGCTAACAAGTGAACAGGGAAGAACAAACCCAAAACACTGGCTACGCCCTCCAAGCATCAGCCAAACCTCAAACACAAAGCACGATAACACGATTCTCAAAAAACACAATTCAGAGGGACACTGCCAGACCATAATCACAGGCATAAGCTCTGGATCTCAAGGCACACCGATCCACAGAACGGGCATGGCTCGCGAAGGAACACAAGTCTGGCACCTCCGAAATAGGGCATCATCGCTTTCGTCTCACAGGGAAAGGAGACACGAACCATGCCACAAAAGCAGCTACCGATAAAACACACTCTGCAGACACAACAAGCATCAGCTTAAACAAGGAAACACAGTCCTCTCTGCTGACATCTCCAAATCATCGGCTTCCGCGCCAAGAACAACAACGAAACTGGCATGCAGAATGCCAATGACAGCACTGGACCACAACACAATCGAGTTAGTCCTCACTCAGACATTATGATGGGAATCAACACTGGGCACTAAAATTTTTATATTACATTTGTGTCCTTTTGTTTGTATTTATACCATTGGCTAATTGGGTTTGCAATTGTAAGGCATTATAAGCCAAAGGGTTAGTCTTTAAAGTCTTTGAGTTTCTATGTAAATTACCAGTGGGTCGAGCAGGGTCCCCCACC
Organism: Amorphophallus konjac; assembly: GCA_022559845.1. Taxonomy (NCBI): domain Eukaryota; kingdom Viridiplantae; phylum Streptophyta; class Magnoliopsida; order Alismatales; family Araceae; genus Amorphophallus; species Amorphophallus konjac. The sequence continues at coordinate 107,650,072 of CM040126.1, read as the reverse complement.
CTCTTTTCCATTGGTCCACCTAGGTCCTAGGGCCCATGTGGGGCTGGTTAAAGTTTAAGATTGGACTTGGACCAAGGGGGGACAAGGTGGAAGAAAATTCAAACATGGACCAAGCAAAGTCTAAGATGCTTCCCCCTTATAATATAGTTTATTCCATGTTGTATTTTTATTTAATTTGGTCATTTGACCACATGGGGGAAGAAAATGCTATCCCTAGTTTACCCCTCCCCTCTCTCCCACGAAATTCCTAGCCCCCCACCCCTTGCCATTCTCTATATAAGCCTATGTATAGTGTCATTAGAGATTTTAATGAAGAATTAGATATTTTTGCCAAGAGCAAACCCAAGGGCACCCCTTTCTCTCTCCTACCCCCTTGTAGATGGAGTTCTGCAAATTTCTTGAGGTGTGAAGCCTCCTCCCCTCCCCCTCTCTGAGTGTGAAGCTCAGCACCGCCGCCGCCGCCGCCATCGAGCCCCCGTCGCACCGCCACCGCCGCCGCGTCGAAATTCTGTCCACATCAAGACAGAAGGTTCAAGCCCGATTTTTATCTCACATCAGGAGATCTGATCAAGCTACAATTTTGAGTGTTTTTTATTCTTGTTATCCCCAGTCTCCATTTTAAATTTCGTGCCAATCAGAGGTCATTTGCTATTTTTTCTCGCAATTTTAGTTCCACCCCTGATAGTCTGCCAATTTACATATCAGCAGGATAGGAGTCTGTTCTTCTATTTTTCCCACCCCCTTATACATCTTCCAAAAAATCCCCAAAAATTCATGCGTGTTCCTCACTTTCCTACCTTCTACCTATAATTTTTCTAGGGTCTAGATCTATCGTCTTCCTGTCGGTCAAAATTCGTTTTCAAGAAAAACTCAGTTTGTCCTGTGTGTCTATCAGTCCGAGCCAGTAGAAACCTTTGAGGGACAGTCATTTTCATTTTTAATCCATTCACTTGATGGATCTGAAAAAATTATATGTTGTAGCCCTCTGAGTCCTCTATCCATCGGTACCAAATTTGCATTGATCCGACACCGGATCTGGCCGCAAGAAATCTTTTCGTGAAGGCGCGCAGAGCAGATCCAAGCCCAGCCAGCACAATTAGTCTGGGAATTAATTCCTCGGAAAATATGCCGGCGCACACTCGGTCACCGCCGCTCCCGGGGATCGATTAGCAACCTTCCAATAGCGCCCCAGCAAGCCGCAGCAGCAGGGAGATGCTCGGGTACCGCCATCCCCGCAGCCGAACCCACCTACTGTCCCGTGGGCCCCGCAGAACCGTTCCGAGCAGCAGCCCGTCTTCGGCCCGAGAATCATCCAAATTGCTACCCGTCAACCCGAGTTCACTACTCCTGGGTCCCACATTGTTTCCCTTTACCTCCCTGCATGGAGTGGGCCTTAAAACCATTTCTGTAATTATTGTTAATATTTGTACACCGGGGGTACGAGCTTCGGCCGGGGTCGTCTTCCCACGCCCGGAGCGTGGAGGTAAACTCGCCTCCCTCTTTATCGCATTTACTTCTCTCGTATATTTTTGAATGTCGCTGCTAGAGTGATAGGATTACTAGCTCAATATTTATTTTTATCACCGCTGCGAGAGTGAGTGAGTGAACCCGTCCCGTGACTCAATCTGAGTACACGCGGAAAAGCCGATAACCTTGACTCATTGCCGATTTCTCAATCGCGCATGAGCCCGCGTTTCCCTCGCTTAGGGACGTCCGCGTGCTTGTGTCCCAGGTTCGCTGCCCGTCCCGCATCAAATTGGTATCAGAGCGGAAGGTTGAGTCTAGGGTAGTCATTGTTTAAAATCAAGAAAAAAAAGAGTCTAAGTCTAAGTCTAAGTCTAAGTCGGTCCAAGGTTGCATTTGCATTCCTTTATTCGGTATATCAAAAGGTGTTGCCCGAACGTTAGGTTACGCCTATCGGGAAGGTCGCACATTTGTGAGAGAGGATCTTTGGATCCCGTAACTCTGCCAAGTACCGTCTATTGGTTAAGTCTAGGTTTGTAGTCGAGTCGGCATTCTAACTTTACAACGCATTTTAGAGTCATGTCTAGTGTCTTGTCCAAGTGTCGGCATGTCTATCTTGTAGTTCCCCATTTCCAATGGACTCTCGGTCGCCCAGGCGATATGACCGTTGGCACACCAATGGGTTTGGAAACCATCCCATCTCCTTCATTAGGCCCGAGGCCTCGAACTTTCTTGGCTCCAAGGTCCCGAGCGACTACCGACATTGGAAAGCCGCTATGGACAAATACTTTGATTATTACCCCATGTCCGAGGCTGCGGAATTCACTTTTGCTAAGGAGAGGCTTCTTTATGAAGCCGCTGAAAAATGGGACGATATTGAACGCTTAAGGGAAGTTAGGAGGCAATGGCCCATCGAGTCATGGTGGGACATGAAGAGGGAGCTTAGGAGGGTCTACCTTCCCCACCCGGTCCTCCCCAACCAGCCCCACCCAACCACCTCCAACCTTCCTCACCGAGTCACCTCCCACCGAGGTTGTCATAGTTGGAGGCAAAGAACCCCACACGTAGTAGAGCCTAGACCCAAGCCTAGGCCGGTTGATTACGGGCGAATCCAGCACGATACCCCTACTCCAACCCGCATCGTTGCTGAACTTGTGCAAATGATCTCGGATCGGGTGGATAGGAGGTGTGCTTATATTGAGTCATTGGTCTCCCCTTGCCCACCTCCGAGACAGGAGGTAGCCATACCCGAGCCTAGGGAGGTCATAGCCGGTAGCCCCAACCCAGCCCCACCTACGGGGTCCCAAGGACCTCTTCCCATCTGGGAGGACAGTCCTTCCCTACCCATGAGAGCTCCTTTGCCCCCACCCCCACCTTCCGATCTTTATTCGGAGCTACCTCAGCCGAAGCCTCTCGTGTTTCTAACGGGAAAGGTTTTCATCGCCGAGCCACTACTTAGTTGGCTAAAGATAGGCTTGGACAACAGTGCATTATGCTATCCATCCATGGACCCCACACTACCATTAGTGCCGGTCAACTCATTCCATACCACATTCCGGTCTAGTCACCATGTTGATACATTGGATGACCTTCTTAAGGGATTAGAGTGACAGTTGAAGTTGACACACTTATTGGCCCCAGGCTTCGACCAAGCCACAGGTCGTAGCTTCATCCTTCCCGCTTTGGGGTCCATTACCTCCGTGTAAACCATGGGTCATGTCACCACGGAGGTTCTTTTGTTCCTCCCCATGCCGGCCGAGCCTAACAACATTCCCTTTATCCCGAGGGAGGAACCATATCTTCTATACACTGTCCTATCTACCACGATGGATGAAGGTGACCATTTACACCTTCATGAATTTCAAACATGGGACTATGTAATGGAGGAACCTGCCACGAGGGGTCACACATTCTTTGATCCATTCGACCCCTTCCCTAGTGGGCCTCGTGATCCATCACTTCTTTTATACCTTGTCAGGGAAGTCCCCTACCACAACCCTCTCACTCGGGCCAGTCAACCTACACTCAGCCAGGAGCCTGTCCACTGGCGAGAGATACATACATATAGGGGTAAGGAAGAAGGTGCATTCGGCACTCCTAGCCCTCCCAAACCTCCCAAATCCAAAGGGTCGTCCGTGCATGAGTGGATCACTTTAGGATGTCTAGGACTCCCCCATTCCGCCTACCACCGGTTGCATCTTGTGTATGCATGGCACACATTCGGATGTCCTGGTCCACCATTGCATATGTATGAGTCGGACTAACAATAGGTTTATTTAGGGTCATGTGTGAGTCTTTGTTTCGTACAGTTTATCTGTCGAGTGCATAATGAGTCTACATACATCAAGTTGAGTCGGTCTTTTGTCAGTCCACGTTGTTAGTCACTTTCGAGTGCGAGACAAGTCGGATCTAATGCGTACGTTGTAGACTTGCTGGAATTTGGGATCAGCTCTACCTCAACATATCAGATCTAGTCACATAACGGGACCCAGCGGTGATCCCTAGTGAGTCTTCGAGCCGCCTCCTCCCCTTTGAAAGTGACCCCACCCCGGAGTGTCCACCTCTAGCCTCATTCCCATAGCAGCGTGAGCATATCGAATACATACGGGATGAGCATGTGACGATTACTTGGAGTGGAGCGTACTCCACGCTTCCAAGTTCGGTGACGGATCCGCAAGAGCCACACCTTACTCGACGGGGTCGAGTTCTTCCCACCCAGGGAGAATTGATGGGAATCAACACCGGACACTAACATTTTTATTTTGTATTTGTGTCCTTTTGTTTGTATTTATACCCTTGGCTAATTGGGTTTACAATTGTAAGGTATTATAAGCCAAAGGGTTAGTCTTTAAAGTCTTTGGGTTTCTATGTAAATTACCAGTGGGTCCAGCAGGGTCCCCCACCCTCTTTCCCATTGGTCCACCTAGGTCCTAGGGCCCATGTGGGGCTAGTTCAAAGTCCAAGATTGGACTTGGACCAAGGGGGGACAAGGTGGAAGAAAATTCAAAATTGGACCAACAGAACTCCAAGATGCTTCCCCCTTATAATATAGTTTATTCCATGTTATATTTTTATTTAATTTGGTCATTTGACCACATGGGGGAAGAAAATGTTATCCCTAGTTTACCCCTCCCCTCTCTCCCATGAAATTTCTAGCCCCCCTACCCCTTGTCATTCTCTATATAAGCCTATGTATAGTGCCATTAGAGATTTTAATGAAGAATTAAGCATTTTTGCCAAGAGCAAGCCCAAGGGCACCCCTTTCTCTCTCCTACCCCCTTGCCGATGGAGTTCTGTGAATTTCTTGAGGTGTGAAGCCTCCTCCCCTCCCCCTCTCTGAGTGTGAAGCTCAGCACCGCCGCCGCTATCGAGCCGCCGTGGCACCGCCGCCGCCATCGAGCCGCCGTCGCTCCACCACCGCCGCCGCGTCGGAATTCTGTCCACATCAGGATAGAATGTTGAAGCCCTATTTTTATCTCCACATTAGGAGATCTGATAGAGCTGAAATTTTGAGTGTTTGTTCTTCTTGTTATCCCCAGTCTCCATTTTAAATTTTGTGCCAATCAGAGGTCATTTGCTATTTTTCCCGTAATTTTAGTTCCACCCCTGACAGTCCGCCAATTTACAGATCTGTAGGATAGGAGTCTGTTCTTCTATTTTTCCCACCCCCTTATACATCTCCCAAAAATCTCCAAAACTTCATGCGTGTTCCTCACTTTCCTACCTTCCACCCATAATTTTTCTAGGGTCTAGATCTATCATCTTCTTGTCGGTCAAAATTCGTTTTCAGGGAAAACTCAGTCTGTCCTGTGTGTCTGTCAGTCCGAGCCAGCAGAAACCTTTGAGGGACAGTCATTTTCATTTTCAATCCATTCACTTGATGGATCTGAAAACATTATATGTTGTATCCCTCTGCGTCCTCTATCCATCGGTACCAAGTTTGCGTCGATCCAACACCGGATATGGCCGCAATAAATCTTTTCGTGAAGGCGCGCAGAGCAGATCCAAGCCCAGCCAGCACAATCAGTCTGAGAATTAATTCCTCGAAAAATACGCCAGCGCACACTCGGTCACCGCCACTCCCGGGGATCGATCAGCAACCTTCCAGCAGTGCCCCAGCAAGCCGCAACAACAGGGAGACACTCGGGTACCGTCATCCCCGCAGTCGGACCCACCTACTATCTCGCGGGCCCCGCAGAACCATTCCAAGCAATAGCCCGTCTTCGGCCCGAGAACCGTCCAAATTGCTGCCCGTCAACCCGAGTTCGCTACTCCCGGGTCCCACATTGTTGCCCTTTACCTCCCTGCGTGGAGTGGGTCTTAAAACCATTTCTGTAATTATTGTTAATATTTGTACACCGGGGGTACGAGCTTCGGCCGAGGTCATCTTCGCACGCCCAGAGCGTGGAGGTAAACTCGCCTCCCTCTTTATCACAATTGCTTATCTCGTATATTTTTGAATACCGCTGCTAGAGTGATAGGATTACTAGCTCAATATTCATTTTTATCACCGCTGCGAGAGTGAGTGAGTGAACCCGTCCCGTGACTCAATCCGAGTACACGCGGAAAAACCGATACCCTTGACTCATTGCCGATTTCTCAACCGTGCACGAGTCCGCGTTTCCCTCGCTTAGGGATGTCCACGAGCTAGAGTCCCAGATTCGCTGCCCGTCCCGCATCACATTACATCTGATTCGAGTCGCATGCCAACTCTATCACGATAGAAGAGTACAGAAAAACCAACTAACAAGATCTCGGTCCACACAATGCCAAATCAGAGTCACAGAGAACTCCCCCCAAGCTGAACACAACCACCAAACAACAACAACAACACCTGCAAAATCCTGGCTCCGTTCTCAACACAGAACTGCGGGACACAACTGCAAGCTGGGTCACAACAAGGCACAATTACAGTTGAACACACGGCCAAAATATATTGGCCGCTCGCAACTTACCAGCAAGGACCCACAACAATAATATCAGAGAATGCATCTCAAGGACCACGATCCGTCCCGAGAGCACAACTCCCAAGAAAAATAGAAGAAGAAAGGGTACTCGACTAGCATATACGCCGACATATTTCCCCAATCCTCAAACCTGCCTGTGCCAACAACCACAAAGCCTTCAACAACGGCACGGCAACCAACAACATCAAGGCACACATAGCCAAGATGATGTCACACCACGAAAACAAACCTCTCGGCCGGTCAGAATCTTCCAACCAACGATCCTCGACCTGTGGGTTATAAGCCCACACGCTTCCGCTGCGCACTCAATACAACGCACACAGGCATCACAAATAACTCAACATTTGCATCTCAGCATACACTCGGCGCCATCACAATTCATAAAACTGCAATATACCATGCCTCGTGTACCGATCCTGCTAACAACCGATCACAAGTCGCTAAGGTGTAAACCACGTAGAGCACCAACTTCAGCACAAAGCACAAAGAATGCTAATCTTAGCTTATCCTTCACGTCCTGAAACAATCACTGAACCTTCACAGCACAACAGCCGCCAAACACAGCACGTCGGACACGTGTCACAATAGCCCCCAAACACAAACTGGGTCCAAAGCCAAGGAACCACCGAATAAGAGCAGATCAGGTTCAGAACTAACATAGTCTACACATAAGTAGACATAGGATAAAGGCTTCACCGAGACAGCACTTCCAAAGCTTACCTTGAAAAGACACCACGAGACAAGATGAGAAGAATCAAGCTCAACTAACAGTAGCTCACTAGGAAGGAAAATCCTAGGTTCGTCCGAGCATTCTCTTAATCAAGGCATCCAATTGACCACCTCAACACAACCTTAACACCTCAGGGGCTGAACAAACCTCAAGCTGGGATGACCAAAACAACATAAGCATGTGCATGGCCATCACACCAACGATAATGCCACCAGCCACCTGAACAAGCCACGGAAAAATCTCGAACACCGCACCGTAGATTCACGCCTGCCGACGAACTCTGCCAAGTACAGCATAACCGAGACAAACACCACGACAAAAGAAAAACACTCTGTCACATCCTGACGAGAGCAAAACCATCTCGCACAGTGCCAACACAGAACGTACAAGACCACACGCGAAAGCAAAGCGATAAACAATCACAAAACCTATGCCAGCTGTCGACTGTATTGGACCTTAAGGACTCTAAACACTGCAATATCTCAAATTCCCATGTACTTCACAAACAAAAGCTCAGCTAGCTCAGAAAAACTCTGAACAACTCTGAACTCTGCTCTGATACCAACTGTGATGACACAGACTCCGGATACCGGGTAAACCCGATACCACTTGGAACCTGCGAGGCCTCCTAAGAGCGGAAAAGCTCCAAAGTGATAAAATGGTATGTGAGAGTACATTGAGCTTCTAGATAAAGCAGTAAGCAATTAAATTTCATTAATCAGGATTGCTAAAATAGCAGAAAGAAAATTACATTTTCTATAACAAATTAAAACTAATAGAGTCCAGTCCAAAGAAAGACAAGTACAATCTAACAGGAAAGAGAATGTACTCTCAAGTCGGGGGAAGCCCAACACTGGTAACGCTGGCACTACGAACCACGCAGCAGGAACCTCCCAACACGAGGAAGCACAGCTACACCTGAAAAGTCAGGGGTAGCCTCCTATCGTTGGCTCAGTAGGGATCCCGCAGAACCCTACCACAAAACAAAGCAGTAACAGCATTGCGACACTAAAGCAAAGCAGTAACAAAGAAGGAGTAGAAATAGCAAAAGTAAAAAGGAAAGCTGTACCACGGAACACGGCAGCCGAAGAAACCTTGGCCCTCTAAACTACTCCGAACAGCAACAGAAAGGTGAACCCCGATCTCACAAAGTCATGCGTTACCGATCCATTGTCAAATCATGAAACCCTATCGTGAAAAGCCTACCAAATAGGCAAAGGCCTACCAAAGACCTTCACAGTCAAAGGCGCAAGACATACACGAGCTCACCATCGTGTACGCTTCAAAACCCGTAACCTCGAGTGAAGCCAAGCACAGGCTACTCGGAAAAGTTACGAAAACACAGGTCATCGTGTCAAGTGACAGAAGCACCTCCTCACTAGAAGAACAGCCAGATGGGTCCACTGACGTCTTACACTGCGTCTCAAGTATCTCGCACTTGCCTAGCACAGCGGTAACAGAGACACTCACAAGGAACGAAGGAACTATAGTAACGAGTGACTAGTCAGGGTTACGCCCGTCGGTGCTCGTCCAACTGCCCCTGACTATGTGTGCACACACAAGCCCAAAGCCTTGAGTCAGGTCTCTAGCTAGTTTTTCCCCCCAGTAGGATGCTATCGCAAAGCAAGGGGGCCCACAGAAACTAGCATAAAAATCGTCAACTGGTAATTGCCCGCCACCACTCCCAGGTGGGCCGACACACCGGAAGGTGTCGTCAGGCTATGACTAGTGGAGGTTCACTAGACACAGAGACTCAAAACAGCGAACTCCGAAGTACAAATAGGGTAAGTACACACATGTTGCACGTACTACGGAGCATAATGTAGTATATAACTGCTACCAGACTCAGGACAGTCAACTAGACCTGTTGACAACGATCCTTGAGTCACAAGAGTCGGGTCAAGATCATCGCACAACACAACAAATGCTGTTAATCAGCCTTGTCCCTAAGCCAAAATCCATGGGAAACACATTATGGAAGATGCCACAGAACAGCCGAATCCATAATAGCAATAATGACAATGAGTCCTCGGCCTCCGAGCCGCATAATGGACTCACAATTCCATATAATACAAAACACGGAACATGAGGGGTTATCAAAAAGCCCTCAAATCACATGGCATGCAAATCGAGGTAAGACACTACCTCCAAGTGTCTAAAACCATGTCTCGATCCTCACAGGATAGACGAGACACGCACGAGGTCACGTGTCAACCACTGGGTCATAACCAGGTTAACCAGAAACCATAATGACCTTCAAAATAATACAAAACACTTGTCGATATAGTGGCACTCTCAGACACCCTTTAACACGGTCACTTCCCTCATAGGACGTCCAAGACATCTACGGAATAATGGGCGAACCAAGGGGTCAAAGCCACATCAACCGGAAACCAAACCAACACAAAAGAACGCTGTGGGCAGGTGGCGGTCTTACCCCTAGCCGCTAGACCAACCTGAAGGTCATCAAAAGGGCCGCTACCCTCAAGAAATCCCAGATATAAAATCCATAAAAATAGGAGCCTTGCGGCCTGCCTGAGGCCGCTACTGGCACCAGACGGTCTCCTCAGGGCCGCAAGCTAAACCTAGCGGTCATGGCCTATCCGCTATGCCCAGTCAAACCCCAAAATAGTTAAACCGACTTAACCACCTAACAGTCTACCTCGGACTGTTTCCCAACGAATGGCGGTCACCCCAAGGCCGCCTAGGACCCCATGCGGTCGGGAGCTAGATCGCTAGCCCGAACTGACTTAAAATCGATAAACTGAAATAAAACGTCGCATAGCGGTCGCCCAAGGGCCGCTAAAACTAGCCTTGCGGTCAATCGCGTGACCGCTAAACCAAACAGACAAAGGACTCCACCTAACGGTCTCCAGTGGACCGCCAAGTACCCCTTGTCATCTATGATGGAACCGCTAAGCCATTCCGACGGGAAAATCACAGAACTACCCAAAACTCAGTTATTCCACACCCTAATCGCTTCTAAATGACGGGGAAACCACCCTATCATCGATAACATCCTTTCACAAGCTGGAAGGGATCAAACCGCACACGAAACAACAAGAAACGGGCGATTCCCATGAATCGACCCAAAACGAATCACATGGACAGCCGGGCTCATACCGGCTCCGATTCTCAACCAAATGCTGTAAAACTGGCGAGAAATGATTCCCAACATGCCAGGGGTTCAAATGAAACCATTTAAACTACAAACCATCGCCTGGAACGGCGAACACGGCTCACACCACCCGAACATGCATTTCACCCAAACAATGCAAAACCCGCTTAAACTCACACCGTTTGACTCCAAATCACGAGGGAACGCAGTAAAAGAGTAGGGCATCTGTCCCCCCTACCTCCACCGAAGATCTCACAAGCCGAAAAGGCCAAACCTCACCGAAAACCATCACACGGACAACCCACATCGGCTTTGAATCCATGAATGGGATCGCACCAATGCCTCGCTCCATTCTTCATGCCGCTACGCTCCACGTCAGCTCCACGCCATCACCACCTCACCCAGCTCCGCACCGGTCGCGCGCCTGGGGGAGAGGGGAAGAGAGGAGAGAGAATGGAGGGAGAGAAAGTGAGAGAACGTGATGAGGAGAGAGGAGAGAGAAGGGTTAAGAAGAAAAGAAAGTAGGAAAATTAGCAATTTTCCTGAAATCCGATTTTCTACACAAAAATTCATAAATTTAAAAAAATATGAAAAAATAGTCTCCGCGATCCTCGGAACGAGCACAACGCACCTGTAGCGTCCCTGGGTCGTAAAACTCAATGGTTAACTCTCCACAAGGTTCCGCAAGTTATACAAGGGAAAAACCTGAGTGGATCGTAAAACACGTATCATGAGCCACGAAAGTGATCCGAAAGCTCTCCGATTCCGATCCGAAGAATCCAGGATATTACACGATTACCTCTTTGTTTTAGTTGACATATTTTCAAAGATGGTGGTGCCCGTGCCTTGTAAGAAGACGATCACCGGTGAGGAGGCAACATGGCCATTCTTCCAACACGTTTGGACTCATTTCGGGCTACCAAGATCGACCGTGATAGTCATTTAATTAGTCATTTTTGGATATCCTTGTGGTCCATGATGGATACCAAGCTACAACGAAGTACGGCCTTCCATCCACAAACTGATGGGCAGACCGAGGTGGTCAATCAAACCTTGGTGCATCTTTTTCCCATCCTCCCAAGAATTGGGATGAGAGCCTACCTTACTTGTAGTTTCCTTTCAATTGGGGAATACATAGTTCCACTAACAAATCACCTTTTGAGGTGTGCCAAGGCTATTTGCCACAAAGCCCATTCGACTTGGAGCTCACCGTCGAACCTACACCCCAAACCACCAAGGAGGAAGGAGACATGACCAAGACACAACGATTCCCAGAGGGCATTCAACAGATGTATAGTGAGGTGGAGCAACAGTTGCAAAGAACCCAACAAAAGTACAAGGAGTGGCATGATCAACATCGAGTTAAGGGTGACTTCTAAGTTGGCAACCTTGTTTGGTTGCATCTTAGGAAGGAGCGACTGTAGGGTGAAGGTAAAAAGCTTAAACCCATCAGATATGGACCTTTCAAGATCTTGCAAAAAATCGACGATAATGCTTATCAGTTGGAGTTGCCTGCATACATGGAGATGTACTTAGTGGCTAACATCGAGAACTTGAAGCCTTTTGAACCGTCGATGTTAGACGATGAGTCGAGAGAGACTTTGCCATCAATGGAGGATCTTGTTATAAACTGAGAAATACCATTGGTAGAAGATGCTATCTTGGAGAAGAAGACTACAACAACTAGACATGGGGCAAAGAAATCTTTCATTATTGGATGGAAGTGTATCCTACCTAGCACAGCAAAATGGTTCACGAGGGAAAGCAAAGAAACTAAGTTCCCTCATCTCCAATTTCAGATGCAATAGGAGCTGAATCCCACTAACAAGGGAGCCATGATATGAGAGAATCTAAAAGTGAGTTTTGACCATTTCCATGCCATGACCTTTTGTCACTGCATGGTTGAACGTGAGGGTGTGTGGTGTGTGCGAATGTGTGGTTGTGAATGAGGGGCCATTCTATATCCTCCATTTCTTCTCTCTATTTTTAGTTTATGAAACTACTACATATTGTTGGAGGCCCAAGGCATTATAAAAAGGCCTTGAGAGCCTTTGTACGAGAGGGAAAAAAATAAGAAAGAAACAAAAACAAGAAGAGAACTCCTAAAGATTTAAGGAGAGAGAGTTCCAACCAAAAAGTTTCCCTTCTTGTATATTCTATTATTCTTTTGCATTGTGTGCATCCGGTGCGAGACGTTGAGTGTTTCTTCTTTGTATATGAATCATACCCACAAGATTTGCCGTGCTGGCAGTACCAACCATGTCGACACTGGCTTGACATAGTTCAGCACAATTTGATATGTCGACGTACTGCATTGTGCAGAGAAGAAGGCAATTTTTTTTTGCCCACAAAACTTGTTTTTTTATGAAAACTTATTTTTTTTTGTAAGATTGACTTTAAACTTGTAATAATAATGGATTTAACTTGTAGAATAGTAGATATAACTTAAGAATAATATATTTAATTCTTTCTTTTGTATGTGGATATACTTAGCTACACATAATTGAATATATTATGTAAAGAAATAAAAATAGAAAGCTCAAGAGAGTAGATGCATCACTGATACTCAGTTAATGAAAATATACAGGGTCATTTTGTCTGAGACATGTTATTATATAGCATTCAAAGTCATTGGACTCAAAGCCCATCCTCTTCTACACTTTCTCGGCCCTCTTTTCTGGCAGGTGTTTAGCCATTGCATTTTTCACAATATTGATAAAACTCGAGTAATCCATGCAACCATCATATGGGCCGAGTCTGGAGACGTACCTTTGCACAAGTGGAAGCGGTTGGCCTACGTAGCATCATGGAGGCGGAGAGTAGGCTACTAGAGTCTACCCTTTAAGATTCACACTCCAAGACCCCAGGACCATGGTGATGTCCTTCTCAAAGTTGTAGCCGAGATGAGAGTAGGATGACAGCTCTCCCATGGGGACGACCTGCATCGGCCTCACCTTGAGGAGGCGTGTAATTGCGCAGAATCTGAATACCGAGAAAGACCCGGTACCATTAGAATCTTGGCCCGCCACCCACAGGCCGGGAGGCCCGAAAGGGTTAAGGATTGGTGTAGGAGTGTACAAGAAGCTAAAATAAATGCAGGAATATATGATGCATAATTAAATTAATACAGGAAATGACAATTACATAATTTAATACAGTTATACAATCCAGAACTCCAAGTCCAAAACAAGTACATTCTACTAAAAAGAAAAGTACAAGACTACGGGGCGTACCCCATCTTTGGCAGACTGGCATCTAACCCTGACCACTGGCACCACGAGCAGCCTCCGAAGCACTGTGTGTTAAGTACGCAGCTGGATCTAGAGGGGGGGTGAATAGATCCAACTAAGAATTTAAGCCCAATTTATAAATTCTATACCGATAAAATAACTAGCTCCCAGAATACGAGATCAGATCAGATCTGAGGAACAATAGCAGAACAGTTAAACTAGAGCTAATCACTGAAATGACTGATAATAAACTGAAGCTATGAGTATAAAACAAATACTATGTGCTCTGAGCCAAAGACAAAAGGTGTTGAATCTAACAGACAAGTTGCTGATTAGAATCATCACAGGACTAATCAGTTCTTACAGAACTAAAGTCGAACACATGCAGATATGAGTTAATATGATCATACTCCACTATAAATGATAGCAGTGATCTAATGAAATCTGCAATGCATTCAGCTCACACACCAACCTGTGAAGGGAGGTAGAAGATAAGGAACATACACACAAACCACACCACTGGATAGTCATTTTTAGGTGGTTCGATCTGCCATGTAGATCTACGTCCACCCCACACTCAAACCAGAGTATGGGTTTCCTTGCTCCAAGAAAGACCGCAGACTCAATCTATAAACAGGTGCTGCCAAATAGCTTGACCCAGAGGAACACTCTCCTCTCTTCTTCTGATCAAATTAGAAGAAAACTTGAGTAACACCGAGTTACTCAAAACTAGAGGACCAATCCTCTCTTCCTCTAAGACACAGAGGGAACTTGGTGAGCAACACCTAGTCGCTCACCACCCGGAGATCGAGATCTCTCTTCCTCTGAAGCCACAGAGGGGACAACTGGAGGAACACCTCCCTTCTTCTGATCTCTCAGAAGGAACACCAGAGATAGCTCTCCCTTCCTCTAAAACACTCAGAGGGAACCGATGCCGAACAAGGTATCGAAAAACTAGTAGAAAAATGAAAGATGGAACCTAGAAACCAACAAAAGAGAAATGAAATGAGATGAATACAATGTAGCTCAAGTGAGCATACTGGCTTTGGATTTGATCCACGAGACAAGGCAACCATAGATTTCAGAATGGTCGAACCCCGTGGATGAAGCTGTCTCTTCCTTCTTCTTCTTCTCTCATCTCTTTCTTTGAATTTTCTCTTTGAAAGGATCTGCTCACCAACTCTCACACAGACGCTCAGATTTTCTTTTCTCTGCTCTTCTATTCTCTCGCTGCTTCTCACTACTTCTCTATTCTCTATCTGTTCTTCATCGCTTTAGAAGAGACGAATGAGTGTCTATATATTACCTAAGAATTGGGGATTTTTCTCCTTTTCCTTCCTCAGATTCTGATTGGTCCAAGTGGCCACGAGAATGGTCTTCATGACTGAACTCCATTGGCCCAAGTGGCCATCGGAATATACCTTAAGAAACATCTTTCATAAGTGATGCCACGTGGCCTAGGATCACGTGCCAGAAGATGAGTCAGAGATCATGTGAACTCACTGAAATCCTCACGTGCAACGATGTCAGGTCGAGGCATCTTCAGATGTGCAGACGCAGATGAGCTTCAGAACTAGTTCTGAGCTTGATGCGTCATAGCATGTGATTGATGCGTCGATGCATCACTGAGTTGCTTTAGTGCTGTTGTCTATTAAGTCCTAGAGGAGAGTTGACTGCATCAAGGTAATTCTTCGATTGCGTCACTGCAGATGAAGACACGATCTATGTTGTGGAAGACTTGAAAAAGCTTCTAGTCTTGATGTGTCGAGGCATCACAGTTGATACGTCGGTGCAGCGACTTGATACTTGGAGCAAACCTCCTATTTTCCTATGATGCTTTGACGTGTTGAGACTGTGTTCATTCTTGGACTGAATGTGTCAATGCGTTGGTGACACTTTCCTCTGATGCATCGATGCATCGCTGTTGATGCGTCGATGCATCTACCTTCTGCGTTGATGCAGTGATGACTTTTCTCTTGTACTGCGTAGATGCATTGGCTTGGTTTTTTCTGATGCGTCAATGCATCGTACCAGTAAGTCAACTTGTATTTGTGTGATCCATTAGATACCAAAGAGTCAGTGTGCCTGTTCATTATGTAAAAAATCTTAGTCCATTATCTCTTATCACAATCAATAGTATGTCATCATAAAAATCAGAGATCCAATAGTCTCCCCCTTTTTGATGATGTCAACTATTCATTTACTATTTATTATTAACTTAGTTCCTAGCTATAGGATTATTTTCTCACATCAAGATTTTTTAGACAAAGAACAACCACAAGAGAAACACACAAGGAGTGAAATGAAAATGAAGTTTCATTTATGATCAAACAAAGTTTTGCATACAAAGTGAAGTGCAATGCATATGCCATGCATGAAAGACTTGGACTTAGACCAAAAAAAAAACTTCCAACCATTCAGATCCACACATGTCCACCAAACACATGTCATGTCCATAAAAAAATATATACATCCATCCAAGACATAAAAAAAACTTAAGAAGGACTACAGTCTGCCACTGCTAGTCCACTGCCATTTGCCCATAGTATTTACGCACAACTATCTATCTTTACATCTTATTCTGTCGCATCCCTCATTTTTCTAACAACTCTCTGTCCCCTTTGACTGTCTCTTTCCCTTTTAACTTCTTCATCTCTGCTTCTTTATCTTTCTCCTCATTATCTTCTCCCCCTTTGCCATCAGCAAAAAGAAGGGGTTCTTCAGTGTGAGTTTCTAGAGACATCATTTCTTCAGTTTGAGTGGAAGCATCCTTAGTGGAGGGACCTTGTGAAGGAAGTGTGATGTTCTGAAGTGAGATCAATAGCTCGTCTGCATTCTGATTCACCCTTTGTGCTAGTGTTCTGAGGTTGTAGTAAGATGAAAAATGCCTCTCCAGAAGGGCTTCATGGAACAAATCCATCTTCCCACTGAGGACTAAAGTTTGAGCTTGAATCATATTTGCTACATAAGTCAACTGGACTTCATTTTGAGTGCCAAGGACAGGATTCTCAAAAGTGGATGATTCCCCTACAGCAAGAGCTGATATGGGTTCAGGAACGTAATCTGGATGCCAACCATCCTCTTGGTCTTCAGGAGGTGGTTGAGGGTAGTGGTCCTTGAAGACAGTGGCCATGTACTGCACATCATCAGCTATAAGCTGTAGCTTTTCGGAAAGGCCAATATAACACTTGGCAATGTGATCATGCTGAGCCTCGGTCCTATGGAAACACTGTGCAACTATTTTCAGTTTTTCATAATTGCTCATAAATCTATCACTCAACCTTCCAATCTGATTCCCAACTATACAAAGCACTCACTGAATGTCCCTTACCAGCTTGTTTCTTATCTCTTTGTATGATTCCAATTCCGTTTCTCATGTCGTTCCTCATGTAATTTAACTGCCTCTCAACTTTGGTCGACATGTCCTTCATCTCAGCATTCATTTCTGCCTTGAACTGGAGCATCTGATGCTCAAGATAGTTGGTCTGCTCTGTCATGGCTGAGTTCATCATAGCAAACCGAGCAGATAGAAATCGATATAGTGTACTAGTCTCTAGTAGAGTGGATGTTGAAGGCCTAGATGACTGAGGGTCAGTTGCTATGTGAGCCTCAGGAAAAGCATGTTGCTGTTCTTGGACTTCTGGAACTTCTGGTGGTGGCAATTTCGGAGCAACCTCTACTCCTTCATGCAATGTAGGATCTGCCTGTTGTATATCATTACGGTGATCCTCAGCTTGATCCTCTTGTTGTTGGTCCACCTGTTCATGTTGTAAATCATCAGAATTTTCTTGGATATCTTCCTCCTCATCTGAACTTTGCTGCTCTGCTTGCTGCTCTGATTGTTCCTGTTGCTACTGTGGCTGTTGCTGCTCAAGGTTCTGCTGCTGCTGCTCAGGTGACTGTGGCTGTTGCTGTTGCTGTGGCTGCCTTTGAAACTTAACATTAATTTTCTTGTTCTTCAAGAACTTTTCCACAAAGTTCATAGTGTAGGTATTTGTTAAGGGTATCTCCTTAGATTTATCACCCTCTAAAGAGACATTCATTCTCTTAAAGACTGCAGTCAGATGGGCTACATAAGGGAGGTGCATGCCCCAGTTTCTGAAAAACCCAATAATATGTATCATCAGGTCTGGGAGGCAGACTCTGATGTCTTTGAACATGCAATAAAATAAAAACCTCTGATACTTGTGGACGCACTTTTTATTTAGATCATTGTTTATTTGCTTATTGGGTTTATTAAGTGCGTGGGCATGCTAGTCACCAAGGTGATGATTTATTGTGCACTCGATCTGACTAATCAGACAATTGTGTAGTTCGTGTCGGGACCAAAACCCGCCGTGCCGTAAAGGTCACGGCGTCATTTACATCCCCTCGGAGAGGGGAACACCCTTGATTAATCACCGGGAATCAGGGCCTCATGGACAGAAAACTATATTGAGAGAAACAAGTCGATAACGGTCTCGAATCAGTCGGAAAGCCCGATGTCCAGGGAAGCAAGCATTCGAAATACGTCGATCACTCAAGGAAAAATTTTGATATTCAGACGAGCATCCGGTTACATAAAATCGTGATCGTCACGGGGAAAACCGGAGCATATGTATGCCGAGGTATGACAGATTTATTGTTCAAAGGGATAGGAGACATTCGGTTGAATCTCGGTCAGAATGGTCAAGAATCAGCGAGTTTATTGGCCCGGTGTGAGATCGAGTCAGGACCATTTTGGGAGCGCCTCCCGCGGTCCAAACGAGACTTGCGTGGGCATCGTTAATATTTCCGGTGCCGAAGGGCAGTGGGAAAGTGTCCCGGGACTAGATTCCAAAACAAAGACGTGTACAGACATAGCTGGCTATAGACCTAGGATGTGGGTTAGGCAATGACCATGGTTGGGG
Organism: Amorphophallus konjac; assembly: GCA_022559845.1. NCBI lineage: Eukaryota > Viridiplantae > Streptophyta > Magnoliopsida > Alismatales > Araceae > Amorphophallus > Amorphophallus konjac. The sequence continues at coordinate 107,631,674 of CM040126.1, read as the reverse complement.
CGAACCTGAGGTCCAAACGTGATTCACGAAGATCTTATTGATATTCCCACACGCAGGGTTCGGGGAAGACAAGAGCTGTCTCGTTCCATTCAGATTTTATTGGTCATTCATGGACCACTTTATGTTCGGACAAAGATCCGTATTGAAGGCACGACGTAAACGGAAATAAACCCGTACAAATGTCTGCCGTGAGTACGGTAAGTTTAATGCAAGTGCAGGATTAGATCCCGGTATATATGTCGGTCACTAACGGACCATTCATCGTTCGGACGAGAGTCCGCATTTGAAGCATCGAAGACAACGACAAAGCCATACGAATGTCTACCGTAGGTACGGCAAGTTTAATGTGGGTGCGGGATTAGATCCTGATATATATATGTCGGTCACTAACGGACCATTCATTGTTCGGACGAGAGCCCGCATTTGAAGCATTGAAGACGATGACAAAATCGTACGAATGTCTGCCGCGAGTACAGCAAGTTTAATTCAATACCGAGATTAGATCTCAGTATATATATGTCGGTCACTAACAGACCATTCATTATTCAGACGAGAGTCCGCATTTGAAGCATCGAAGACAACGACAAAGACATATGGATGTCTACCGTAGGTACGGCAAGTTTAATGTGGGTGTGGGATTAGATCTCGGTATATATATGTAGGTCACTAACGGACCATTCATTGCTCGGACGAGAGCCCGCATTTGAAGCTTTGAAGATGACGACAAAACCGTACGAATGTCTGCCGTGAGTACGGCAAGTTTAATTCAATACCGGAATTAGATCCCGGTATATATATGTCGGTCACTAACAGACCATTCATTGTTCAGACGAGAGTCCGCATTTGAAGCATCGAAGACGATGATAAACCGTACGAATGTCTGCCGGGAGTACATCAAGTTTAATGGGATTGCGGGATTGGGTCCCGATAGAAGTGGGTCAAGTTGATAGACTATTGACCCGAGACGGTTTCAGACTATGGCCATGTCGGGGATTTTGGGGTCCACATCTGAAACCATGGGGCATCATTGCTTTCCTCTTCACGCATAGTCAGCGGAAGCGAATTGTTAAATGAAGCCCGAACTTGCCAACGTATGCCCTCGCACGCGGGGTTCGACCTACCCGGTCAGGTCGCGGGGGTCAAGGGGGCAGCGCACCTTGCGGGGGTTTCCGGGGGCAGAGCCCCCGGAAGAAAATTTATGTTTATCGCAGGGGCATTGTTGTTCTTCCCCTCACACTCAGTCCGGAGGAGCGAGGGTCCCAAGGCATGCACGGTTATAGCATTTTTGTTACCGTTGTTCCGGCTGTTAAATTTCGTAGTGTATTCACACACGGGCAGTTCATTTTTATTCATTATTTTCATATCCTTTCTTTGTTTGGTTAATTATATTTTTTTTTCTTGGAAGGCACGCCCGTTTCGGATGGAACAAAGGGGCGCGCCAGTTGAAGGGCTGGAAGGGGGGGGCGCCGGTATAGGTGGGCTGAGAGAGGAGAGGGGCGCGCCGGTATAGGTGGGCTGAGAGAGGAGAGTGGCGCGCCGATATAGGTGGGCTGAGAGAGGAGAGGGGCGCGCCGGTTTAGGCACAAGTAGGGGGGCGCGCGCCAATTGAAGGGCAGTAAAGGGGGGCGCACCGGTATAGGTGAGCTGAGAGCGGAGAGGGGCGCGTCGGTTTCAGATGTGAGTAAGGGGTGGAGAGGGGCACGCCGGTTTCAGATGTGAGTAAGGGGTGGAGAGCTATTTTAGTGAGAGGGTTTAATCCGGCGCGCAGGGGGCGCTCCGATTTAGATCCAAGAGGGGTAAAACGGTTTATGAGTGTGGGGCTAAAGCGACGGGGGGGGGGGGGTACCGCGCCAGATAAGTGCGCGCCGGATTAGGAGCGTGCCGGATTAGGTGGTTTTGTTCTTTTCAAAGGCTTGCGGGTTAGCAGATGGTTAGGCTATTTGATCACCTAGCAAAAGTAGGTGGATTTGAAGGCTTGAAAGTGTTTTATTCATCTGTTAAGATCAAAGTTTGGATGGTTTGTTCAAAGGGATTCAAGAACTCCAATGTTCAGTTCATGTTCTCAGGGAGCTTAGTTTGTTCCTGTTGTTCATATTCCTGGCCAAAATTGGGCAGCACCTCCCCCGGACTGAGGTTTGCTGGGGCGACATAAGGGATTGTCAAACGGAGTACTCCAGGACGATCCCAAAAACTCGGAGTGGCCTAACGGCAGTCTGGTGTCCCATAGTTGAACGCAGAAGCCCCGAGGACCAGCCTTAAAGGGGTTCTGGCAGTTCATGGGTAGTAACTTCCTGATAGCTCCAGCGGGACGGATGTTCGCCATGGAAGGCCATGAATATTCATCCTTCATACGGGCTCCCTAGAAGGCCATGCCACGGAGAGGCATGCTTCTAAAGGCCCTGGATGAGCAGAAGATAAAGAGAGGGGGAAGGAAAAGGCTAACGGAAACGAACAGTATATGTATAGTGCAAAAGCCTTTCTTTCTATTCATCCACGAAGGAAGGGAGACAAAATTATAGAAGGGGGGGGGGTTTAACCCAGAGCAAGAGGATACATCGGAGAAAGAAAAAAGAATACATCGGTGGGGGAGGGGGAATGGAGCTCAAGCTTCTCCCCCTCCAAGCTCACCTCTCTTCTCTCACACTCACTCTCTTCTTCTTCACCTCACGGGCAGAGGGGAATGGAGCTTCTCTTCTCTTCGTCTTTTCCCTTCAGTGGCCATCCTCCCCCTTGCTCTGTCAAACATGCAGAGTATATATAGAATGGGTTGCCCTTTCTTTCTTGAACGGAAGTAACTCCTGTCATCTCCCTCCTCGTTCGTTGGGACATTCGGAGTTGACATGCCGCGGTGTCGTCCGTTGATTTGTGCGGTATGCTGGCATTCATCCAAGGACAGGATGTTCACAGATTTGTTGGGGCCAACTTCGTCGTTGCCGCTTCTGTGCTGTCGAACGAATGTGGAGGCAGAGCTTGGTAGCATTGAATGCTATGCCCCCTTGAACTTGCACCTGAATCTGATAGGAGAACAGAGTATCGGTTGACAGATGGGACAGAACGGGGTTAAATCGGCATGGCCAGGGGTGCACCGGTTTAAACCCAAATGCAATTAGCGCGCCATATCACCAAGTGAATAGGGGCACGCCGGATCACCAAAGGAAGAGGGCGCGCCAGTTTAAGGCCCAAGCAAGGGCGCGTCGATTTAAGTGCAGGCCGCATCGGTTTAAACTTTATCTTGGAGTCGCGTCTATTCGGACGGACGCTTGTCCTCCTGTGTTGCTTTAGTTATAATGCACCGCCTCTGGGGTGTTTAGTTCGAGGGCCTCTGAATCCCGATTCAGAACTTTGAGTAATTTCAGGCGCATGCCGAACATGTTTTTGAATTCTTGAGTTTCTTTTGATTCGGCCTTCGGCACCGTCGACTGGGGAGCCGGGGCCATCTCTTCTGCCCGAATATATATATTCTTCTTGCTTGGAGGAGGTATGGGGTTTGTTCGGCCTTTCCATCTTCGACTTGCTCTCGGGGTGTCGAGACGTTTGTGCCGCAGGAACGTTCCTTTTCTTCTCTTCTTTTTTTGACGTCCACAATACTCAGTTAGTCTGCCCCTCCCACCACCTTGTGGGGTAATTATGGTTGTGAATATGTGGTGGAAAAATCTTTGCAGAGGAGGAAACTTGGCAGTATTAAAGCTGGTCAGATAAGTATTCTTTATCTCCTGAATATTTCTAGGCAGACCAGTCATGATGGTATCGGCCTCATGGGCACTATAAGTGAAGTTTTTCACCACAACTCCGTCCATTGGAATCCTTAAGGCCTTGTGCAGCAACTTCTTACATACATCAATCTCAATCCCTTTAACAATTGTCCATAGTTTGGGTAGACTGGGATCATACTTAAGATTCTCATAAAACTGGGTTACTAACTTAGGATAGTAGACCCTATGTTTGCAGACGAAATTCTTCCAGCCTTGAAACTCGAACATGTCCATTAGCTCAGGGAAATTCTCAAGCATTTGGTGGTTATGAGAATCTATGTACCTTGGGAACAGGATGCAAACTGATTCTCCTGAAGAGATATCTTCATAGTCCTGCTCTAGATTGATAGATGTCTTCTTCTTAGCCTTCTGTGAGACTCTATCCTTTTCAGCTGAAGACACCGTGGCGCGTTCTTTCCTCTTGGTTCCCTTGGACTGCAACTGATTTGAGTCACTGGCCGACTTTGCTGGATCATGCAGAAGCTTGGACTTATGCTCCTTGCGAGAAGTTCCAGCAGCGTCTGGCTATTTCTCTGTAGCTTGCTGCTTTCCCTTTTTCCTCGTAGCAGGTGGAGACCTGGTTGCGGAAGAATCGGAGGAAGGAATATGAGTAGAAATAGGGTACGGAGGAGAAAGTGAAAGAGGTGTGATGTGGGCGTGGTTGCTTCGAGTAGAAGGAAGAGAGACCCTATTGATTCGTCTGGGGACGACGACGATGCTCCGACATAGAAAAATAGGTATGTAATGGGAATAGAGGAAGAATGACGGAGACAAGTGAAGCGTGAGATATTTAATCTCAACGTGGTGAATCTACCTTATTTACCATAAGATATATGGAAATTACTAAAGTACTCTTCCTTTAAGAAATAACGTCAAAAGCTCTTACATCGCATCATAGTTTAAGGTTCATATATGTAAATCAAAAAACAACCATTCTGGACTAAAACCTTAATGCAAATGCAATGGTTTAAAATATTTATTCCAAGAATCATGCCCATCCTAAATCTTTCAATTGTAATCATGATTTTAAAGGTTGCAACACAAGGGAAAAATATTCTGGCATATATTGAATATAAACGCGTTAAGAGTTCAAGTTCCAGAGTCAACCATTTCCCCCCCTTTTTAATGCAATTTTGAGCAATCTAGTATAGTCAACACTTTTTGACTCAAGGAGTCACGTTGTTTAGACGCAGGACTCTCTGGTTACTCAGTGCAACTAACCTTCATGCCTTTGAACAGAGGTAATTATCTTCATCATGACTAGCTCTCTTGTATTTCATTGATGCAGAGATCTGATTTCTCAGAAGATTAGATCATTGCTCTATCATATTATGGCGTATTCTATGATTTTCATTGAAATCTCTTAAGGTGGTTTATAGACACTATATGCAATAACTTCTTTTTCTAAGGGAGTTTGCTTTACACGTCATTTTCAAAATCCAGAGATAGTTAGGGCAGATTCTTCTTTTAGAATATTTTGACCAATTAAAAATGCATCAAGGATCAATTCAGAACCAGTTACCTTGGATTTAATGTGTATGAATAATAAACCACAGTAGTGTAAGAGGTTGGACAGTAAAAGCCAAAAGTTCTCTTAAGAGTTGGATAACTCAGTGATTTCCCTACGTGAAGTAAATATAACACATTCAAGGAGTTGAGAACATCTCTTGACCACACAAGTAAGAGTAGAAGGATAGTTTGGAAGAGAGTGACAGACTCAGGAATGTGTAGCAAGAAGTGAAATAGGACGCTGACTCGAGGCATGGAATGAATGCATCGAGGCACAAGGGTAGCAACCAGTCAGATATACATCTTTATATATGCTGCTCAGACTTTCAACCTTAATGCTCCGACCTTTCAAGCTCAAATAAGCAATAGATTATAACCAGCCTTGCCAGATGCATCGAGGCATCGAACAGATGCATCGACCTATCAAGATCAACTGAACGAACAAAGCCAGCTGCATCGAGGCATTGAACTAATGCATCGACCTATTAAAGATATATCTTTCCAGCACATTCCAAGTGTCAACTACTGACATAACTAATGAACCAACATTGCAGAAATCAGAACCACTCCCCCTTAATCATGGCTTATCTGCTTCTCATCAACTGACCAGAGACAAGCTCCCCCTCACTTGAGGAACTGATTAATCCAGAAGACCATGCAATGAACTGAGCTAAGCTCCCCCTCACTCATTTCAGTTGGATACCAGTAGTTGTGCGGGTTTTTATGCAGAATGACCGGGGTGAAGGAAGGGATGCAGTGGGGAAGGAAAATACGGGAGTTTGATGTATCTCGGGTATCCTCCTTACAGTTGCATGCCTCTCATGGCAGTATCGGGCACTCTCCTTTTACGGAAAGTTGAAAAGGGCCGAATGGCACGGGAATGTAAGAGTACGGGTTAATCGGACAGGGTGCGGGCGTGCCAGTCGATTTCTCGACAATCACCCATGGAACCAAGGGTTGACCGGGGGAGCGCCACCAGGGCGCGGCACGTAGGCTCGGGTGATCGGGCGACACGTGGAGAAAAGGGGTTCCACGGGTGCGAGTGCATAGGTGATTGTGGGTGTCGTGTACTGGACGTCTTTCCCCACTGGCCGCAAGCAACTGGTGTTTATTTACATCAGATTGAATCCGAACAACTTCGTTCTATGCTGAAGAAAAGTCTGTATATGGGTCTGAAGCCATGGTTAGAGGGTCGGGAGCTGTGGGTGCGCTTTCTACTGGGTGATGTTTACTGGGATAAGGGTATTAGGCACATATGCCGAAAGGTGTAGGTAGGGAGCTGGGGGCCCGAATGCAGGCGCTTATATTTCACTGGCTTTATGATGGGCCGCATGGGCTTTACAAATGGGCCTAAGTGGCCAAAGTACAACTGGCGCAAGCCGCTGGACAATTCCGACACGTGGGTCGGTCCTCGGGTCATTACGTAACGAGGCGGATATCCGCGTGTTTTATAGGATCCCTTTATAGGGGGATTGGTGTGGGCCCGACTGCCTTGGGGGCCAAAGCGGGCATGGACTGGCGCCTGGTAGAGGACGGACGCGGCTCGAGGTGAGCAGTCGGGTCCGTGTCTCAGACGGTGAGTGTCATCATGCTGGGGAGTCAAGGTCGGTCCCAGGACTATAATTCTCGGGTTAGAGGTCCGACTGGACTTGAGTTGTTAGTCTGAGGGGCCAACGGCCGACTGGGAGGTGAACAGTGGGCACGCGGTTCCGTGTCAGGGTCCGACACGGTATTATGAAGTGCACCTCATTACCATCGTGAGTTGACGTACAAGGGCAAACTCGGGATGCGGGTGTGTTTACCGTCGGCATAGTCGCCTTACGTGCGATGGGGATGGTCTTGATTTGAGACGGCTAAACACCACGTGAGGGGAGTACACGTGACATACCCTCGGTGTGTGCGAGCCAACCGCGCGCGCACTTGTCTTCTCGCGTTCCCGACCCTTGCCGAAAGCCTCGGGAGTCCGAGGGTGCGACAATTAGGCCGGGGGGTGTTTTTCTGTCCGTTCGCTGTTGTTTTCGTTGTATGTATCATCCTTCTTCTACCCCTTGAGCTTCTAAGGGGGGGAATTTATAGGAATTTGAAGGGGTGGAGGGAGGGGTTTAGGCAGACCAAGTTGAGGGTTCAACTTGGTCTGGGTAAACCCCCTAAACAGTAGCATTTTATTTATTTTTTGTATTTTTTTAGTTTATTTTTTGTGTGTGTGATGGAGTGGGGAGATGGGGTTTAGGCGGACTAGCCCAAGGGGCTGGTCTGGTCCGCCTAAACCCTTCTTCGGAGGGTAAAATTTCTTTTTTTTTTAATTTGGCTGGGGTTTAGGCGGACCAGCCTGGGGGTCTAGGCTGGTCTGCCTTAACCACTCCCCAGGGGGGTTTGGGCAGACCAAAGTGGCCCCCTTTTTTAATTTTAAAAAATCTTTTTTTAATACCCAGGGGGTTTAGGCGGACCAGCCTGGGGGTTCAGGCTGGTCCGCCTAACCCCCCCCCCTTGGGGGGTTTAGGTGGACTGGATTGAGGGAGTGAGAGAGGGCGGCCCCACCTCTATAAAATTTGATTTTTTGGCCTATTTTCTTCCTAAATTGACTAAGAAGAAAAGGACAGTTGTGCTGGGAGGATACGTGGAAGCTTGTGTGCGCGTTGACTTGAAGAATGCCCCCGTGCTGTCGCTTTGCGCTCCCGCGTCAACGTGTCGACTTCTCGAACTGGTACGGCACACGAACCACGTCGTAGGACCATAAACTGGATGAACTGAGGCTGAGCGGGGTCGTGGGACCACCGGGCTGGAGACAGGGTGCGACCCCCGAGGAGCTCGCCTTCCCCGGGGGCGTGCGGCCGAGCCCGGGGCGAACTGGCGCCGGGGCCGATCATGACCCCAAGGGATGGCCCCTGGGGTCTCCTTGTGTCTTCTGCAAGTGTCCTTTGACGGACGTTAAGCTCCGGGAACTGGGATGGGCCCGTGGGGGCCATTGTCCTTCGAGTCATAGTAGCCGCTCGCAAGGTGTTCGGGTAAATGCTCGACACACCCCGGATTGCCGAACGGGCCACGTAGGTGAACGACGGGCCTTGGATTTGGCCTAGGGCCGAGGGTAGAAGTCCATAGGGGCTGGGAGGAGGTGCCTTGGGCATACGGGCCCAGTCTCGTGCTACGTGCCGTGTTGTACGGCAAGTTAGCATGGTAGCCTCGGGTTGGTCCGAGAGCTAAAGTTAAGTGGCTCATTGCCACGTGTCTGAGGTTCGGGGGTGGCCCCGGCTTTCTGGGGGGTCGTTGTAGGACCCAATTAGTGCACTGAAACCACGGGGTGGTCCGTGGGTTGGTGTAGAAGGGTTGAAGGTGTTCGGTAGAATGCCGGACACACGTGTGTGACCCGGACACACATGCTGCGGGCCTCTCAAGCCTGTGGTTGACCTATTTGGGTCTCCCTTTGACCTTGGAGGGTTGAAAGAAGGCATCCCGGGGTAGGCCCCTGGCCTTTTCACTGGGTGCCATGTGGCGTGGCTTGTAGTCGGGGAGCCCCCGGGTTGGCCTCGGTGGTCGTGTAGAATGCAGGCAAAGTCCGCAACTTAGGGGTCGGGAGTGGTCCCGATTGATTGCTAACGCCGCCGTATACCTTGGCTAGCGGGTCGGGGCCATTGGTCGGGCCCACTGGGTTTTCGGAGGGGCCGGGTAGCCCATGCCTTAAAGGTGTTCGAGGAAATTCCTGAACTCTTATTTCTGGGTATTTTGCTGGGGAAATTGTCTGAGTACAACAAATGCCCCCCACGGGTCGTGCGTCGGAGGCGGAGACGAGGGTGTACAGCCCGTGAACCTCTCCTTCTGAGTTGTTATAGTTGTATTTTGACACTTCATGTGCTTTGGCTTTATTGTATTGTATGTGTTGAATTTCTGGCATGTTGACCATTTTTGGTGTTTTATCTTGCAGCTATGGCACGATTCGGTAGGGATGAGAGGGTCCCGAGGCGTGTGGTCCGGGGGGAGGACCACTGGGTAAGGAGGACCAAGCGGCTCATGCCCCCTTTGGGCCCGCCAGTCATCACTGCGGCTAATGTGGAGCAGCTCGACTGGGGGCACACGGCTATGGTAGAGGGCCCCGTTGTCGAGCGCGGCAGCGGAGTTGGGGCCGTGGAGTGGCCCGCATGTCGGAGGCAGGCGGGCTTTACACTTATGATTTCAGCGGCGGCTACCCAGTGGAGTTCGCTCTGGACCATCACTTGTTCAAGTTCATCAGGCGCTTTGTCCCATCAGGCATGGAGGAGAGTGACTCTCTAGTTGCTAGAGCCCGTCGCCGACTGGAGCGGGAGATCTTGGTGGGCCGAGATAGTTTGCACGGAATAGTCCTCTGTGACTTTTCAAGTTTCTCCGGAGACTATTGGAGATAGTGTCAGTTTCCCAGTACTGAGTGTCTGGGCTTCTTCAGCAGAGCGGATCAATTCGGAGTCCGCGCTGGAGTGATGGGTCCTGCTTCCTGGGATTTGCACGGACACCACCGAGCAGAGATAGAGGGCAGTCTAGGGTTAGCACAGGAGCCATCAGGGCTGGAGTATGTCAGGGAAGGCTATGACGACAACAGCCTTCTATCCAGGATACTGCGACAGAGTGTTGTTAGCTGGTATGGCCGCTGGGTGGTGATTTCATCACACAGATACCGCCAGGGAGCTACTGAGTGGTTGATGGGCATAGTACACCACTATCAGGTGCTACTAGACCGAGCTGATATCAGATATGCTGTGACTGTGACCTTGTATGGGTACCCCTGCTACACGGGGCTTCTACAAGCATTGGCAGAGTGCTTCAATCGCAAGTGGAATACCGTGGTGACGACTGAGGGAGAGACTTTGTTAGACTTGTGGTCTCTATACAGGATCTCCGGGTTGCCGATCAGCGGCGAGGGGTACGAGGAGGTAGTGTTGGATGACCTCCATCGTAGCCATACCGATGGACATGGGTGTAGACACGCTAAAATCGACACTATGTTGAGTAAATCTCATGTCACCATGTGATGCCCCAAAGTGGACTTCAATATTGGCTTAATATGAAGTTTTTCTAATTCTTTTAGAATTTTTCTATCATATTTGTAATTCGCGATTGGTAGAGGGGCGTCATTTTATTGACGACTGGTAAGGTGTCGTTATTTCAATAGTCGACGACCGTACGCGTAGGCGTTGTTTCCTGGTGTTTCTTATTTTAAAAATTCTATTTAAAATAAAATTGAAAGAATTGACGTGAATTTCTAAGGTGCTTATTAATTAACGCCATTTCATTAAGACGTAATTTCCTATTTTTAAATATGAAAAGTCATTTATTTCTATAAATTAACCTAGGAATCAGCGACTGCGTGCGCGCTCATCATTTCAATTAACGACCCCTATGATGGCGTCATTTCAGCTTCCGTCTCCATTTCGTCTGCAACCTTCCCGTGAAGAGTCCTTCTTCAATTTAACGCTATGTTCGATTGGGGAAGGGAGATCCTTGCTAGATGATGGCTATCCTTGTTTTAATCTTATTAGAATAAGGCTTTTTGGCCTTATAAATACCCACGGCTTCCTACGCGTGCGAGTGATGGGGGCATCTCTCACCCTTCACATTTTTCACAGCTCTGATTGCTCGCCGGCATGGTTCCATTGTGTCCATCACACTATTTTGAGTCAAGTCATGTAATTTTCATATTTTCTTTGAGTCATAACTATGTAATTTTCTTTTTATTTGAGTCCAGTATCTAGGTTAATGAGTCATCTACCTAAGTTAAGTGTCATAGGGTTGATTAGTTTGGTTAATGGGCCCAATTATATGGGCTAGGCCCAGGGGCACCCCCTTCCCCTTGGTTATTTGTCAATGGTCCAAAAGTCAGGGACTTGTTGTAAATTGTGGGATCCCTATAAATAGGACCCCCATCTCCCCATTTTAAGTTAATGAAGATCTATTATTGTGAGTCCAAAAAATTGAGTTCATTTGATGAGAAGCCATTAGAGAGGAGTGAGAAGCTCCCCTCCCCTATCCCCTTTCTCTCTCCTCTCTCTCCCACCTACTTTCTCTCTCTCCTTCCCTCATTCAATAGTCACCACAACTTCCCACAACACCTCTTTACTCCACCCCAACCCCAAGAGATTCCCACCCAATCCTAGCTCCACCATCCAACTCCCAACTACCCACTTCCCCTTCCCAAGCAAGTCTCCACCTTCCCAAGGCAGAACACCCCTCCCCAAGCATCCTTTCCCCTCCCCTAGGCCAGCATTAATGTAGCATCCCGTATAATATATACATATATATTTATTAATAATATTTTCCAAATAAAAAAAATATTAGATAAACTCTTTACGAAGTTTATGTAAGAAGTGAGAACACGAAGTTATCATATGTAAAAGTTATTCTCTTAACAAGTGGTTTCCTAGTGTAGTTGGTTAAGTAACTTGCCTTTCAACCCAATGACCAGGGTTCAAATCCTAGCATCCACCATTTACTTTTTTTGCCAAATAATTTTATGTTATAGACATATGGGACATGGATTAGCTGTCCAAACATTATCTCTATCTCTCCAACCTGTACAAGCTGTAAAGCCCCATTATTTCAGATCTTACCTCCCATTCGGTCATGACAGACCCTATATACATACCCCTTTGCTACCCCCATTCTAGGCTAGCTAAGGTTGGGGCAAAGCTCTGCAGGGATTACAAAGAAGGGTTCTGCTGCTACGATCTTCCAACAAGTAGGTGTTCTCAACTTTTAACTAAACTAGTAGCTAATCTAGGATGATTAGTCTAGGCATTTAGTATTAGGCTCATTTCCATGCGATATTTAGTATTCATAAAGCATGTGTTAGCTTAAATCTAGGATGATTAGCATGTATTAGCTTCATACCTAAGATAATTAGCATGTATTAGCATTATACCCAGAATAATTAGCATGTATTAGCAAATATTAGCAAGTATTAGTCTCATACCTAGAATAATTAACATGTGTTGGCTTAAATCTAGGATGATTAGCATGTATTAGCTTCATACACAAGATATTTAGCAAGTATTAGTCTCATACCTAGAATAATTAGCATGTGTTAGCTTAAATCTAGGATGATTAGCATGTATTAGTCTCGTACCAAGATAATTAGCATGTAGTAGCCTTATACCCAAGATGATTAGCATTGATTAGCATGTATTAGCTTCAATCTAGGGTAGTTGGCATGTATTAGCTTCATATCCATACGATATATCCGTTTAACGCAAGTTTTATCGTGTTTTTACGTAACTTATTAGTTTAACTAACCTGTTAACATACCTAATTAACATGTTAGTTGATCTACTAACTAATTAGCATACCTAATTAATCTGTTAGGTAACCTATCTAGAAACCTTGTCTCCATTTAGTTCCTTTAAAAATAAAAACTTGTATGATACGTCATGTTAAAAATCTGATATTTAAGCAACTAAAGCATGAAACGAGTGCATAAATAAAGATCTATAATCCTTACAGTTTTCTCTATCTATCCATGTCATCAGTTTTACCAAAATAAACTTAAATCAAAGGTTAATACCCTAGCTTAATCAAAGATTAATACCTTAAGCCATTTTGAGCAGATTTGAACTGTAGAGTCGACCCTGCCAGTTCACCGCGTTGACGCGATGAACGGCAGAGTCGACCCTGCCTGTTGACAGGGTCGACCCTGCCTGTTCACCGCGTTGACGCGATGAACTACAGAGTCGACCCTGTCTGTTCACAGGGTCGACCCAGCCTATTCGCAGGGTTGACGCGATGAACTGCTGAGTCGACACAACTGGCTCATTGCGTTAACCTGATCGTTAGGCTTTCACTTTTGCCATCTCCACTGATAGATGGCAGCCTGAGAGGTGATATTTAACTCTTGACAGGGTCCTCTAAACCCTGTATAATTCCCAGGAAGGGCATCCCACAGTGAGGGTGTCGTTTCAAAAATTGTCAGGTGACCCATAAGGCACCTCTCTTATCTAGTTTTTTTCCGTGTATCAAACGTTACTGGTTTCCACTCCTAGTTCATCCCTACACATCAATGCGCCCTTGGATTCCATTCCATAATTCCACCTTATATATCATACTGGTCAAACCTTGAAATTCCCAATTGGTTATAAATGAGAGTGGATGTCGACAAACATGATTAATGCTGTGCATATAGGGCCCGGTCTGGTCCTGAGAGGAGCACCCGAAGGTACTTGTGCCCATGGGAGTTTATTGACCACGGTGTTTGGCATTGCACCGGAGTACTTGCTTGCTAGGATTTAGACATTCCACTCATTCTCGTGATATTACTTGATTGATTTGACTTGAGACCCGCAGAAGGGTAACATTTTGCTTGAATGAAATTGATAAATAGCCAATTCCAATTTTACATGTTTGAATTTATATTACTTTCTATTACTTGCTTGACATGAGTTCTTACTCTCTTGGAAAGATTTCGTTAATTCCAATTATTACTTGCTTGAATCTCTTGCTATTGCTGCATTGAAGTTGGAATCATTATACTCTCACTTGTTATTCCTTCACTGCTCTTGTCGATTTTTACAATCCTTGATATCTACTCATCTACATGCATAGTTTTACTGACATTAATTGAACTTGTAAACCACTTAAAGCCTGTTAAATCTTGAGATGTAATTCCTACTGAGCGATTCGCTCATCTAGTTGTTTTCTAATATTTTCAGGTAATTTGGATGTCAACCAACACTCGGAAGGGAATGAGACTAAGCGATGAGTGTTAGAGTGAAGTTATCAAATTGTCATGTCCTTTGTGTTATTGTATTAGTTCACTTATGTCAGTTGTATCAATTCATCTATGTCATTTGTATTAGTCAACTTGATTAGAACTGCTCAAGATTTGAAACCTAGTCGTTGGACTCTGGGAACATATGTATTTGTCCTTTGATTAATTGTGACAATTGTCAGCTCGTACTATTTGTATTAATTTCGAGTTAAATCTTAGTTATTTGCGCACTCTGATATTTACATGATTGACACGATCTATGTAGACGCGTCACGCCTCCGGGTAATCTTCCGCGCTCGGGGTGTGACAGTCTTCGTGGTATCAGAGCCTAGGTTTTCAAACCTAGGGAACTAGAAAAAAAAAATAAATGGTTAGAAATTGAAATCTAAGTAAAAACTTGAGTCCAAGGATAGGTAAAAACCTAAGTCCAGGGTTAGAGAAGTCTAAGGATATAAGTAGACCTTACCTGGTGAGATGGATAGAGCCATGGGTTAAGATTTCTAATGACTTTACCCTTATAAGTAAAAACCGACCCTTATCTTACTTAAACACTCTAAACATTTTTGTAGGATCATGGCTGCTGAAAGAGCACAATGGCGCGAGATGCAGCGCACCGTGCAGGGCCTTACACAGGCACTACAGCAAGTGGCCCAAAGCGGAGCTAACCATGGAGCGGGTGACCTCCACAGGAGTTTCCGTAACATGAACCCACCAAGGTTCACAGGTTCGTCCGACCCCGAGGATGCCGAGAATTGGCTAATGAAGATGGAACGAATCTTCCGTGTAATGCAATGCACGGACGAGGAGAAAGTTTTACTGGCTATATTCCAACTTGAGCGGGACGCTCGATGCTGGTGGGAATCCATAGAAGCAACACTGCCAGAATACCATGTTACATGGGATGAATTCACGGAGCATTTCAACAACAAGTACTTCTCCGATCATATCCAGGAAAAGAAGGCCACAGAATTCGCCGTTCTAAAATAACGGGGCTTGAAAGTGGCCGAGTATGAGGCCCAGTTCTCCAGATTGTCTAGGTATGCACCCCACTTGGTGTGTACAGAAAAGATGAAGGCGAGAAAATTCCTCAATGGGCTTCGGCCCCATTATATCACACAACTTGCCCCGATGGACATCCAAGTCTATTCGGAGATGGTTCGGCGTGCTCAACTGTTGGAAGATGCCACCGAATTATCTGAGAGAATCCGAGGAAGAGACAAGAAGGAACCCGTTACAAGCCCGGGAAAATTCAAACAATCCTTCAACAAGAAGCGATTCTTCATGGGAGGGGAGTCCTCCAAGGCAAAGAAATTCCAGAAGAATGACAGGCCATTCTCCACCACCACACCATCAAAGGAGCTTTGCAAGTATTGTGATAAAGCTGGTCATAAGACCGAGAAATGCTGGAGAACGTTAGGAGCTTGCCTTCGATGCGGGAGTCGAGAGCATCGGATTCCAGACTGCCCACTGATGAAGGAACAAGACACCAAAGACGAGAAGCGTCCGGTAAAGAAACAAGGCCATCTGCAAGCTCTCCAAGAGACGGAACCCACTAAAGGTGGAATTGTGGAAGGTACTGTCACTATTTGTTCAAAAACTACTCAAGTTTTATTCGATACCGGAGCAACTCATTCATTCGTTTCCAAGAACTTTGCTGCTTCATTTTCTAAGAAACATGAACGGTTAGATTTGGTCATATCTACACCTCTTGGGAATGAGTCTGATATCACTTATCACTATCCAAACTGTGAAGTGATGATTAAGGGAAATAATTTACCTGCTGACCTGATATGCCTAGATATAAAGGGTTATGATGTCATACTAGGTGCCGACTGGCTATCCACATACCAAGCAATTATAGATTGCCGGCATGGCAAGGTAACTTTCGTAGATTTCCCAGAGCTAGTTTACAATAGCCCTCAGAGTAAATCACTTCTTATATCAGTACTCCGAGCTAGTAAACTTATGAATAAGGGATGCATGACTTTCATAGCATTCGTGACTGCCACGGAAGTCGAGAAGGTTAAACTTGAAGACATCCGTGTAATTCGAGATTTTCCTGATGTTTTTCCAGAAGATTTAACCGGCTTACCCCCGGAAAGGGAAGTGTCGTTCACAATCGACCTTGTCCCTGGTGCTCGTCCTATTTCCAGGGCACCATACAGAATGTCCCCTACTGAGCTGAAGGAACTAAAAGAGCAGCTAATGGAGTTATTGAACAAGGGTTTCATCAGGCCGAGTACTTCCCCATGGGGAGCACCCGTGCTATTCGTCAAAAAGAAGGACAGATCGATGAGATTATGCATAGATTATCGGCAGCTAAATCACCTTTCAATCAAGAACAAGTATCCACTGCCAAGGATTGATGAGCTGTTCGATCAACTATCTGGAGCTTTATATTTCTCCAAGATTGATCTTCGTTCTGGTTACCACCAATTGAAGATCAAAGAAGAAGACATTCATAAAACTGCATTCCGAAGCAGGTATGGGCATTACGAATTTACTGTTATGCCTTTCGGACTAACAAATGCCCCCGCAGCTTTTATGCAGTTAATGAACATCATATTCAGGCCCTATTTAGACCAATTTATTGTGGTCTTTATTGATGATATTCTGATCTATTCAAAGACCGAAGAGGATCATGAAGAACACCTCAAGAAGGCATTGCAGATATTAAGGGGAAACAAGCTATATGCCAAATTCAGCAAATGCGAGTTTTGGCTCGAGGAAGTATCCTTCTTAGGCCATATCATTTCGAAGAACGAAATTGATGTTGACCCATCAAAGGTCGAAGTCGTGAAGAACTGGGAACGACTCACAAATGTAACTGAGATTCAGAGCTTCTTGGGTCTAGCTGGTTACTACCGGCGTTTTATAAAGGACTTCTCCAAAATTACTGTTCCCCTGACCAGGTTAACCCGCAAGGAAGTGCCTTATGAGTGGAAGGAAGACTGTGAAAAGTGTTTTCAAACTTTGAAGGATCTCTTGACCACTGCTCCAGTCTTATCATTACCAATGGAAGGAGAAAAATACGAGGTATATACCGATGCTTCTGGTATTGGTCTCGGATGTGTATTGATGCAGAATGGGAGAGTCATTGCATACTCTTCCCGACAATTAAAGAAACATGAAGAGAACTAGCCAGTTCACGACTTAGAACTGGCCGCAGTAGTATTCACTTTAAAGATCTGGAGGCACTATCTCTACGGAGAATAATTCACTGTGTACTCCGATCATAAAAGCCTCAAATACGTATTCTCCCAAAAGGAGCTGAACATGCGGCAAAGGCGTTGGCTCGAGTATCTCAAGGATTTCGACTTCACTATACAGTACCATCCTGGTAAGGGTAATTCCGTAGCTGATGCCCTTAGTCGAAAGCCGAGAACAATATTGGTAAGGGTAATATTGATATCAGCACAGATGAGAAGAACATGTGTATTATTCTATCTCATATGAGCCTACATCCAGATTTGCTACCTGAAATCAAGAAGTTACAAGAAGAGGATCCCTCGCTAGTGGAGATAAAGAACAAGCTGGACGAGAGACTGGATTTCAAGCAGGCACCTGATGGCATATTAATATTTCATGAACGGACATGTGTGTCCGACTGTCCCGAATTGAAGAAGAAGATTCTTGAAGAAGCTCATAGATCGAGATACACAATCCACCCTGGAGCCACTAAGATGTACCAAGACTTGAAAAGAACTTTTTGGTGGCCTAACATGGAAAGGGAGGTAGCAGACTTTGTGTCTTGTTGCCTCACATGCCAACAAGTGAAGGCGGAACATCAAAAACCCACCGGAAAGCTACATCCGCTGGATATTCCCAAGTGGAAGTGGGAAGACATTGGCATGGACTTTATCATGGGTTTGCCTAAGTCTAGGGGCGGATATGATGGAATTTGGGTAATTATCGACCGGTTAACTAAATCGGCCCATTTCTTACCCATCAAAAGTCGATGTTCAGTCGACGTACTTGCTGCCCTGTATATGAAGGAAATGATTAGATTGCATGGAGTTCCCGTCTCTATCGTATCTGACCGAGACCCGCGCTTCACCTCTTATTTCTGGAAGAGCCTGCAACACTCCTTGGGGACGAGACTCAACTACAGCACTGCTTTTCATCCCCAGACAGATGGACAGACCGAGAGGACTAATCAAGTTGTGGAAGATATGTTAAGGGCATGCATTATAGACTTCGGCGGTAGTTGGAATGACCACTTACCACTAGCCGAATTTGCATATAACAACAGCTATCAAGCCAGCATACAAATGGCACCTTTTGAGGCATTATATGGCAGGAGTTGTCGATCTCCCATATAATGGGATGAAGTCGGTGAAAAACAAATTCTAGGTCCTGACATGGTGCGAGATTCTACCGAGAAGATACAACTCATTAGAGAAAGGTTAATGATAGCACAGTCCAGGCAGAAATCTTATGCCGATAACAGAAGGCGAGACCTGGAATTTCAAGTCGGAGATCATGTTTTCCTCAAGGTATCTCCCGGCCGAGGCATTAGAACATTCGGTGTTAAAGGCAAATTAACACCAAGGTTTATCGGTCCATTCGAAGTACTAGAAAGGGTAGGCGAAGTGGTTTATCGTATCGCCCTACCTCCACAACTGTCAGAAGTGCACAACGTATTTCATGTTTCTATGCTAAAGAAATACGCGCACGATTTCTCACACGTCATCGATCACACTGACTTGGTAATACAGAAGGACCTCACCTATGAGCAAAGGCCAGTAAAGATCCTCGACCAAGAAATCCGAGTTCTATGGAACAAGACGATCCCTATGGTAAAAATTCAATGGAATCGATGCTTAGAACAAGAAGCTACATGGGAAACCAAGGAGTCTATGAGAAGGAGATTTCCAGAATTATTCTAGTCCGTACGTAATTCTCACCCTCCTTGTCTCCGTATAATGTAATTGAATTTGGGGACCAAATTCTTTTAAGTGGGGGAGGGTGTAGCATCCCGTATAATATATATATATATATATATTAATAGTATTTTCCAAATAAAAAAAATATTAGATAAACTCTTTAGGAAGTTTATGTAAGAAGTGGGAACACGAAGTTATCATATGTAAAGGTTATTCACTTAACAAGTGGCTTCTTTCCAAACATTATCTCTATCTCTCCAACCTGTACAAGCGGTAAAGCCCCATTATTTCAGATCTTGCCTCCCATTCGGTCATGACAGACCCTATATACATACCCCTTTGCTACCCCCATTCTAGGCTAGCTAAGGTTGGGGCAAAGCTCTGCAGGGATTACAAAGAAGGGTTCCGCTGCTACGATCTTCCAACAAGTAGGTGTTCTCAACTTTTAACTAAACTAGTAGCTAATCTAGGATGATTAGTCTAGGCATTTAGTATTAGGCTCATTTCCAAGCGATATTTAGTTTTCATAAAGCATGTGTTAGCTTAAATCTAGGATGATTAGTATGTATTAGCTTCATACCTAAGATAATTAGCATGTATTAGCATTATACCCAGCATAATTAGCATGTATTAGCAAATATTAGCAAGTATTAGTCTCATACCTAGAATAATTAGCATGTGTTGGCTTAAATCTAGGATGATTAGCATGTATTAGCTTCATACACAAGATAATTAGCAAGTATTAGTCTCATACCTAGAATAATTAGCATGTGTTAGCTTAAATCTAAGATGATTAACATGTATTAGTCTCGTACCAAGATAATTAGCATGTAGTAGCCTTATACCCAAGATGATTAGCATTGATTAGCATGTATTAGCTTCAATCTAGGGTAGTTGGCATGTATTAGCTTCATATCCATACGATATATCCGTTTAACACAAGTTTTATCGTGTTTTTACGTAACTTATTAGTTTAACTAACCTGTTAACATACCTAATTAACAAGTTAGTTGATCTACTAACTAATTAGCATACCTAATTAATATGTTAGGTAGCCTATCTAGAAACCTTGTCTCCATTTAGTTCCTTTAAAAATGAAAACTTGTATGATACGTCATGTTAAAAATCTGATATTTAAGCAACTAAAGCATGAAACGAGTGCATAAATAAAGATCTATAATCCTTACAGTTTTCTCTATCTATCCATGTCATCAGTTTTACCTAAATAAACTTAAATCAAAGGTTAATACCCTAGCTTAATCAAAGATTAATACCTTAAGCCATTTTGAGCAGATTTGAACAGCAGAGTCGACCCTGCCAGTTCACCGCGTTGACGCGATGAACGACAGAGTCGACCCTGCTTGTTGATAGGGTCGACCCTGCCTGTTGACAGGGTCGACCCTGCCTATTCACCGCGTTGACGCAGTGAACGGCAGAGTCGACCCTGCCTGTTGACAGGGTCGACCCTGCTTGTTCACCGCGTTGACGCGATGAACTGCAGAGTCGACCCTGCCTATTCACAGGGTCGACCCAGCCTGTTCGCAGGGTTGACGCGATGAACTACAGGGTTGACGTGATGAACTGTTGAGTCGACACAACTGGCTCATTGCGTTAACCTGATCGTTAGGCTTTCACTTTTGCCATCTCCACTGATGGATGGCAGCCTGAGAGGTGATATTTAACTCCTGACAGGGTCCTCTAAACCCTGTATAATTCCCAGGAAGGGCATCCCACAGTGAGGGTGTCGTTTCAAAAATTGTCAGGTGGCCCATAAGGCACCTCTCTTATCTAGTTTTTTTCCGTGTATCAAACGTTACTGGTTTCCACTCCTAGTTCATCCCTACACATCAATGCGCCCTTGGATTCCATTCCATAATTCCACCTTATATATTATACTGGTCAAACCTTAAAATTCCCTATTGGCTATAAATGAGAGTGGATGTCGACAAACATGATTAATGCTGTGCATATAGGGCCCAGTCTGGTCCTGGGAGGAGCACCCGAAGGTACTTGTGCCCATGGGAGTTTATTGACCACGGTGTTTGGCATTGCACCGGAGTACTTGCTTGCTAGGATTTAGACATTCCACTCATTCTCGTGATATTACTTGATTGATTTGACTTGAGACCCGTAGAAGGGTAAAGTTTTGCTTAAATGAAATTGATAAATAGCCAATTCTAATTTTACATGCTTGAATTTATATTACTTTCTATTACTTGCTTGACATGAGTTCTTACTCTCTTGGAAAGATTTCGTTAATTCCAATTATTACTTGCTTGAATCTTTTGCTATTGCTGCATTGAAGTTGGAATCCTTATACTCTCACTTGTTATTCCTTCACTGCTCTTGTCGATTTTTACAATCCTTGATATCTACTCATCTACATGCATAGTTTTACTGACATTAATTGAACTTGTAAGCCACTTAAAGCCTGTTAAATCTTGAGATGTAATTCCTACTGAGCGATTCGCTCATCTAGTTGTTTTCTAATATTTTCAGGTAATTTGGATGTCAACCAACACTCGGAAGGGAATGAGACTGAGTGATGAGTGTTAGAGTGAAGTTATCAAATTGTCATGTCCTTTGTGTTATTGTATTAGTTCACTTATGTTAGTTGTATCAATTCATCTATGTCATTTGTATTAGTCAACTTGATTAGAACTGCTCAAGATTTGAAGCCTAGTCGTTGGACTCTGAGAACATATGTATTTGTCCTTTGATTAATTGTGACAATTGTCAGCACGTACTATTTATATTAATTTCGAGTTAAATCTTAATTATTTGTGCACTCTGATATTTACATGATTGACACGATCTATGTAGACGCGTCACGTCTCCGGGTAATCTTCCGCGCTCGGGGCGTGACAATTAACCCCACTCATTAAGCCAAATTCAAATCCACCTCCTTCTCCCTCCCAACACCAAATTCGTAGCTCCCCCTCCCACCATCTGCTAGACCCCATTCTAGACCCCATTCTCCCCCTCCCACACCTTGGAACACCACCTCCCAAACCCCCTCACAACCTGGGGTTGCCCCCACACACATCCACCTCATTTCCCCTCCCATCTCCCCATTCCCCCATTACCTATCCCCACCATTTCAGTCCAGTTCACAGGCAACAGAGAAGCCACTGGTTGCAGAGCCTGCCACGACCTCATCTTGGTGCCCCTGGAAGCACAAGAGGAACCGCTGGAAGCGTCTCCCTGTCCTCTTCGCAATGGTGGTGGTTTCATCCCCGTTTGAGTTTGGAGCTGCCCGGAAGAGCCATCATCGCCGGATTGCACAACTTCTTCCTGACAGTCAACCAGAAGCGAGTTGCAGAGGCTCCCACGGCCAACCTCATGAAGTTCTGAAGGCGGGCCTTGTCTGAGAGCTTCTACGACGAGTCTACTTCCAGCAACAAGAAACGGCACCCCGTTCGGCGTCCGGAGCTGTGAGTTCTCATTTTTCTCCCCCGGGTGCGTTGGTCTATTCCCTCTAGAACTGATCCCGACCACTGTTCGGGTCCTCGCCGCCTACTCCGGCCTCCTCCGGCACCCCCGCAGGTCTCCGTTCGAAGAGGACTTAACCACAAATCCAAAGACTCAAGCCACACTTGAATCAGAGCTCGGGAGCGTCCGTGGCGGCCTCATCTTCCTGCTGTGGAGGTGCAGAAGCTACCACAACCAGTAAACAGAGACCCTGTTCGAGCCTCTGCGCCGACCAACGCCATCATTCAGAAATTCCCCCAAAAATTGGACGTCCTCCCGGGTCAATTACGAAGGTTTTGCCACTAGTTTTGTCACAATCGGACTTCAGGGAAGTCCGCAGAGGCGCCGACAGTGACAGTATATCTCCTATTCTAGAGAGTGGACAGAACCGACGATCTTCTTCCGCTTCGGCTTCTAGCGTAGTTTTCCCCACCCCACCTGGCCGTATGACCGCCCCTCCCTACGTGGAGGTACATTTTAGTTGTAAAACTAATCCCCACCCCTAGTCCAACCCCCTTGCAAGGGGTGTAGTGCATGTTAATTAAAATTTCAGGTTGAAGCTTCATCGGTGCGACGTGCGGGTAAGCCCACGCTTCCTCGCTCGCCCTCGTCTCCGACCTGGATCGGTGTCTTCACACCGATCAGGTGAGCTCCTGACCACACTCCTATGCTAGATTATTTATGCTTGTTTAGTATTGCTTCTAGTGTGTTGTCGGTCGGAGAGGAGTGCTCGGACTCAAATTGCTACTATGTGAGTGTCCACCGCGGGTGAGTTGTGAGCGAGACCAATTTACCCATGCCCTCGGCGTGCTGACCGCCCATGAATTTGGGCAACCCCAGGCCCTTAGGGGTCCTCCCCAAGCCAGCCATACCCTTGGAGACCTCCGAGTCCATCCTCGGACCCTCACCTCATCGCCGGTCCTCCTACGGACCCGAGTGTGCCAAATGCGAGTGAGTCCGCTTGTGTGACATTGTCGTGTCCGCTGCATTACATAAAATATAGGTCTTAGGTTGTGTCACATCAATTGGTATGAGAGTAAGTTCTAGACTTGTCTCTACTAAGTCTTGTCCTAGGGCCATTGCATTCATCATCCGTTCATCATGACCACTTCCTACATAGCCTATTCGCCATCCTTAGACCCATTAGCGACTTTTGTGTTTGATGGATCCCACCCTAGTATATATCTAGAATGGGAGAGCTCCATAGACCGACATTTTGTGAGGTTCAATGCAAGTCAACTATGTCAAGAGTTTGCTTTGGTGCCAAGCTAGGAAAGAATGGGAGAACATTATAGATTTGAGAGAAGTAAAAAGGGAAGCACCCATCAAATCTTGGGTCGAAATGAGGGCCAATCTTAGAAATATCTACGCACCCTAATCTAAACCTCTTCAACCAACCGACCTTCCACCCCTGACCCCAACTCCAACCCAAGAACTTCCCCTACCAAGCCCAACCTAAGTCCGTCCTTGTTCACCACCCCGGGTGCACCATACGTCGACCATGACCACCCCACCCACCATAGGCCTTCCTACCCCATTATCCTTGGAAGTTGTGGCCCCCCCACACACCCAAGTGGAGATGGATGCCAATCCAGATCCACCTCCCACCATAGAGAAAATCCTAGACCCCCACTTCCACCCACCTCTCCTAGTCCGGGTCCTCATGAGAGGCACACCCTCACCATGAATGAGTCCATACTACAATGGCTCAAGCGAGGCCCCACCATTCCTAGCTCACCACCCTACCTCTCACCCTTTGGATATCAAGCCCAAATTGTGCCCACCCGGCCTCCCCATGTCACTTATCAAAACCTCTACTTTGTGGAAGACTTGGGAGGCCTTGTGGATTGCCTACATTGGCAAGCCCACTTAACCGGCCTACTAGCCATGGGACCATTGGAGCCTAGCACCGTCAACTTTGTCCACCCATACATCGGTTCCACCACCTCCCTTTGCACAAGTGGGCATTGTACTAGTGAGATCCTCCTATTTCTCCCCTTGGAGGAAGAACACATCCCGGTCTACTCCCCACCCCTTGAGATCCCAAGTACCTTGAACGGTCAACCCACTAGAGACCTTGGACCAACTACTTGGGAGGAGGATGACTCACCACCTTGTGAGGACCTTGAGGACATGGAGTTCCTCTCCCTAGGAAGCCCTTACCACGATCCCTTCGACCCCTTCCTATGCTCGTATGACCAACCCACCTTACTCACCACCCACCTTTCCCTACCCCAACCCACCATGATGGATCAAACCCACCCCTTCTTAGACTCGGGTTACACCATAGGAACCATGACCTTAGGCAACACCCGCCTAGAGATCAAGGAAGTGCCTCACCCCATATCCACCTTCCTAGATCCCTTCGACCCTTTCACATGGAAGCTCAAAGGCCATCCCACACCTATGCACATAGAAGTCACCTTTGGGATAAGCATGCATGTGTCTAGGATTACCACACCATTTGGCATGATTCATAAGTCGGGTCCATTCATGCATATCACCCACATGTCAAGTAGGAAGTATGAGTGGTCCATATTCAGATGTAACGGCCCTCCCTCATTCATCATTGATCATACGCATGTTAGGAGCACCTACGGATGTTCGGGTCCCCCGACATTCATCACCACTTTGTATGATAGGTTCACCTACGGATGCCCCGGCCCACCTAGGCCCACCAAAGTCTACATGGCGGCATTACATGATAGGTCCACTTACGGTTGCCCCGGTCCCCCTTTGCATACCACACACTTCCCATCCACACCGCACCGTAGCTGATGTCATACTCATTCAAGCAAGCATCTAGCAATGGGCGGTGAGGTTCACGATGAGCGGGCAAAAGCTCGCGAGTGCCACTTGGGATTCCAAGTAGGTAACTGTGCGATGGTGACATTAGAGTGGCTCTACCCTAGGGTCACCTCCAACTTGAGGGCACGAGGACTTGGACCTTGCCGAGTTCTGAGTGGCTTTGGCAACCCAGCTTACGGGTTGGACTTTCTAATGGGTTTTGAGATTCATCCCACTTCCCACATGGTGGATCCGACACCCTCTATGGGCACCGCAGTGGATCCTAGTGAGTACCTCGAGCCCCTACCTACCTTTGAGAGTGACACCTTCGGAGAGCCTCCACCAATCAGCCTGAGAGTCCGGTGTGTGCACACGGAGGCAATACTAGGCAAGCAGGGTACTATAACCATCAAGAGGGTGTTGTGCCCCTTGGTTTTTATGATAGCAAACACCATTAGCTTCATCTACTATATAGTGCATATGAGTAAAGTTCATGTCGTGCATAAAGTCCGTGCATATCATCGCTCATGGGCATTAAGGTCCGT
Organism: Amorphophallus konjac; assembly: GCA_022559845.1. NCBI lineage: Eukaryota > Viridiplantae > Streptophyta > Magnoliopsida > Alismatales > Araceae > Amorphophallus > Amorphophallus konjac. The sequence continues at coordinate 107,606,002 of CM040126.1, read as the reverse complement.
GCATTCCATTCTCTGCACGCAGCCTTGGTAAGTGTTAGGTCAGTGCATGTTTGCGTCTCACTTAGCGCATTGTGTGTGTCTAAGGCATAGACACTTGGTGCAGGTTCTGACCCGCGCTAAGTCAGTGCAACTTTTGTGCGTGTAAGGGTTAATGCATATTCGGTGTTAGTCTAAGTCGGTGCAGCTTTTGCTACAGACAGAAGTTGATGCATTTGGTTGTAGCTCAGGTCGTTGCATACTTTGCATTATGCAGATCACGTCGGGGCAAATCTTGCTTTGAGCATATACGTCTTAGCACATTTAGAGTCTGTGCAAGTTTTGTCTTGCAGCATGTCTTCAAGTCAGTGCATATCTAGGCACATGCATGTTCAAGGGACATAGTTGATGCAATGCACTGTAGCACACTTAGGTTAAGTCAATGCATGTTTTACTTCGTGCATGTATATTAGTCTGTGTATTGCTGCGTCATTTAGCATACAAGGTCCGTGCACCTTACATCTGTCACATACGAAGTCCATGCACATGTTGATAAAGTCAGTGCATGTTTTCCTTTCGTTCATGTTAAGTCGGTGCACCTTTTCAGTTAAGTCTGTGCATGCATAACTCAAGTCGATGCAACTCTTGTTGCTGCACGCGATTAAGTCCATGCATGTGTGCATCTTACACAACAAAGTCTGTACATTCTTCGGTGACATGTCTGTGCATCTTTTGTACAATGCACACAAAGTCTGTACATTCTTTGGTGGCAGTCTATACTTTCTCGAGCCAACTCTGTGCATCTTTCTACTATCCTCATATTGCTTCTAACTGATATTAAGTCTGACCTTGGCAGGATATTAAGAAGGGCACGTGATCCAAGAATGGAGGATGTGCCAGGATCGTGACACGTGTAAAGCAATGAGCTGAAATGCTGCCACGTGGTCTAGGCACTAGTGCGGGAATTCGTGGAGGACACACGCCCACCTGTATGCTGTTGCTATAAAAGGAAGACTTCTCCATCTGGAGAAGACTGATCGCGAAGTGTGATAATCGTGAAAATACTTCAGAAGAGCAGAAGGAGAAAGAGCCTGTACGATATAGAGAGAAGAGGAATAGAAGAGAAAGAGAGAAGAAGAGAAGGAGAGAGTTGAGAGAGAGAGGAGTCTGAGAGAATTATTTTGAGAGTTTGTTCCTCAGTCTCTCGGTTCAGATACCAGAGCTGAGATTGCTCATTGTAAGCTACATTCCCTTTGGGGATTTCATGTTTTTCGTTTGTTTCTTCCTTGTTTTCTTAAACCTTGTTTTCAAGCTGTGTGTCAGCAGAGCAAGCTGTGATGCTCAGCGGGCAGAGGAGGATTCCTCTAGACGGGTGAAGCTGTAAGTCCCTAGCGATTTGCAGAGGAGGATTCCTCTGGACGGCATAAGCTGTAACGCCCAGCGGTCTGTAGGGTTTCGACCCCAAAGCTGTGGATCAGTGAAGCTGTGTATCAGCGGTAGAAGCCACATTCTGGTTTGGAGTGTGGGGTGGACGGAGATCTCGGGTTTGAGATCAAACCACCTTAAAAATCCCTGTCTACTGTGTGATTGTCATGTGACTTGTGTGCATCTTGTTCATCTCTTCCATCCGCAGTAGATGCTTGTTTAGGATCATTTAAGTTCAGATCTGCTAGAGTTGGTATTCTATGATCATGTTCATTTATCCTTCTGGCGTCCAGCAGCAGTTTGTTTTAATTCCACACTTGAAACTGTTGTAGTTGGTTTTATTGGGTGACTGACCTATTCACCCCCCTCTAGATCATCTATAGAGTGTCATCAATTGGTATCAGAGCCTAACTCTTTTTTAGGGACTAACATCCTAAAGAGGAACGACCATGAACGGTAAGGGAATGACAACAGAGGGACATTCAACCTCCAAGCCTCCGTACTTCGACGGCTCCAACTATGCCTACTGGAAGAACAGAATGCAGGTCTTTCTAAGGGCGAAAGACTACGAGATCTGGAGGGTAGTGAGCAAGGTACCGTTCGAACTGCACGAGAATGAAGAGGTTTAGACGAGAGAGGAATTTAGAAAGTCTACTTTGAATGGGAGTGCCGTCAACTCTATTCAGTGCGCACTTCATCCCACTGAATTCTCCAGAGTTTCATCTTGCAAAACCACCAAGGAGATGTGGTACACATTGGAGGTTATCTACGAAGGGACCTCACAGGTTAGAGAGACCAAGGCGAATATGTTGGTCTCTGAATATGAAGCATTCCGGATGAAGCCCGGTGAGACCGTGACTGAGATGTATGCTCGTCTGACGATCATAACTAACGGTCTAAGGAATTTGGGAAAGAGCTATTCCGACTATGAGATTGTAAGGAAGATCATGTGATCTCTGACTCCTGTCTGGCACACAAAGGCGACAGTGATCGAGGAGTCAAGAGATCTTTAGAGGATGATAGTTGACGAGCTGATAGGTTCTCTAATGGCATATGATATGAACCTTCCCAAAGCTGAGGAGCTCGAGAACAAGAAGAAACCAATCGCGCTGAAGGCTAGCTTCAGCAGAACAAGCAGATCCAGCCACAGTGGATCATCAAGCGAGCAGAGCAGCCTCTCTGGGTCAGAAATTGATGTAGACCAACTTGCTTTACTGACCAGAGAGTTCAGGCGATTCTTGAGAAAGGAAGGCAGAAATTTTGGCCGAAGACAATTCAGCGGCCGACGACATAATAGGCATAGGTCTAACCCTGTGAAGAAACCTGATACTAATGTTTGCTATCACTGCAGGATGGCCGGTCATATGAAGGTAGATTGTCCAGAGCTCCAAAAGCAAAAGGAGAAACTAAGGAAGAACGTTGGAAAAGGAAAAGCCATGATTAGTACTTGGAGCGATGAGGACGAGGGCACACTGAGCACCACCTTAGAGAGCGAGGATGAAGAAAAGCCCGTCTGCCTGATGGCCAAAAGTGACAAAGAAGAAGAAGAAGATTCCGATGAGGTATCATCTCCCTTTGAGCACTATACCATTTCTGATTGGGAGGATGCCTACAGAGACTTGCTAGATAAAGTGGATGATATTTGAAAGGAGAACAGGCATTTGAAGAAGAAAGTAAACTTTCTTATGAACGATAAAACCATGTCTGATAAAATTGCCTGTATGCAATCTGAAAATGATAGTTTAAAATTTTCATTTGTTGAATCTGATGATTTGAAGCATGCTTTAATAGATTCTAGAAAGGAAAATGAATGGTTGAAGAATGTTATTGATGATTTGAAGCTGAGAATTCAAACGTTTGAAAATGAAGCAAAAATTTCAAATGAGAAATATGAAGCTGTTTTGTGTGAATTCTGAATTAAAGAAAACTGTTGAAAATTTAGAGAAAGAAGATGTTGATAAAAGGAAAATAATAGAAAATATGACCCAAGGTTCAGATAATCTCAATGCTCTGTTAGGGTCAAAGGTGAATTTCAGAAAAGAAGGTCTCGGATTCAACTCAACTGCCACGGAGAGCTTTGCCATGAAAACCATATCATTTGTGGCAGAGAAAAGGAAGGGACCTCTCATAAAAATGGTTAGTGAAAATTTTGTTTCTAAATATGTTAATTCGAAAATGTCCAGTGCCAAGGAGAAGGGTAAACAGAAGGTTGGTGAGCCTAGCTGATCCTGCCCTTCACCCAAAAGTAAGCCTCAGGTTCGGGGTCAGCCTCCAAGCAAATCTAAACCCCAGGGCAAGGCCACCAAGTCTCCACCACCATCACCTGTCCAGAAGAAGACCCAACATAAACATGTACAGAAGTCTAGTGGGTCAAAAATGCAAGAGAGACCTAATGCTACTTGGGGCCAGACCAGCCAGACTCACCAGCCCAAGCTCGAGACCTATTACACTTATCCTCAGAAACAGCCACGACCATTCTATAGGTCTGAATGGAATCAAGTCCAGGGGAGGTCGAGATATAAATCTTTTACCACTCACTGGCATAGACCTCAGTTTGCTAGATGGGTTGGTCAGTCTAGGACATGGTGTCCTAATAGACAAGTGTTCTTTGGTCAGCCTAGGACCACTGGGGGCTGCAATTATCTGAGTACCTATTGGCCTGAGCACTGGCACAAAAATAATCACGTTGCTAATAAAGATGGTGCCAGAACTCAACAAAAACCACAGCACCAGAAGAAGAAGACTCAATCAGTTGGTGCTGAGAAAAAGAAAAATGATGAAAAGAATGTTAGGAATTCCACTAAGCCAACCATGTTTAGACAAATTTGGATTCCTAAACAATTGTTGTCTTGCTTAAATTGTTCTGTTTCTGCTTCGGAGCCCAAACAATTTTGGGTTCCAAAATTCTCTACCTGATTGTGATTGCAGGTATGCCTGGCAGCCAGGAGCAATATGTGGTACCTGGATAGTGGCTGCTCCAGGCATATGATAGGAGACAAAGCCAAATTTTGCATGTTGACTGAGAAGAATGGAGGTCTTGTCACCTTCGGAGGAAATACAAAGGGTAAAATCATCGGGTCAAGTAAGGTAGGTAAGTGTACTACCTGTTGTATTGAAGAAGTCATGCTGGTTGATGGTCTTGCATATAACTTACTAAGTATCAGCCAGCTCTGTGATAAAGGACACAAGGTAGTCTTTGATTCTCATTATTGCAAAATCTTTGAACCTGATTCCGATGTAGTTAAATTTTCAGGAAAAAGAGTGAATACCATTTATTTGGTAGATTTAGATGATTTAGCTCATTCTAATCTTTGCCTTACTGCAAATAAAGATGATTTAGCATTTTTGTGGCATCGTAGATTAGGCCATGGCAGCTATACTATTTTGCACAAATTGAATAAACATAGCATGGTTAGAGGACTCCCTGAAATCTCATTCAAGAAGAAAAATAAAGTTTGTGATGCATGCACACAGTCCAAGCAAACTAGGAAGTCATTTAAGTCTAGAACTAAAAACATGTCCTCCAAACCTTATGAGCTGATACATATGGATCTTTTTGAACCCACACGATCTGTCAGCTTATCAGGTAGGAGATATGGATATGTCTTAGTTGATGACTTCTCTAGGTATACTTGGGTCTTTTTCCTTTCACATAAAAATGATGCATTCACAGAATTTCAGGAGTTCTATTTGAAAACAAAAAACAAAAATAAAAATTCAATTGAAAATATTTTATTTGATCATGGAGGTGAGTTTGAGAACTCAAAATTTGATGAATTTTGTAGAGTCAATGGGATTACTCATCGGTTCTCCTCACCAAGGACACCAGAGCAAAATGGAGTGGTGGAGAGGAGGAACTGGACTCTTGTGGAGATGGCCTGTACACTCCTAGTTGAAGGTGGCCTACCAAGGAAATTTTGGGCAGAAGTAGTCAATACTGCATGCCATGTAATTAATAGAGCCATGGTAAGGCCGTTCACTCAGAAAACACCCTATGAAATCCTCAAGGGTAAGAAACCTTCAATTGCACACTTTAAGGTCTTTGGATGTAAATGTTTTATCCACTTTAATGATAAAAGGAATCTTGATAAGTTTGAACCTAAAAGTGATCCAGGTATGTTCCTAGGATACTCTAAAACCACTAGGGCATATAGGGTGTACAATTCAAATTCTAAAATTGTTGAAGAATCTCCACATGTAGTCTTTGATGAGTCCCTAACTAAATATGACAATTGTCTATGCAGGAAAGAAGATGATGGAGAAATATTGAATGAAGGACAATCGGCAGACCAATCAGATCAAGAAGAAGAACCAGAAGAAAACAATGCAGAAGTGTCTGATGTTCAGGGGGAGATAAATGAAGATCAAGGTAACCAAGTTATCAATATCAGATTTTTAAGAGATCATCTAGTAAGTAATGTCATTAGTAACTTAAATGAACCCCCTAGGACTAGAGGCTACTTTAGAGCTCAGCATGAATTAAACACATATGCATTGGTTTCTCATGTAGAACCCAAGTCCATTGACAGTGCCCTAAAGGATGTGCATTGGATCAATGCCATACACGAGGAGCTTAATCAGTTTGATAGGAACAAGGTGTGGCACTTAGTCCCACCTCCTGATCATGGGACTGTCATTGGAACTAAATGGGTTTTTAGAAATAAAACTAATGAGCTAGGTAATGTAGTGAAGAATAAGGCCAGACTTGTTGCTCAAGGGTATAACTAGGAATTCAGAATTGACTTTGAGGAGTCTTTTGCCCCTGTAGCAAGGTTAGAGGCAATTAGAATACTTTTGGCTTATGCATGCTCATTAGGAATAACTCTTCAGCAGATGGATGTTAAATCTGCTTTCCTTAATGGGGAAATAAAAGAGGATGTCTATGTCCGACAGCCTCCTGGATTCGAATGCATAGATTTCCCCTCTCATGTTTATAAACTGAATAAGGCTCTTTATGGATTGAAGCAAGCTCTTAGAGCTTGGTATGACAGGATCAACAAATTCCTTACCGAGAAGAAGTTTTTGAGAGGTGAGATTGACCAAACGTTGTTTACAAAGGTAAGTCAACCTGACATACTTATTGTTCATATTTATGTGGATGACATTATTTTTGGTTCAACTAACCCAAAGATGTGTAAGGAATTTTCTGATTTAATGACACAAGGGTTTGAAATGAGCTCAATGGGTGAGCTGAAACTCTTTCTTGGATTGCAGGTGACTCAAACCAAGGATGGAACCTTCATCACCCAGTCCAAATACATTAGGGACCTCCTGAAGAAATACAAGCTCGAAAACCTCAAGGACATTGCAGCTCCAATGTGTACCTCCACAAGTCTTGATGAAGATACTAAAGGTAACCCAGTGGATCAAAAGCTGTATAGAGGTATGATCGGATCCCTGTTGTACCTCACTGCATCTAGGCCTAATATACAATTTGCAGTGTGTTTATGTGCTAGATTTCAGGCTAGTCCTAAGGAGTCTCATTTTAGTGCAGTGAAAAGGATCTTTAGGTATCTGTCAGGCACCCAAGAACTTGGTCTTTGGTACCCTGCTAGGTGTGAGTTAGAGCTTCTAGCCTACACTGATGCAGACTATGCTGCGTGTCGGATAGATATGAAGAGCACTAGTGGCTATTGCCAATTCCTAGGTGGTTGCCTAGTATCTTGGGCTTCTAAAAAGTAACACACAGTGGCACTCTCCACTGCAGAGGCCGAATATGTTGCTGCAGGGAACTGTGCTACCCAGGTACTATGGATTAAACATCAGCTCTCAAATTATCAGATAAATCTGGGATGCATTCCACTTCTATGTGATAACACTAGTGCCAACTGCCTTACTAAAAATCCTATTCACCACTCTAGGACTAAGCACATTGATATTAAACACCATTTTCTTAGAGATGCAGTAAGCAAGAGTGAAATTGAGTTAGTTTTTGTTGAAACTGAAAAATAAGTTGCTGATATTTTTACTAAACCCCTTGGAAATGAAAGATTTAGATATCTATGAAGAGAATTGGGGCTTTGTAAATTCAGCAGGAAAATGACTAATTTCTCTCTTGAATTGTCTTTTGGAGTGCTTGAAATAATTGTGTCTGCCTGTTTTTGAACTTGTGAATAAAGTTGTTTGATGGTAGAATAATCACTTGTGCACTGAGTATATAAGTTGCTGCACATCTTGCACATATTATCTCTGAAGTCGATGCATAGTTGGGCATATAGTCGATGCATTGTTGTGCAAACAGTCGATGCATGGTTGTGCATATAGTCTATCAATTATCATGTATAGACTTTATGTCGATGCATGCTTTACACATAGTCGATGCATGATTTTACCGGGGTGTATAAGCATTCATCATGAAGTCGATGCATCTAATGTTTTAACAGCATGAAGGTCAGTGCATCCTATGTTCCAGTTGCATGTAGGTCGGTGCATCTTGCATATCACATATGTCAGAGTCGGTGCATCTTTATACCATCTGCATATAGAGTCGGTGTAACTTGAGTTGATGCATCATGATGTCAGGGGGAGTGCTGTTGAGTCTGATCTTTGTTCAACTTCTCCTATCCTTTCATCCTTTTTTAGTTATATTTATCCATTGATATCAGTCCATATAATCTTGCAAACCTTTTTGAGTTGCTCCTATGCGTCATTATCACCTTTTATCAATTGGTATCATTATCACTTGGTATCACTCTGATTGGATAACAATCTTCTATCAGTTCATTACAGTAAGCTGTAGGTATTGCAACTCTTCCTTTATAAGAATCATGGTTGCTTCTTGACTGAATTGAAGGTTTAACCTTAATAGACTGGAGAGTTCAGAGACTGTCCATCAGAAAATAAGGTGTTCAAAACTGTTTATAGCTCTTAACCTTATTTTTGCATGGTTAGAATAGAAAGGTCTTCACTGTACCTGAACATAACAGACTTAGTGAAGTCAAGATGCAGAAGACTAGAGTGTGTATTGTCTTTAAACAGTCTCTCTAAAAAAAATCATAAGGGCAGCAGAAATAATATCATAAAAGAAAAGAAATGAACAAAGTGGCAGAGCAATGACTGAATTACACTGAGAAACTGAGGCCTCCATCAAAGAAATAGAGAATACCTTAAGTCATGAAGTGATTCAGATTAACTCTGTATCCTTGATCAAATCTACATGGGTAGTTTCACTAAGTAACTAGGGATACTGGCCTCTAATCAAGGTGTACCCTTAACGTCAAAGGTGCAAGCTATCTTTGTAGATTTTGACATGAAACAGATCTAGTAGTTTATGCCTAGTAACTAGGGGTACCTGCCTCTGATCAAGGTGTACACCTAATGTCAACGGTATAAATGTCACTGATCTGTTCACTAAGTTCAGAATCAAAAAAATCAACGGTGAAAAAGGAACTGTTGTAACCTTTAGATACAAAAGTCATTGAGTGTCAACTGTTTAACTTCAATACAAATTCAAGTGACTTGCCTTGATATTCACAGTTTCTGAAATCTCTAGGGTACTATCCTGACTCAGTTTATTATGACTATGTGTTTTAGGTTCATTGCTATAAACGGAGTCTATAGCCCTATTTCCGGAAGTCAGTTACTTTACTCCACTTTTTATAACTGTTAAACCTAGATTTAATCAAGCATACACATTGTTGACTCTGATATCCCAAGGGTTGATTTATAACTTTCTCATTTCCTCAACCATTGCATGGGATGTTATCTCATTCATCCTCCCTAGTTTCTTTATCTCTCACCTTCCTCCTTTTTACTGACGTCAAAGGGGTAGATTTATTGTTTCTCATCTAAGGGGGAGAATTAGGGGGAGAGATTATGTCAATGGGGGATAGAGGGTAATACTTTCAGGGTGAGCAATTTATAGATGCATTAGTCTGCATATGCATTGTCCATTGGTGTGGTGTTGTCATCATCAAAAAGGGGGAGATTATTGTGCCCCTTGATTTTTATGATAGCAAACACCATTAGCTTCATCTACTATATAGTGCATATGAGTAAAGTTCATGTCGTGCATATCATCGCTCATGGGCATTAAGGTCCGTGCATTCCATTCTCTACACGCAGCCTTGGTAAGTGTTAGGTCAGTGCATGTTTGCATCTCACTTAGCGCATTGTGTGTGTCTAAGGCATAGACACTCGGTGCAGGTTCTGACCCGCGCTAAGTCGGTGCAACTTTTGTGTGTGTAAGGGTTAGTGCATATTTGGTGTTAGTCTAAGTCGGTGCAGCTTTTGCTGCAAGTACAAGCTGATGCATTTTGTTGTAGCTCAGGTCGTTGCATACTTTGCATTGTGCAGATCACGTCGGGGCAAATCTTGCTTTGAGCATATACGTCTTAGCACATTTAGAGTCTGTGCAAGTTTTGTCTTGCAACATATCTTCAAGTCAGTGCATATCTAGGCACATGCATGTTCAAGGGACATAGTTGATGCAATGCACTGTAGCACACTTAGGTTAAGTCAGTGCATGTTTTACTTCGTGCATGTATATTAGTCTATGTATTGCTGCGTCATTTAGCATACAAGGCCCGTGCACCTTACATCTGTCACATACGAAGTCCATGCACATGTTGATAAAGTCAGTGCATGTTTTCCTTTCGTTCATGTTAAGTCGGTGCACCTTTTCAGTTAAGTCTGTGCATGCATAACTCAAGTCGATGCAACTCTTGTTGCTGCACGCGATTAAGGCCGTGCATGTGTGCATCTTACACAACAAAGTCTTTACATTCTTCGGTGACATATCTGTGCATCTTTTGTACAATGCACACAAAGTCTGTACATTCTTTGGTGGCAGTCTATACTTTCTCGAACCAACTCTGTGCATCTTTCTACTATCCTCATATTGCTTCTAACTGATATTAAGTCTGACCTTGGCAGGATATTAAGAAGGGCACATGATCCAAGAATGAAGGATGTGCCAGGATCGTGACACGTGTAAAGCAGTGAGCTGAAATGCTGCCACGTGGTATAGGTGCTAGTGCGGGAATTCATGGAGGACACACGCCCACCTGTATGCTGTTGCTATAAAAGGAAGACTTCTCCATCTGGAGAAGACTGATCGTGAAGTGTGATAATCGTGAAAATACTTCAGAAGAGCAGAAGCAGAAAGAGCCTGTACGATCTAGAGAGAAGAGAAAGAGAAGAGAAAGAGAAGAAAGAGAGAAGAAGAGAAGGAGAGAGTTGAGAGAGAGGAGTCGGAGAGAATTATTTTGAGAGTTTGTTCCTCAGTCTCTCGGTTCAGATACCAGAGCTGAGATTGCTCATTGTGAGCTACATTCCCTTTGGGGATTTCATGTTTTTCGTTTGTTTCTTCCTTGTTTTCTTAAACCTTATTTTCAAGCTGTGTGTCAGCAGAGCAAGCTGTGATGCTCAGCGGGCAGAGGAGGATTCCTCTGGACGGGTGAAGCTATAAGTCCCCAGCGGTTTGCAGAGGAGGATTCCTCTGGACGGCATAAGCTGTAACGCCCAGTTATCTGTAGGGTTTTGACCCCAAAGCTGTGGATCAGCGAAGCTGTGTATCAGTGATAGAAGCCACATTCCGATTTGGGGTGTGGGGTGGACGTAGATCTCGGGTTTGAGATCGAACCACCTTAAAAATCCGTGTCTACTGTGCGATTGTCATGTGACTTGTGTGCATCTTGTTCATCTCTTACATCCGCAGTAGATGCATGTTTAGGATCGTTTAAGTTTAGATCTGCTAGAGTTGGTATTCTATGATCGTGTTCGTTTATCCTTCTGGCGTCCAGCAGCAGTTTGTTTTAATTCCACACTTGAAGCTGTTGTAGTTAGTTTTATTGGGTGACTGATCTATTCACCCCCCTCTAGATTGTCTATAGAGTGTCATCAGTGGGTGTGCCCAAGCCACCTTGAGATGCTGAAGAGCTCGTGGCTCGCCCGGAGCTGCACTGGAGGATCTCTTCTCCGGTTGACCCATACTAGACGGAGTCGAGTTTTTCGCACCCCGGGGGTATGATGGGGGCATCTCTCGCCCTTCATATTTTTCACAGCTCTGATTGCTCACCGGCATAGTTCCATTGTATCCGTCACACTATTCTGAGTCAAGTCATGTAATTTTCATATTTTCTTTGAGTCATAACTATGTAATTTTCCTTTTATTTGAGTCCAGTATCTAGGTTAATGAGTCATCTACCTAAGTTAAGTGTCATAGGCTTGATTAGTTTGGTTAATGGGCCCAATTATATGGGCTAGGCCCAGGGGCACCCCCTTCCCCTTGGTTATTTGTCAATGGTCCAAAAGTCAGGGACTTGTTGTAAATTGTGGGATCCCTATAAATAGGACCCCCATCTCCCCATTTTAAGCTAATGAAGATCTATTATTGTGAGTCCCAAAAATTGAGTTCATTTGATGAGAAGCCATTAGAGAGGAGTGAGAAGCTCCCCTCCCCTATCTCCTTTCTCTCTCCTCCCCCTCCCACCTACTTTCTCTATCTCCTCCCCTCATTCAATAGTCACCACAACTTCCCACAACACCTCTTTACTCCACCCCAACCCCAAGAGATTCCCACCCAATCCTAGATCCACCATCCAACTCCCAACTACCCACTTCCCCTTCCCAAGCAAGTCTCCACCTTCCCAAGGCAGAACACCCCTCCCCAAGCATCCTTTCCCCTCCCCTAGGCCAGCATTAACCCCACTCATTAAGCCAAATTCAAATCCACCTCCCTCTCCCTCCCAATACCAAATTCGTAGCTCCCCCTCCCACCATCTGCTAGACCCCCTTCTAGACCCCATTCTCCCCCTCCCACACCTTGGAACAACACCTCCCAGACCCCCTCACAGCCAGGGGTTGCCCCCACACACATCCACCTCATTTCCCCTCACATCTCCCCATTCAACCATTACCTATCTCCACCATTTCAGTCCAGTTCGCAGGCAGTAGAGAAGGCACTGGTTGCAGAGCCTGCCATGACCTCATCTTGGCACCCCTGAAAGCACAAGAGGAACCGTTGGAAGCGTCTCCTAGTCCTCTTCGCAACGGTGGTGGTCTCATCCCCGTCTGAGTTCGGAGCTGCCCGGAGGCGCCATCATCACTAGACTGCGCAACTTCTTCCTGACAGTCAACCAGAAGCAAGTTGCAAAGGCTCCCACGGCCAACCTCATGAAGTCTGAAGGCGGGCCTTGTCTGAGAGCTTCTACGATGAGTCTACTTTCAGCAACAAGAAACGGCACCCCGTTCGGCGTCCGGAGCTGTGAGTTCTCATTTTTCTCCCCTAGGTGCACTGGTCTGTTCCCTCTGGAATTGATCCCGACCACTGTTCGGGTCCTCGCCGCCTACTCTGGCCTCCTTCGGCACCCCCGCAGGTCTCCGTTCGAAGAGGACTCAACCACAAATCCAAAGACTCCAGCCACACCTGAATCAGAGCTCAGGAGCGTCCGTGGCGGCCTCATCTTCCTGCTGTGGAGGTGCAGAAGCTACCACAACCAGCAAACAGAGACCCTGTTCGCGCCTCTACCCCGACCAACGCCATCATTTAGAAATTCCCCCAAAAATTGGACGTCCTCCCGGGTCAACTATAAAGGTTTTGCCACTGGGTTCGTCACAATCGGAGTTTTGGGAAGTCCGCAGAGGCACCGACAGTGACAGTCCTTCTCCTATTCTTGAGAGTGGACAGAACCGACGATCTTCTTCCGCTTCAGCTTCTAGTGTAGTTTTCCCCACCCCGCCTGGCCGGCTGACCGCCCCTCCCTGCGTGGAGGTACATTTGGTTGTAAAACTAATCCCCACCCCTAGTCCAACCCCCTTGCAAGGTGCGTAGTGCATGTTAAATAAAATTTCAGGTTGAAGCTTCATCGGCGCGGCGTGCGGGTAAGCCCACGCTTCCTCGCTCACCCTCGTCTCCAACCTGGATCGGTGTCATCACAGTGATCAGGTGAGCTCCTGACCACACTCCTATGCTGGATTATTTGTGCTTGTTTAGTATTGCTTCTAGTGTGCCGTCGATCGGTGAGGAGTGCTCGGACTCAAATTGCTACTATGTGAGTTTCCACCACAGGTGAGTTATGAGCGAGACCAATTTATCCACGCCCTTGGCGTGCTGACCGCCCGTGAATTTGGGCAACTAAGGTAGCCATACCCTTGGAGACCTCCGGGTCCATCCTCAGACCAGCACCCCATCGCCGGTCCACCTATGGACCCGGGTGTGCCAAATGCGAGTGAGTCCGCTTTTGTGACATTGCCGTGTCCGCTGCATTACTTACAATATAGGTCTTAGGTTGTGTCTCATCAGCGAGAGGTTACATATACGAGAGATCCCTGTGATATAGAGAGAGGAGCCTTTTTCTGTTAACAGGTTTTTTGCAGGTTCTTCTCCACGGGTGGGGGTTCTTCTTCCGGGTTTTCTTCTTCCTCAGGCGGTGGTCTTCCTCCGGCATCACGGCTGAGGGGCTATCTCTCTCTCCCTTTACTGCTGCAACAACAGCAGAAGGGCCACTCATCTCTTTGTTTTCTTATTACTCATATCACGCACACGGTTTTTTTTTGCTATTTCCGCCAGCTTTCTCTGCATACCATATTACTTGTTGCATCCATAGCACACATATCTCCCACCCTTTTCACTCCTCTTAGGGGTTTAAACAAACACACAAGGTGTGTTCATGCCCACGTTGTGTAGTTCTATTTTCTTTAGAGCATTGATACTACACTTTGGCTAATCCATATTGTTTGTTTTGTTCGTCTTGCAAGGGTAATCAAAGTAAAAACCCCCTTCATCTGCCAGCTAGTAGAAAGAGGAAGGAAGGACTCACACTCTCACCCGCTTCTTCACAAGGTACATGCGATCATCCCTTAATTTTTGAGGTAACCCCTCTGGCGATCACCCTCCTTAGAGCATCACATGCTCCTTTTATTCCTTTCTTTATTTCCACATATCATGCTTGCTTAGCTTTATCCATCCTTTTTTTCTTAATATCTCTCTTTTAAAGAAATTTTAAATTTCCTTTCTTTTTAAATGTCTATATGACACGTTCACAAATTGGCGATCACGGTGGGACACTTGATGTTTTTATTTTGATTATCCCTCCATTGGCACCCTCGCGTGCCCCTCCCTTTGGCACCCTCGCGTGTCCCTCCTTTGGCACCCACGTGTGCCCCTCCTTAGTGCTCCACGTAGCACACTCCCCTTGTGCACCACGTGCACATCTCCCACTGGATTAGCCAATTTTTGAATTATTCATACCATTTTTAAGAAAAGAAATTTGATTTCAGTTAATTTTCATCATTTTTTGTTCTCTGGAACTGATTAGCGACTACCCTGCAGCCATTATTTTAACATTCAGCAACCGCTCACATAGGCGCTATTTCCATTTATTTTCTAGTATTTTCATCATTTTTATAATCAATGCCCCTCCACAGAGGCGTCATCCCTGCATTCAACGCCTCATACCAAGGCGTCATTTCGTAGTTACTGTTATTTCTCCTCACACTCTGGTCACTGTTCACTGATATTTGACGCCCCTCCACAGAGGTGTTATTTGCATATTCAGCGCCTCACACCAAGGCGCTATTTTACATTCCTATTCACTGTTTGCCACTGTTTACAGTGATTAGCGACTGACACCTAGTCGCTGTTTATTGAGACCGCGACTTCTGTCAAGTCGTCATTTCGTTCTGTTTTCACATAACCTTGGTTATTGCTGTTACCTTCACCTGTTGGCTTCATTTATTGATTGTTTGATTATTACTGCTTGATCTGCCTGGATTAGTTTGCATTCTAGGGCATTTGGTTGAGAGACCTTCTCTCTCTACACTTCTAGGATTTCACACCCTTTTCTTAGAATTGGAACGACCCTCCATTGAGCATTCCGTCTCTTTGGACTGGAAATTCCTTTTCCAAGGCCTCCGTAAGTCCCCGCACCCGTGGATTCCCTCACGGACGCCAGGCTGATTGTACCACTTGAAGTACCCGGAGTTTAGTTAACCCATACGTTGGTAAAGAGAGAGAAAAAACTTAGTTAACCCGGAGATTACACTCGAACTTGAAACTAGGACCCACATTGAAAAGTGAGAATTGATCACACATTTAAAAAATCCACTTTAATCTCAAAAGAGAAACTTAAAACTTTGGGTTCATTACAACTTGAGTGAAAAATTTGTTTGATTGGGTGATTATCTCTTACTTATACTTGCTGGTTTGAAATACTTTCCTCTCCTTAAACATGCAACTTCGTTCAGGTAAAATCATTAACATGGCCAGCTATGGGTATTCCTATGATGGTTATGAGGAGGTTCAATTTGACCAATCCTACGAGGTTCCCCCTCAAGATCCCACCCATTATGAGGGAAATTATACTCCCTCTCATGCTTATTATTCACAAGTTCATGTGGTTGATACCACTTCTCAAGAGGTTGAGCCTTCCTCCCAAGCTCAACCTACCATACAAAACACATCTGGGGATGCTGCCCCATCTTTTAATCTTAATGATTTGATCCATGCTTTATCTCAATTGGACGATTCCCAATGTCAGGCGGTCCAGGCCGCCCTAAAAGGGAAATATGTCCCTTCATCTTCAAACCCCCCTCAGGCCGCGGGTGGCCATCCATCTCTTAATGACCAGGCAGTCTCACAGAAAATTCCTTCATGGCCACCAACTCCTATCATGGCTACGCCAGCTCAACCGGCAAGCCAGTCAGTGGTTAGGCCCCAATATCCTCCACCTCCCCAAATCTTAAGGAGGCCTATGCCAAATGCGCTCCCTTCCAATCTGGCCTCGGTCGAGTCTAACACCAACACCATACTCCTCCAGAAGATAGCTGTTGTGCCCCTGGTTTTGATGATGACAACCATGAGATTTTGTATTGAGTTAAACAGGCCTAATGAATTAGATACTCTGTGTTAGAATTCAACTTGGATAATGAAATGGATTCATTAACATATATACATATATTTGTTTTATCTTGAATTGCAAGGAACACACAGCGTCCACGCTGGGTGCTCAAGGCGTCCACGCCTTAGTTCAATAAGTTAGAAGAATTAGTCACTGGTATAGCTCAGTGCGTTAACGCTACAATGGCATGGCGTCAACGCATCAGTTCATTAACGGAAGAAAGATGGCTCTGGGTCAGTTCAGTGAGTTAACGCAGGGTCTTCATGCGTCAAGGCATCCAGCCTCTACTGTCCTTCATGCTATGCAAGTATGCGTTAACCCTTCAGTCACACAGGGTTGACGCCATCTGGGTTTCGTCAAATGAATATTGGTGTACCCCAGCCATAATGGATAAATTCGATGCCACCTCAGCAAAAAGGGCACGCTCTCCTTTTCCCTCGCGATTCCATAAGCATATGTGAGAGGACAATCATCGGGACTAACCCGAAAATCTGGTTGGGGCCCACAAGGGAATATTCATGCGAAGAGGGGGCGTGAGCCGGGGGTGTTCACGTAGATGTTGCAGTCGAAGGCAGAGGCTGTGAGAAGCTCTGAAGCAGAAGATTGGGGATTATCATCTTCCTCCTCGTCGCTGCTTGGTTCACGAAGAAGAAGGGGAAGTGCTTCAAAGTTCCATCATCCTGGATAGAAGGAACATCCAAAGTGCTGAATCGCAAGCTCTTTTACATCCCCCTACCAAGGAAGAGGAAGCCAGTCGATCAAAAGCTTCATCATTCAGTTCATCAAGTTCAAGACCTGAGATCCAATTCTGATTTGTATCTGAAACTCGTTTCCATTTTCTATTTTTCCATTTTAAGTTTTACAGTCTATTTTGCACTCTATTACTGTGGTTCTCCCTTGTATTAGTGTATGTAGAGGGAGGTGTCTTGATCAAGCGGGCTATCCTTGGATCAAGGGGTTTAGGGTGTTCGCCCATAAGCTGTTTGTCAATGGGTAAGAGGATCGGTTCCTCTTTTTAGCCAAGCTGTACAGCTCAGCGTTGTTGAGGAATTGTTCCTCTGTTTAGCTAAGCTGTAAGGCTTAGCAGGGATCCTCACTGATTCAGTGAGGGGTGGACGTAGGTCTCCATAAGGAGACCGAACCACCTTAAAAACCAAGTGTTCATCTGTGGTTTGCTCTCTTATGTGTGGTTTGTATGTTGCTATATGCTTGAATAGGTCCGACTACGACATTATCTTATTCTGCATTCTTATTTAGAAATAGCTTACTCAAAGAATTGTGTGATCTTGCACTATCAGTTTTTAAAGGGTCAACCTATTCACCCCCTCCCCCTCTAGATTGACATTCCACTAAATTCAACACGTGATATCAGAGCTTGGCTCTCTTGTTGAGGGTTTCACAACCCAGAGAGATTCAGTGGAATGGAGAACAAGGGGCTCATGCCTGAAGGGCATGCAGTGAATAGGCCACCCTTCTTTGATGGCACTAATTACGCCTATTAGAAAAATCGAATGCAGGTATTTCTTAGAGCTCAGGACCATGAGATTTGGAGGGTCGTGAGCAAAGGACCATATCAATTACCAGAAGATGAGGAACTTTGGGTCAAGGAACAGATTCGGAAGTCCAACCTCAATGGGCAAGCAATGAATATCATGCAATGCTCGCTGCACCCTACAGAGTTTTCACGTGTGTCCTCATGCGCCAATGCCAAAGAAATGTGGGACAGACTTGAAGTTATCTACGAAGGTACGTCATTGGTAAGAGAGACAAAAGCTAACATGTTGATATCTGAGTATGAAGCCTTTAGAATGAAACTCGAGGAGAATATTTCTAAAATGTATGCAAGGCTAACCTTGTTAGTAAACGGTCTTAAAGGTCTAGGAAAAACTTAGAGTGATTATGAATTGGTTAGGAAAATTCTTAGATCCCTAACTCCAATTTGGCACACTAAGGCCACGGTTGTTGAGGAATCTAGGAATCTTCCTACCACTACTCCTGATGAGCCTATCGGATCACTGATGGCTTCTGAGTTGAATTTCAAAGAAATGATGAGGATGTGAAAAAGAAGAAGCCACTTGCATTGAAGGCTGGTCCAAGCAGCAAGGAAAGTTCAGAGGATAGTGAGTTATCTACATCGGAGGATGACTCAAGTGAGATAGCAATGCTCACCAGGAAGTTTAGAAAGTTTCTAAGGAAGGAAGGTAAGGTCCTAAGAAATAGAAGACCACAGGTAAGAAAGAATTCAAAATTTAAGTATGAGAACTTTAAGAAATCTGACAAAGTTGTTTGTTACAAATGCAGGAAACAAGGGCATATAAAATATGAATGCCCCGAGAATGTGAAGAAAATTCAACCAAAGTGGAAGAACAAGAAACCAAAGGCAATGGTGAGTACTTGGAGTGATGAGGAGAAGGAAGAAGAAGAAGAAGACAGCACCTCTGAAGAAGAAAGTGATGTGAAGCTATGCTTTATGGCCAAGGGAGATGATCAAGAAGAGGTAACCTCCTCCTTTGAAAACTTCTCTTGTAGTGATTGAGAAGAAGCATTTAATGATCTGCTTGATAAGTATGATTATGTGAAGAGAGAAAATAAATCACTGAAGAAGAAGAAAAATTCGGCTAGTCAAGACACTTCGTTAAGTGAGAAAAACATTTGCTTAGAAATAGAAATCTCCAACCTAAGAAAGTCTCTTGCTGAAAGTGATGAGTTTAAAAAACAATTGACTGAGATGAAAAGAGAAAATGAATTTTTACCGAAAGTAATTGATGATTTGAAACTTGGAATGCAGAAACTGGAAAGTGATGTAAAAATTGCTGAAGAAAAATATAAGGCTGTTCAAAGAAAATCTGAAAACATTGCAAGTTGAAAATCAAGACAAGCAAGCCTCCCTCGAAAAAATGACACAAGGCAAAAATAACCTAGAAGCTGTTATGGGAATTAAAGGCAACTTTGGAAAAGAAGGTCTAGGATATAATCCTACAAAAAAGAAGGACTTAGGAGTGAGATTAGTAACTTTTGTTCCAGAACAGGGCACATTTGAGCAAAATCCTTTGACAACAAGGAAGCTCCGAGAGAATAATCAAGAAAAGTTAAAACAGATAATCAAACAAACAAATGAGACCAACAAGAAAAAGGGAAAAGGGAAAAGGGAAAATGGATTCTACCATGAATACCAATCATTGTACAAGTATGCCAAAATTTAGGAGTAAGACATCAAATCAACCCAAGGCTCGCACAAAATCAAATCAACATCATGCTCATGGAAATCTCAAGAGTCACTGGACTGGCACAAGATAGTGGGGTCGATGCACCAGTCACCCTACGTCATCGCACAGACCTTTGCAGATTGGGTACTACTTCAGAAATAAGGGAATGGGTCAACGCAGTCACTACAGTGCGTCAACGCACCTGGTCTACCAGAACCCCAATTACATGAATTTTAGACGGATAGGTCAACGCGACCATGTTAGGGGGTTAACACAGTCTGGCTTTGCTCCCCCTAGAACTCAAGCCTCACCTAGAGCTGCTCATCCTAGGTTTCCCAGTGCATCCTGGATTCCTAATGTCTATTGGAATGCAAATTGGAACAAAAATTCACGTCCTTTTAACAATAAAACTGGTCCAGAAAATTCATTGCAAACAAAACATCAACCCAATCAGATGAGACAGAAAAATTTCAAACCTGTGAACTCCACATTCCAAAAACTTCCAGAACAACATATGTGGATTCCGAAAAACATGTTGTCTTACTTGAAAGAAGTATATGGTCTGATGGGACCCAAGTGTTTTTGGGTTCCAAAGTCCCTCATTTGATGTGATGTGCAGGAATGCCTTGCAGCCGTACATAACAGATGGTATCTCGACAGCGGCTGCTCAAGGCATATGACGGGTGACAAAGCAAAATTTTGTCTCTTGGTTGAAAAGGAAGGAGGGCATGTCACTTTTGGGGGCAACAATAAAGGTAAGATTATTGGAAAAGTTAAAGTTGGCAAAAATCCTTTGAATTCCATTGATGATGTGTTGCTTGTTGAAGGATTAGAGTATAATCTACTTAGTATAAGTCAACTATGTGATAGAGGTCACAAGGTTGTGTTTGATTCACATGCATGTACCATCCTTGAAATGAACTCTGAAAATGTTAAGTTCATTGGAAAGAGAGTAAACAATATGTACATGGTAGACTTAGATGATCCTGCTCATAATAATCTTTGTCTTGCTGTGAACAAAAGTGAACTAGCTTGGCTATGGCATCGTAGGCTAGGACATGCTAGCTATAGTGTCATGCATAAGTTAGCAAAATTCAGCATGGTGAACGGTTTGCCTGATGTCTCATTCAAACATAATGATAAAGTTTGTGATGCATGCGCTCAAGGTAAGCACACTAGGAAGTCTTTTAAAACTAGAATTGAAAACCAATCTTCTAGACCTCTTGAACTTGTTCATATGGACCTATTTGGACCCACTAGAATAGCAAGTCTAAGTGGCAGTAGATATGGTTTTGTATTGGTAGATGACTTTTCTAGGTTTACCTGGGTGTTCTTTCTATCTCATAAAAATGATGCGTTTGAAGAATTTCAGGCATTCTTCAAGAGATTCCAGCAGGATGGTAAGTTCACCATTTTTTCTATCATGTCAGATCATGGAGGAGAGTTTGAAAATTCAAACTTTGATGTTTTCTGCAGGGAGAAAAAAATATCACACAAATTCTCTTCACCAAGAACTCCCGAACAAAATGGAGTGGTGGAAAGAAGAAACAGAACTCTTGTGGAGATGGCGAGAACAATGCTAATCGAAGGACAACTTCCAAGGAAATTCTGGGCCGAGACGATAAACACTGCGTGCTACATTATAAATCGTGCAATGGTAAGGCCTCTGTCCAAAAAGACTCCCTATGAGTCAATGAAAGGTAAGAAGCCATCAGTTGCTCACTTCAGAGTATTTGGATCAAAATATTTTATTCAAAATATTGACAAACGAGACTTGGATAAATTTGAACCTAAGAGTGAACCAGCCATCTTTCTTGGATATTCTGATCACTCTAGGGCCTATAGAGTCCTAAATGTCAAAACTCAAAGTATAGAAGAATCCCCACATATTGTATTTGATGAAATGAATGTTAAATCTGAAAATGAACAACCGTGCATGGACAAGAATGATGGGGAGTTTCTTGAAGTGAAGGAAGATCAAGATCCACAAGAAAAAGAATCAAGGCTAGGTGAGAATCTAGTAGAATCAAGTGCTCAAGGTAATGCAGCAGCTAATGAAGGTAATCCTCTTACCAACATTAGGGTGTTAAGAGATCATCCATTATCAAGTGTCCTTGGTAGTCTGCATGATCCTCTTAGAACTAGGTCTCATTTTAGGATTATTGAAGAAATGGATAATTTGGCACTTATTTCTCAGACTGAACCCAAAAATGTAAATGAACCCTTAAAAGATGAATTTTGGATAAATGCAATGCATGAAGAATTAAATCAATTCAAAAGAAATAATGTGTGGCATCTTGTGCCAAGACCCAACGAACATTCAGTCATTGGAACTAAATGGGTTTTCAGAAATAAACAAAATGAGAATGGAATAGTAGTCAAGAATAAAGCAAGACTGGTAGCTCAAGGGTATAACCAAGAATTCGGTATTGATTTTGAAGAATCCATTGCTCCAGTAGCTAGAATAGAGGCCATTAGACTATTGCTTGCATTTGCTTGCTGCCATGGAATAAAATTGTAACAAATGGATGTAAAAAGTGCTTTTCTAAATGGTCTAATAAAAGAAGAGGTGTATGTTGAACAACCCTTCGGTTTTGAGTGCATAGACTATCCTAACCATGTTTACAGATTGGACAAAGCTCTTTATGGGCTGAAACAGGCCCCTCGAGCATGGTACGATAGACTCAGTTCATATCTCATTAAAAAGGGATATTCCAGAGGTCAAGTGGACCAAACTTTATTCACCAAGGTAAGAAATAATGATATTCTTCTTGTCCAGATTTATGTTGATGATATAGTTTTTGGATCCACTAAACCAATCATGTGTCAGGAATTTGCAAAATTGATGACTACAGAATTTGAAATGAGTCTAATGGGTGAGTTGTAATTTTTTCTAGGTCTTCAAATCACCCAAAGCAAGGAAGGATGTTTTATCAACCAGGCAAAGTATATTCCTGAACTGCTGAAAAAGTATTAAATGGAGAATCTCAAAGCTATTACAACTCCCATGAGCACCAACACAACCCTGGATGTAGATATGAAAGGTAAACAAGTGGATGCGAAGACTTATCGAGGTATGATCGGATCACTCCTTTATCTTACCACATCTAGGCCAGATATCCAGTTTTGTGTCTACTTGTGTGCACGTTTTCAATCTAATCCTAGAGAATCCCACTTGAGTTCTGTTAAGCGTATCTTTCGATACCTTGCTAGAACTCAAGATTTAAGGATTTGGTATCTTGCATCTTGCTCTTTTGATCTAGTATCTTATTCAGATGCAGACTATGTCGGATGTAAACTTGACAGGAAAAGCACAAGTGGCTATTGCCAATTTTTGGGAGGGTGTTTGGTTTCTTGGGCATCCAAGAAACAACACTCGGTGGCACTGTCCACTGCAGAGGCAGAATATGTCACTGTAGGGAGTTGTGACACACAAGTGTTGTGGATCAAACACCAACTCCAAGATTATCAAACTAATCTTGGGTGTGCCCCAATTTTGTGTGATAACACCAGTGCCATTAACTTGGCAAAGAATCCAATCCAGCACTCTAGGACCAAACATATAGAAATTAGGCATCACTTCTTACGTGATGAAGTTAATAAAGGGAGCTTTAAATTGATGTTTATGGATTCACAACACCAACTAGCTGATATTTTTACTAAGCCTCTGTGTAATGAAAGATTTACTTGTTTTAGAAGAGAGCTTGGGTTGTGTAATCCTCAAAATG
The DNA here is from genome assembly GCA_022559845.1 of Amorphophallus konjac. NCBI lineage: Eukaryota > Viridiplantae > Streptophyta > Magnoliopsida > Alismatales > Araceae > Amorphophallus > Amorphophallus konjac. Next base: position 107,582,827 of record CM040126.1, on the reverse strand, counting down.
TTGCCTAATGTGATTGCTCAGGTCATTTTATGAATTCTGATTGCTTAATGTTGCCTAATAATAATCTGGTCGCATGCCTTGTTTGATTTGAAACTGCTTGGTTCTTAAATAAGTCACCAATTTAGGGGGAGTCTAGTCATTCGTGATGTCCTCTGCATTGAATGTCATATGGTAACTAAAAGGCATACCATGTTGATAATTGCAATTTCATTAGAACTTTTTGTCATGCATGATCCAAGGGAGTAAGGGGGAGTTTGAATTACATTTTAATTGCTGAGGAAAGTTTTCTGGTACCTTGAAATGGTTGGTTAGTGAATCCTGCACCGAATGACAAGCCAAGTCACTGGCTAAAAAGACTGAGTTAACGCTGGAGTAATCTTGCATCAACGCACTGACTGAAATTGTATGGAAACCGAGCTGATGGTCAATCTGTTTGCTTGAGTGGGTTAATGCAGTGATGGGGATTGAGTCAACGCTAGTCTAAAAAGTCTGCCTTCTGAGAATCTGTCTGATGAGAAGGGGTTGATGCAATGGTTGCTGTGCGTCAACGCCTGCTGCTTGACAAGGTAGTCCTTCAAGTGACACTTCATAAGGCTGTCTGCAGCTTGGAGTCCTTTCTATTCCTCTTCAAATCATTTCTCTTGTTCCATTCATCTCATAAATCCCATTTCTTGTAGTTGAAGAACTTGTCAATCTTCAGTTTAAGGAAAGTTTCTCTAACACTAAGATTTAACTTGATATCTTAGGTTCAGGGGGAGTTCAAATGATAATTCCTTTATGAGAGTTATTGGTCTTCATTGACTGACCCTTTGCAAAATTAGTGGTTGGAGACTTATGAATCTTATGCTTTTGAACATTAAATTTCTTGAATATGAAAGTTTCTCGCATATGGAATAGCTATAGAACTGTTTCATAAAATTGTGAACCCATCTTTTCTAGAACCATGAAAATCAAAAGTAAAGAGACAACCTTGTTCAAAATGAATTTAATAATTGTATTGACCTTAAACTCAGAATAGGTTCAATAAAAGTTGAAGGAATACACCTTTATATATATATATATCATGTCAAAAATTGCAGAGCAATGGCAAATTCTTACTGAGAAACTGTCACCATGCACCAATGAAGTGCTGAGAAACATGTGATGATGTGAGTTGCCAACTCTGTTCCCAATATAGCAAAATAGCTCACTGCAGAGCAATGGTAAATTCTCACTGATAAACTGTCACCATGCACCAATGAAGTGCTGAGGAACATGTCATGATGTGAGTTACCAACTCTCTTCTAAGTGAAGCAGAATAGTTAGCTATACTGAGTAACCGGGGATTCTAGTGTCTAATATAAACATGTTTACCCGTGTCAAAAAGCTAGCTACACTTGACTGCTAATAAAATTTAATAATAATAATAATATATATATATATATATATATATATATATATGTGGTTGACCTGAAGCTTACACAAAATCCTAAAGAGTTTTTCTTCAATACTTGTTAAATTCACTTCTACAAGGGCCTCTTGCAATTGAACAATCAAGGGATATAGATTGGAGAAAGTTCCTATTGCACAAACTGTTCTATCTCTATTCCATACACATGTTCTTCTTGTTCAAGGATTTACTTCAAAGTCTTGATATCGTTGTTCTCCACATCATTTAATAAATTAGGGTCTTTTGCAATAACTCTTATAAGGGAATTTGACTTTCACCTATTAAAAATCCCTGAATGCGATCTCATGTTTCATGTTTCATGTTTCAATGTCTTTAGAACTCACCTTAATACTGTGGTTCTTGTCTCTTTTTGGATGCGTCAACTCAGTATTTCACCGCGTCAACGCTGTTGCGCGGTCATTCTGTCAACACTGTCTGGTTCATCATTTTTGAACTAGCTTCGCCCTTTAATTTAGGGTGTCACCTTCTTAAAACCTCTCAGCGTAAACGCTTCCGTCTTTCTGCCTCTCGCTCAAACCCTTTTGGCACCTCTTTCTTTCCTTGCCTCACCGTTCCCCCTCCCTCGTTGCTTCCGTTTCTTCCTTGTTGTCGTGAGGTTCACCTTGTTGCCATGGCTCCTCCGGAAAAGGCGAAAAAGGACAAGAAGAAGAAGAAGAAGGGTCTGAAGTGAAGAGCTCTCATATCTGCTGAGGGCACGATTAAGCCTCGAACTAAATATACAGTTGCTCAAGAGGAGACGCCGCCTCAACCAGCTCCACAGAAACAGAAAGGAAAAGAGAAGAGCTCGCCGGGTAAGAAAAGAAAACTCTCGGAATCAAGGACAGCGAAGCAGACTGCCTCTCACGATGCTCCCAGAAAGTCCTCATCTTCAGCTGAAGAAAAGGGGAAACAAACTGTGGGAAGTTCAGACACGCATGCAAGGTCTCCAGACCCATCTCTTCTCACCAATACTGGAGAACCTCTGAAAGTTCTTATTCCTAGGTATATTGTTGATTCCGATGTCAAAATGCTTGAGGCTTTTTTCGCAGTTATTTCCCACTCTGGATTTTCAGGGTTGGTGGTCTTTTGTCACAAACCATAGAATATATTACCCTACTCTTGTTCGAGAGTTGTACCAGAATCTGAAATATGAACCACACATTTCTAAGGTTTTCTCAACAGTCAGAAATATCAATTTTGAGTTAACAAATAAATTGTTTGCCCGATCACTGAAAATTCCAATGGGTGGAGTTGAACAACATAGTTTTCACATTGATGAACATGAGACTTTTGCTATCTTGACAGAACAGCCAAGTGATCCCACCGATGTCAAGGAGACATATCTCTCTAGTCTGAAGGCAAATAGGTTCCCTCCCTTCAAACGACTGCTGCATCATATTTGTACATCTATTATTACACCCCAAAGTAGTGGTAGGGAAAGGGTTACTGAAATGCAACGATTTTTGCTATACTGCATGTTGAAAAATGTCAAAATTTCATTGCCTGATGTTATTATTCAGACTATGGGCTCTTGTCTGTCACAATCTCGGACACTTCCCTATGCTGCCCCACTGACTGCTATCTTTAGAAAAGTTGGAGTGGATTTTAGAAATGAAAAGAAACTTAACATTCCGAAAGGGAATAGATATTCCTTGTCATACATTCAAAATTTCATGGGATTTAAGATTGTGAATGGATAGCCAGTCAGAGTCTTGCCAAGTCAGAAACATGAATCTGTCTCTGTGGCACCAGCTGAAGAATTGAGAGCAGAAAGACTAGAAAGATCAGAGGCCAGTCCTGCTAGAGTAGATAGACCAGAGGTCAGTTCTGCTAGAGTGGACCAACCAGAGGTCAGTCCTGCTAGAGTGGACCAACTAGAAGCTAGTCCTATCCAAGATAACATTGCCCTAGATGATGTTCCAATCTTCCTAACTACCACAAGAGATATCACACTTGTACATGGTCCCTTTCCGGAACTTTCTCCTAGAAGGGATACTGAACCTACTTCTCACCCTGAGGAGGATATTCCAACTGGTTTTGATGCCTCTGCTGACATGGATACTCACACTTCCGGTATCAACCCTACCTTGATTCAGTTTCTGGAAATGAAGTTTAAGACTATTGATTCCTCCATAATGCACTGGAGCTCAACTATGGACATGAGAATCACACAACTTGAGCAAAAGTTGGATAGCAGATGGGACCAGTCCCAACATGACAAATTCAAGTCCGAGAAGAAGCTTCATAATTTTATGGAATCCCTTCTTCAAGTCTGTGAGAAAGCTGGGACAGTCATGCACAATCTGAAGGGCATGCATCAGTACTTTCTAGGCAAGCTGCATGCCGTGCAGTCATATAATTATGATATTAAGGGCAAACAGTCCAATCTCAATTTGAAGTATTCAGCTTTGATAGACAAGAACAATGCATTTGGTGAAAAAGTTCAAGAATTGTTTGCAAAGATTACCTCCTTTGGTGAAGATCTTGCTAAATTGTTTGAACGGTCCACCTTAGTTGGTGATGAGGTCATGGATGTTGTGAACATTCTAAAAGAGCACTTTCGTCCCACACTTGAAGATCAGCGTGATGCGTACTACCCTCCACCAACCACAGAAACTTCCTCTTTTGAGCCTATATGGGGATCTCCATAAAAAGCTCAAGTTGATTATCTGTTTGATATCTTACATAGCTTGGTTTGATAGTATTACTTCCAAAGTACACGAGTTTCACAAGTTTGTTCTGCAGAGAGATCAGCAGTTTTCTGATAAACTTGACAGCTTCGCTTCCACTGTGGCTCAGCTTCAACAGCAACTCGATAATGTTTCTGCTCACCTACTTCAGTTTGGCACTTCCTCACTTGCACCCCTTCCTGATGATGGCAAAGGGGGAGAGTCTTCTATATGAACTGTCTTCTATATGAACTCACTTTGGGGCCTGGGACAATATTGCATCTACATTTCATGTGACTGTGTGAAAGATGCCATGCTTGTTTTATTTTGTTGGTAGACCATGGACTCAAATGAAATGAATTGTTGTTGTGGTCTATGAAATGAATTCCTTGTTTGATCCAACCAATATTTTTTTGGGATATAGATGCAATGTCATCTAACTCATAGTTGCCATCATCAAAAAGGGGGAGATTGTTGTGCCCCTGGTTTTGATGATGACAACCATGAGATTTTGTATTGAGTTCAACAGGCATGATGAATTAGATACTCTGTGTTAGAATTCAACTTGCATAATGAAATGGATTCATTAACATATATACATATATTTGGTTTATCTTGAATAGTAAGGAACACACAGCGTCCACGCAGGGTGCTCAAGGCGTCCACGCCTCAGTTCAATAAGTTAGAAGAATTAGTCACTGGTATAGCTCAGTGCGTTAACGCTAAGATGGCACAGCGTCAACGCATCAGTTCATTAACGGAAGAAAGATGGCTCTGGGTCAGTCAGTGAGTTAATGCAGGGTCTTCATGCGTCAACGCATCCAGCCTCTACAGTCCTTCATGCTATGCAAGTATGCGTTAACCTTCAGTCACACAGGGTTGACGCCATCTGGGTTTCGTCAAATGAACATTGGTGGACCCCAGCCATAATGGATAAATTCGATGCCACCTCAGCAAAAAGGGCACACGCTCCTTTTCCCTCGCGATTCTAGAAGCATCTGTGAGAGGACAATCATCGGGACTAACTAGAAAATCTGGTTGGGGCCCATAAGGGAATATTCATGCGAAGAGGGGACGTGAGCCGGGGGTGTTCACGTAGATGTTGCAGTCGAAGGCAGAGGCTGTGAGAAGCTCTAAAGTAGAAGATTGGGGATTATCATATTCCTCCTCGTCGCTGCTTGGTTCACGAATAAGAAGGGGAAGCGCTTCATAGTTCCATCATCCTGGATAGAAGGAACAACCAAAGTGTTGAACCGCAAGCTCTTCTACATCCCCCTACCAAGGAAGAGGAAGCCAGTCGATCAAGAGCTTCATCATTCAATTCATCGAGTTCAAGACCTGAGATCCAATTCGGATTTGTATCTGAAACTCGTTTCCATTTTCTAGTTTTCCATTTTAAGTTTTACAGTCCATTTTGCACTCTATTACTACGGTTCTCCCTTGTACTAGTGTATGTAGAGGGAGGTGTCTTGATCAAGCGGGCTGTGCTTGGATCAAGGGGTTTGGGGTGTTCGCCCATAAGCTGTTTGTCAGCGGGTAAGAGGATCGGTTCCTCTTGTTAGCCAAGCTGTACAGCTCAGCGTTGTTGAGGAATTGTTCCTCTGTTTAGCTAAGCTGTAAGGCTCAGCAGGGATCCTCACTGATTCAGTGAGGGGTGGACGTAGGTCTCCATAGGGAGACTGAACCACCTTAAAAGCCAAGTGTTCATCTGTGGTTTGCTCTCTTCTATGTGGTTTGTGTGTTGCTATATGCTTGAATAGGTCCGACTGCGACATTATCTTATTCTGCATTCTTATTTAGAAATAGCTTACTCAAAGAATTGTGTGATCTTGCACTATGAGTTTTTAAAGGGTCAACCTATTCAGCCCCTCCCCCTCTAGATTGACATTCCACTAAATCCAACAATAGCTAGTATGGAGGAGCAACTTAAGAAAGTCACAGCACTGAAGAATGCTTTGGAGATTGCTCTCCCCACTTTGCCAGTTTTTCACTTGCCTCCTTCTGAGATGCCAAATTTTCGACGCTACAATGGAACGGGTAACCCGTTCATTCATTTGAAAGATTTTATGTACGAGACTTCATTCTGGCAGGACAACAAGATCTCCCTGGCCTATTTATTTAGAAGATCTCTAGATGGTCCGACACTCAAATGGTTCTATTCCTTGAAGCCGACCGAAGCCAGTGATTTTGATATTGTTCAGGGGAAATTTTTACAGAAATATAAGGACCGTGTGGGTCCGTCTTTGTTAGTCACAGATCTGGTTGCTGAGAAGATGAAGCACGAGGAGGACTTCATTCTATTTGCCGATAGGTGGAGGGCTATGGCCGAGAAATTAAAATATACACTTTCAGAAACGGAACAAGTTAAGATGATTATATCAAATTTTACTCCGCAGTTCTGTCATATTCTGGCCATGAATAGGCTAAGCACTATGGAAGAGCTCTATGAGAGAGCTATGTACATACAGACCCAAATGAAAGACTCGCCCATCATGGGCATGTTTGAACAGAAACCAAGGCTGGTCAGGAAGACCACCAATGTTAACAATAGCGGTGACACAACCGAGGGCACCGTAACTAATGAGCAAGTGGGCGTGGTTGCTGAAGAGGCGAAATCTCGCGCTTGTATCCTGAGCGGGCTGTGGATCACCTGAAGATGAACTGCAAGACAGGGAAACGTATCAGAGGGCCCAGGGGGCTTCCCTGGGGTAAAACCCTCCGATGGCTAAGTCAGTAGAGCTATGGTGGAAGCAATAATGGGGAGGAGAAAAGCTAGCGCGCGAGATTCCTCTCCACCAGAGGGTGAAGCGGATTGCTCAGGAGTTTGGGTCTATGAGTACCTGGATGGCTTTCTTCTTCCGTCAGAGGGTAGCCCAGGTTTAAATAGTGTGCCGCCTTTAGGAGTCCAGCAAGCTGAGGGGTCTCCGGCGGGAGTTACGTCCTTGACGTGGGCTTTCATGGCCTTATCGTGGGGACGTTATCGCCTTGAAGTCCGGTGGTTTCCTGGCTCCCCTATCCGTTGGGGACTCTTGAACGGATGATGTTTGGTCTAACCGAGCTCCTGAAACACCCGCCCTGTCCGAGTGATGAGCATAGCTCGGTGGAAGAGGGGTCGGATAGGTCGGCTAATGCCTGTCTCTCCCGGGTGGGGAAACGGCTTGGGCCGGACCTTCCTTATGACCTGACCATCACTCGGGCCCTCCGAGCCTAGAGGCCACCGGGGAGAGTTGGTTCCTCGAGTGTTTTCTTATTGGGCTTTTCTTCCCTGAGTGGGCCCTGTGGGCTGTCACCCGGGTGGGCTTGCCTCGTTGGACCCTGTTGGGTCTAGTTGGGCTGCTCTTTGGGTGGGCTATAGAAATCCCCCTCTCCACTTGTCCCCCTCCTACTCCCGAGCCATGGAGGCTCGGTCGAGTTGTTTTTGAGGCTTTGGACCGGCGTGGCTCAGGTGGGCGGAATTCTGTTGGCGTGATGGAGCCACGTATAGTGGTCGCCTGGGCCCGTAATGATGATCCTGACGAATTTGAACTGAAGGGCCCCCCCTTTTCTCGGAGCGCGGAACGACGCGCCGCCTCCCTCTAGGGTTTTATAGGCGTTGGGCGTTGTTCGTCGTTCTAGACTTCTCAAGGTTTTGGGCTTTCCTTAGTTTCTTTGTTTCTGGGGCTCCTTGATGCGCCGTGAGGGCACAGTGGAGGCGCAGAGCCTTGCGGCGGCGTTTGAGGAGTTGGCGAGGATAACCGCAGAGGCGGTCCGGCAACTTCCTTCCCCTCCGGAGTCTTCGAGCTCGCACGAGGGATCATCTTCTGGCTTGATGGCTGGTCTACCTCTGGAAATCGGGCAGGTGAGGCGGGAGCCCGTCTCCAACTGTAGTGAGTTGGGGGAGGCCGAGGTGAGGAAGCTGGAGCATCGCTTTCGCTTGCCTCTCAGGTATAGCTTTGCTACCGCCGCCCCGTATGAGACGAGTCTGGACAGCCGTACGGGGCACATTTGCACTTTCCTTCTGGCCTGGAAGAGTGGGTTCCGCCTTCCCTTCGAGCCTCTTGTACTCCAGCTTCTCGAGTTTTTCCAGTTGGCGCCTATTCAGTTGGTGGCCAACTCATATCTCCTTCTTTCCGCCTTTCGGATTCTCTGTCGTCAGAGCGACATTTTTCCTTCCTTGGACCTCTTTCATTATTTTTTCAAGTTGAAAGTGCACCCGTCGGTGGGGAAGGGCTTTTACTTCATCCAGGCAAGGAGGAACAGGAGTTGCATCTCCCTCGCTGCGAAGAACTCCTCGCACAAGGGGTGGAAGACCCAATTCTTTTGGGTGAAGGCGGAGGCGACGGACGAGTTTTGGAGATGTCCGCTCTCGCCCAATTTTCATCCGAATCTCCCCCCTCGCCCAGAGGAGTTCCCTCCCCACGTGGAGCGGCAGGCCGCTCGTCTGCTGGGTAACCGTCAGTCGACCGAGGAGCTGGTGACGCCGGAGAACATCGAACGGTGCTTGCTTACGCGGTTGACGTCGAAAGGTACCGCTCTCGAGGCTCTTCTTCTGGGATGGTAGTTACTTTTTTCTCCTGACCGGGTCTTCTCCCTTTGTGGCAGACGTTAGGCGGGAACCTCTGGAGGAAACTGCTGAGGTCATTGATCTGGGAGATGACTCGGCGGCCGATGAACCAGATGCTTCTGCGAGTTGCGCCCAAGCCCGAGATAAGGGCAAGGGGTGGCTCCCGTGGGGTCTTCACGACCGACTGGTACGAAGCGCAAGGATCCCATGGCGGGAAAGTTGCGGGAGGCCGTGAAGGCCAAGAAACGGGCCAAGAAGGCCGGTCTTCCTGCTACCGCCGGGGGCGACTCCGGCTCGGCGGCGCTCCCCTCTCGGGGGCAAGATGGGGCCGACCCCTTGGGGCCAGCTCCCCCACCTGCCAGGCGAGAGGGGGCCGAGGAGACCGGGGGCCCATCAGAGGGCGGCGATGGGTCGGCTCTCCCCCCCACGGAGGCAGAGGGGGCCGATGTCGAAGTAGCTGGCGCCGATGCCGGGGGATTGGCCGAAGGTGGGGATGTCTCGGTCGGCGAGGTGCGGGCCGAGACAGGCAGGGCTGGGGGTTCGCCCGCTAGGGCGTTGCAGCCCCAGGTGTTTGGAGCTCCCGGTGAGGTCGGTCCCGCGGCGCCAGTCGAGGTTGGGGGTTCGCCTGGGGAGGCGTCGCAACCCCAACCAACCGTGGCGCGAGAGGCGGTTGGTTCCGTCACTCGAGCGGAGTCTTCTGGCGGGGTGCCCCGGGCGGAGCGGTCCCCTCTGTCGGAGCCCTTGGGAAGGCTCGGCATTACGGGCGACCTGTATCGGGTCTGCCAGTTGATTGCCGCATGGACGAAGGGGGGAGAAAGGCGCAATACCCCCCCCCCCCCCCGGGATCCTTGATGTCTTGATGGAGGGCGGCCTGGTCATAGCTCGGTCGGCGGCTTTGATGGCGGAGGCGCACGCCCGGATGGAGGCGGAGCGGTCGGAACTTGCCTGGACCCTTGGGGGCTGCGAGAGGAAACTTGCCCGACTCAAGGGGGAGCATGAGGGGCTCCGGCAGGAGTTCTCCACTTTCCGGGAGGTGGCGCGGGCGAGCCGACTGGAAGCCGGGGTGCTGGCCGAACAGCTCGCCAAGACCCGAGAGTCTCTCGAGAGGACAAGCCGATTCCTTGAGGAGGAGCGTCTGCGTCGCCTCGAGCTAGACAACCGTTGGGAGCTCGAACGCGTCGAGCTGCTAGATCGGGCGGAGGTGGCGGAGCATCTCCGAGCTGAGGCTGAGGCGGACCGGGCCCGGGCAGAGGAGCGCGCGGCCGAGGCGGAGCGGGCTCGGGTCGAGCTGGCCGGAAGGGCGGGGTAGGTCGAGGCGGAGGCAATCGAGCGTTACAGGAGCTCGGATGCTTACTCGACCGACCTGATGAAAGCCTCCCTACCCTACTACGAGGTAGCATTACGTCGGGGTGCTTGAAAGGGGTTCAAGCAAGGCTATCGCCGGGCGGTGGACTACACCGATGAGCAAAACTCCGCGATCGAGTTCCCCTTCGCCCAGTGTTATGACTCGGATGAGTCGATTTCCAGCTCTTCCTTGTCGGGCGGGGGAGATTCGGAGGGGTCACTTCCATCGGGGTCACCGACTCCGGGCGTTTCGGGAGGGCTCACGACCGAGACAGTTCTCGCACAGGCGAGGTCAGTGTCCGAGCCGGCCGTCACCGAAGGCGCCGGGGGTGACGCGTCTCCTTCCGCCGTTCCCGAATGTCAAAGTGGGCCCGAGGCCTGATGTACTTTGCCTCCTTCCCTTTTTATCTTTCTTCCCTCTTTGTAGAGGGTTTCCTTTTGGTGTGATAATAAATGACTTGCTCTGTTTGAGTACCATCCTTGCCGTGATTTGGTTGGCGGATCTTGAGTGGTTGGGAGGTGCCGATATGCCCTGCGTGGTATTCGCATGCAGTTTTGGTAGGCTTTTGACAGGGCATTTTTCCGTTTCCTCATGCTTTGAATGTCAGGCCGCTTCGTGAATCCCGCTAGGGCGGGGGACGAGGAGTTGGAGGTGACTGTTTAGGGGAGAAATCCTTTGGTGTGTTTCCGAGGAGGGGGGGGGTCATTTAAGGCGTGTAGCCTCCTTTGGCCTATAAGAAGGACCGAAAGGCGCCCTTTCCTCTTCACTGCTTGGGATTTTCTCTAACAGTCTTTCCTCGCTCCTTCCTCTTCACTGTGCGTTGTGCCCTTGTATTCGGAGCATGGAGGATCCTTCGGAGGGTGACGCCGCCGACGACGGGGAGCGGTGAGCTCCCGCTGCCCTGTAATGTTGAACGGATCCCACGGTCGCCACGCGTGCATGAGACAGGTCCGACGGTCATCGCGCAGATCTGGAGAGGGCTTCGACATGTGAAAGCACGCTTCTTGCCCTTTCTCAGTTCCAGCGTGGCTTCCGGGTGGACGCCGAGGCGAAGGACGGATGGGGGCATCAGGGGAGCCCGCCGTTACTCCCCTCCGTGTGAGGGGAGGAGGCGTATCAAGCTCCCTCCTCACCGAAGCCTTCCTCCGTCTGCAGCCTCTTTCTCCCTCTTCTGCTCTTCATTTCTTTCACTCTTCGGGGGCTGCTTGCTCTCTCCTTCCTTCCAAGGAGTTGGCAGGGTTGTTGCCAACTTGGGAGGTAGCCTTCCTCAATGTTTAAAGGTGTCCTTCCTCTTGCAATCCCTCTGTCACCTTTGTCACGGGCCACCCGAGGCAACTGGCTTGACCACCTCTTGCCCGAGCCAGTTTCCGCACGAGGCAGAGTCAGTGGCTGGACGCGAGGAGATCAAGACCGAGTCAGCCGAGCGATGACCCCTTGAGGCGGTGTTAGATAGATTTTTGCTTTTTGCTATGTGATGTACCAATGGTTTGGAATGAAAAGAAAAGGGATTTATTCCGTCCATCTTGCTGTACAATTTCAAAAATAGAATTTGCGTAGTGCGGCTACGTTCCATGTCCGAGGAATAGGTTCCCCTTCCATTGTCGCTAACCTGTACGCACCTTTTCCGAGCATCTCGACCACTCGGTAGGGGCCTTCCCAGTTGGGGGATAGCTTGCCCGCCGCCTCTAGTGGTCGAGAGGCTTCGGCTTTCCTGAGGACGAAGTCCCCCGGTTGGAAACGTCTGTCCCAGACCTTGGCGTTGTAGTATCGAGTGAGGCGGCGCTGGTACTCCGTTGCCCGGACGTTCGCGATCTCTCGGAGTTCGTCTGCTAGGTCGAGGTTCTCGAGCAATTTTTGCCCGTTTGCCTCGAGTGAGAAGCTGATCACTCGGAGAGACGGATTGGCGATCTCCAATGGAACGACGGCTTCGGTGCCATATACCAACTGAAAAGGGCTTTCACCGGTTGCCGTCCTGGGGGTTGTTCAGTGCGACCATAATACGCTAGGCAATTCCTCGAGCCAGCTACCCTTAGCCTTGCCGAGTCTAGTTTTTATGCCTTTCAAGATGGTCTTGTTGGCATTTTCAACCAGCCCGTTGGCCTGAGAGTGGGCGACCGAAGTGAAGTGGTTGCGGATATTTAGGTCGGCACATCTATCTCAGAAGTACCGAGAGTCGAACTGCTGACCGTTATCGCTTACTATCACTCGGGGGATGCCAAAGCGACAAATGATCGATTTCCAAACAAAGCCCCAAACGACTGTCTCGGTGATCCTCGCCGTAGCCTCGGCCTCGATCCACTTGGTGAAGTAGTCGATGGCGATGATGATGAACTTCTTCTGGGACTGGGCAGTTGGGAATGGCCCAAGGATATCGATTCCCCACCGAGCGAAAGGGTAAGGCTCGGCTAGGGTGACAAGTTCCGTAGCCGGCTGATGGACCAAGTGGTCGAACCGCTGGCATCGGTCGCACTGTTGAACATAGGCCGAGCAGTCGCGCTGCAGGGTGGGCCACCAGTACCCCTGTCGTAACAGGATTCTGGCCAGCGACCTTGCCCCTGAGTGCGCTCCGTACAGGCCTTCATGAATCTCTTGGATGGCTCGGCTTGCCTCGTCGGGACCGAGGCACTTCAGGAGGGGACCGGAGAACGATCTTCGGTAGAGAGTGTTGTCGAAGACGACGAAGCGCCGAGCTTGATACTTCATTCGGCGGGCTTCTTGAGGGTCGGAGGGCCCTTGGGAGTCTTGTAGCCAGGACAGGTAGGGGGAGCGCCAGTCACTTAGAGTGGCCGAGTCAACAGCGAGGAGCTCCGTGTCGATGCTCGGGCGCTCTAGCTCTTCTAGGAGGACCGATCGTGTACCTTCCGGGTCTAGGGAGGAGGCCAATCGAGAGAGGGCATCCGCCCGAGAGTTTTGCTCCCGAGCTATCCGGACTACCCCAAATTCCTTGAACTGTTGGGCCAGGCTCCGGACCAACTGAAGGTATTTGATCATGGGTGCCTCCCGAGCTTCATACTCACCGTTGACCTGACCTGCGACTAGTTGAGAGTCGATGTGGATCCTGACTCGCTCGACCCCCAGTCGTCGGGCCATGCGCGCTCCCGAGATAAGGGCCTCGTACTCAGAAGTGTTGTTGGATGCCTGAAAGTTGAATTTCAAGGCGTACTGTAGCTCTATCCCTTCGGGGGACCTCAGGAGTATCCCCGCACCGCTGCCTGCCGAATTGGACGATCCATCGACGAACAGTTCCCAGGTTGGCCCGGTCGTGGTCGGAGGCCTGTCCTCGGCGGGGATGGTGCTTTCGGTAATGAAGTCGGCGAGCGCTTGGCCTTTGATTGCTGATCCCGGCCGGTACGAGATGTCGTAGGCCCCGAGCATAATGGCCCATCTGACGAGTCACCCTGAGGCCTCGGGGTGGGCCAGAATCTTCTTCAACGGCTCGCCGGTTAGCACGGTGATGGGGTGCCCCTAGAAGTAGGGGCGGAGGCGCCTTGCGGAGGTAACCAACGCTAGCACGAGTTTCTCGGTTGCGGGGTACCTCCGTTCGGCCTCATTGAGCACCTTGCTGGTGTAGTAGACTGGTCTTTCGATTCTCGAGTCATTTCTGACTAGGACCGAGCTGACCGTGGATGGCGTCGCCGAGAGGTAGAGCAGCAGGACTTCGCCTGGGGCGGGCTTGGAGAGCACTGGTGGCGAAGCCAGGAACTTTTTAAGCTCGACGAATGCTGTCTGGCACTCCTCATCCCATGCGAACGTAGCAGACGCTAGCTTGGGTCCCCTCATCAGTTTGAAGAAGGGCAAGCATCGTTCGGCCGCACGGGACAGGAAGCGGCTGAGAGCGGCCACACGTCCTGCCAGACGCTGAACGTCTTTGATGCATGTGGGCGGGCGCATGTCCAGGATGGCATGGACTTTGTCGGGGTTGGCTTCGATCCCGCGCTGAGTGACCATGAAACCCAGGAACTTCCTGGATTTTACTCCAAAGGCGCACTTGGCGGGGTTGAGCTTCATGTTGTACTTCAGGAGGGTGCCGAAGGTTTCGACAAGGTCGGTGAAGTGGTCTTGGGCCTTGGGGGTCTTGACAAGCATGTCGTCAATGTAAGCCTTGACGTTCCGACCCAGCTGTCCCTCGAACATGTGATTTACCAGTCGCTGATATGTGGCTCCGGCGTTCTTCAACCCGAAAGGCATCCGGGTGTTGCAGTACACGTCGCAGTCGGTGATGAAGGCGGTCTTCTCGACATCTTCTGGGTTCATTCTGATCTGGTGATAACCTGAATAGGCATCCAGGAAACTGAGCATCTTGTTGCCCGAGGTTGAATCAACCAATTGGTCGATGCTCGGTAGCGGATAGCAGTCCTTGGGGGTAGCCTTATTCAGATCAGTGAAGTCCACGCACATTCGCCATTTGCCTGTAGTTTTTGGCACCAGGACGACATTGGCTAGCCATGTAGGGTACAGGACTGGTCTGAAGAGGCCTGTCTCTTGTCCCTTGGTGACCTGCGCCTTGATGATCGCCTGTTTCTCGGGCGCATGCTTCCTTCTCCTTTGTTGTACGGGCCTCACGGCAGGGTCGAGGCTGAGCTTGTGCATCACGGTCTTCTCTGGTATGCCAGGGAGTTGATCATCGGACCAAGCGAAGACCTGAACGTACTCAGAAAGGAATTTCTTGTATTGCTGCTGTTCCATGGGTGGTAGGTCGGCTCCGATCCTTACTCCGAGGGCCGGGTCATCGTTTAGGAATACCGTTAGCAATTCGCCACCGGGCTCGGCGGTTACGGTCTTCCCTTTGATTCCCTTGGGGCCCGTGTCTCCCCCGTCTGGCCTTGAGGCTTCCACCGAGATGTTGTAGCACCTTCTAGCCGTGACCTGGTTACCTCGGACTTCCCCCAACCCGTTTTTGGTGGGAAACTTCATTTTCTGGTGATAGGTAGATGGTACGGCCTTTATCTGGCTGAGGATTTTCTGGCCGAAAATGGCGTTGTACGCTATCATACCCTTAATCACTATGAAGTCCACCATGACCGTAACGGTTTTGGGTGGGGTGCCGATGGTGACCGGCAGGCTTAGGGCTCCCTCGGGGTAGGTGGCTAGGCCGTTAAACCCGCAAAGGGGTGTTCGGATCGGGCGGAGCTTGGATGGGTCTTCCCCCATCTTAAGGAAACAGTCGTAAGATAATACATCGGGGGTGCTCCCATTGTCAACCAGAATTCTATCTACGTTACAATGGTTTATTGTGGCCGAGATAACGAGGGCATCATCATGCGGGGTCTTCAACCCTTCCAGGTCTTGGTCGGAGAAGACTATGATCTGGGGCTCCCTCGGCGGGCCGCTGGAGGGTTCTAAGACCTGGCTGGCCCGCTCAGCATGACGCTTCCTTCCTCGGTTGGTGTCGCCGCCCGACGCCGTTCCTCCGGAGATGACGTTGATGTGGACCCCTCGGGGGGCGTTGTCGATCTCCTCGGCGGCGTCCCGGTCTTCTTTGCGCCCGGCTGAAAATCGGGCCAGGTGCCCCTGACGGATGAGACGCTCGATCTCGTCCTAGAGCTGGTGGCAGTCGCCGGTATGGTGCCCGTGGTCGCCGTGGAACAGGCAATGCCTATCGCGCTTGCGGTTCTTCGACCTCATCGGTTCGGGCCGGCGGAGGAGTCCCGAGTCTTTGATGTCTTCGTAGATCTCGTAGACTGGTGCGGTCAGCGGGGTGTATCGCTCATACTTCCTCTTGCGCTCTCCGTCCCGATCGCGCTTCTTGCCCGAGCCAAGGTTTGGCTCGGAGGCTCGCTTCTTGTCCCCCTCCCGACCCGAGCCGGTTGTGTCTCGGCAGGCGCTGAGTACTTCTTCGCACTCGGCGTGGCGCAGTGCCAGAGTCACTAGCTCGGCAAGGGTCGAGGGAGGGTGGAGGACAAGTTCACGGCGGAGGTTCTCGTCCCGGGTGCCCCCGGTCAGAGCGGTTGTGGCCGAGGCCACATCCAGGCGGGGAATTCTGAGGGCTTCCGATTTGAATCGGTGGACATAAGCCCGGAGCCTTTCCCCTTGCGCCTGTTTGAGGGCCAGGAGCCCCGCTACTGACCTTGGGGGGGCGCTTCCGGCGAAGCTCTCCTTGAAGACTCGCCCGAATTGCCTGAAGTCCCGGACGGACCCAGGGGCGAGGGCCCGGAACCATGCCTGAGCGCCTTGGACCAGAGTGGCCGCAAAGGCTCGGCATTTAATAGGATCCGGTGTTCCATGCAGAGTCACCAGGGCGTCGAAGCTATCGTAGTGGTCGGCTGGGTCGCCCTGGCCATCATAGAGCTTGAAGGTCAGAATGGAGGTTCTGGGAGACACCTCTGCCTTCAAGATGTATTTGGAGAAAGGGGATTTCTCCTCATCCTCCGGGAAAGAGGTTTTCTACAGGGCGCGGAGGGGGCACTCTTGCTCTGCAAAACGTCTTTCGAAGTCCCTCAGCCGGAGGGAAAGTTCCGGCTGTGGTCGTGCCGTGGGACTGGGGGGAGCGTCGTGGCGATCCTCAGGACCGCCGACGCTCGGGCGTGGAGGCCTCGCCCCCTGTTTCCCTTTTCTGGGCGTGGAGGAAGCCTCTTGCTCCGGGGTCGGAGCTTGCGAGGGTCCTCCCATGTTGTTGCGGATGAGCTGCTGACCGCGGAGGGTGAAGCGGCCCCCAGCGGTATGCTAGGACGCACTTCGGGGGGGGCTCCCGGACGGGGCGTGGGACCTGGCATCCCTTGCCGCCTGGGCCCTCATGAGCTCCACGAGGACGTCAAGCTTCTTATTGAGGGCCTGGAAGACCTCGTCGCCACCGTTGGGGGGTACCCCCGTCGTCGTCGGAGGGGGCGGCGGTCCGTTGGTGGGGACGCTGGCGTTGGAGGGAGGGTTCTGTGAGGCCCTAGAGGGGCCATCTCCAGTCGCCACCACGGCCTTGCCCTTCTCGACGGCGGATCTCCTCCCTGAGCTTCTTCTCACCATCTCGGCTCTTCGTGCGTTTCCCACAGACGGCGCCAGATGAAGAAGCAAAATCTCGCGCTTGTATCCTGAGCGGGCTGTGGATCACCTGAAGATGAACTGCAAGATAGGGAAACGTATCAGAGGGCCCAGGGGGCTTCCCTGGGGTAAAACCCTCCGATGGCTAAGTTAGTAGAGCTATGGTGGAAGCAATAATGGGGAGGAGAAAAGCTAGCGCGCGAGATTCCTCTCCACCAGAGGGTGAAGCGGATTGCTCAGGAGTTTGGGTCTATGAGTACCTGGATGGCTCTCTTCTTCCATCGGAGGGTAGCCCTGGTTTAAATAGTGTGCCACCTTCAGGAGTCCAGCAAGCTGAGGGGTCTCCGGCGGGAGTTACGTCCTTGACGTGGGCTTTCATGGCCTTATCGTAGGGACGTTATCGCCTTGAAGTCCGGCGGTTTCCTGGCTCCCCTATCTGTTGGGGACTCTTGAACGGATGATGTTTGGTCTGGCCGAGCTCCTGAAACGCTTGCCCTGTCCGGGTGATGAGCATAGCTCGGTGGAAGAGGGGTCGGATAGGTTGGCTAATGCTTGTCTCTCCCGGGTGGGGAAACGGCTTGGGCCGGACCTTCCTTATGACCTGACCATCACTCGGGCCCTCCGAGCCTAGAGGCCACCGGGGAGAGTTGGTTCCTCGAGTGTTTTCTTATTGGGCTTTTTTTCCCTGAGTGGGCCCTGTGGGCTGTCACCCGGGTGGGCTTGCCTCGTTGGACCCTGTTGGGTCTAGTTAGGCTGCTCTTTGGGTGGGCTACAGAAATCCCCCTCTCCAGTTGCCAACCCCGCACCTTTCCGCCACCCTAACCCAAGACCTCCACAACCTCCACAACAACTCCCCTTCTTTAACCCCACTCCCCAAGCAAACATCCCCCCTCGACCCTTTCATCCTCCTCCAAAAAATCAAGCCGTCCATCCAAACCCACCAGTTCCTCAGCAATACCATCAAGTGCCACCACCCGGCAACTATGGTCCCCAGCAGCCAATAAGACCACTAATCCCCAAAAGGGCCCAATACCCTCCATTACCCGAGAGCCTTCCTGATATCTTTAATGCACTCATGGCCGCCAACCTGCTCACCTTGCCAAAGGAAAGAATGGCCTGGCCTGCTAACGTGGACACCTCTCGGTATTGTGTTTTCCATCGATTGCCTGGTCATAATATAGATCACTGCTTCCATTTTAAAGATTATATCTATGACTTGAATGATCAGGGTGGTATTAATTGGGATGAGATAAGGTAGTTCATTGTAACCTTAAAGGCAAGAAGACCTCCTCGACAGCAACAGGCTCAGCAGCCGCCTCAGCAGCAAGTTCAACCTCCTCCTCAACAGCAGCAAGTTCCCGCACCTCAACCGGACATGGGGATTGTCCATAATCCACTGCCGGGGCACCCTCCGAATCAGCAAGTAAACCCTGTTACCTCCTTCTATGAAGTGGAAAGAGGACAAGGGTGGCATGAAGAGAACGCCTCTGTCGGGGCTTTAAATCAAACTCCAACCCAACCGCCCCGTCTGTTAAGAACACCTCTCCATCCAACGCCTTCTCCCCAACCATCCCGTCCCCTTTTACGCACCACTAACCAAATTCCCTCCACCACCACTAATCTCTTACCAACTAGGCCACTCCTCATACGACCTCTACCATCTTCCACATCACAACAAACTCCCCCTCCCGTCACCATTTTCTCTCTTTTGCCATATAGGCCACTCCTTATTCGCCCCTCACCAACACCTAATCCCTCCGCTACCATCAATCCTCCGCCACCTACAAATCCTTCATTTTTACCTAGACCCCTCCTCATTCGGCCTACACCTCCCTCAGCCGTCAAAGCACCTCCTATTACTCCCGTTACCGCTATCCCTCAACCAACAATATCCCTCATAAGGGCTCCTGATGGAGGCATCACCCACGATTCCCTTTGGCTCGGGTCCACTTCTTCACACTCGGGAGCTGGTTGAGTTTTGGCCTCACTCTATTAAGGCCCCTTATCCATTTTGTAGCTTTCCTTTGAGTCATTTTGATGTATTTTCATTTTATTTGAGTCATTTCCCTAGGTCTTGCATTTATTTTCCTAAGATTGTGTGTCATTAGATGATGTAATGTGCTAATTGGGCCCAATTCATTGGACTAGGCCCATGTGCACCCCTTCCACCTTCGGTTATTTGCTATTGAGTCTTTTGTCATGGACTTTTGTAGAAATGTGGGTTTCCTATATATAGGACCACATTTCCCCCATTTGAAGTCAATGAATGAATGAATGAATGAATGAGTTAAACTTGCCATTTGAGTTCAAATTGGAGTGATTCCTCTAGTTTTTGGGTGAGAGACCCTAGGGGAGAGATTCCCCACCCATTCTCCTCTTAATCTCTCTATTTCACCCCTCTTTCTCTCTCCTCTAACACCAATTTCGAATTTTCTTCTCTCTCCTCCCCTCCCAACCACCTCCACTAGCTACCCACCTCATTTAATACCCCTCCACTTCCCCAAGTTGCCATTACTCCACTCCCATAGTCCCTAGGTGGCATCTTCCCCATTCCAACACCTTTCTCCACCTTCCCACCAAATCTACCCCATTCCAATACAAACTCTCCACTTCCCCACATAATCACCCACCTTCCAAGGCCATTTCAAATTTGAAATTCACACTCCCTCCACCCACTTGTTCCCCCTCACCTTCCCCCCTCTCCCTCCAAGCCCCAAATTCGTAGCTCCTCTCTCACCCACAGAAAACACCCCCTTCCAGCTCCCATTCTATCCCTCCCTCACCTTGAAACACCCCATCCTAGACCCCCTCACAGCCCGGGCTTTCCCCACACTCATCCACCCCCATTTCCTCTCCCATATACCCCATTTCCCCCCATCATCTTCAACCTACCGTTTCAGCTGACAACCTGCAGAAGTGTACCATCTTACAGCGGCGACCACGGCTTCCTCCCGACAAGTTTGAAGACCCAAGAGGCATCCACGGAAGCGGCTACCTGTCCTCTTCGCAACGATCGAGGTCTCATCCCCATCGGAGATCGGTGCTGCTGTGGAGGTCCGTTCTTCCCCGACCGCGCAGTTCGGCTCCGGCTGAGGATCTGAACCGGACTAAAAGCTCGGCCACGACAAACCTTGGACGAACCAGCCCCGAAGCTCTTCTACAAATATCTTCCTCCTCCAGTCTTCGTTCAGGATCAAGAAATGGAACCTCATTCGGCTGCCGGAGGAAGGAGTTACAAATTTTCTCCCCTAAGCTCTCCAGTCTTGTCTCCTACAGTCTGCTCCCACCAGTGCCCACTCTTTAGGGTACACCGACTGCCCTCAACCTCTGATTGCAGCCCCGTCACCTCTGGCTGAAAGCTACTTCGACCACGAAGACGTCGCCGCCAGTTTCGTGCTGATCGGAGTTCGGGAGGGTGTGTGGCGTCCTCTGCAACCTGCTGCCAGAAGTCTGCAACTGCGAGTCAGAAAACCTGATGTCCTGTTCCAACCTCTGCCCCAGTCAACAACGGTCTCAGAAGAAATTTAAGAAAATCTGAAGCGTTCCTGTCCCTGTTATGAAGCTTTTGCCGCCAGTCTCGCCATCGGAAAAATTCGTGAGAAGGATCTACAACAACCACACCAACACACTGTCCCTGTTCGTAGACAACCGGCAGATTCGGCAACCTCGCTTAATTGTCGTTCTTTACCTTACTTTCCCCACCCCGCTTGGCCGGCTGAAGGCCCCTCCCTGCGGGAGGCAGTATTGTTGTATTCACATTAACCCCCACCCCAAGATCCCCCTCCTGCGAGAGGCATAGTTTTGTACATGGTTTGAGCAGGTCAAGCTTCACCGCCGCGGCGTGTGGGGAACCACCGCCTCCCCGCTCGCCCTCGTCTCCGACCGGGACCGGTTTCTTCAAACCGGTCGAGTAAGTGCCTCATCCTAGCTCATTAGTGTTGCTCTTTCAATATTTACTTCATGCGCCGCTGAATTTGCGAGGGAGCGCCCGATCCTCAAGTCCATGACTTAAGAGTGATCGCCGTGGGATAGTGTGAACCGGTGCCCTTGTGCACTTTGTCGGCTCCAATTGAATTGGGCATCCAAACCTTGGGAGTCAAACCTTGGCCTTTCTGGCCCTCTACCAGTAAGGGCCCTTTCCCACACCTCACACTTGGCATCGCCAAGTCACTCCGGGTATAGAGTGCGACGGGAGAGCGGTGGCCCTTAAGGCCCATTTGAATGCTTAATTGTGCTTGTTTGCCTAAGTCCGAGGTCGTGTCACATCAAGTGGTATCAGAGCAAGTTTTTGACTTGTCTCTATCAAGTCAAGTCCTAGGGCATTCTTGCATTAGAGTCATCATCAATCCGACCCTTGCATTGATCCCCCCGATCATCATGGCCAACTACTTAGCCTACTCACCAACCTTGAATTTCATTCTAGATGGGGACATTACCTTTGACGGATCACATTCTAGTGATTATCTTAGGTGGGAAACTACCATGGAAAGATATTTTGAACGGACTTGGGTATATGGACCCGCGAGAGTCCGCAAGGCCAAGGGACGATTTCGGGGTCAAGCCAAGAGTAAATGGGCAAACATAGAGGGATTAAGAAGGGTTAGGAGGCAAGAGCCCATTTCTTCGTGGGATGATATGAAGAAGGAACTTAGGAACATCTACATCCCAAAATATTCCCAACCCTCCTACTCGAACACCCCAAGCCGGAGGAGCACTACCACTCCTCCATCCTCACCCGACCAATTTGAGACCGACCTTTGGTCTCCACCCCCACCAATCCCAACAAATCACCTCTCAACCATCATAACTACACTTCGCAACGAAGTCCTCTCCCTTAAGACCCTAATAAACCAAACATCCACCTCTCCACCTAACCCCATGAGGGCCCCCATACCCCAACCAAAACCCCCTTCCCTAACCTACGCTAGTCAAGCCCCTTTAGCTCCCACTTCCACCCCAAACGATCCTAAGGGCAAGAGACCCCTAATCGACCCAATCCCCTCCATGATGACCACCACTCAACCAACCCTCACCATTCAAAACCAAGTGGACACCGTGTCCACCCCTCCACCTAGGCCCATGATTGTCACCACCCTCCAATCCAGAAGCTCCCACCAAACCCCTACCCCACAAAACCCCTTGGTCCCCACCACCACCCCTCCCTTGTCCCCGAAAAAGGACATTCCCCCCAAAACCAATCAACCCAAGCCACCCCAACCAACCCATCTCCCACTCCCTACCCCAAAAGTCCAAAGTCCTAGGCTTCCACTACTTCCCCTCCCTATCCAAGCCAAAGTTTCCCATCACCCACCACCCCGGGTACACCATGCACCAACCATCATCACCCCACCCCCAATAGACCTTCCCATTCCCTTGAGAAAGGAGACCACAACCATCCACATGGGAGTAGATGAACCCATCCCCATCATTGAGGAAACCCAAGTTCATATCCGTGGTAAGGAAGAATCACAAATGTCCCCTAGCTTGGACCCCCAAGAGCCACAAGCCTTCACAAATAGCACCATAATCATAGATGGGCCCCTAGCTAGATGGCTAAAGGAGAGACCACTTCACCCCATCGTGTCCTATGTTTACCCACCCATGGAGAAAAACCTTTCCATTGCACCCATTAACTCCTATCACACCATAATCCAAACATCCTACCAAGTGGAAACCTTAGAGGATCTTCTTAAGGGCGTAGCATGGCAAATTGAGTTCACTAGCATGTTGACCCCTATGGCCAAAGCACCTAGGAGCCTTGGCCTCCTACACCTATGCATAGGGTCTATCACCTCGATTTTCACCATTGGTTGCTACACTAGTGACCTCCTTCTATTCCTCCCTACACCCGATGAGCCCAACCTTCTCCTCGATTTAGAGCTTCTTATCTCGGGTAGAAAGCCTAGTCCTCCATTCATGGCCGACCATCCCACCAAAAACTTTGGCCCGATCACTTTACTAGAGGAGGAGAATCCACCATCAAGGGGTTGTGAGGACCAAAAGGACCTAGGGTTCCTCTCCTTAGGTGACCCTTACCATGACCCCTTCAATCCCTTCCTATACCCACCCATTAAGATCCCAAACACTTTGTTCGGCCAACCCACTAGAAAACTTGGCCCACTTACCTTGGAGGAGGATGACTCACAATTTGGGAACCTTGAAGACATAGAGTGCCTCCCTCTAGGAAGACCTTTCTACGACCCCTTTGATCCCTTCCTATGGGAGTCTAGTTCCCCATGTAACCCAACCATCTTACCCACCACCCACCCTTTCCTACCCTCACCCATCATAATAGGCCAAACCAATCTCATCCATGACCCGGGTTACACCTTGGGAGCCAAGACCTTGGGCCACATATCCCTAGGTAATAAGGTTGTGCCCCACCCCATGATGACCACCTTCTTAGATCCATTCGATCCGTTCCAATGAGAATTCAAAGGTTGTCCCACCCCTATACACATGGAAGTCACTTTTGGGAAAAGTATGCATGTGTCTAGGCTTTCCACACCCCTTGGCATGAACACTATGTTGGGTACATTCATTCATATCACCCACATGTCAAGTAGAAAGCATGAGTGGTCCAAATTTGGATGCAGTGGTCCACCTTCATTCATCATGGGTCTTAAGCATATCAAAGGCATCTACGGATGTCCGGGTCCCCCGACATGCATCACCACTTTGCATGATAGATTCACATATGGTTGCCCCGGTCCACCTAAGCCCACCAAAGTCTACATGACAACATTGCATGATAAGTCCACATATGGTTGCCCCGGCCCACCAAGGCTCATCAAGGTCCATATGGCATCATGGCATAAATGGTCTATATATGGTTGTCCAGGTCCACCCATAACCACTAGAAGGTCAGCACTCACAAAATTGCATGAGGAAATCCGCAAGCACATTAGCATAAAAAATGAGGCTTATAAAAGGTTGGCTGACTCTCACCGGCGTCACTTAGAGTTCCAAGAGGGTGACTTTGTGATGGTAAGGACGGAGAGGCTCTCCCCAGGAGCCAACTCCAAGTTGAGGCCACGTGGGACTGGTCCCTTCCAGGTTTTGAGGCGTATTGATGCAAATGCTTATTGGTTAGATCTCCCTGAGGACTATGGGGTAAGTCCAACATTCAATGTCGCCGACTTAGTGCCATACAAGGGCCCCACGGTGGTACCTAGTGAGGAGATTGAGCCTACTTCTTCCTTTGAGAGAGCACCCACCCGTGAGGAGAGTCCACTAGCCAAGAGAGCTCAGCGCGAACGCATTGAACGAATATTGGATGAGTAGGTCACTACCACCCGGAGCAAGGTATATGAGCGCTATCTCGTCAGGTGGAAGGATCGGCCTCCTTCGGAAGACTCATGGGTGAGTCGGGAGGACCTCCAGCGGTTGGATCCGGACCTCCTCGAGCGGTACCTTAGCCGGATGGACCCTTACTCGACGGAGTTGAGCTCTTCGCGGCCCAGGGGATTTGATGGAGGCATCACCCACGATTCCCTTTGGCTCGGGTCCACTTCTTCACACTCGGGAGCTGGTTGAGTTTTGGCCTCACTCTATTAAGGCCCCTTATCCATTTTGTAGCTTTCCTTTGAGTCATTTTGATGTATTTTCATTTTATTTGAGTCATTTCCCTAGGTCTTGCATTTATTTTCCTAAGATTGTGTGTCATTAGATGATGTAATGTGCTAATTGGGCCCAATTCATTGGACTAGGCCCATGTGCACCCCTTCCACCTTCGGTTATTTGCTATTGAGTCTTTTGTCATGGACTTTTGTAGAAATGTGGGTTTCCTATATATAGGACCCCATTTCCCCCATTTGAAGTCAATGAATGAATGAATGAATGAATGAGTTAAACTTGCCATTTGAGTTCAAATTGGAGTGATTCCTCTAGTTTTTGGGTGAGAGACCCTAGGGGAGAGATTCCCCACCCATTCTCCTCTTAATCTCTCTATTTCACCCCTCTTTCTCTCTCCTCCAACCCCAATTTTGAATTTTCTTCTCTCTCCTCCCCTCCCAACCACCTCCACTAGCTACCCACCTCATTTAATACCCCTCCACTTCCCCAAGTTGCCATTACTCCACTCCCATAGTCCCTAGGTGGCATCTTCCCCATTCCAACACCTTTCTCCACCTTCCCACCAAATCTACCCCATTCCAATACAAACTCTCCACTTCCCCACATAATCACCCACCTTCCAAGACCATTTCAAATTTGAAATTCACACTCCCTCCACCCACTTGTTCCCCCTCACCTTCCCCCCTCTCCCTCCAAGCCCCAAATTCGTAGCTCCTCTCTCACCCACAGAAAACACCCCCTTCCAGCTCCCATTCTATCCCTCCCTCACCTTGAAACACCCCATCCTAGACCCCCTCACAGCCCGGGCTTTCCCCACACTCATCCACCCCCATTTCCTCTCCCATATACCCCATTTCCCCCCATCATCTTCAACCTACCGTTTCAGCTGACAACCTACAGAAGTGTACCATCTTACAGCGGCGACCACGGCTTCCTCCTGACGAGTTTGAAGACCCAAGAGGCATCCACGGAAGCGGCTACCTGTCCTCTTCGCAACGATTGAGGTCTCATCCCCATCGGAGATCGGTGCTGCTGTGGAGGTCCGTTCTTCCCCGACCGCACAGTTCTGCTCCGGCTGAGGATCTGAACCGGACTAAAAGCTCGGCCACGACAAACCTTGGACGAACCAGCCCCGAAGCTCTTCTACAAATATCTTCCTCCTCCAGTCTTCGTTCAGGATCAAGAAACGGAACCTCATTCGGCTGCCGGAGGAAGGAGTTACAAATTTTCTCCCCCGAGCTCTCCAGTCTTGTCTCCTGCAGTCTGCTCCGACCAGTGCCCACTCTTTAGGGTACATCGACTGCCCTTGACCTCTGATTGCAGCCCCGTCACCTCTGGCTGAAAGCTACTTCGACCACGAAGATGTCGCCACCAGTTTCGTGCTGATCAGAGTTCGGGAGGGTGCGTGGGGTCCTCTGCAACCTGCTGCCAGAAGTCTGCAACTGCGAGTCAGAAAACCTGATGTCCTGTTCCAACCTCTGCCCCAGTCAACAACGGTCTCAGAAGAAATTTAAGAAAATCTGAAGCGTTCCTGTCCCTGTTACGAAGCTTTTTCCGCTGGTCTCGCCATCGGAAAAATTCGTGAGAAGGATCTACAGCAACCACACCAACACACTGTCCCTGTTCGTAGACAACCGGCAGATTCGGCAATCTCGCTTAATCGTCGTTCTTTACCTTACTTTCCCCACCCCGCTTGGCCGGCTGAAGGCCCCTCCCTGCGGGAGGCAGTATTGTTGTATTCACATTAACCCCCACCCCAAGATCCCCCTCCTGCGAGAGGCGTAGTTTTGTACATGGTTTGAGCAGGTCAAGCTTCACCGCCGCGGCGTGTGGGGAACCACCGCCTCCCCGCTCGCCCTCGTCTCCGACAGGGACCGGTTTCTTCAAACCGGTCGAGTAAGTGCCTCATCCTAGCTCATTAGTGTTGCTCTTTCAATATTTACTTCATGCGCCACTGAATTTGCGAGGGAGCGCCCGATCCTCAAGTCCATGACTTAAGAGTGATCGCCGTGGGATAGTGTGAACCGGTGCCCTTGTGCACTTTGTCGGCCCCAATTGAATTGGGCATCCAAACCTTGGGAGTCAAACCTTGGCCTTGCTGGCCCTCTACCAGCAAGGGCCCTTTCCCACACCTCACACTTGGCATCGCCAAGTCACTCCGGGTATAGAGTGCGACGGGAGAGCGGTGGCCCTTAAGGCCCATTTGAATGCTTAATTGTGCTTGTTTGCCTAAGTCCGAGGTCGTGTCACATCAGCTCCTCCTTTGGTTACCCCTGCAGCATCCATTAACCCAAACATCCCTTCTTCCTCTTCCATCAATCCTCAGCCACAACACAACCCGATAGAAGCGCGATCATCGCAAACCAGGGTGCCCCGCAGTGGACGGATGTTCCATCGTCTATTTCCACAAAGGGAGCCAGAGCCCGCACAGGGGCAAGAAGAACAAGAGCAAGAACAAGAAATCCATACCGGGCACACAATATGACTTGCTAAAGCACCTAAACAAGACCCCAGTAAGGATTTCCATTCTAGAGCTGATAAAGAGATCCACCGTTCACCAGCAAGCTTTGAAAGAATATTTACAAAAGGTGATGGTTAATGAGGACATTCCAGCTAAACAGATTACGTCAATTTTGACATCGGCATGTGGTCAGCCAGCTATTATTTTTCATGAGCATGAGTTAGCTCCGAAGCCAGCCAGGAAATATGCCATCTGCATAATAGTTGACATTAACAAGGTGGCAGTTAAATAATGTTTAGTTGATACTGGAGCGTCCATTAATTTGTTACCGCCGAGCACTTTGAAGATGTGTGGCATCTCGGACAGTCAGATTCGGCCATCTACCATTACAGTGACTGCTTATGATAACACGAAGAAACTGCCTTTGGGGATGATTACTTTGAAAGTTGGGCTGGGTCCAATCTCGATCACAGCGGACTTCCACATTCTGGACATGGATCCAACATTCAATGGCATTTTGGGCCGCCCTTATATCCAAGAGCTTGATGCTGTGCCCTCCACTAATCACCAATGCATAAAGTTTCCTCATAACGGGCGCATCATCAAAGTTACAAGCATGCCTATTCTGCCATCAGAAGATATACACTCAGCAACATCAGTACCTTCCGTATGGCCAGCCAATATGCCTTTGCTCTCAGTGTTAGATGTTGTCGACCCGCGGCAGGATTTGTTAAGGCCTCCAGTCACAACACTTGCATCAGCTCTGATATCTCCCCTACCCTCCAAGGGGAAGAAGAAGAAGAATATGATGAATATCCCAGGGTGGAATATTTTAATGAAAATGGGGTACAGAACCGGCAAAGGCCTAGGTGTTAACCTCCACGGTAGAGTGAAGCCCATTAAAAATTACAAGCTCATTCCCCGAGGTGGCTTAGGATACAAAGGGTCAGGCAAGGAGCATGGTAAACACAAAAGAGAGCCATGGGCTGTTATGACCTCCACAATTAAAACAAATAGACAGCCCCTCACATGGACTCTACAGACACACTTTGTAAAAGGGGCTACCCAATATGATGAGCAGACCACATTGGTTACTTCCATGTTAGATCATCAAGATGTACATGCACGACAGTTTGCTCGCCATATAGCTCCGCTCGTCACATACAAAGCTCTGGAATCTTTCAGGCACGACAAAAGAAGGAAAATGGATGACCTGGA
This sequence comes from Amorphophallus konjac, assembly GCA_022559845.1. Classification (NCBI taxonomy): domain Eukaryota; kingdom Viridiplantae; phylum Streptophyta; class Magnoliopsida; order Alismatales; family Araceae; genus Amorphophallus; species Amorphophallus konjac. Next base: position 107,554,615 of record CM040126.1, on the reverse strand, counting down.
ATGTGACTAGTACCGATGGTTTGATATGAATGACATCGTCATTGCTCTAAGCCATCTATTCATGCCGACTGATCCGGAATGGCCGCCGCTTATTCATGAGTTAATAGAAAAGTCGGCAGTGATTACCGATAAGAGACAGCTCCTAAGCAACTATACGGATACTGGAGAGCCAGATGTGCCGTATGAAGAAGGCTTCACTGTGGATAGGCTGTGGGTCGACCTTTTCTCTCTTAATTCTGTGCATCCATCACTTATCACTTTCTGGTGCTCCAAGATGTTGTTCCCTGATATTCCCAGACCGCCTGCGGTCTTGATTACTCTTTCTTCATATTTTTTTCAAGTTTCTTCAATTCCTCCTTTGCTCGTCGAGCAGTTTTCTCAACTCTCCATTGTGCCCCCGCGTGGGCAATCTCTTCTCCAATCTCTCTATAATCTTTCAATCTCAACACCACCCCCTATTCCTTCCTCCCATTGTTTTATTCTTGAAAACGAAAAAAAAATGCCAAAATTCAAACTTTCCAATCTTCCATCTCTATTGAAGAGACCTCCTATCTTGCTCAAGAGTGTTCCCCGATCCAAGGGCCGCTCTTTCAAGGTTCGTTAGTGGACCTCCTCTTCTCCTCCGATGAGGAGGCTCTTCCTGTACCTTCTCCTGTATCCATTGCATCTTCCTCTTCTTCTCCTCCTCCTCTAGGTCAAGATAGTTCGTCTAGTTTGTCATCTTATTCCTCTCCCTCTTCATCTAATAAAAATCTTGGGGTAGATGCTCATAAGAAAGTCAATGGTAGGCAGATTCCCCGTAGGTTCTTGCTAGATCTAGTTAGAAGATGCCGGGCATGTTTAGCTCTTCCCGAGTTTCTAGAGGATCCGATACTCCTGCCGGATTTAGAATGTGAGGATGTGTGCTCTATAGACGAAGGGTTTGGTGTTTATGAGATCATGAATGATGAAGACGCTATTGAAGAGGGGGATGAAGAATACGAAGAATATGTGGACGAGGCTGATGCTTTTGCTAGTGGCATGAGGAGATTCGATGAACCATCAGCCTCACTAGAAGAACCCACCAAAGAGATCAATCTGGGTACCGAGGAAAACCCTAGGATTATTCTCATCAGTAAAAATTTTCCGCCCTTCGAGGAAGAGGCGCTCATTCAAGTTCTTTGAGAATACAAGGACACGTTTGCATGGAGTTACAAGGATATGCCGGGTCTGGACCCTGCGCTTGTTGAACACCGTCTCACACTTAAGCCAGGATCCATCCCGGTCAAGCAACGATTGAGACGTTTCCACCCTCACATGGCATTAACGATGAAAGAAGAGGTCGACAAGCTTCATAAGGCTAGATTTATTAGAGTCGTCCTCTACCCCAATTGGGTGGGTAACATCGTCCCAGTAATGAAGAAGGATGGAAGAGTCAGGATTTGCATAAACTTCCGAGACCTTAACCACGCGTGTCCTAAGGATGATTTCCCCCTCCCTCACATAGACATACTGATTGACAATACGGCAGGGTACGAGACCCTCTCTTTTATGGATGGCTTCTCTGGTTATAATCAGATCCGCTTGGCTGAGGAGGATCAAGATAAAATCTCATTCACTACACCTTGAGGAACTTATTGTTATGTGGTCATGCCGTTTGGACTCAAGAATGTCGGAGCCACTTACCAAAGGGCCATGATGGCTATGTTTCATGACATGATCCATATTTTTATAGAGGTGTATGTTGATGACCTGGTAGTGAAATCAAGAACAAGGATTGAGCATCCTGGGGTTCTGGCCAAGGTCTTGCAAAGGGCACGGGAGTATCAGTTGAAGATGAACCCCAAGAAGTGCTGATGTGACACAGGAGTGTAGACACGCCATTCCTGACGTCTCTTGAGGAAGTCTCATATTACTATACGACGCCCCGCGACGGCTTACACATTTCGAATCACTTGAGTACTTCCTTTTCTTGAGTCTTCTTCCGCCCTTTTCGGCATCCGGAATCGTCTCATCACGGCATTCGGACGGCATCAACACCAGTCAGACGCATCAAAAGGTTCCGGAACCAAGAAGGGTGTCTACCGGGCGGCTGCCGACGCCTAATCCGAGGACCCGGGTGGGTCTTAATGGGGGCGTCCAGGCCCCTGGACGCCCCCATAATTTTAATTTATTTTATTATTTTCTCAGGGCCCAAAATTAAATAAAATATATATATATTAATGGAGGCGTCCAGGCCCCTGGACGCCTCCATAAAAAAACAAAAATAAAAAATGTGTAAAATGCCAGTTGGCATAGAAAAAATGAAAAAAATAAATAAAAATAAAAATAATTAATGGAGGCGTCCAGGCCCCTGGACGCCTCCATAAAAACAAATAAAAAAAATTAAAATGCCAGCCCTATCATAAAAAGACAAGAAAACCAATAAAATAATATATTTTTGGAGGCGTCCAGGCCTCTGGACGCCTCCATCAACTCCCTCACGGGCGCCGGCCACCGAACGACGGTTTGTCGTGTGTGAAAAAAGCCAAATATAGAGACGTCCGGTCAGCGGGACGCGCCCATTTCTGAATCACGAGGCGCCGCTCACAAAACCACGCGTTGTGCCGAACCGCGTGCGGCCGTCGTCAGTTTTCGGTGGACCTGCTTGAGGCGTCCGGGACCCTGGACGCCTCCACAAAAGTATTCCAAAAAAAATCAATAAAAATAGAACAAAATATTATTTCGGCCCTGATGGAGGTGTCCAGGGTCCTGGACGCCTCCACCTTCCGGAGCTCTATAAATAGAGGCCCACCCCCTCAGTTCTAGGGGAGCTAAGCAATGATCCGATAGGCTGCCGGAGCCCAGAGGCTACGGAGTCATTTTTCTAACCCGTGGGGCCTTTTGTAGGTGGAGGTTCTGCCGGCTTCTCGGGTGCCCACGCTCGCGAGAGGAAGGTCATCTTCATCCACCGCGCTTCTACGTCGTCCCCACGCTGCCGGAGCTCCGCCGAATTTCACCACCGGCACATCCAATAAGCCAACTCTTTCCTTTTCTTCGTAGTTCTTTGCATTCATCATCTCGCATCCATCATCTCATTTTCCTCCTACTCGAGTCCGAGAGGGGTTTAAAAGATAACACCAACCAGGTGTGTGTCTTCCCGTTATTTCGTCATTTATATTGCAAGGATATGAATACTACACATTCATCTTTCTAAGCCACTTGTCATTTGTTTGTCGTTGTTTTGCAAGGGTAGCCGAGGAAAGCCCTCTCCGTCGGCCGGCCGGAAGGAGAGGAAGAAGCAACCCGCCATCTCCCGCTCTTGAGGTAGGCGCGATCACTTTCTTATTTTGGGGTCTTTCGGCCCCTGGCGATCACATCTTTTCATCGAGGCCGCGGCGAGTCACTTCCCCAATGGCCGTTTAAATTTCTGTTCTCATATTCTCTTTATATCCTGTTATATTTCGTTTATATCATCGAGGCCGCGGCGAGTCACTTCCCCAATGGCCGTTTAAATTTCTGTTCTCATATTCTCTTTATATATCCTGTTATATTCTGCTCATATCATCGAGGCCGCGGCGAGTCACTTCCCCAATGGCCCTTTAAATTTCCGTTCTTACATTCTCTCTATATTCTGTTATATTCTGCTCATATCATCGAGGCCGCGGCGAGTCACTTCCCCAATGGCCGTTTAAATTTCCATTCTTATACTCTCGCTATGGCCGTTTGAACCCCATATCTTGCTATATTATACTTGTCCCGCTCGCCCCGCCGGAGCAATCTCCCGTGGTGGCCCCTTCTCTCTCTTCTCTCATCTCTGTGTTGCAGCAAACAGCAAAACAAACAAAAAGAAGAGCCCGCGCGCTACGTCGCTCACAGATTGTCGATCACGGTGGGACTTCTACTGCTTCCTCCCGGCTACCCTTGCAAGTTCGGCACCACCCGTGCCTCTCCACCTTGGCGCCCACGCGCGCCCCCGTTGTACTCACGGCAGCACCGTCAGTTCTGATTGGTTCTTTGTTTATTACATGTTTGTTATTTCTGTTGTTTTCCCACTCCATATATCTGTCAGCATTCCATTGCATACATCCATTCCTCTTTTCTATCCTTTTTTTCATTTTTTTGAGGATCACCCTTTCCCGGTGAAGGAAGGACTCTCCGTTTGGGAATTCCTCTCAACGGACTAGAATCTCCTACACTGGGACCTCCGTAAGTCCCCGACATCGAAGAATCTCCTCTTCGTTCACTGGGCTGGTTGTACCATTGAAGTTCCCCGAAGTTAGTCATTTCATTCGTGGTGAGACGAGAGACCCTAGCTGACACGGCGGTGAAACAAAAATAAACTAGGGTCCCTATCTTGTGTGAACTTTGGATCTCGCTAAAAACACACAAAAAAATCATCAAAATCAAAACAAAAAAAAGGGGCGTAAAGGCATCCACTTGTTTGATAATCTCTGCTACCTACTTGCTAGTGTATGTTTTTGCGTTCTGGGAGAACTGTGAGCATGTCTCACGAGTCTTCTGAGGAGAACCACCCTAGCCGTGGTTTGACAGCCGACCCGCGAGTCCATGCTATGGACTCGGGTCCTTCTCATGACCCCTCGCATGAGGTGCAGGTTATTGCCGGGGACACGTCCCCGCCACAGGATATCACTTCCTTACTGGGCGTCCTCGCCAACACGGAGCTTACCTCTGAACAGCTCCGGGCCTTCCAGGCCATTCTAAAGGGGAAATCTGTTTCCCCCACGCCCCAGGAGTCAACTCCGGCTATCGCACCTCTCCACGAGTCCGTGCAGGCCATTCCATCTCCTTCATTGGCGCAAGCCATCCAGTCTCCCTCGCTTCAAGGACAAGCGAGCCAACAACCTCCCTCATTCCAATTCCCGTCACAATCTCAAACTCCCGATGTTCCTCACACACCGTTTCAGCCAGGGCCAACTGTCGGTGGTCCGACAGTTCCCTCTCATTCCGGGTTCCCCCCTCAAGTCTCCGGGAGACAGTTTCTCCCCCAATGGCAAGTGCCACCTTCACCCCCAGAGGAGCTCGCCCAATCGCTCCTCAATAGGTTCAATCGCATGGACGAGCAGTTTCAAAATCTGAGAAGAATGGTGGACGTGAAAGCCACCCCGGAGGTTGCTTTGCCAATCCTCCCCGTCATTCATCTCCCTCCCTCCGAAATGCCCACGTACCGCAGATACAATGGTACCGGCAACCCCTTCATTCACCTCAAGGACTTTATGTATGAGTCCTCCTATTGGCAAAACGATCAGAGGTCCCTGGCATACCTCTTTCGGAGATCATTGGATGGTCCCGCGCTTGAGTGGTTCTATTCTCTGGAGCCCCGCGAGGCCGAGAATTTTGAAATAGTGCAGAGAAGGTTCTTGCAGAAATATAGGGATAGGGTCGGTCCCTCACTCTCCATTACCGACCTAGTGGCCGAAAAGATGAAACCCGACGAGGATTTTGTCCGATATGCTGATAGATGGAGGTCTCTGGCGGAAAGAATAAGGGATACCCTCTCCGAGCCCGAACAAGTGAAGATGATTGTGTCTAATGCAACCCCGCAGTTCAGACACGTCCTCGCCATGAATAAACTTACTACAATGGAGGAACTCTATGAAAGGGCCCGATACATCCAAACCCAGCTAAAAGACTCCCCCATCATGAACATGTTTGAGTCGCCGAAGCCCAAAGTGGTCAGAAAGACAGGCGCTGGTGTCCCGGGCGGAGCCACAGAAGGGGTCGTGACAAATGAGCAAGTCAGTGCGGTCAACAATGCCAACTATGCAGTCAACCCAAGGCCTCAACAAATGCCCCGACTACCCCTTCAATCAGGTCCTTTCCCTCTCCGTCCTCCACCCCAAAATAATCCACCCCAGGATAATATGCCTCCATTACGCCAACCCCAGCAACAACAACCACAACCTCAACAACAACAACCACCGCTTCAGTACAACCAAGTTCCACCCCCGGGGAACTATGGTCCCCAACAGCAACAAAGGAGGCCGCTCGGTCCTAAGAGAGCCTACTATCCACCATTGCCAGAAACCTTAGCAGATATTTTTAATGCCCTCATGGCATCAAACCAACTCGCCCTACCCAGAGAAAGGCCCGCCTGGCCCCCAAATGTTGATACCTCCAAATACTGCGTCTACCACAGGCAGCCGGGACACACAGTGGATTACTGCTTCCATTTCAAAGATTACATCCATGATATGAATGATGAACATCAAATAGATTGGGATGAGATGAGACGGTACGTCGCGGCTCTCAAGGCTAGGAGACCTCCTCAGAGGCCACAGTAGCAGTTACAACAGCAGCAGCAGCAGCAACCACAACAACAACAGCAGCCTCAGCAGGCCCCACAACAACAGCCCGACATGGGCATAATCCAGAATCCACTACCGGAGCACCAACAGTCCAATCATCAGGTTAACCCCATCTCCTCCTTCCCGGAAGTCGGGAGAGAGCAGGTGTGGCACCAGGAAAGTACCTCCATTCTTTATACCTCCAACCCTATCGTCATGCAACCCCCTCACCTTGCCCGGGTAGCACCTCTCTCTCATCAACCCGCATCGGTATCGCCTTCACCATTTCCACTACCATTACGCCCTCTCATCCGCACCCCGACCTCCTATCAACCGACACTTTCTACTACGCCTTCACACCCTCTCACCTTCTCCCACTCCCCCACTTTACCATCCACCTCTACCACATTTACCCCTACGCCTTCTAAACCCCTTATCATCCGTCCACCATACATAACCCCGTCTTTCTCCACCACATCACCACTAATGCCTTCAAAACCACTCATCACCCACCATCCGCCCCAAAACCTTTACCCATTTCAAACCTTACCTCCACCTCCACCTTCCAAACCCCTTATCCTTCATAATCCGCGCGATATCCCCTCTACCTCCGCCATGCCTCCACCTAACAAACCCCTCATCAGAATCCCTGCTCCCGTCATCACCCCTGCTTCATCAACCATTCCTCCACTACTACCCCTCAAACCCCTGTTAAAACCCACTGCTACCCCCACAGAGGTACAAAAGCCGCAGGCAATGGGGCTCCGGAGTGGAAGGATTTTCCACAGGGTTTTCCCCCACAACAGTCAGAATCCCGAGCAATCTCAGCCAGAGAAGGATGATGCAGAACAACCAGAAAGAGCTATCCCTGGAACACAGTATGATCTACTGAAACACTTGGACAAGACGCCTGCCCGGATCTCCATCCTAGAGCTACTTCAAAGATCCACATCCCACCAGGCGGCCTTGATGGAATATCTTCAAAAGGTCATGGTTAATGGAGACCTCCCCGTGGAGAAGATTTCGACCGTCCTAACCCCAACAGACACACAACCAGTCATCATGTTTCACAACTACGAGCTCGCTCCCAAGGAATCTCGGAAATATGCATTGTGCATTTCAATAAAAATTAATGGGGTATCCATAAACCCGTGTCTTGTGGACACGGGTGCATCCATAAATGTGATCTCCATGAGCACTCTTCAGTTGTGTGGGGTCAACGAGGAACAAATAAGACCTTCCTCGATCACGGTCACGGCTTATGACAATAGCAAAAGGCCGCCGCAGGGGATGATTATTCTGAAGGCAGAACTAGGCCCCATGGCAATCTCCACGGAATTCCATGTCCTCGACATGGACCCCACATTTAAGGCTATACTGGGTCGCCCTTACATCGAAGCCATGGATGCTGTGCCATCCACCAACCATCAGTGCCTGAAGTTTCCTTACAATGGGAGAATTATTAAAGTGGTCAATACACCTGTCCTTCACACAGTGGATGCTATCAACACCTCTCTGCCTTCTGTTTGGCCGTCTCATCGGCCCATATTGTCACTGCTGGACGTACGTGATCCATCTCATGTTCCACTAGCACCAAAGGAGCCGGTCAGGGCAACCGCAACATCCTGTCTCCCTTTTCACTCCAAAGGTTGGGAGATTATGAGGAACATCGGCTATCAATAGGGAAAAGGTCTGGGCGCACAGTTACAGGGTATGCTCAAGCCGCCAAAAGAAATTAGGCCGAACCATAGGTTTGGCCTAGGCTTCAAAGGACCATTCAAGGCAGATTGGAAGCCCCTCACGTGGACTCTATCAAACCACTTCAACAGAGGGCCCGTTGTTCAGATGGGAGATCACCCACGAGAAGCATATGGAGGATCACATGCTGTATATTTGGCTGAAAAATGTCCGAGGATCACCAAAAGAGGCAAGATCAAAGATCCGGAATGCGAGTGGGACAAATGGTTCGACATATGGGACATTTCCGTTGCACTGGAAAGGATGTTCTCATCTCCACAGCTTGAAGGACCACCATTGATCTCTGAAATACCAGAGAATATTACCACTCTTGCCAAGGTTCCAAACTATCCTCGTCCTCGCCAGAAGGACTCTGTCATCGACGGATCTTCATCCGTCCTCAACATTGCCGTCGACGGCTCATTAGCCGCCATCCTCTCCATCCACTCGTCTCAGCCTTTGCTGATATCTTCTTCCTGGGCCAGACAATTGTCTGATGATCTTCCCAGGTCCCCTTCTTTGCTTACATACCTACGCGGGCTTTTCAACCCGCGCCAGGTCTTCAACCATGATTTGCTCTACGAGCCCCACAATCCTCTAGCCATAACCACTTTCCTCTCTCCTCCAATCTCTTTTCACTGCTTTGTCATTAAAAATGAAAACGAAAAAAAAACGTCAATTTTCAAACTCTCCAACAACACATCTTCGTTGAGGAAACCTCCTACATCTCCCACGGGTGCGTACCGCCTTGCGGACCACCCGTCCAAGGTCTGATGAGCGACCTTTTCTACCCCTCCTCTGAGGGGTCTTCTCCTGTACATTCTACACCATCCTCCTCATCTTCCTCTTCGTCTGTAAATATTGTCAATCAATCTAGGAATGATAGGCCAAGGGTATTACCTAGGAAGAAATCCAAGGGTAGGCAGATCCCTCGTCGATTCCTTCTGGATTTGGCCGCCAGGTGTCAGGCCCTTCTTGCCATCCCCCAGTTGTTAGAAAATCCCATCCAGCTACCCGAAATAGAATGCAAGGGCGACTGTGCATCTGATGAAGGGTATGGAGTCTACGAGATCACGAATGAAGAATGCCCCACTGAAGATGAGGGTGAAGAATATGAGGATGCGGCGGGCGCATACGCTAGCGGAATGAGGAGATTCGACGAGCCGTCAACCGCCGTAGAAGAATCCACCAAAGAAGTCAACTTGGGGACTGAGGAAGACCCTAGGATCATCCTCATAAGTGACAACCTACCACCCTCTGAAGAAGAGGCATTAATTGAGGTCCTCAAGGAATATAAGGACACGTTTGCATGGAGCTACGAGGATATGCCGGGTTTGGATTCAACCTTGGTCGAACACCGTTTAACCCTAAAACCAGGGTCCATCTCGGTAAAACAAAGGTTAAGGCGTTTCCACCCTCAGATGGCTTTGAAAATGAAAGAAGAGGTCGATAAGCTCCACAAAGCCAGGTTCATTAGAGTCGTTCTTTATCCTCAATGGGTGGCGAACATTGTCCCGGTCATGAAGAAAGATGGGAAAGTCAGGATTTGCATCGACTTCCAGGACCTTAACTGCGCGTGTCCAAAGGATGATTTTCCCTTACCTCACATTGATGTGTTGATTGATAACACGGCAGGTTTTGAAACCCTCTCTTTCATGGATGGATTTTCAGGATACAATCAAATTCGTTTGGCAGAAGAGGATCAGGAAAAGACGTCATTCACTACCCCTTGGGGAACATATTGTTACGTGGTCATGCCGTTTGGGTTAAAGAATGCTGGAGCTACTTACCAAAGAGCGATGATGGCCATATTTCATGACATGATGCACATATATCTGGAAGTGTATGTGGATGACTTATTGGTGAAATCAAGGACCAGGATGGAACATCCAGAAGTTTTGGCTAAGGTCTTGCAAAGGTCAAGAGAATTCCAATTGAAAATGAACCCGAAAAAGTGTGTGTTTGGTGTGTCGTCAGGTAAATTGCTGGGGTTCATTGTGAGTAAAAGAGGGATCGAGATAGATCCCGACAAAGCCAAGGCTATCAGGGATATGCCGCCTCCCAAGAATTTGAGGGAAGTCCGAGGTTTAATCGGCAGGCTGCAGTTTATTCGTCGGTTTGTGTCTCAACATTCACAAAGGTGTAGACCTCTCTACGAGTTGACCAAGCCAGGAGTAGAATTCCACTGGAATTCTAAATGTCAGAAAGCTTTTGAAGGGTTGAAGGAATATCTGGCAAGTCCACCCGTTCTCATTCCACCTAAACCAGAAAAACCTCTGATCCTTTACATCTCAGTCTTGGATGACTCCGTGGGAGCCGTCCTCGCACAAGCTGATGAAGAAGGCAAGGAACGGGCAACCTATTACTTGTCCAAACTTCTCAATCCCTGTGAGCAGAAGTACACCGGCATGGAGAAAACCTGTGCTGCCCTCGTTTGGGTAGTGCAGAAATTGAAGCACTACTTCTTGGCTCACGAAGTCCACTTGATTGCTCGAATGAATCCTATCAAATTCCTTCTGGAGAAAGCCCTCCTTACGGATAGGCTAGCACGCTGGCAAAGTTTTCTCTCTCAGTTCGACATCACCTACATCCAGCAAAAGGCGATTAAAGGTTATGCCATAGCCGAGCATCTCGCTCACCATCCCCTTCCCAAGTTCGATCCCGTCCAATCAGAGTTTCCAGATGAGGAACTAATGTCCATCAACCAATCAGATGAGCCAATGTGGACGCTATATTTTGATGGAGCTCTGAATTCTCAAGGGAGAGGAATCGGCATCGCCCTCCTGTCGCCGGAAGGCCTCACATTCCCATTGGCATACCAGCTCAAATTTCCAGTCACCAACAATATAGCCGAATATGAAGCTCTTCTAGCTGGCCTAGGACTCGCTCATTCTTTTCGTATCACTGAGTTGCGAGTCGTAGGTGATAGTCAACTCATCCTTCGCCAGGTACTCACTAAGTATCGCACTCGCGATCCTAAACTCAAGCCATACCAAGAACTCACTGCTGCCTTTGCCAAACTGTTCACAAAACTGATCTTTGTTCATATCCCTCGTCATCAGAATATTCTCGCCGATGCCCTCGCCTCATTGGCATCATCCATAAGGTTCCCTCTAGGAAGATGGTTTAAGTCCATTTCCATCTACAAACTTCACGCCCCTGCAATCGATGATGCTTCCTACGTAAACATCAAAGACAGGATAGCAAGGAAGATCCTGCAGGAAGATATCCTTGAGAAGAGGGAGCTCATGTTGGCAGAGGCCGAAGAAGAACTGGCTGATGAAGAGAAACCATGGTTCTATGAAATTGTCAAATATTGCCAAGATCAGTCTTATCCTGAAGGGGCCACCACAGAAGACAAGAAAGCCATAAGAAGGGTGGCTCAGAAATACACATTGATTGGAGGTCTACTCTATAGGAGGAGCCTTACTGGTATTCTGTTAAGATGTCTTGGTGACGATGAGGTTTGGAAATGTGTAGAAGAGACGCACTCGGGTGTGTGCGGTGGCCACGTGAATAGTCAGATGCTCGCCAAGAAGATCATTCGTCAAGGCTTTTATTGGCCCACTATGGAAGAGGATTGTGCTGTCTATGTCCGTAGGTGTGTCAAGTGTCAACTTCACGCCGATAAAATCCATTCACCATCTTCCTCACTTCATCCAATATCCTCCCCATGGCCTTTCTCCATGTGGGCATTCGACATCATTGGTCCCTTAGGTGATCTCAATTCCCTCACCAAGCAGAAATCTTTCATCCTTACTGCGACGGAATACTTCACCAAATGGGCCGAAGCCGAAGCTTACGCGGAGATCAAGGCGTCAACAGTCTGCAAGTTCATCATGAAGAACATTCTCGCCAGATTCGGCGTCCCAAGCACGATCGTCACCGACAATGGGCCACAATTCATTTCTCAGGACCTACAGGACCTCTGCAAAAGGTACGCAATTGCGTTGCATCATTCATCGCCTTATTACCCACAAGGTAACGGTCAAGCGGAGGCCACCAATAAAACATTGCTCAAAATCATCAAAAAAACCTGCGAGTCTAGTAAGTTTTCAGACTGGCCAGAAAAGCTTATCAAAGCCCTATGGGCCTATCGCACCTCAATCCGTACCCCCACCGGGCAGACTCCATTTGCCCTCACTTATGGTATGGAAGCGGTAGTCCCGTACGAGACTCTGATCCCTTCTCTCAGGATACAATTGGATGAGGAATTTCCCCTCGACGATCGTCGTAATTCACTCCTCGCCCAGTTGGAACTCTTGGATGAGAAGCGGCTGGCCGCCGCCGAACACGCGCGTGTGTATCAAAATAGACTCGCTCGCTTTTACCAAAAGAAAGTCGTTGAGAGAAAATTTAAAGTCGGTGAGATGGTCGTAAAAAGAATTTTTGTCAAACCTGGAGGGCCGCGTTCTAAGCTCCAACCCAATTGGGAAGGACCATTTGTAATTCAAGCCGTGTACCCTGGCAACGCCTACAAGCTAATCAACGCCGAAGGGACCGAGTTATCCCACCCTTGGAATGGGCTTTATCTTAAGAAATACTACCCTTAGCACAAAACAAAAAAAAATGATGAAAAGATAAAAAATATCAAAAACAAGGAAATATTGAAAACCACTAAAAATATGGAAAATGCAAAATGCCGATGCCTGGCAGGCACCATGTAGTTAAGTCCCTGCATCTAACCTTCATGTTAGGATAGGGCCCATTAAGGCTTGGTAGGCACCGGGTCTTGGTTTGCCAGAACCGTGGAGAACCCTGTCCGGCCACGTCGGCCTATGCTCGCTCGAAGGAAGCTAACATGTGTTCACTTATGTATTTTATTCAAAAAAAGTTGGTAGCATCACCTACGGTAGGGCCACACCTAGAAGATCTCCGGAAGCTGTAATCTTTATTCTTTTCTCTTCGACCAAATGAGACAGTCGGCGCCCTTAAAACGCTGAGCATGAGAAACCGAAACTCAAACCCCAAAGGCAAGAGTAGGACCCATTTCCTCGAGCATCGATCAGAGCACGAGAAGAGGGCAGTGTCCCCGCAGGCATACGAAGAGGGAGCCCACCAACGTCAAACGACTATATCTCCCTCACAGAAAGAAATACAAAATCAAAATCAAGAGAAAAGCCTGGTCGTGACCGTGCCTGGTACGATAAACGGAACCCCTCAAAGCAAAAGTCTGAATCCACAAAGGGGGGCCGTGGAATGTAAATGCTCGAGATTTGGTCCGAATTTGTCCGAAAGGAAAGAGTTAATGGGCCCTTATTCGCTCGCCGGGTTAACGGCTTTGCCGGTCCTCTCAGGAGGTTTATCCCATACGCTCTTCCTTCTCCCTCTAAAGATGAAGGTTCGATGGAGTTTCTGAAAGGTGAAAACTGCCCAGGGTCTGCGACCTTATTTTAATATACACATTTTGGTTGCCTACTTTGAAAAGCAAAAGCTATCGCTGCGAAGGAGTCTCTGTGGTTCTGGCGGGTCAAGACCCCTGTTTACCACCTTGATATCTTCTTGTTTAACCTCGGGCTTAGGCCAATGCAAGCGCGTCACCTATGGGTGCGACGGCGTCTGATTCCGGGTCAGCGTCGCGCGGTTGGTCGTTAGGGTTCCAGGGTGTTCCATCTTATACCATCTAGAGTTGTGAGGAAACAGACCCGGGTCGGGCAAATCATCTACCTCAAACACCTTTTGGGTGAATCCCTGTGGTCGGAAGCAACTGGGAGCCTAAGCATGGCATGACGGTATTGTCATCAGGGTAAGTCTTAGCCGGCGGGATCGTCATTCGAGGGGTCTAGAGGCCCAAATCAACCTAGATGTGCACTTAAGATACCTGGGAGGTTAGTAAGAAACCCCTGTCTCACGTAGGTTAGGTGCCATTTGGGTGCTTGCCGGGCGTTAGCAATAAAAAAATTGAAATGATAAAAGCACAAAAAAATAGAAAAGAGAAATGTACATATTTGCAAACAAAAAAATCTTTTTATGATAAAACAAAAAAAATGTCAAATATAAAAAAGAAAACAAATCAATTTTGCATGATTGCATTTACGTGCATCATCTCATTTTTAATATTGCTTGCATTCGTGTGCTTGCCTGTCGCATTTATCATCACCGCATCTTTCCCTTGCCTTCGTTAAATAAAGGCTTGGCCCCTTGACCAGTTATCAAGGACAGTCACAGTGACCATTTGCTTATTGAGCAAGGGGCCAAGTCAGAACAGAAATTCTGATTTGTTTGTTTCAGTGATATGTGCAGGGATTCAGGTAACTGAAGCAAAGGTGAAAAACAAACAAACCAAACCTTGTGTTTTATTCCAAAAAAAAAACTAAAAAAAATTTACATCAAGTTCCGCCCTCTCTCTCTGCATTATTCGTCCCACTACTCTCCGGGCAAAACACTCTCAAAGGTGCTACCCAACTACGAAAAGCGGTACTCCTGCCGCTCTGTACTCCTCTTCCTATTCCCACATCTCGGCGTTGATCCACGAAAGCAGCAGAGAAGCTACCAACACGAAAGCCACGCTCTCGTGCTTTTCGGTAGCGCTCCTCACCATCTCTCAGCCACTGTTCAGCAAGACCAAGGCCGATTCGGAGTTCGAATAGTTGGGCCTCCATGGCCCTTTGCTCCTCCCTTTCAGCCAAACTGTTGGCTCTTTCTCTCTCTACGTTTCTTTCCCTCTCTGCCCGTTCTCTCTCACGGTCTTCCCTCTCTAACTGGAGAGTGATCCTCAGTTCCATAGCATCCCTGGATGAGTCGTCATCAGGATGACGCCGCAGTTCCCTCTCCAGTTCTGCTATCCTAGCCTCCTTATGCGTAGCTTGGGCAAGCGCTTCTTCCGTCTCCTTTTCCTGCCGAGTGTACCATCTCAGATACGCGATAAGGCGTAAACAAAGAGAACTCAACGCTGAAACTTTTACCTGTATACGGAGCATTCCTTCTGCCTCCGCAGCACGCTGCGTGGCGTGAGCAAGTTGCTCATGAAGCGAGTCAAGTTCTGAGGTGGGAATCCACAAGCTGGAAGAGGCACCACCTACTCCCATCGCTGGGGAGGCTGCGCCAATCTGGGCATGCTGCGACCATGTGAATTAGCAGCCAACATCTGGAATCTGGGGTTTTAACTAGGAACGTACTGTACACCTACCAAGGCGCTCGTAGCTCCGCGGGCATCACCCAACTGTTGTTCCATCTCTGCCAAGCGAGTTCGTAAATTCGCTATCATGGCATCCCGGACATCCTGTAGCCTTACAAGTCAGCATTTTTACCAAAAAAACCAAGAAAAGGAGAAAGAAGAGAAGAGAAAAAGGGGAAACCTACCTCCACAAGTCCCCTGGGTTGGAACCGTTCTGCGTACTTTGTCCTATATAGACGAAAGTAGTCCTCGCTGTCCCGCGCCTGTGATTCTACAATCGTGCCACCCCGTTGCCAGTCCTCATACTGTTCGGGGAATCGCACGCGCCAGTCAATGCAAGTCACCGGTCCCCGCGTCTTTCTCCCGACACGAGGTGGCGCAGCTGAATCCACCCATTCTTGAGCCAGTCCTAAAGTCCTCATAACTAATCGTAGCCGAAGCGGCTCGATTTCATTCAGGCAGTGCATCCATAGTTCCCGTCCGAACCGGGCACGACTTGCTAGAACCCACGGCTGGTTGGCATCGACCATGTCTGAGTAGGGTCTCCAGTTTACCATCGCCATAGGGAACTCCTGTAGCTCCCGCCTTAACACCATCAGTTGGTAGGTTAGGGGTGCCGCACTCATGACGGGTTCCCACCGCCTGGCTAGCGGCACCATCACGGGTCGCCAATGTCGAGCTCTCCCCATAGGGAGGTAATAATAGCTCCATAACTGCTCGGCGCAGGTCATCAGCACCTTGCGAAAACAACAAAAAAAATACAAAACAAGCAAAACCAAAAAAATACCTGGATGAATGGTGTGAAACCACTCACAGTCATCTCACGATCCGTTTCTTGGAATAGGCCTGCAAACAAGTGTGCCAGCATGGCGGCTCCCCAGGCATAATACCCTACTCTTTCAAGGTCTGACAACAGCTCCAGGAAGCAACATTGGATACCATCCCCTTTCGAGCTCAGTACCAATCTCCCCAAAAGGAAGAGGAGAAATCTCCTCAAATCTATGTTACATCTTTCCCAGTTGCCGAAATCTGTGCAGTACACGGCACGGCATCCTATTTCCATCCTTTCCATGAACTCTTCTGAGGATTCGTCGTCCCGCCGACGAGTGTCGGTGAGCCCTAATGCATCCATGAGGGACGCCCTAGCTACCGACCTGTTCTTCCGACCATCTAGGTCCAAACCCAGTAACTTCTGGGCACCTTCTCTGTAGTCCGCGTAAGTGACTCCGGTCACTGCCTCGCCTTCTACCTTCAGGCTTGTGATCCGGACCACATCCTCCAAGCTGGGCACCATGTGCCCCCAGGGCATCAGGAATGCCCGGCTCACTGGGTCCCATCTCTCACACAAGGCTTGGATCAGGACTAGGTCAAGTTGGATCGGCTCGATCCGAAGGAAGGTACCAAATCCCATCACGTCTAGCCTCGCCTTCTGAAAATCTGGGAGGCCCCTGTACGCTGCTACTACCAACTCCCATAAGATTTGTGATTTCATCACAACCTATACATACAAGGAATGGGGGTGAGGTTTGGTCAGAAGAAAGGAAGAAAAAATGAGAAAAGGGCAAGAAAACTTGGCTTACGAGTTGTGATTGGGCCCTTTCGCTGAAGTGCCCTTCAAAGTCTGAAAGCCTCCTGGAACTACTACCACTGGACCTGCTTCTCTTCGAGGAATGGGAAGATTCGCCCTCCATCCAACTCTCAGAATTTTGAACTCCTCCTCTCCCGTAAGAACTTGTGCTCCTCGAGTTATTCCTCGATATACCTGGGAAGATAAAAGGGACAAGAATTTATAGAAATGGAAGGAGTGCGGGCCAAGATTACCTCCATCACCTGTCGATGATAGCCCTCGCAATAAGACACCGGCCAAGCGGCCCCATGTGTCGCTTCACCGCTCGCACAGGGTGATTGACTGGACGAAGAATAGGACGAATAGCCCCTATGTTGTCTAGGGATACCCTATCATGTTTTGGAGGACGCCCGCAAAATTTGGCACAACATCCGGGAAAAGGAACTAGGGCCGTCAGTATTGACTTCGACGGCAGATTCCCGTGGAAAATGGTCACAACAAGACGTGATTCTCCGCTCGAGGCGGAGTCTCGACAGATCCGTCACATGGGAACAGTGCAAAGGAGAAGAAGTGTAGGGAAGAAGGAACGCACAAGAGGACAAACAAGCATCAGAAAATCAAATCACTCCATTCATAATTCTACATAAGCTGTCAAAAACATCATAAACATAAAGAGGTGACGGGTCCACTAGCCCGCCAATCCTCACCATCACTCATCTCTCCGGGCACTCTCCTCCTCTCCCCCGAGGTGAGGGTCCCTCAGAAGCCTCCGGGATCCCCGTGCAGTAGCACTTGCCTCGCCTCTGGGCGCCTGCTCCGCAGCAGTGACTCGCTGCTCCTCCCCTGGCGTGGCGAAGAAGCCACTGGCGGTAAAGCGACCGGACTGGCGGAGTCGCTCCCCGAACTCCCGCGCTCTCTCATAGCGCGTCTCCATCCCTCCTAGCCTCTGCACGACGGCCTGAAGGCCCAGCTGGAGCTCCCTCACTTGGGCCTCCAAGGCCCTCCTCTCGGTCAGATCCCGCTATCGCTCGGACCTTCTCTCGGTTTTCTCTCTCTCTACCTCTCTCCTCATCATCTGCAGAAGAACCCTTAACTCCAGGATGTCTGGAGAAGGTCTCTCCTCACCACGATGCCGCAGCTCCGCTACAGTCGCCACCCAGGCGTCACGCTCCTCTTCCGCCCGGGTCGCACGGGCCACCGCACCGGCAAGTTGCTCCCGGAGGGAAGCAATCTCGAGAAAAGGGGCCGAGGAACTGGAAGATGTGCCACCAATCATCCCCGCCGTCACTGTCTGCTGGGCACGCTGGAACAAAATAAACAACGGCCGTCAGTGAAACTCCAAAACCTGAAGTTAAAAGGGCGGCACGTAACTTACCAGGAGCGACAGCTCATGTTGAGCGACGGCCAGTTGCCGCCTAGTCTCTGACAGCTGGGTGCGCGAGCCGCCGATGCCACGCGTGTCCCCAGCTTGGGGAAGCCCCGCGTAACTCTCTCTCTGCCGCCGCAGGAAGTCGGCACTGTCCTGCACCAGTACACCCCCTTGCTGTCCAGGGAGACGTACGGGCCAGTCCTCGAGCCTCGCCTTGCCACGACTCTCCTTCCTGACGCGGCTCGGCTCGTCCGCACTCGCCCACTCATCGGCCAGGCCCAGCGTCCTTGCCATGTCCTGCACCAAGAAAGGGGTCCCATATCAGTCAAAAGGAACGCGTCCCCTGTCTAGGACGCGTCCATCATTTGAGTGCAACACTCGCCGAACCCTTTCCTCCTCGCGCGGCTCGCTTCAAAACCCAAAATGAATTAAAAGAGGAAGAGATCGGAGGACCTACCGGACCGTGTTCACCTCCTCCCACGCCATCGGGCCCCTCGGGTCCCTCGGGGGCCCGAAGCGGCCCTTCCTCCTCCATGGACGCCGTTCCGTGATCGGGCGCGTCCCTCCTTGGGCGAGGATTTCCTCGTCCCTCTCCACCTTCACCACGGTCGGGCCCACCGAACTCCATCGATCAAAAGAGGAGGAAGACGAAAAAGGGGCAAGCGCGTTTCGACGGGAGGCGGGCTCGTTTGCGGGTAAGGCACGGGAGAAGAAAGGACCACCCGTCGCTTTAAATTTAAAATCAAGGATTAAGACGCGTCCTCGCGCCTGGACGCGCCCAAAAGGGGGGAAAGGAAACAAAATCCCCCAGTGCAAAACATAGTTCCCCGCTGTTCAGGGCAAGGTCTCGCGGAGCGTGCCTCAAGGGACAACTCAGTGCAAAAAAAGAAAGTGTGGGAGAGAGAAAAGTACACACAACACAAAAGCCATTTCCATTTCATATAATAGCCGAAAGTACATCATACAGTGAGAAGGGTGACGTACAAGCAACTCTCTAACTCTCACCGTCACCCTCCTGGTCATCTCCTTCCTCCCTCCTCTGACGGAGATCCCTAGGGGGCCTCCGCGACCTCTGTGAACCCTGAGAAGCCGTGCTCGCCTCGCCCTGCGGTGGCACTCCAGCCTCGAAGGCGCGACGACGCTCCTCGGCCGAAGAAACCAGGTAGCTGCCCATGGAAAAAGAACCAGACTGACGAAGTCGCGCCCCGCGTTCCTTCGCCCTCTGGTACCGCTCCTCGCTCTCCCGAAGCCTCCCCTCCGCCGTGCCAAGACTCAATCCGAGCTCCAGCAGCTGGGCCTCTAGAGCCCTCCTCTCGGTCTGATCCCGCTGTCGCTCCTCCCTCTCTCTCTCCCTATCCCTCTCCCTCTCTCTCTCCACGCTCTCCCTATCCCTCTCCCTCTCCTCTCTCTCCCTCATCGCCTCTCTCCTCGACAGCTCGAGGGCGATCCGCAGATCCACTACGTCGCGAGGAAGCTCCTCAGCCTCCCGTCGCCGCTCCTCCTCTAGCTCCGCAATCCGGGCGTCACGCTCTGCCACCCGGGCATCGCGCTCCTGCTCAGCACGAACAGCACGCGCCAGGGCCTCTCGGATCTCGGCCACCTGTCAAGACACGCATGCACCGTAAGAGAACAGTGATAGAAGGAAAGTAGCTAGAAAAGGGTCGCGGCCAAGCAAGCACTCACTCGAGTCTCGCGGTCACGCTCGGCCTCCTCAGCCCGAGCCACCGCGTACGCCAGCTGCTCCTGGAGGGCAGAAACCTCCGGAGGAGGGCCCCGCGAACTGGAACCCGCTCCACCAGCCATCGCGGCTGCCGCTGTCTGGTGGGCCCGCTGAAACACGGGGCAAACGTCAGTCAAAGGCTAAGCATCAAAAATCCAGGTCACAAAAAAAAAAAATGCATTGCATAAACTCACCAGGATCTCCAACTCCTGTCGGATGGCCACCAACTGTCGCCTGGCGTCCGCCAACTGGGCCCGCAGGTCGGCAATCATGGTATCACGAGCATCCTGCATTACACATAAGTTAGTATCCCATGCATATACATATAGAAAGGTGGAGCAGTTTCATTTCACTTACCCCTGCCATACCACCCAAGGAGAGGCGGTCCCCGTACGTAGCTCGGTACCGTCTCATGTAGTCTGTGCTGTCCTGTACGTGGGACACTACTGGGACCCCGCCCTGCTGCCAGTCCTGGTACTGTGCTGGGAAGCGCGTACGCCAGTCCACGATCTTCGCCTTCCCCTTGGTCTTCCGCCCAATGCGGGCCGGCGCATCTATGTCAACCCACTCCTGGGCCAGCCCCAACGTCCTCATGACCAGTCTAAGCCGCAGCGGCTCAATCTCGTTCAGGCAATGGACCCACACGTCCCGCCTGAAACGAGGAAGACCCGCTACAACCCAGGGCTGGCCAGCGTCGCCCATGCCCAGGTAGGGTCTCCACACCACCTGCATCACCATACATACATCATGTTAGTTACCATTCAGTCTCACGCATAAATACAAAAAAAATCATACGCATCATACCATGGCCTCGGGATACTCGCTCAGCTCCCGACGAAGTGACGCCAGCTGGTAGCCGTGGGGTGCTGCAACCACGACCGGCCTCCACTGTCGCGCCAGAGGCACGGCCCTCCTGTTCCCATGCCTAGCCCTCCCCATCGGGAAATAGTAATAGCTCCACACCTGCATCCATCATACATCATTAGTACAATAATTGCATATTTAACTATAGTAATGCATAAATAAAATGTTTACCTGGAGGAAAGGCGCGAAGCCACTGACTGTCGTCTCCTTCTCCGAAGTCTGGGAGAGATCGGCAATCAAATGGGCAAGCAGAGCCGCTCCCCACGCATAGTGCCCCACTCTGTCAAGGTCCGCCAGGATCCCAAGAAAACGGCAGTGGATGCCATCCCCCTTCGTCCCCAGCAGAAGGCGGCCCAGGAAGAAGAAAAGAAACCTCCGAAGGTCTAGATCCACCAGTTCCCGCTCGCTCGGATCCTGGGTGAAAGCTGCACGAGCGTCTCCCTCTAGTCGAGCCAAGAACTCTGCTCCAGTCTCGCTAACCCGCTGACGCGGGTCGACGAATCCGAGCGCCTCCATGATCTCCACTCGGCCGACTACCCTGCTGTCTCTATCAGTCACGCTCGTCTCTAACCACAGCAGGTCCAGGGCACTCTCTCGGTAGTCGGGGTAGGTGACCCCGCTGACTGCCTCTCCGTCAACTCGTAGCCCGGTGATCCGAGCCACGTCCTCCAGTGACGGCACCATGTGCCCCCAGGGCATCAGAAACGCCCGGCTCGGTGCGTGCCACCGCTCCCTCAGTGCCTGGATAAGAGGAAGGTCGAGCCGGAAGGGCTCGATCCTAAGGAAAGCTCCAAAGCCCATGGCGTCCACACGCGCCCTCTGAAAATCCGGCAGCCCACGGTATGCTGCCACCACCAAGGACCAGCTGATCCGGCCCTTCATCACGCCCTGCAAACCACAAAACCAACAAAGAACACATCAGCATCATGAACAGTAATCAACAATAACACTGTATATACTATTTTATTTTATTTTTTTTTAAAAAAAATACATATATATTTTTTTTTTGGAGGCGTCCAGGCCCCTGGACGCCTCCTTCCTATTTTCTTTATTTCTTTTTTTCGAAAAAAAATCCAAGAACCAAAAATAAAAAATATATATATAATATATATATTATTATGGAGGCGTCCTAGGCCTAGGACGCCTCCTTATTTTTTAAATTTATTTTATTATTTACGTAAATAAATAAATAAACAAAAAGAAAAAGAAAAAGTGGAGGCGTCCAGGCCCCTGGACGCCTCCTTCTCTCACTACCCGACCTTCTCTCACAGCCTCTCGCACGCCCGTTTTAGCCTATTAAACCACAGAGTGAGGATTCCGAAGTACTTACCGGGTCGTGATCGTCCTCTCCCGCGTCACCAGCATCCGCAGCAGCCTCCGCGGCCAGGAGAGGCACCTCCATCCCCTCCTCCGCAGCAATCTCCTCTGCTGCAGCCTCCTCGGCATCATCCCTCAACCTCCTCGCACGACGAGCCAGTCGTTTTCGCTTCCCTGGACCCTGGCTCGATCCTCCTCGCTCCATGGGGACTAAGAATAGGTCATCTAGGGTGACTGGGTCGTCAGATTGAACAGTAAATGAGCAAAAGGGGGGGGGCAACCCTTATAAATAGGAATTAGCTTCTTTGGGCGTCCAGGCGCCTGGACGCCCCCATAATTTTTATTTATTTCAAAATTCAAAAAATTTTGGGGCATCCAGGCGCCTGGACGCCCCCAAAACAAAAAATCAAACAAAATAAAAAAATAAAAGTTGGGGCGTCCAGGACCTTGGACGCCCCCAAAACAAAAAATAAAATAAAAATAAAATAAAAATTAGGGGCGTCCAGGACCATGGACGCCCCCAAAACAAAAAAATCAAATAAAAATAAAATAAAAATTAGGGGCGTCCAGGCCCCTGGACGCCCCCATAATAAAATTTTTTTCAAAAAAAATATATATTTATATATAATAAAAGTAAAAAAAGACAAGAATATGTATATAACCCAAACAAAATAAAAAAAACATAAAGAAAAAGAAAAACCATAAAAAAGATAATAATTAAGGGGACGGGGGTCCAAAACATCCAAATGCCAAATTTTATTCCATCAGAAAAGCAGAGTGAACTACATCAGGGGTTTAGGCACCTTAGGCCTTAACTTCCCCAGTTCGGTTACATAAGCCCTCCACGGCTCGCATTCCTCCACCACGTGCGCTAAGGCCTTTCCCGCAACACTTGTCTTCCAGGGAGCTTTAATGGCCTTCGCTTCCTTCGCGTCCGCTTCAGTGCCCAACTCCCTTTTCTTCAAAGGAACAATGTCAGTCGGTGGCAGGAACGAATGGCGTGGGATGCCAATCTGGAGGCAGCACCGATGCGCGTTGTAAAGAACAAACTCGGTCGCGCCGATCAGTTGAAGATCAACTTCGGGAGAAGGCCTCATGAGGAGATCAAGCGAAAGCAAACATGTCGGTGCGCAAGTGAAGAAGCCTTGTGTCACGGTGCGGAAGTGAGACCGCCAGTCTTCACGTTTCTTCAGCCACGGAACGCGGTTCACTACAGTACCACCAAAGCCTAACACGTCGGCTATGTGGTGAAGCGGGCTTTGTTGGAAGAGCTTCGAAGCGGTTGGCATTCCCTCGCGGTGGTCGAATTTGAAATGCAAATCCAGCCAGCAATTCAAGACAAGTGCACAACCAAATGGAGGCTTACCCAGGCTCGAGGCAGTAAGACCGCTGTAAAGATAGGCGAGGACGGCGGGTCCCACCCTCTTTCCACGCCAGATCCCGCAGATAGCACCCAGTTGGTCTTCCTCCACCATGTTGTCGGTATAAGGGAACAAGAGAGCACCCGCCAGACAAATGGTGAACCCCTTCATGATTCCCTCCAAATAGTCATCGTCTGGTGACCCTCTCAGGGCGTTCATGACCCACTCCGCAAGCTTTTGGAGATCGATCCCCTTCTGAGTACGGACCTTTCTAGCTGCGTCGGGCGGCATGAAGCTTCCAAGGACGCTTTCAGAAGTACCCCGTGTCAGCATCCGCATAGCCTTCACCTTCCCGTCACTCTTGAATTTCTTCAAACCAAGCAGAAGTTCCACCTCCTCGAGGAGGATGGTCACCTCGAAGGTCGGGAAGATAAAAGTGTGGGTCTGGGGATGCCAGACCTCCACTAATGCGCCCATAGCCGCCCAGTCCATACGAATTTTCTCGTAATGCTTGGCGTGAATAAGGAGCCCCTGCAGATGCCACTTCGAGAGTATGGCCCTCATGCCAATGGAGATATTGGAAGTCAGCTCTGAAAGCCATGGCAGCTTGGAAAACTTCCTCGGGCCTGGGAAGAGTGGATATGGCTGGGAGAGGAAAGAAGAAGAAATGAAGGAAGTAAGAAGAAGGTTCACGTGCAGAAATTTGAAAAGAGTCGACTTACCATATGCGACATGATCGTCCCACTCAGATGACCCTCGAGGTCGGAAAGTCGCCTAATCTCGCTGCTAGGCTTGCTCCTCTTCATAACGCGGGAAGACTCTCCTTCCATCCTGAAATCTCTAAATTTTCCTCTCCTTCCTCTCCTGAGCTTCCAAAACCCACCTTGGTGCATTTGAATAAGCTAGCCTAAGGGGAGTTCTTATAGGAAGGGGAGGGTGCTTCAAGATAGAACATGTCACATCAGTGGTCATTGTCAAGATTTTGTCTAGATCTCCTTTGAACTGTGGTGCGATTCTGCTACCTTTTGATGTTGCTAACCTTTGCTGGCCTGTGCAGGTTTTACTAACGGACGTCTTTGTCCTATCTCCTGTACCACCTTTCATTGGTTGGTCCCACCATGTCATGCATCATAGTATATGATACCTACGCTACTAGAACATGTCAAGGACCTTGCGGCCCGAACGAATCTGGGATTGGAGTTCCCCTTCAACAAAAACGGTGATGATCCCGGAAGAGTTTGGGTTGTACGGATAGGCCGTCAATTTGTGATAGAATGGGGACGACGGTTCCATTCAGTGAGTTGGTACGCGGATAAACGGGCCCCAGCCCAGTATCAGCTCACCGGGTCGGTATCCTGACCCGTTCTTCACAAGTTAACAATACTATCCTTGGCTATTTTCTATTTTAGTTTGTTTTAAATTTTTCTTTGAACCCAGCATGCATTCATATAGGACTTTGATTTATTGCGGAAGATCATTCAAGTGATTCGATTGTGAAAGCCATTGTGTTTCAATTCCCACAAATATGAGATATTCCACTCCGAATGAAATACCAAGTTTCCTAGAGATGGCCCCGACGCTGCTCTTCCAAAGGAGACCCTTGTTTGAACAGACCCTCAGATATTCCTTTACCCTTTTTTGACCCACCTTGGCCGCAGCACTTCCACATTGGCTGGTAACCGCTCCCCAAAGGTGAAACCTCCGGTTTTATGACCCAGGTACTTCCACACCGAGAAGTTGGTCCCCTTTTGTTTCGTGCCTGAGCGCACATCTCACCCTCCCTTATTTGATCTCCGTCCAAGCAATCGTCAATATTTGAAAGACCTTCTTCAAGGTCGCCTCATTGAAACTCCAGGAAAGATTCCAAACAGTAACGTCAAAAGCGTGTCTCATCACACCTTGGCATCAACTTATCAGTCCGCTCCCACTTCACTCTACTCCATTTCCACTACGTGTCGCTCCCTTGTAAAGCAGACGCCAAGGCGGGGCAGCTGTAGACATGCCATTCCTGACGTCTCCTGAGGAAGTCTCATATTACTATACGACGCCCCGCGACGGCTTACGCATTTCGAATCACTTGAGTACTTCCTTTTCTTGAGTCTTCTTCCGCCCTTTTCGGCATCCGGAATCGTCTCATCACGGCATTCGGACGGCATCAACACCAGTCAGACGCATCAAAAGGTTCCGGAACCAAGAAGGGTGTCTACCGGGCGGCTGCCGACGCCTAATCCGAGGACCTGGGTGGGTCTTAATGGGGGCGTCCAGGCCCCTGGACGCCCCCATAATTTTAATTTATTTTATTATTTTCTCAGGGCCCAAAATTAAATAAAATATATATATATTAATGGAGGCGTCCAGGCCCCTGGACGCCTCCATAAAAAAACAAAAATAAAAAATGTGTAAAATGCCAGTTGGCATAGAAAAAATGAAAAACATAAATAAAAATAAATATAATTAATGGAGGCGTCCAGGCCCCTGGACGCCTCCATAAAAACAAATAAAAAAAATTAAAATGCCAGCCCTATCATAAAAAGACAAGAAAACCAATAAAATAATATATTTTTGGAGGCGTCCAGGCCTCTGGACGCCTCCATCAACTCTCTCACGGGCGCCGGCCACCGAACGACGGTTTGTCGTGTGTGAAAAAAGCCAAATATAGAGACGTCCGGTCAGCGGAACGCGCCCATTTCTGAATCACGAGGCGCCGCTCACAAAACCACGCGTTGTGCCGAACCGCGTGCGGCCGTCGTCGGTTTTCGGTGGACCTGCTTGAGGCGTCCGGGACCCTGGACGCCACAAAAGTATTCCAAAAAAAATCAATAAAAATAGAACAAAATATTATTTCGGCCCTGATGGAGGTGTCCAGGGTCCTGGACGCCTCCACCTTCCGGAGCTCTATAAATAGAGGCCCACCCCCTCAGTTCTAGGGGAGCTAAGCAATGATCCGATAGGCTGCCGGAGCCCAGAGGCTACGGAGTCATTTTTCTAACCCGTGGGGCCTTTTGTAGGTGGAGGTTCTGCCGGCTTCTCGGGTGCCCACGCTCGCGAGAGGAAGGTCGTCTTCATCCACCGCGCTTCTACGTCGTCCCCACGCTGCCGGAGCTCCGCCGAATTTCACCACCGGCACATCCAATAAGCCAACTCTTTCCTTTTCTTCGTAGTTCTTTGCATTCATCATCTCGCATCCATCATCTCATTTTCCTCCTACTCGAGTCCGAGAGGGGTTTAAAAGATAACACCAACCAGGTGTGTGTCTTCCCGTTATTTCGTCATTTATATTGCAAGGATATGAATACTACACATTCATCTTTCTAAGCCACTTGTCATTTGTTTGTCGTTGTTTTGCAAGGGTAGCCGAGGAAAGCCCTCTCCGTCGGCCGGCCGGAAGGAGAGGAAGAAGCAACCCGCCATCTCCCGCTCTTGAGGTAGGCGCGATCACTTTCTTATTTTGGGGTCTTTCGGCCCCTGGCGATCACATCTTTTCATCGAGGCCGCGGCGAGTCACTTCCCCAATGGCCGTTTAAATTTCTGTTCTCATATTCTCTTTATATCATGTTATATTTCGTTTATATCATCGAGGCCGCGGCGAGTCACTTCCCCAATGGCCGTTTAAATTTCTGTTCTCATATTCTCTTTATATATCCTGTTATATTCTGCTCATATCATCGAGGCCGCGGCGAGTCACTTCCCCAATGGCCGTTTAAATTTCCATTCTTATACTCTCGCTATGGCCGTTTGAACCCCATATCTTGCTATATTATACTTGTCCCGCTCGCCCCGCCGGAGCAATCTCCCGTGGTGGCCCCTTCTCTCTCTTCTCTCATCTCTGTGTTGCAGCAAACAGCAAAACAAACAAAAAGAAGAGCCCACGCGCTCTCCGCATCCTCTTCCCCGCACCATCGAACTCCGAACCGCGTGACGTCGCTCACAAGGAGTAGAGGGTCTTCTTCATTCTGCCCAAGGTCGCGCTATACCATTTACGCGCGTTCCGAAGAACGCGCTATATCGTTCTAGCGCGTTCACAGACGTAGGTAGAATGATGAACCTTGACATTGGGGCGCCCGCAGATGTCTTCGGGGGAGTGAATCACAAGGGGAGAATACATAGGAGGGTGGGTAATACACGAGGGGTCCTAAACAAACACATGGGGGACCCTAAACTGGGATTAAACTAACCTAATACTAGCTAGGATAACTTGGTGGAGGTGGATGTGGGGTGAGCGGTGAGAGAAGGAAGGTGGATGTGGGGTGATGTTAGGGCCGTGAGGAAGCTTGGCTAGGGCCTCTCACCCGAACCCTTTGCGGGGACGGTGCAACCGAGCTCCATCCTGACCTTAGCAGCATCTTTGGTGGTGGTGGAGGGCGGCGAACGTCGGTGGAGGAAGAACGAAGCTCTGAATGGAGCCTCACACTCGACCCCTTCTCAGAGCCGGTGCATCCGGGGCTTCGATCGTCCTCCATTGAAGGGGAAAGGGAGAGGATCAGGAGAAGAGAATTGGGCATCGCACCCGGAGAGGGGAGAAGGAACGGGGGGGTTTCCAAAGATTGGGGGAGATAGCCATTGCTATACTCATAAACTCTCATTGATTCATTGCTTGTTTTTTTATCAAACGAGATGGGATACATATATAGGGGAAGGGGAAGATAAAACAATGCTAAAACATCGATTACAACCATGGAAAATAATGCACATTGAAGACTTTTGGGAGTTTCGGCGCTGGGAAGTTGGACCGTCTGCAACTGCGTTCTGTCTGATATCGCGCTAGGCAAACCTAGCGCCTTCTTCCAGATCGCACTACCCACAAGTAGCGCGTTCAGCTTCGGCTCGGCAGCTTCCACGATCCGCTTCGGCCAGGCAGCTTGTTTGATTCCCATCAATCCCCTCTACTTGGGAAGGTTCGTCCTCGAACCTTGTAGCTCAAGATCCCAGTCTGTGAGAACAGCCTAGTTCCCTAAGCTCTGATACCATTTGATGTGACATAGGAGTGGAGGGTCTTCTTCATTCTGCCCAAGGTCGCACAATACCATTTACGTGCGTTCCGAAGAACACGCTATATCGTTCTAGCGCGTTCATAGACGTAGGCAGAACGACGAACCTTGACGTTGGGGCTCCCGCGGATGTCTTCGGGGGAATGAATCACAAGGGGAGAACACATAGAAGGGTGGGTAATACACGAGGGGTCTTAAACAAACACATGGGGGACCCTAAACCGGGATTAAACTAACCTAACACTAACTAGGATAACTTGGTGAAGGTGGATGTGGGGTGAGCGGCTTGGGAAGGAAGGTGGATGTAGATGATGTTAGGGCCGTGAGGAAGCTTGGCTGGGGCCTCTCACCCGAACCCTTTGCGGGGACGGTGCAACCGAGCTCCATCCTGACCTTAGTAGCATCTTTGGCGGTGGTGGAGGGCGGCGAACGTCGGTGGAGGAAGAACGAAGCTCCGAATGGAGCCTCACACTCGACCCCTTCTCAGAGCCGGTGCATCCGGGGCTTCGATCGTCCTCCATTGAAGGGGAAAGGGAGAGGATCAAGAGAAGAGAATTCGGCATCGCACCCGGAGAGGGGAGGAGGAAGGGGGGGTTTCCAAAGATTGGGGGAGATAGCCATTGCTATACTCATAAACTCTCATAGATTCATTGCTTGTTTTTTTATCAAACGAGATGGGATACATGTATAGGGGAAGGGGAAGACAAAACGACGCTAAAACATCGATTACAACCATGGAAAACAGTGCACATTGAAGACTTTTGGGAGTTTCGGCGCCGAGAAGTTGGACCGTCTGCAACTGCGTTCTGTCTGAGATCGCGCTAGGCAAACCTAGCGCCTTCTTCCAGATCGCGCTACCCACAGGTAGCGCGTTCATCTTCGGCTCGGCAGCTTCCACGATCCGCTTCGGTCAGGCAGCTTGTTTGATTCCCATCAAGTGCGTGTTTGGTGTTTCATCAAGAAAATTGCTTGGATTCATAGTCAGCAAGAGGGGTATTAAGATTGATCCCAATAAGGCAAGGGTAATAAGAGATACGCCACCTCTCAGGAATTTGAAGGAAGTTCGAGGACTGATCGGGAGGTTGCAGTTCATTCGCCGATTTGTCTCCCAGCATTCACAAAGGTGTAGGCCGTTTTACGAGCTTACTAAGCTGAGAGTCAAATTCAATTGGGACGACAACTGTCAGGCAGCCTTTGACGGACTAAAGGATTATTTGGCCAATCCCCCGGTCCTGAGGCCGCCAATTCTAGGCAAACCACTTGTTCTTTATGTTTCTGTCCTGGATGACTCTGTAGGTGCTGTCCTGGCGCAAGTTGATGAAGAAGGAAAGGAGAGGGCAGCCCACTACTTGTCTAAGCTTCTTAACCCCTGTGAGCAGAAGTACTCAACTATGGAGAAGACTTGTGTTGCTTTAATTTGGGTAGTGCAGAAGTTGAAACATTATTTCTTAGCTCACGAGTGTAGGCACGCCAAAATTGATGCTTTATTGATCAAATCTCATGTCACTATGTTAACGCCCCCAAGTGAACTTCAATATTTCTATAATATAAAGTTTTTGTATTTTTTCTTGGGTTTTTGGTGATTAACGACTTGAATAAGGGCGTGTTTTAAATAGCGACCTAATCTGGGGCGTGTTCTTAAGAAAGGACGACCACAGGGAAGGGCGTCAATTCCTGGTGTTTTACGAGTCCCACCCTGATTGAAATCAATGATTAACGTCCTTCCCTAGGGCGTGTTTTTGTTTAACGCCTTTGCTTCAGGCGTCTTTTCGCAATTTCTAAATAAAGAAGGCTTTTATTACCAAAATTTAATCCAGGAAGTGACGCCTTGATCCTGGTCGTGTTTTGAATTAACGCCCTTGAGCATGTCGTCAATTCTGAATTGACGCCCTTCGGTAGGTCGTGTCTCACCCTTTCGTGTCCTGCTTAAACTCGCCTTTCCTGAAGAGTTCCCTGCCTTTCTTGGTCACCTTGCTCGATCTGGGAACTAGAGTCCTTGCCGTTAACGACCACTGCCTATTCTTATCTTCCCAAATCTGTGTTTATCTGTGTTTTCTACCCTATAAAAGAGTCCCCTGGTTGATCTCGCGCGAGGTTAGAAGCAGAGCTGTGGTTGTCACAGAGGTTTACTGGTCCTGGCGATTGAGATTGAGAGATTGATTTCTCTTCTGCTTCCTCCTGCTGCCACATCCGAAGCAAAGTTTCTTCCCTTTACTGTTTATAGGAACAGCAGGGATCTTTTCTTCTCTCCATTATTGTCTGTTCATCTCATCATCGTATAGCCTCTTCCTTGCATTAGTTTTTATTGCATCTCTCCTCTCCCTAATCCTCTAGGGGTTTTAAAACAAACAAAAGGTGCACGCTTTATGCTCTTCTTTCATCACCATCTTTCATCTTGGGATTGATACTACACTCATGTTTGGCTGATCTCTTTTCCTTTTACTTGTTTGTTCTTTGTTTAAGGGTAATCAAAGAGGAAGACCCCCTTCATCGGCCGGCCGATAGAAGGTGGAGGAAGAACCCACATCCATCCCGCATCCTATTATCACCAGGTATTCGCGATCATCTTTTCTTCTTATTGAGGTAACCCCTCTGGCGATCACTCTCCTTAGTAGCACCACGTGCTCTTTTACTCCCTTTTTCATTATTCTTCTTATTACTTATGCTTATTATTATTTTTTATCTTAAAAGTGAAATATTTTTCATGATTCACAAATTGGCGATCACGGTGGGACAACCACTGTTTCTTTTGATTACCATCTCCTTTTGGCACCCACGTGTGCCCTTTCCTATTGGCACCCACGTGTGCCCTTTCCCCTTCGGCACCCACACGTGCCCTTTCCCTTTGGTACCCACGGTACCCCTCCTTTGTGCCCCATGGGCACCCTCCACTGTGCACACTACACACTCCCCGGGATCAACCAGCTTGTGATTAATCTATTGATGTTTTTGAATTAACACCTTTCACAAAGGCGCCTTTTTATTTAACGCCTTCA
The DNA here is from genome assembly GCA_022559845.1 of Amorphophallus konjac. Taxonomy (NCBI): domain Eukaryota; kingdom Viridiplantae; phylum Streptophyta; class Magnoliopsida; order Alismatales; family Araceae; genus Amorphophallus; species Amorphophallus konjac. The sequence continues at coordinate 107,523,313 of CM040126.1, read as the reverse complement.
TCCAGGGCGTCTTTTTTCTGTTTAACGTCTTCCACGAAGGCGTCTTTCATCATATCTGCTGCTTCTGTGAATTTGCGCCCTCCCCTCGGGCGTCTTTTTAGTTGGTAGCGCCTCGCACAAAGGCGCGTTTTCTTCGATCGTGCGCACCACTCACATTTGACGCCCTCTGTCAGAGGCGTCTTTATCATATTTAGCGCCCCACATCAAGGCGCGTTTTTGCATTGTCTGAGAGCCTCTCCCAGTGATTCACGACAGCTACCCTGTCGTCTCTTTTGTTGGTAGCGACTACCGCTACGTCGCCTTTTTCCTGTGTGTTTACAGAGCTTTGCTGTTTCTGTCTATTCATGCTGGATTCATACTTACATTGATTATTTGATTATATTGCTGTGATTGGCTTATCTTATACTGCATTTTGTGGCATTTGGTTGAGAGACCTCCTCTCTCTACACTAGGATTCCACACACCTTTCTTGGAATCGGGACAACCCTCCATTGAGCATTCTGTCTCTTTGGACCGGAAATCCCTTTTCCAAGACCTCCGTAAGTCCCCGCACCCGTGGATTCCCTCACGGACGCTGGGCCGGTTGTACCCTTGAAGTACCCGGAGTTTAGAGAACCTATCGTTGGTAAGAAGAGAGAGAACCTAGTTAACCCGGAGACTACACTTGGATCTAAACTAGGTTTCACTTTGCAAAGAGGAGTGAACTTTTCTGCAATTTAACTCACTCTAATCTTAAACATAACACTAAAATCTTGCGTTCATCTCAACTTGATTGCATAAACTTGGTTGGGTTGATTTGCTTAAGCTTGTTTCGATTGGGTGATTGATTGTGTGATAATTCCTTCATAAAGCTTTCTCTCTTTTTAAGCATGCAACTCCGTTCAGGTAAGATTATCAACATGGCAAGCTACGGGTATTCCTATGATGATGTGGAAGAGAACGTTTTTGGTCAATCATATGAGGTTCCCCAAGATTCTATCTATCATGAGGGGAATTACCCTCCTCCTCATTCTCATTATCCTCAAGTTCATGTGGTTGATACCACTACTCAAGAGGTTGTGCCCTCTTCTCAGGCTTTACCCTCCAACACTTCGGGGAACCCCTCCCCATCTTTCAATGTTACTGATTTGATTAATGCTCTATCTCAATTAGATGACTCCCAGCGGTAGGCAGTTCAGGCCGCTTTGAAAGGGAAGTCCGTTCCCTCTTCATCCTCCAATCCCCCTCTGGCCGAGGGTGGCCATCACCTCACCAATGACCAGGCGGTCTTGCACAAACCCCCCTCTTGTCCACCAACGCCTGGTGCGGCCATGCCGGCCCAACAAGCAAGCTACTCAGCGGTTAGGCCTCAGTTTCTCCAACCTCCCCGAATTCTACGGACGCCTATACCGAATTCTTTCATTCAAAATCCGGCCCCGGTTGAGTCCGATACCAATGTTCTACTGCTCCAAAAGTTGGCCAGCATGGAAGAGCAACTTAAGAAAGTTACTGCAACCAAGAATGCCCCGGAGATCTCTCTCCCTACACTGCCAGTTTTCCATCTGCCGCCTTCTGAGATGCCGAATTTTCGGCGATACAATGGAACTAGCAATCCTTTCATTCATTTGAAGGATTTCATGTACGAGACCTCCTTTTGGCAAGATAATAAGGCCTCTTTGGCTTATTTGTTTAGAAGATATTTAGAGGGGCCAGCCCTCGAGTGGTTTTATTCCCTGGAACCCGCAGATGCCAGCAATTTTGGTGTTGTTCAAAGGAAATTCTTGCAGAAGTACAGGGACCGGGTTGGACCCTCCCTTTTAGTTACAGACTTGGTTGCAGAGAAAATGAAGCCCGAGGAGGACTTCATAATATTTGCTGCTAGGTGGCGATCAATGGCCGAAAAGTTGAAAGATACGTTGTCTGAACCGAAACAGGTTAAGATGATTATATCCAATGCAACCCCTCAGTTCCGGCACATATTAGCCATGAACAGATTGACAACCATGGAGGAGCTCTATGAAAGAGCTCGTTATATTCAGACCCAAATGAAAGATTCGCCCATCATGGGCATGTTTGAACCAAAGCCAAAGTTGTTCAAGAAAAATACAAATGTCAACAATAGCGGGCCCACGACTGAGGGCACCGTCATTAATGAGCAGGTTGGCGTGGTCGGCAACCCCACACCTTTTCGCCAATCTAACCCACGACCCCCGCCACCTCCATCACAAGGCACCCTCTTTAATTCACCCCCACAATGCCAATTTACTCTTCAACCTTCCCTTGCTCCTCCACAAAACCAAGCACCCCACGCAGGTCCTTCAGCTCCGCAACAGTACCACCAAGTACTGCCACCCACTAACTATGGATCGCAACAACAACAGCAAAGGAGACCACTTGGCCCCAAAAGGGCCCATTATCCGCCATTGCCAGAAAGTCTCCCAGACATATTCAATGGCTTGATGGCTGCCAATTTGCTCATGCTACCAAAGGAAAGGGCAGCGTGGCCCGCTAATGTTGACACGTCCCGCTATTGTGTTTTCCACCGTTCTCCTGGCCATAATGTCAACCATTGCTTCCATTTCAAGGATTATATTTATGATCTGAATGACCAGGGTGGCATTAATTGGGACGAGATGAGACAGTTCATCGCCACCATGAAAGAAAGAAGGCCTCCTCGGCAACAGCAGGCTCAACAGCCACATCAACCAGCTCCACAGCCGCAACAGCAAGCTCCAGCACCTCAGCAGGATATGGGGATTGTCCACAACCCACTGCCGGAGCACCCGCCAAATCAGCACGTGAACCCTGTCACGTCTCTCTGTGAGGTGGAGAGAGGACAAGGATGGCATGAAGAAAACGCCTCTGTCGGGGCATTTAATCATAATCCAAATCAACCTCCGTGCCTTTTGCGCACGCTTCCTTCTTCTTCTACTCCCCAATTGAGCCGAGCTCTTCTGCGTCCCGTTAATCCACCTGCTCCCACCAATTCTCCATCTTTGCCAACCCGATCTCTCCTTACCCGCTTACCGCCTCCGCAGCCTACCACACAGCAAACTCCGCCATCCACCACCAACCCTTCACCTTCGCCGTCTAGACCACTCCTTATCCGCTCACCACCTACACCTGTCACATCCACCACCATTACTCCCCCACCGGCAAGGATCCCTCCACCATCCGTCTCGCCATCTTTTATACCCAGATCTCTCCTCATTCCGCCCACTAACTCTTCTCACACTCGGGCACCCTTTCCTACTCCTACGCCTCCTGCGGGCGCTTCCTCATTGAACTCCTTACCAACACCACCCACGGGAGCTCCTTCTTTAAACACCCCTCCACCACTTCTTAACGCCAATACACCCTCTTCTTCATCCAACCCTCCTCCTTTACTTGCCTCGACAGAGGCACGGCAAAACGTGGCACCGCTCCGCAGTGGACGATTGTTCCAGTGCATCTTTCCCCAAAGAGAGCAAGAGCCCGTGCATGGGCCTAATGAACAAGAACATCAGCAAGAGTCCGTGCCGGGCACTGAATATGATTTATTGAAACATTTAGACCGGACTCCAGCAAGGATTTCAATTTTAGAACTAATCAAAAGGTCAACCACTCATCAGATGGCCCTGAAAGAATATTTGCAGAAGGTCATGGTCAATGAGGACATTCCGGTCGAGCAGATAACCACAGTATTAACGCCCGCTAGTAGTCAGCCGGCGATTACTTTTCATGAGCATGAACTGGCACCACTCTCAGCAAGGAAATATGCTCTGTGCATCACGGTGGATATCAATAAGGTAGCGGTGAAACAATGTCTAGTGGACACTGGGGCATCTATCAATGTATTGCCGCCGAGCACTTTGAAGATGTGCGGCATTCCTGAAAACCTGATTCGGCCATCTACCATAACGGTCACAGCATATGACAATACCAAGAAGCCTCCTCTAGGCATGATCACATTAAAAGTCAGTTTGGGTCCGGCTACAATCACAGCAGATTTTCATATTCTGGACATGGATCCAACATTTAATGGCATTCTGGGCCGCCCCTACATTCAACAGCTCGATGCAGTGCCCTCTACAAATCATTAGTGCCTCAAGTTTCCACACAAGGGCCGCATTATCAAAGTTACCAGTATGCCAATTCTGCCAGAGGAAGATATACACTTGGCTTCATCAGTCCCTTCTATTTGACCTGCCAACAAGCCGTTACTATCAATGCTAGACCTCCCTCACCCACGGCCAATGTCGCCCGAGACAGTCACGACAATTGCTATGACACCCTTGCCTGCCAAGGGGAAGAAGAAGAAAAGCAGGATAAACACCCCTGGCTGGAAAATTCTAATGAAAATGGGTATCAAAACGACAAAGGTCTGGGTGCCAATTGTCAAGGCAGGACTAGGCCTATTAAGCCTCAGAAATTGATCACACGAGGCGGCCTGGGATACAAAGGGCCGGGCAAAAATGAAGATGAACCATGGGCAGTTATGACATCCACCTTGAAGACAGATCGCCAGCCGCTTACTTGGACATTGAAGACACATTTTGTCACAGGTGGCGTTCAGAATCATGAGCAGACTACAATAATCACCTCCATTCTAGACTGTCAAGATGTTCATGCGAGACAGTTTGCTCGCCATATTGCACCATTGGCCACTTATAAAGCCCTGGAGTCCCTAAGGCCTGATAAGAGAAGGAAGATGGATGATCCAGAGTGTGATTGGTACAGATGGTTCGATATGTATGATATTACTATTACCTTGAGCCGTCTCTTTATGCCGACTGATCCGGAATGGCCGCCACTAATACATGAATTGATTGAAAAGCCGGCTGTGATTACAGATAAGAGGCAGTTGCTGAGTGACTACACTGACACTAGAGAGCCAGATGTTCCATATGAAGAAGGTTTTACAATAGACAGGCTGTGGGCCGGCCTCTTTTCCCTCACTTCTATGCATCCGTCTCTTCTTGTTTCTCTACATTCTCAATTGTTCTCTGGCGTGCCGAGACCGCCGCCAATTATGATCAGCTTTTCTCTAGATTCACTGCAGATTTCTCTCCCGATTCCTCCCTTGCTCCTCGAGCAATTCTCCAAACTCTCTATCACACCCCCGCGCGGGTCATCTCTGATTCAATCTTTCTCCAAACTTTCAATCTCCACTCCTCCTACTATTCTCCCTTCACATTGCTTTCTTCTAGAAAAGGAAAATAAAAATGAAGATAAAGATAAAAATGAAAAGAAAAAAATGCCAAAATTCCAACTCTTCAGCCCTCCATCTCCGTTGAGGAGACTTCTTATTTCCTTTCCGAGTGTGTCCCGACCCAGGGGCCACTCTTCCATGATCCATTGATAAATCTTTTCTCCCCCTCTAGTGAGGGGTCTCCTTCTGTATCACCTCCTGTATCCACTTTTTCACCTCCTTCCTTCAATCAAGCTAGTTGTTCTTCTTCTTCTAATAAAATTCATGGGGTAGATTTTCATAAGAAATCCAAGGGTAAGCAGATTCCCTGTAGGTTTCTGTTGGAGTTAGCCAGAAGATGCCAGGCTTGTTTAGCTTTTCCCGAATTCGTGGAGAATCCGATTATCCTGCCAGAGTTGGAATATGAGGATACTAATGTTTCTTATGAGGGTTTTGGTGTCTATGAGATTATGAATGATGAAGACCCTATTGAAGAGGGGGATGAAAGTTATGAAGAATATGAGGACGAGGCTGATGCCTTTGCCAGTGGTATGAGGAGATTTGATGAACCATCAGCCTCAGTAGAAGAGCCTACCAAAGAAATAAATTTAGGTACGGAAAAAGACCCTAGGATTATCCTCATCAGCAAGAATTTGCCGCCCTCCGAAGAGGAGGCGCTTATTTTGGTACTTCAAGAATACAAGGACACGTTTGCGTGGAGTTATGAAGATATGCCTGGATTAGACCCTGCGCTCGTTGAACATCGGCTTACACTTAAGCCAGGATCTGTCCCGATCAAACAACGGTTGAGACGTTTCCACCCTAACATGGCTCTAAAGATGAAAGAAGAGGTCGACAAGCTTCATAAGGCTAGATTTGTTAGAGTTGTCCTCTATCCTAACTGGGTGGCTAACATCGTCCCAGTCATGAAGAAAGATGGGAAGGTTCAGATTTGTATAGACTTTCGGGACCTCAACCGTGCGTGTCTTAAAGATGACTTCCCCCTCCCTCATATTGATGTTTTGATTGATAATACGGCAGGATTTGAGACTCTCTCCTTTATGGATGGCTTTTCAGGTTATAATCAGATTCGCCTAGCTGAAGGAGACCAAGAGAAAACATCATTCACTACGCCATGGGGTACTTACTGCTATGTGGTCATGCCTTTTGGACTCAAGAATGCTGGAGCCACCTATCAGAGGGCTATGATGGCAATTTTTCATGATATGATCCATATTTATATTGAGGTGTATGTGGATGACCTGGTAGTAAAATCAAGGACAAGGATTGAGCATCCTGGGGTTCTAGCTAAAGTCCTGCGAAGATCACGAGAGTATCAGTTGAAAAAGAACCCCAAGAAGTGTGTATTTGGTGTTTCATCAGGGAAGTTGCTTGGATTTATTGTTAGCAAAAGGGGAATTGAAGTTGATCCCAACAAGGCAAAGGCCATCAGAGACATGCCTCCTCCCAAGAATTTGAAGGAAGTTCGAGGATTAATCGGGAGATTGCAATTTATTCGCCGCTTCGTCTCCCAGCATTCATAAAGATGCAGGCCGTTTTACGAGCTTACTAAGCCGGGGGTCAAGTTTAATTGGGATGACAAGTGTCAGACAGCTTTTGACGGATTGAAGGATTATCTGGCCAATCCTCCTGTCCTGAGGCCGCCAATTCCAGGCAAACCACTTATCCTCTATGTTTCTGTCCTGGATGACTCCGTATGTGCTGTCCTAGCTCAAGTGGACGAAGAAGGGAAGGAGAGGGCAGCATACTACTTGTCTAAACTTCTCAACCCTTGTGAGCAGAGGTACTCAGCCATGGAGAAGACTTGCGCTGCTTTAGTCTGGGTAGTTCAGAAGTTAAAACATTATTTCTTAGCTTACGAGGTTCACCTCATTGCTCGCATGAATCCGATTAAATTCCTTCTTGAAAAATCTGTTCTTACCGACCGATTGGCACGCTGGCAAAGCTTCCTTTCACAGTTCGACATCACTTACATTCAACAGAAAGCTATCAAAGGTTATGCCATCGCCGAACATCTTGCTCACCACCCTCTACCTCGATTTGATCCTGTCAATTCGGAGTTTCCAGATGAGGAACTAATGTCTATTAATCAACCCCACGATCCTATGTGGACGTTACATTTTGATGGAGCTCTAAATTCCCAAGGAAGAGGGATCGGCATGGTTCTTTTAACACCAGAAGGGGTCACCATCCCATTTGCTGCTCAGCTTACTTTCCCTGTCACAAACAACATAGCTGAGTATGAGGCTCTTTTGGCCGGTCTTCAAACCGCTCATAGATATGGTGTTACCCAATTACGAATTGTTGGTGATAGTCAGCTCATTCTACGCCAGGTGCTTGTCAAGTGCCGCACTATCAATCCTAAACTCAAGCCCTACCAGGAACTTGCTTCAGCTTATGCCAAACTCTTTACCAAGTTAATCTTCATTCATGTTCCTCGAAGCCAGAGCATCCTAGCTGATGCTCTTGCCTCTTTGGCCTCTGCTCTAGTCTTCCCTCCCGAGCGTGATTTTCATGTTCCTCTCATTCATCAGCGTGACACTCCAGCTATTAAGGATCGTGCATTCCTCGATATTAGGGACAAGGTGCTCGAGAAGGTCAGGCAGAGTGAAGCTCTTAAAGGTAAAGAGGTCATGCTATTGGATTGGCAAGAAGAATTGGCTGATGAAGAGAAACCTTGGTATTATGAGATTGCCAGATATTGCAATGATCAGTCCTATCCCGAGGAGGCCACAGCAGAAGAGAAGAAAGCAATTAGAAGAGTGGCTCAACGGTATATTTTGGTTGGAGGTGTGCTCTATAGAAGAGGGCTCACAGGTGTGTTATTAAGATGCCTCGACGACGATGAATCTTGGAAAGTTGTGGAAGAGGCGCATTCAGGAGTGTGTGGTGGTCATGTGAACAGCCAGATGCTAGCTAAGAAGATCCTTAGGCTAGGTTTCTATTGGCCAACTCTTGAAGAGGATTGCTCCATTTATGTTCGAAGGTGTGTTAAGTGCCAACTGCACGCCGACAAAATTCATTCTCCTGCTTCTTCACTCCATCCTATGTCCTCCCCATGGCCTATCTCCATGTGGGCTTTTGATATCATTGGACCTCTTGGTGATTCGAACCTCCTGACCAAGCAAAAGTCGTTCATCCTGACGGCAACGGAATACAACACCAAGTGGGCGGAAGCTGAAGCATTCGTGGAGATCAAAGCATCAACTGTCTGCAAGTTCATAATGAAGAACATCATCGCAAGGTTTGGCATCCCGAATACCATCGTCACCGACAATGGACCTCAGTTCATCTCTCAAGAGCTCAAGGATCTCTACAACAGGTATAACATTGCATTGCATCATTCTTCTCCCTATTATCCGCAGGGCAATGGCCAGGCAGAGGCCACTAATAAAACTTTAATCAAAATCGTTAAAAAGACGTGTGAGGCTAATAAATTTTCGGATTGGCCAGACAAGCTGGTTGAAGCTCTCTGGGCCTATCGCACTTCCATTCGTACCCCTACTGGGCACACCCCTTTCGCCCTTACTTATGGAATGGAGGCGGTAGTCCCTTATGAGATTCTCATTCCATCTCTGCGAGTACAATTGGACAAGGAACTCTCTATTGATGAGCGTCGTGATTCACTCCTTGCCCAGTTGGAACTCCTAGATGAGAAGCGTCTGGTCGCCGCTGAGCATGCGCGCGTTTATCAAAACAGGCTGTCACGTTTTTATCAAAAGAAAGTAATTGAGAGAAAATTCAAAGTCGGTAAGATGGTAATCAAGAGAATCTTCGTAAAACCTGGTGGGCCCCGTTCAAAACTCCAACCAAACTGGGAAGGACCATTTGTTATAAAAGATGTTTATCCTGGCAATGCTTATAAATTGATTAATGCTGAAGGGCAAGAGCTAACTCATCCTTGGAATGGTCTGTACCTTAAGAAATAATATCCCTAATTCAAAATCTAAAAAAAATAGAAATTTTCAAAATCAAACAAAACAAAATAAAAATTTTCAAAATCTCTCCAAAAAAATAGAAATGTTCTAAAATCCAAAAAAAATAAGAAATTCTCCAAAAAGAATGAAAATTTTCAAGATGGTTGCCATCGTTGCAAGGACGCAAGGTCTGAAAGGTTAAAATTCGGTATTCATTCATCAGTTTTGTTAACTCAAAATGGGGTCGACATCCACACACACTACACGCTTACCCTTGAACTCAAGCGGTGCAAAATCCGATGGAAAGTCAAAACCTGACTAAAGGTGAAGACAATACCCATTCTTTTCCTCTTCGGCCCATAAGGGAGGAAGGAAGGTCTCGGGGTAGACCCGCCAAGCTTATCCGTCGCCCTAGTAGGTGGAAGTCAGGGCCCAAAAGGGAATAAAATGCCACTAAAGCCCAAGTACAATTAGGTTTATTTTCATCAATGCAAATCAGTTCCGAAGTGAAAGTCAAATCATGAAAGAAAAGCATGACAAGAGGGCAAAGTCCCTGCAAGGAAAACCTTGGGCGTATGCATGCATATATAAAAGAGGCAAAAGGCAATAAAATTTCCCTATGCCAAAGATCGAACCCCAACAGGCATAGGGTAGGGGAGGTAGTTTTACCTTGAGCTTTTCAGAATCCCTTATGGGCTTCCTTATATTTTCTTCCATCTCTTTCTTGGTGGTAAGTCATAAACCAGCAGAATGGTCGAGACTGACCTAGGAGATTGCACCGGGCGAGATCTTGTGTATAAGTTTAACCACAGGCACGTCGACCCCCCTTTTAATTAATCAAGAAAGGTCAATGAATCCTCAATGATGACCATGTAGGACCCAGTGCCCTAGTAGCTTTGTCAACCTAATGCTGAAAACAAGAAAATTAACGCCTTTGAATAAGGCGCCTTTTCTGAAATTAACGCCTGAGAAGAAGGTCGTCTTTTTTTTAAATAACGCCCTTGTGTGGGCTGTCTTTTCAACAAATTCAAAAACGTTTTCAAATTCACGCCGTCACCTAGGGCGTCTTTTGTTTGAACAACGACCTAATCTAAGGCACGTCTTTTGAAAAATAAAAGAAAAAAAATTAAATATAAAAGGAAAAGAAAAGAAAAGAGGAAATGGGGTTTATTCTTCATGTGCGTGCTTGCATTATTGCATAGGGCATCTTGATTATTGTTTGCATACGTGTGCTTGCGTGTTGCATCTCCCTTTATTGGTTATTTCATTTGCCTTATTTGATTAAAGGCTTGGCCCCTTGACCCGCTATCAAGGTCAAAGTAAAACATCCCTTGCTTATTGAGCAAGGGGCCAAGTCAAACAGATGAATTAACATGTTTATTCAAGTGTGAACCACAGCTGCAGGTACATGGCAAAGTAAAGTAAAGTAAAGAACGTGGAAAAGAAGCAAAATACATAACCACTCGTGATCATATTTTGGTTAAGCACTTATGATCATATTTTTCTTTGCTTTGAGAGAACTAATGAGTTTTTCAAGTGCAGAAGATTGCAGGTTCGAGGAGCATGGGTCACTCGTGGAAGTAACATCATTCTATTTCTTGTATTTCTTTCTTGTGAGCATTGTTACTATATGGTATCTACGCTATTATAGCATATCAAGGATCTTGTGGTTCTGATGAACCTGGAATTTGAGTTCCCCTACATCAAAAATGGTGATAATTCCAGGAGAGTCTTGATCGCACGGATAGGCCGTTGAGTCATTAAAGGTTTGGGACGATGGTTCCACTTTCTGAGTTGATGCGTGGACAAACGGGTTTCGGCTTAGTATCAGCTCAAGATCTAGATTCTTGACCAAATCTAGATGGCTTAGCAATATTATCCTTGATTATTTTATATTTTTAGTTTGTTTTATCTTTTCCTTTTAGCCCAGCATGCATCATATAGAACTTTAAGCTTCATGCTGAAAATCTTCATATTATGGCAATAATGAAGGTCACTCGCTCTTGATTGAGTTGACATAAGATATTTCACTCCAAATTGAGTACTTTATTCTCTCTGAAGCCACTCAGGCTATTTCCTTGAAACTGTTCCTTTGCTGGATCTTCATCTCAATTCCTTTTATTTTTCTACAAATCCATCTTGGTTGTAGCACGGCCACATTGGCTGGTAACCGCTCTCCAATGGTGTCTCCCTGTCGTGCCCACGTGCACATTTCATTTACTTAGTTTAGTCTCCTTTATCTAGCAAATCGATGCTTCCTTGGAATCACCTAGAGTTGTTTCACTTTGAATCTTGGAAAGATTTCAATGCTTAGTGTCTGAGGCGTGTCACATCACACCTTGGCATCTACTTATCAGTTCGCTCCATTTCATTCCACTTCGTTTCACTTTCACCTTCATTATGTCTCACTCCCTTGCAAAGCAGACGCCAAGGCGGGGCAACTGTAGACACGCCAAAATTGACGCTTTGTTGATCAAATCTCATGTCACTATGTTAACGCCCCCAAGTGAACTTCAATATTTCTATAATATAAAGTTTTTCTATTTTTTCTTGGGTTTTTGGTGATTAACGACTTAAATAAGGGCGTGTTTTAAATAGCGACCTAATCTGGGACGTGTTCTTAAGAAAGGACGACCACAGGGAAGGGCGTCAATTCCTGGTGTTTTACGAGTCCCACCCTGATTGAAATCAATGATTAACGTCCTTCCCTAGGGCGTGTTTTTGTTTAACGCCTTTGCTTCAGGCGTCTTTTCACAATTTCCAAATAAAGAAGGCTTTTATTACCAAAATTTAATCCAGGAAGTGACGCCTTGATCCTGGTCGTGTTTTGAATTAACGCCCTTGAGCAGGTCGTCAATTCTGAATTGACGCCCTTCGGTAGGTCGTGTCTCACCCTTTCGTGTCCTGCTTAAACTCGCCTTTCCTGAAGAGTTCCCTACCTTTCTTGGTCACCTTGCTCGATCTGGGAACTAGAGTCCTTGCCGTTAACGACCACTGCCTATTCTTATCTTCCCAAATATGTGTTTATCTGTGTTTTCTACCCTATAAAAGAGTCCCCTGGTTGATCTCGCGCGAGGTTAGAAGCAGAGCTGTGGTTGTCACAGAGGTTTACGGGTGCTGGCGATTGAGATTGAGAGATTGATTTCTCTTCTGCTTCCACCTGCTGCCACATCCGAAGCAAAGTTTCTTCCCTTTACTGTTTACAGGAACAGCAGGGATCTTTTCTTCTCTCCATTATTGTCTGTTCATCTCATCATCGTATAGCCTCTTCCTTGCATTAGTTTTTATTGCATATCTCCTCTCCCTAATCCTCTAGGGGTTTTAAAACAAACAAAAGGTGCACGCTTTATGCTCTTCTTTCATCACCATCTTTCATCTTGGGATTGATACTACACTCATATTTGGCTGATCTCTTTTCCTTTTACTTATTTGTTCTTTGTTTAAGGGTAATCAAAGAGGAAGACCCCCTTCATCGGTCGGCCGATAGAAGGTGGAGGAAGGAACCCACATCCATCCCGCATCCTATTATCACCAGGTATTCGCGATCATCTTTTCTTCTTATTGAGGTAACCCCTCTGGCGATCACTCTCCTTAGTAGCACCACGTGCTCTTTTACTCCCTTTTTCATTATTCTTCTTATTGCTTATGCTTATTATTATTTTTTATCTTAAAAGTGGATTATTTTCCATGATTCACAACGAGGTTCATCTTATTGCTCGCATGAATCCTAGCAAGTTTCTCCTTGAAAAATATGTTCTCACTGACCGATTAGCACGATGGCAAAGCTTCCTTTCTCAGTTCAATATCATCTACATTCAGCAAAAAGTAATTAAAAGCTATGCCATAGCAGAACATCTTGCTCATCACCCTCTCCCTAGGTTTGACCCTGTTCGCTTGGAGTTTCCAGATGAGGAACTAATGTTCGTCAATCAGTCCGATTCGATGTGGACGTTACATTTTGATGGAGCTCGAAATTCACAAGGAAAGGGGATCGGCATTGTTCTCCTATCACCTGAGGGTATCACAATTCCGCTTGCATCTCAGCTCGCATTTCCAGTTACAAATAACATAGCCGAGTATGAGGCTCTTCTGGTCGGCCTGCAGGCCGCTCATCAATTCGGTGTTACCCAATTACGGATTGTAGGTGATAGTCAGCTTATTCTTTGCCAAGTGCTTACCAAATGTTGCACGCTCAATCCTAAGCTTAAACCCTATCAGGAACTAGCTTCTGCTTATGCCAAGCTTTTCTCCAAACTAATCTTCGTCCATGTTCCTCGAGATCAGAACATTCTAGCTGATGCTCTTGCTTCTCTTGCATCCTCTTTGGTTTTCCTTCGCGAAAGGGACTTCCATTCAATCATTGTTCACAAGCGTCTCACTCTTGCTATTAAAGATCCAGCGTTCCTTAGTATTAAGGAGGAGATGCTCAAGAAGGTTAAGGAAGGTGGAATCATTGAGAACAAGGAGATTATGTTATGAGATCTAGAAGAAGAGTTGGATGATGAAGAGAAGCAGTGGTATTACGAAATTGCTAAGTATTGCCAAGATCAATCTTATCTTGAAGAGGTCACGGCTGAAGAGAAGAAAGCCATTAGAAGAGTTGCTCAGAGATACACCCTGGTTGGAGGTATGCTCTATAGAAGAGGTCTCTCTAGAATTTTGCTTAGGTGCCTTGACGATGATGAATCTTGGAAGGTCGTGGAAGAGGCGCATTCAGGAGTATGTGGTGGTCATGTCAATAGCCAGATGCTAGCTAAGAAAATCCTTACATTAGGCTTCTATTGGCCCACTCTAGAAGAGGACTGTTCTATCTATGTTCGAAGGTGTGTCAAGTGTCAACTGCACACTCATAAAATTTATTCTCCTACTTCTTCACTCCATCCTATATCTTCCCCATGACCTTTCTCCATGTAAGCTTTTGATATCATTGGACCTCTTGGTGATTCAAACCTCCTCACAAAATTGAAATCATTTATACTCACGGCCACGGAGTACTTCACCAAGTGGGCGGAAGCAGAAGCGTACGCAGAGATCAAAGCGTCAACCATCTACAAGTTCATAATGAAGAATATCATTGCAAGATTCGGCATCCCAAGTACCATCGCCACCGACAATGGGCCACAATTCATCTTTCAAGAGCTTCAGGACCTCTACAACAGGTATAACATTGCATTGCATCATTCATCTCTTTATTATCCGCAGGGCAATGGCCAAGCAGAGGCAACAAACAAAATTTTGATCAAAATCATCAAGAAAACATGTGAGGCTAATAAATTCACGGATTGGCTGGAGAAGCTAGTGGAAGCTCTTTGGGCCTACCGCACTTCCATTCGTACTCCTACTGGGTAAACTCCTTTTACCCTTACTTATGGAATGGAGGCGGTGGTCCCTTATGAGATTCTTATCCCCTCTCTTAGAGTACAATTGGACAAGGATTTCTCTATTGACGAACACCATGAATCTCTCCTTGCTCAGTTGGAACTTTTGGATGAGAAACGTCTGGCCGCTGCTGAGCATACGTGCGTTTATCAAAACAGGCTTTCGCGTTTTTATCAAAAGAAAGTAATCGAGAGAAGATCTAAAGTCGGAGAAATGGTAATCAAAAGAATTTTTGTAAAACCAGGTGGACCTCGTTCAAAACTCCAACCAAATTAGGTAGGGCCTTACGTAATAAAAGAAGCTTATCCTGGCAATGCTTATAAACTGGTTAACGCCGAAGGGGAAGAACTATCTCACCCTTGGAATGGTCTATATCTGAAAAAGTATTACCCTTAAGTCTAAATATAAAAAAATAAAAAAGAAGGAAAAAGAAAAGAAAAAAAGAGGAAAAAAGAGGGAAAAAATGAAATGAAAAAGAAAAAAAGAAAAAGAAGAAAAAAAAGGAAAAATGAAAATTACAGGCCAGCATGGTGCATAGGTCGCGGAACCTGAAAAATTAAAACCCCTAACTCATTCTTCAGTCTTGATGGTTTAACTTGGGGTCAATACCTGCACATACTACACACTTTACTCTTAAATTCAAGCGGCTCAAAATTTGAGGAAAGTCAGAGCCAAACTAAGAGTGTAAAACTTTACCTATTCTCTTCCCTTCGGTTCACGAGAGGGAGTATCAGTCAAGGAATGCTAACCAAACCTACCCGCCGCCCTAGTAGGTGGAAGTCAGGGCTCAAAAGGGAACAATACTATAAAGCCCAAGTACAATTAGGTTTTTATTTGTTTAAAAGAAAAGAAAAAAAAGAAGTGTAAAGTTACCAAAGAAAAGCATGATAAGAGGGCAAAGTTCCCACAGGGAAAACCCTGGTCGTAAGCATGCATGAATAAGGGCAAAATGCAATAAAAATTTCCCTATGCCGAAGACCAAACCCCAACAGGCACTGGAGTAGGGGAGGGAAGCTTCCTAGATCTTTGAAACCTCTCGTGAGCTTCCTCAATTTGATTCTTCATCCCCCCTTTATGGTATGTTATAAACTCAAGGGAGGGCAAAGACCGACTAAGAATGATGGGTCGCAAGAGGATATGAGTAAAAATATAAGTCATCAAGCACGTTGACCTTTTGTTAAATCATTTAAGAATGGTAAATGAATTTAGGATGGTGATTGTGTAAGGATTCAAGACTCTTCGGTGCCATGTTAAGTCTCACAAACAAAAAAATGTTTTATAATTAACGCCTTCTTTCGGGACGTCATTTACATAATTAGTGTCAGTCAACATGTCATCATTTTCAAAACAAATAAAACTAATAAATAATAAATTTTCAATTCGCACCCTCTTGTAGGGGTGTCATTTATTTGATTCACAGCGTTGTGTATGTCATCATTTTGAATAGAAAATAAAAAGAAAAAATGATTTTCTAATCAACGCCCGTGCGCGTGGGCGTCAATTAACAGTTTTTGTGGAGTCGTCATTTAAAACAAAAGAGAAAATGGAAAAGAAAAAAGAAGAAAAGAAGAAAAGAATGAAAAGAGAGAAATTTCTTGAAGAAGTCCACTGCTCTTCCTTTTGCCATGTCATTTGTTTGGTTGCATTATTGTGTGGGCATTCTTTTATTTCAAGTTTGCATTTGCTTGTTTGCATGTTGCATTTCTCCTATATCTTTGTTATTTGCCTTGGTTAATTAAAGGCTTGGCCCCTTGACCCGTCGTCAAGGTCAAATAGTGACAACCCCTTGCTTATTTGAGTAAGGGGTCAAGTCGAACGGATGAATTAATCTGTTTGTTTAAGTGTGAACTACATGCACAGGGCAAGGAAGAAAAGAAAAGAAAGAAAAGTACACGAGTGCTCAAGTCAACAAACTCAAGTAACATCAAAATCTCATATATATATATATATATATATATATATATATATATCTGAGTACAAGACATGCAGGTGGAGGAGTACAAGTCTCTTTAGCTCTCGCCTCCACCCTCCTCTCTCCTGCTCTCTACCTCACCCTCGTCCTGGTGACGAGCCTGTGGAGGGGGCATGGACCCCCAGGAAGAGGCTGGAGCTCGAGCCTGCTCCTCTGCCTTGTTCCTCTGCCGGGTCGAGGAACTGGCTAGGTACGTCATGCTGGCGAACGCGCTGGAGTGTCCCGCAGCTCGCGCCCACTCTCGACCTCTCTGGAGGCTCTCCTCTATCACTCGTAGCCGCTCCTGTACAACGGCTAGCTGTGCTCTCAGATCCGCAAGCTCGCGCTCGCGTGCTGTCTTCTCCTCCCTCCACTCCTTTCTCTCGCGGATCTGCTCCTCTCACTCTCGGGCACGCTCCTCCCTCTGCCCCTCTCTCTCGGATCCGCTCCTCCCTCTCTCGGGTGTGCTCCCTCCGCTCCACCTTGAGGTGGATCCTTAGATCAGTCACGTCCCTGGGTAGATCCTCTCGCCACCTCAGCTCCTCCTGAAGCTCCGCGACTCGCTGCTCGCGAATGGCAAGCTTGGTGCCAACTAGAGCAGCCCGAGTAAGCGCGTCTTGTAGCTCTGCGGTCTGCATCATTTCAATTAAGTATCAGCTTCATATTCAATTTCATAAGCATTTGAAATAATTTATGCTTGACTTACCTGTGCTGTGAGATCGTGCTCCATCATCTCGGCCCGCGCAACTGCTCCTGCGAGCTGCACCTCTAGGGTAGTGGCCTCTGTACTCGGCCCCCTCGAGCTGGAAGCCCCTCCTGCACCTACTGCCGCCGATCCCTGCTGGGCACGCTGCATTCATTAAGATTGTCAGTGGCTAATCATCAATAATTCAGGAATCATTTGCATATAGAGAATGGCACTCACCAAAGTCTCCAGATCTGCCCGTGTGGCTACAAGCTGGGCCTCCAAGCTGTGAAGATGGACCTGCATGTCCATCGCCGCCACATCACGTGCATCCTGCATTCATTACATATTAGTTTCATAATAGACATATATCATTTACAGAAAAAGAAAAGAAAATGCATTCATACATACCCCTGTGACCCTCATATGGGGTCAGTCGGCGTAAACCTCCCAGTAGCGCCGGAGGTACTCTGAACTATCTGCCGCCTGTGAAGTGACCCATGTCTTACCGCGCTGCCAGTCGGCGTACTGGTCCGCGAACTGGATCCTCCTATCGGTCGCCTTTGTGCGTCCGCGGGTCTTTCATCCAATCCCGTGGGGCTCTCCAACCTCGACCCACTCCTGGTGCAGGCCGAGGGTCCTCATCGCCAGCCTAAGCCGTAACGGCTCGATCTCGTTCAGGCAATGAACCCAAAGCTCACGCCCAAAGCGAGGTTGGCCCGCTATGACCCAAGGCTGACCCTCCTCGGTCATACCCTGCTAGGGCCTCCAAACCACCTGCATATATCATGTCATCATATATCATTCATATGCATATCATTTCATCATACTTTAGAAAGCAGGAAAATAAAAAGAAAATTGCATCATATTTAACACGCGTACCAGTGAGACGGGGTAGTCATGGAACTCCCGCCGAAGAACACGCAACTCGTAGGCGTGTGGCGCTCCAGTCACAAGCGGCAACCACCGTCGTGCTAGTGGGAAGGCCCCCTCGTCTCCAGGTCGGGGATCGGCACGGCCCATCGGCATGTATAAGTGGCTCACACCTACATCCATCAATTGCATTAGTAAACTTTCATATGCATAATCATAAGCTTTTAAATAGATAAAAGGACATGCATACCTGAAGAAAAGGTGAGAAGCCACTGACCGTTGTCTCTCGGCATGTCCTTGTGGACAAATCGGCCATCAGGTGCGCCAGCAGGGCGGCTCCCCACGCGTACCTCCCTACTCCCTCCAGGTCCTCGAGGATGCCCAAGAATCTGCAGTTGATGATATCCCCCTTCGTGCTCAACAGTAGGCTCCCGAGCATCAAGAATAGAAATCTCCTCAAATCTCGGTCCACCCGCTCCCTCTGAGCCGGGTCTTGGCAGTAGGCAGCCCGGGCTCTCCCAATCAATCTCTGCGAAAACTACTCTAGGGACTCCTCTGTCACGCCCCGACGCGGAATATCGAGGGCGCGACGAGTCGTAAACACACGTGTCGATCAGAGCATGTACAATTTTGTTTCTAAAGTCAGAAATGAACGGGAAAATAAAACTTTTATTCCATCAAAATAAAGTTTACATCACTAATTCATAAGCCATAAAGGTAATTACAAACTTCCAATCCCAAAGTACATCATTCTTGTAAAAACACTAATGATCTACATAAACCTAGGTAAAAAGGAAAATCACTCTCTCACTCTTGTCCATTCTCTTGTACATTTTCATTTCCTGCAACAATTAACCAAAACGTAGGGTGAGCTAAAAGTTCAGTAGGATTTTATATCTCTATGAACCAGGCAATCTTTAAGTGTTAACAATTTAAACAATTTTCTAACTTGTATCGGGAAGTGTATAAACATGAATGGAATTTCCAAGCAATTGAGATAATATGATATGAAGATGAATTTCTAAGTAATGACTTTGAACAAGTAAAGAATTTCATGTAATTGGCCATTTTCACGCAAGTCAAGTAATTCATGTAATTTTCAAGTAAACAAGTAATAAGTAAACAAGTACGAATAGTGGAATGCCGTATCAAGTAAATCTATCATGCACTTCGGTGCAATGCCACACCGTTGGTCAATCAACTCCCATGGGCACAAGTACTTTCGGGCGCTCCCCCCAAGACCAGACCGGGCCCTATTTAATACCAGACATTGAGTCATATGGATCCGAAGATCCCAAGTACGTTTAGACATCCACTTTAATGTATATGGCCAATTATTTTCAAGAATATGTTGTTTGTAATAAGCACAGATTTGACAATATTTCAGAAGTTGTAAGAAAAGTAGATAACATTTTAAGGCATCATGTTTAACGACATTAAGTCGTGGGGTTCAAAAATGAACGGTAAGTAGGAAGAAAATTTAAGATAGTAATTTTATTTAGAATTAAAATATCTTAGCTTAATCTTAGAATCATAAAACATCAATTTTTAATAAAGAACATTTTTTAGTAAGGAATATATATATACTTAGGAATAAAAATCATGAGTTTAGACATTATCCTTTAATAATACATTAACAACCCATATGATAAGAAAATAGAATTTTCATGCTGAAAGTAGTTTTTATACATCAATAAGATAGAAAATAGCTTTCTACATTCTGAAATAATTTTCAACATTAATAGGGTATGGAATAGAATTAGTTATAGGCTGAAAAGATGTTTCTGTCTGTGAACGCGCTATAGCTCAGGGTCGCGTTCATTACAGTGTATAAAAATATAGTATATATATTTAAAATAGCATATTTTGATCATCAAAATTTTTGGGAAAATTTTATGAACGCGTTATAGGTAACTAGCGCGTTCTTCATGAACGCGCTATAGGAGACTAGCGCGTTCAAGAACAGATGTATACATTGAAATTTTTTGAAAACTTAATTGAAATACATAGATTCTGTATAAACCATAATAGATATAGACTCCTAATACATATATAAACACTTTAGGTATTATATATATATTTTAGAAATATTATACTTTTGACCCTTGGTCATCCGAGTGTAAAAGTATGAACGCGCTATACCTGACTAGCGCGTTCATGAAGAACGTGCTATACCAGGCTAGCGCGTTCATGAAGAGGTAAATACTTTATATTATTTTGAAAACTAGATAAAAAGATGAGGTTCCAAGGAATCATACTATATATATCATCTTACATATATATATACATGCCTTATATACATTTATAAACATACTAGAAGTATTATTTTTTGATCCCTGATCATCCGGGGTCAAATACATGCCTTTAATACATTTATAAACATACTAGAAGTATTATTTTTTGATCCCTGATCATCCGGGGTCAAAGGTATGAACGTGCTATAGGAGGCTAGCGCGTTCATGATGAACGTGCTATAGGAGACTAGCGCGTTCATGAACAGGTATAGATTTCATATTATTTTGAAAACTATGTAACAATATGGGGTTCCAATGAATTATACTATATATATAACATCTTATATATAACTAAAAACCTTATATACCTTTAAAATATACTATAAATATTATTTTTTTGATCCCTGATCATCCTGGGTCAAAGGTATGAACGTGCTATAGGAGGCTAGCGCGTTCATGATGAACGCGCTAGGGATATATAGCGCGATCATGAAAGTGTTTTATATTATTAAATATTTAAATTTGAACATTTGTAGAAAGAGATGGGGTGTATATGAACGCGCTATATCGGGCTGGCGCGTTAAGAACGCGCTCCTGAAGAGCAGCGCCTTAAGATTTCGAAAACGGAACTGAAATACCCCTTGGTAAAATGATCATAACTTACTCATTTCTCAATGGAATTTAACAATTGAGCTATCAATGGAAAGAGGGCAGAAAAATGAACAAGATAGCATGCATTGATTAGAGTTTAGCCTGAGAGACACCTACCTTTAGACGGATCTAAAGAAATATCCCCAAATATAAGAAAACCCTTTGATCTTCCAAATCCTTCTTCAAATCTTCACGAATCTTTGCAACAGCATAGATTTAACTTACAGGGATGGTTTAAGGGTCGAATGGGGTTCTATTTATAGCCAAAACTTGGCCAAATTTGTCAAGATTCCTTGCCTAATTTTACCTAACCCATTAACTCCGAATTAGAAGAAAAATATAATTTCTCCTCTTAATCTAGACCATCTTAGGTGTGAAAACAATGTAATTTTGGCTAGTCCAAGGTGGGCTGTTAGGTAAGGGTTGATTCTTGAGTCAATCTTCTAGAAATGGGGTTATTTTAATCCATTAAATATCATATTAAACACATGTTACGAATTTAAGGTTAATTTAACCTTTATTGAATCCTTTAACCATTAATTCAGCCCATTATGGATTATCCAATGGGCCAATTGTAATCCTAATCCATTACATGGACTTTTATTGGGCTTACTATGATTTATCTAAGGTTTAAAGCATTTAATATCTATTTACTTCTAGTTAATTCAAGTAAATTCAATAAACTAATTTATTTCATATAGTAAAAATGTAATTTAATGATTTCATGAAAATTTTAATTACATAATGAAATTGAAAATTTTATTTCTCATTTTTAATTATCGGGTTTCTACATCTTCCCCCACTTAAAAGAATTTGGTCCTCCAAATTCACATTATACATCTAAAATTCAAAAATTCGAGTAGAAAGGTCGAATTTCTAACCTGAGATTAAATCCGGGTATTTCTTCTTGATGGATTCTTCCAATTCCCAGGTTGCTTCCTCGAATCCACGCTTGCTCCATTGGACTTTCACCATCGGTATGGCCCGATTTCTCAGTTGGTGTAATTTCCGATCCAGTATCTTGATCGATATTTCTTCATAAGATAAGTCCTTTTGGAGTTTCAATTCTTCAAATCGAATCACATGTGAAGGATCATAGACATATTTCCTTAGCATGGATACATGGAATACGTCATGTACATCGGCCAGTTGGGGAGGTAAGGCCAGCTTGTATGCTACCTCGCCAATTCTCTCCAGAATCTCGAAAGGGCCGATAAATCTCGGACTTAGCTTTCCTTTGATGCCAAATCTTCTAATTCCACGGGTGGGTGAGATCTTTAAGAAGACATGCTCCCCCACTTGGAATTCAAGGTCTCTCCTCCGATTATCGGCGTAGCTCTTTTGCCTTGATTGGGCGACTTTTAGCCTTTCTTGTATTAACTGGATTTTGTCGGTTGTGTCTTGTACAATGTCGGGACCAAGCAATCCCTTGTTACCAACCTCGCTCCAGCATAGAGGCGATCTGCAACTTCGGCCATAAAGTGCTTCGAACGATGCCATTTGAATACTCGACTAATAGCTATTGTTATAAGCGAACTCAGTCAGCGGTAAGTGTTCATGCCAACTACCACCGAAGTCAATCATGCAGGCTCTCAACATATCTTCAATAATTTGATTCGTCCTCTCGGTTTGTCCATCCGTCTGAGGGTGAAAAGCCGTACTAAACCTTAGTCTAGTACCCATAGACGATTGTAAACCCTTCTAGAAATGAGAGGGGAATCTCGGATCTCGGTCTGAAATAATAGAGCTTGGAATACCGTGCAGCCTTACGATCTCCTTGATATATAAGGCGGCTAGAACATCCACGGTCCATTTAATCTTGATAGGTAAGAAGTGAGCAGACTTGGTTAACCGGTCCACAATTACCCATATAGCATCGAAACCACTTCGGGTTTTCGGTAATCCAACAATGAAGTCCATACCGATACTATCCCATTTCCATTCTGGTATTTCGAGAGGCTTGAGTTTACCAGCCGGTTTGAGGTGCTCGGCTTTAACTTGTTGACATACCAAGCATCGACTTACGAACTCGGTTACCTCTCTCTTCATATTCGGCCACCAGAATGTTCTCTTGAGGTCTTGGTACATTTTTGTAGCACCGGGGTGAATAGTGTACCTTGACCGATGTGCTTCCTATAGGATTTTACCCTTGATAGTAGAACAATCGGGTATACAAGTTCTTCCTTTGAATAATAGCCTTCCATCATTAGCTAAAAGGAAATCCGGTCGTTGATCTAATTTGTCTTTAATTTCCACGATCAACGGATCATCAACTTGCCGTTCCTTGATTTCCGAGAGTAACTCGGGTTGGAGTTGAATATTTTCAATAAAGACTCCGTCTTCCTTCTCCTCTATATTGAGGTTTAAGTTGGCCATTTCTTCAAGTATATGCCATTCTTTAACCATCATGCTCGATAATAAAGCCATCGACTTCCTGCTAAGTGCATCAGCTACGTCATTGCCTTTTCCGGGATGATATTGTATAGAGAAATCAAAATCCTTTAAATATTCCAACCACCGTCTTTGTCTCATATTGAGCTCTTGTGATCAAAATACACCGTAAAGGCTTCGCCATAGAGGTAATGTCGCCAGATCTTCAAAGCAAAGACCACAGCTGCCAGTTCTAGGTCATGTACGGGATAATTTTCCTCATGCTTCTTCAATTGCCATGAGGAATAAGCTATGACCTTGCCATGTTCCATTAATACGCAACCTAGGCCAATTCCAGATGCATCAGCATATACTTCAAATCCTCCTCCTTCCGTAGGTAATGTGAGAATAGGAGCAGTCGTCAGACAATCCTTTAAAGTTTGAAAGTTTTTCTCGCATTCCTCGGACCAGATAAAAGGATTCTCCTTCCTTGTCAATCTTGTTAAAGATACTGCGATCTTTGAGAAATCCTTGATAAATCTTCGATAATATCCAGCCAATCCCAAAAAGCTTCAGATTTCCGTCACACTAGTAGGTCTTTCCCAGTTCTTTACAGCCTTGACCTTTGAAGGATCGACGGCGATACTGTTTCAGAAAATTATGTGACCGAGAAAAGAAACTTCCTCCAACCAAAAATCACACTTGCTTAATTTGGCATAAAGCTTGTGATCTCTTAATAATTGAAGGGCCTTCTTGAGATGTTCTTCATGTTCTTCCTTGGACTTGGAGTAGATCAAAATGTCGTCGATGAATACAACCACAAATTGATCGAGGTACGGCCTGAATACGTTGTTCATCAATTGCAGAAATGCGGCAGGCGCATTTGTTAAGCCGAAAGGCATAATGGTGAACTCATAATGACCATACCGACTTCGGAATGCCGTCTTGTGAATATCACTTTCCTTGATCTTCAATTGATGATAACCAGATCGAAGGTCGATCTTTGAGAAATATCGAGCTCCAGGAATCTGGTCGAATAATTCATCAATCCTCGGTAAAGGATATTTGTTCTTGATGGTGAGTTGATTCAATTGCCGATAATCAACACATAGTCTCATCGAACCATCTTTCTTCTTGACAAATAAGACTGGGGCTCCCCAAGGTGAAGTACTTGGTCGGATAAACCCCTTCTCCAGTAATTTTAATAATTGATCCTTTAATTCTTTCATTTCCACGGCAGACATCCGATATGGAGCTTTAGAAACTGGTGTCGCTCCTGGAATTAAATAAATAGAGAAAATCACTTCTCTTTCGGGTGGAATACCAGGCAACTCGTCCGGAAATACATCAGAATAATCCCGAACGATAGGAATGTCCTTTAGAATGGGTTCTGTGTGCTCGGTCATAGTGATAGAAACTAAGAAACCGACACAACCCTTCCTTAATAATTTCTCGGCTTTGAGGGCCGAAATGAGAGATATGTGTCTAGAATGCCTGATGCCAGAAAATAGAAGGTCGGGGTAACCCATAAAAGTTACCGTACCCAACTTGTAATTGACACTAGCTCCATGTGTAGATAGCCAGTCGGCACCGAAAATAACATCATATCCTTCCATCTCCATGCATACCAAATCAGCGGGTAAGTTATAACCACTAATTAGAATTTCACTATCAGGATAGAAGTGTTTAATCTCCATTCCCGTTCCAATAGGGGTAGTAATAGTGAGTGTAGAATCTAATGGAACAGGCTTCATAGGTAAAAGACCAGCAAATCTTCTAGATATAAATGAATGCGTAGCTCCGGTGTCAAATAAGACAGAGGCAGGCTTGGCGTATATGAAAAGAGTACCTTCCACGATGCCTCCTTCCTCGGTAGGTTCCGTACCCATAAGGGCTTGAAGTCTTCCTAGCTTCTTGGCAATAATAGGAAGTTTTGCCGGTGATGGAGCTTGCTCGTTGAGAAGAGGGTAATTCGGGATCCTATGCTCCCGACTCCCGCATCGAAGACATGCACCGAGCTTTCTCCAACATTCCTTGACTTTATGTCCGGGCTTCTTGCAGTATTTGCATAATTCCTTTGATGTTGCCGATATAGGGACAATTTGCTTGTCGAATGTCCTCGGCTTCTTGTCCCATTAAAAATTACGTCCACCTTTGTTGAAATTACGCCCGTCCTTGATGAAGTTATGCCTGTCATTGGGCCTTTTCTTCCCGAAGGAAGGTTTGAAACTTCCGGACCCAGTAACTTGCTCTCTCTTGGCTTCTCTTCCTCGGATGCGATCCGATAACTCCGTTGCATCTTCTAGGAGTTGTGCTCTCCGTACCATATCAGAATATGATTGAATATCCATCGGGGCGAGTTGAGTAATATATTGTGGCTTAAGGCCATTAAGAAATCTCTGTGCCTTCATTTTGTCAGTACCCACGAGATGTGGAGCGTACCGAGATAACCTCAAAAATTATGCTTCATATTCCGCAACTGATAAACCCCTTTGCTTTAAGGCGGCAAATTCAGTGGCCTTCCTTTCTTGTACTCGATCGGAGAAGTATTTGCTATTGAAGTGTTCCACGAACTCTTCCCATAGAATTTGGTCGTGCGGTAAAGTAGCTTCGACCGATTCCACCAGGCACGTGCATCCCTTTCCAGTTGGAAAGTAGCAAGTAGGACCTTTTCCTCGTCAGCGCATTGCATGACTCGGAATATCCTCTCGATCTCCTTAATCCAGTGTTCGGCTTCATTCGGATCCGTAGATCCAGCAAACTTGGGAGGGTTCATGCTTCAGAAATTCCTATGCAAATCTCCGGCTCCTCGGTTTGCTCCTCCCTGAGCAACCTGTTGGAGGGCTTGGGTTAAGCCTTGAACAGTGCGCTGCATCTCGCGCCATTGAGCTCTCTCGGCGGCCATTTGCGAGAATTAGCCTGAAACCATAATTTCAAGGTTTATTATTTTTGTTTTGGTATTTATTTTCTGATAATTCCATTTTTCTTAAAACTTAACCCGTGTTTCTACCCTAATCTTACCGGGAAAGTTCAAGATCCATCAAATTTCTAGATATTTATCTAGAACCTATGTTTGAGGGAAAACTATGTTTTAAAAATGAACCTATAATTGTGAAACCTAGGATTTTATGTAACCTAGGCTCTGATACCACAAAGACTGTCACGTCCCGACGCGGAATATCGAGGGCGCGACGAGTCGTAAACACGCGTGTCGATCAGAGCATATACAATTATGTTTCAAAAGTCAGAAATGAACGGGAAAATAATACTTTTATTCCATCAAAATGAAGTTTACATCACTAATTCATAAGCCATAAAGGCAATTACTAACTTCCAATCCCAAAGTACATCATTCTTGTAAAAACACTAATGATCTACATAAACCTAGGTAAAAAGGAAAATCACTCTCTCACTCTTGTCCATTCCCTTGTACATTTTCATTTCCTGCAACAATTAACCAAAACGTAGGGTGAGCTAAAAGCTCAGTAGGATTTTATATCTCTATGAACCAGGTAATCTTTAAGTGTTAACAATTTAAATAATTTTCTAACTTGTATCGGGAAGTGTATAAACATGAATGGAATTTCCACGCAATTGAGATAATATGATATCAAGATGAATTTCCTAGTAATGACTTTGAACAAGTAAAGAATTTCATGTAATTGGCCATTTTCATGCAAGTCAAGTAATTCATGTAATTTTCAAGTAAACAAGTACGAATAGTGGAATGCCGTATCAAGTAAATCTATCATGCACTTCGGTGCAATGCCACACCGTTGGTCAATCAACTCCCATGGGCACAAGTACTTTCGGGCGCTCCCCCCAGGACCAGACCGGGCCCCATTTAATGCCAGACATTGAGTCATATGGATCCGAAGATCCCAAGTACGTTTAGACATCCACTTTAATGTATATGGCCAATGATTTTCAAGAATATGCTGTTTGTAATAAGCACAGATTTGACAAAATTTCAGAAGTTGCAAGAAAAGTAGATAACATTTTAAGGCATCATGTTTAACGACATTAAGTCGTGGGGTTCAAAAATGAACGGTAAGTAGGAAGAAAATTTAAGATAGTAATTTTATTTAGAATTAAAATATCTTAGCTTAATCTTAGAATCATAAAACATCAATTTTTAATAAAGAACAATTTTTAGTAAGGAATATATATATACTTAGGAATAAAAATCATGAGTTTAGACATTGTCCTTTAATAATACATCAACAACCCATATGATAAGAAAATAGAATTTTCATGCTGAAAGTAGTTTTTATACATCAATAAGATAGAAAATAGCTTTCTACATTCTGAAATAATTTTCAACATTAATAGGGTATGGAATAGAATTAGTTATAGGCTGAAAAGATGTTTCTGTCTGTGAACGCGCTATAGCTCAGGGTCGCATTCATTACAGTGTATAAAAATATAGTTTATAATATAGTTTATAATATAGTATATATATTTAAAATAACATATTTTGATCATCAAAATTTTCGGGAAAATTTTATGAACGCGTTATAGGTAACTAGCACGTTCTTCATGAACGCGCTATAGGAGACTAGCGCGTTCAAGAACAGATGCATACATTGAAAATTTTTGAAAACTTAATTGAAATACATAGATTCTGTATAAACCATAATAGATATAGACTCCTAATACATATATAAACACTTTAGGTATTATATATATATATATTAGAAATATTATACTTTTGACCCTTGGTCATCTGAGTGTAAAAGTATGAACGCGCTATACCTGACTAGCGCGTTCATGAAGAACGTGCTATACCAGACTAGCGCGTTCATGAAGAACGTGCTATACCAGGCTAGCACGTTCATGAAGAGGTAAATACTTTATATTATTTTGAAAACTAGATAAAAAGATGAGGTTCCAAGGAATCATACTATATATATATCATCTTATATATATATACATGCCTTATATACATTTATAAACATACTAGAAGTATTATTTTTGATCCATGATCATCCGGGGTCAAAGGTATGAACGTGCTATAGGAGGCTAACATGTTCATGATGAATGTGCTATAGGAGACTAGCGCGTTCATGAACAGGTATAGATTTCATATTGTTTTGAAAACCATGTAACAATATGGGGTTCCAATGAATTATACTATATATATAACATCTTATATATAACTAAAAACCTTATATACATTTAAAAACATAATAGAAATATTATTTTTTTGATCCCTGATCATCCGGGGTCAAAGGTATGAACGTGCTATAGGAGGCTAGCGTGTTCATGATGAACGCGCTAGGGATATATAGCGCGATCATGAAAGTGTTTTATATTATTAAATATTTAAATTTGAACATTTGTAGAAAGAGATGGGGTGTATATGAACGCGCTATATCGGGCTGGCGCGTTAAGAACGCGCTCCTGAAGAGCAGCGCCTTAAGATTCCGAAAACGGAACTGAAATACCCCTTGGTAAAATGATCATAACTTACTCATTTCTCAATGGAATTTAACAAATGAGCTATCAATGGAAAGAGGGCAGAAAAATGAACAAGATAGTATGCATTGATTAGAGTTTAGCCTGAGAGACACCTACCTTTAGACGGATCTAAAGAAATATCCCCAAATATAAGAAAACCCTTTGATCTTCCAAATCTTTCTTCAAATCTCCACGAATCTTTGCAACAGCATAGACTTAACTTCCGATGATGGTTTAAGGGTCGAATGGGGTTCTATTTATAGCCAAAACTTGGCCAAATGTGTCAAGATTCCTTGCCTAATTTTACCTAACCCATTAACTCCGAATTAGAAGAAAAATATAATTTCTCCTCTTAATCTAGACCTTCTTAGGTGTGAAAACAATGTAATTTCGGCTAGTCCAAGGTGGGCTGTTAGGTAAAGGTTGATTCTTGAGTCAATCTTCTAGAAATGGGGTTATTTTAATCCCTTAAATATCATATTAAACACATGTTACGAATTTAAGGTTAATTTAACCTTTATTGAATCCTTTAACCATTAATTCAGCCCATTATGGATTATCCAATGGGCCAATTGTAATCCTAATCCATTACATGGACTTTTATTGGGCTTACTATGATTTATCTAAGGTTTAAAGTATTTAATATCTATTTACTTCTAGTTAATTCAAGTAAATTCAATAAACTAATTTATTTCATATAGTAAAAATGTAATTTAATGATTTCATGAAAATTTAAATTACATAATGAAATTGAAAAATTTATTTCTCATTTTTAATTATCAAGTTTCTACATCCTCGGTCTCTGCCTAGAGTCCCCTAATCCCATAGCTATGGTCAGGTCAGTGCGGTAGATGGTCCTACACTCCCTAGGGGTCTCTACTATCGTCTCTAGCCCTAATAGTCTCCGGGCTAACTCACCATAATCTGGAAGGGTCACTCCACTGACAGCCTCCCCATCTACCCTCAACCCCGTGATCCGGGCAATGTCCTCCAAACTCGGTATCATATGTCCCCAGGGCATCAGAAATGCCCGGCTAGTCCTATCCCACCTCTCTCTAAGAACCTGGATCAAGGGTAGGTCGGGGCGGATGGGCTCAATGCTAAGGAAAGAGCCAAACCCCATTGCCTCTATCCTAGCTCTCTGGAAGTCTGGTAACCCGTAATAAGCTGCCCGGACTTGGACCCATGAAATCTGAGTCCGCATCAATCCCTGCCAAATAAATGGAACATATAAATATATTTATATTTATGCAAGGGAAAATTCATTTGCTGTTTAAATTTGTTCACTGTCTGGATTGGCGACCGGCCTACGGCCGTCATTTGATGAATTGACGCCCCTGTGGGGGGTGCTATTTCTGAGGGTGTTTCAGTTTTGATAATTGTTTCCATGATAAAAATAAACAATTGACGACCACCCAAGTGGCCGTTGTATGCTGAATTGACGCCCCTGTGGGGGGCGTTATTTTCTGGGGTGTTTTTGAACCGACGACATATGAAATAAAAAAAGGGAAAAAATAAAAAATAGATATATTAAAATAAAAATGACAGGAAAATGGCAGCAAATGATAAATAAATATGGTGGCTTAAAAATGACGACATGAGTCAGGGCGTTATTATCTATTTTCATAAAATAACAAGGAAAATGAATTGATGACCTGCTGTAGGTCGTCGTTTGATTTGACGACGCCTCAAGGGGCGTCATTTCTCTGGTTTTCTGGTTCATCGTTTTCCCTTCACCAGGGCTATGGAAATTCAAAAAAATGGAAAAGAAAAAAAATGAAAGGCTAGAATTGGGGTACTAACCTTGCTCTGCTCCGGTGCCATCAGGCCTCCTCGCAGCGGCTGGCGAGGACGGGGAGCTGCTGCTGCTGCTGCTGGTGGTGCTTCTTCTTCCTCTTCTTCTTCGTCATTGTCCTCATCATCATCTTCATCAACTTCTTCATCTTCACCGTCTTCTTCATCTCCATCTTCGTCTTCTCCGTGATCCTCTCCTTCTCCTCCTTCTTCTTTAGCTGCTTCTTCTCCTTCCCCACCGTGCTCTGCCGGTGGAGCATCTCCGGTCTCCACAGGAGGAAGATCGTCACCGGCATTTTGCCCTTCTTTGTCGCCAAGGTCGATGACATCGGGAGCCATGACCCTCTGCCGTTTGCCTGGGCCTGCCATGAGAGTGAGATTAGGGGTTGAGAAAGAATGAAAGCAAGCGTTAGGGTTCGGTGTGGAGAGTAGCAGAGAACGAGAGAATGGAGGAAGAAGATGAGTAACGGAGGAAGGGGAAGAAAATTGGAAAGGGAGGCGGTTACATTCGAAAAGAATTGACACCATGAGGAGTGTCGTCATTTGTATGATTGACGACTACGTTCAAGGCGCTATTTCAAGATCTGACGATGGTTCACTCAGTCGTCATTTAATATTGCATGGGAAATTGAACTGTCGTCAGAGCATTAATGGGAGAATTTGATTGATGTGATGAAAGTAATCATTACTATTTACGATTGACGACAATGTACGGAGGCGTCATTTGGTCAGGGCATGACTTTTGTTAAGGCGTCAATTCATGGAGTTAACGGAATATTTGAAAAGAATTTAAAAGAATTAACGCCCATTTTGGGGGCGTCAATTAATCAACGCCTTCTTGCGAAGGCGCCAATCATGGTTTTTAAATTATTGTTAGAAAATATATTAAAGTGATTGATAATGTGGTTGAAGGCGTTCTTTGAAGAATTGACGGCTTGCCGGTCGTCGCGGCTCAGAACAGAAAGATAGAAATTGATTGAATTAAGAGGAATTGATCATATAAAAAGTTTTTTTTGGCTCAATTAAGGAAAGATCCTTTATTTCATTTAAAGAAAAGCATCATTACATCAATGAGCCACTTTGGGTCTCAATCCCCTAAGAGTTATTACATAAGCTTTCCATTGCTTTGTGTCTTCCTCAACCCTCTCCATGGGTTGATGTAGCTTGTTGATCCTCCATAGAGTTTGGATAGTCTTGATTTCCTCCTCATCTTCATTAGAGCCAAGGTCCCTCCTCTTGATAGGTGGAAGATGATATGCCTCTTCAAAGTGGTAGCGTGGGAGGCCGATCTGTGGTAGACATCGGTGAGCGTTGTAGAGGATGAGCTCGGTGGTGCCCACTAGTCGAAGTTCCACTCCCGATGAGAGCCTTGTGCGGATGTTGTATGTCTTGAGGAACCCCAGTGCACATGTGAAGAGGTTCTTAGGCATCAACTTTAGGTGCTCTCTCCATTCCACCCTCTTCTTCACCTTTGGAACCCGATTCACCACTCTTTCACACAATCCTAGTGAGCTCGTCATGTAGTGGAGAGGACTTTTAGAGAAAATCCTAGAGGCTTGTTGAGCTTCCTCACAAGGGTCAAACATTAGGTGGAGATCTACCCAACTAGAAAATAAGAGCATGGATCCATATAGAGGCCTCCTCATAGCCGTCGAGGTGAGTCCACTATAGAGATAGGCTAGCACCGCCAGTCCTATTCTCTCTCCTTCCCAAATGCTAGCAATAGCACTCAATTGTGCTTCTTCTAGAAAATCTTCTAATGAAGGGAATAGAAGTGCCCCCGCTAAGCATATGACAAAAGCTTTTACTACCTTCTCTAGTTCATCCTCTTTTGCTTGATTCATTCTCTTGTAGACCCACGCCGCAAGCTTCATGAGATTGATTCCTTTTGTAGCTTTAATTTGGCTCACCATGTTGGAGCTTGGGATCAAATTTGATAGCATCTCATGTGCACTTATGCTTCTTGTCATGTTGGCTATCTTCTCTTCATCTCCTTGCTTCATCCTCTTTAAGCCTAGGAGCATCTCCACTTCTTCTAAGAGTATGGTGGCTTCAAAGGTAGAGAATAGGAAGGTGTTTGTGGAAGGGTGCCATATCTCTATGAGGGCTCCCATGGCAGCCCAATCTAAGTGTACATTGTCATAGTGCTTTGCATGGGTGACTAATCCTAGGAGGTGCCATCTAGAGAGATAAGCCCTCATGTCTAAAGAAAGTTTGGAGAGAAGAAGGGGTAGCCACTTGTTTTTGGTGTATCTTCTTGCACTCGGAATATTTGGATAATTCTGAAGAAATAAAAGAAAGAGAAGAGGAAGAAAAAGGAAGAGTGATCAAAGCTTGGGGAAGAGAGGAAGGAGTAAAATAGAAGTTAAATTAAAATTTAAACACTTACTTGGTTCATGGCAATTCTTCCATTTATGTGGCCTTCAATTTCTGATATTCTAGGAAATCCAATCTTGGATTTCTTCAAGGGTCGTTGCATTATCATCCTATCCATCTTCTTAAGAATAAAATCCCAAAACCTTTGTTGCTATTCTCTGTTTTCGGCCGGCTGACAGATAGCTTGCGGTTTGATGTGTTTTAGCAAAGAAAGGCCACGCCCTTTTATAATGTTTGAGGCCTTGACAGGTGGTTGCAGATGAACAGAGTAAATTTGAGTTTAAGTGGAAGAAGGCTTCTGAAGTTTTGTTTCCGAATAGGGAATGCACCATCGGAACTTACAGTCAATTGACGATGGATCTTTTGGCATCATTTTATTGAATAGCGACCCATTAGGTGTCGTCATTTATTTAACGCCCCCTCATGAAGGCGTCATTTTCAGTCCGATTCCAAATTAAACATTGACAGGAATTAGCGACGTTTCTGCTATCGTCATTTGTGTTTATAGTGCTCCTTTGCGAAGTCGTCATTTCTTGAGATTAATGATTTGAATTATTCTGGATTTGTCTCTATTTGATGAACTTGCGCACTTATATCTTGATGGATTGATCATATCATGAATTTTGTCGAGCTAAGAATCTTTGAGCGCAGAAAAGAACAGGTTATGTAGGTCTCAAGGCGCTCGGGTCTGGTAACATCATTCCTTCTTTGTATGCATTATTACTATATGTTACATACTCTATTATAGCATATCAAGGACCTTGTGGTTCTGATGAACCTGGAATTTGAGTTCCCCTTCATCAAAAATAGTGATAGTTCCAGGGGCGTCTTGATCACACGGATAGGCCGTTGGGTCATCTAAGGTTTAGGACGAGGGTTCCACTTTTTGAGTTGATGCGTAGATAAACGGGCTTCGGCTTAGTATCTGCTTAGAGATCTGGATTCCTGACTAAGTCTGGATGGCTTAGTAATATTATTCTTGATAATTTTCTATTTTTAGTTTGTTTTAATTTTCTTTTAGCCCAGCATGCATCATGTAGGACTTTGAGCTTAAATGATGAAAATCCTCGTATTAAGCTAGTAATAAGGGTCACTTGCTCTTGATTTGAGTTGACATGAGATATTGCATTCAAAATCGAGTACTGTGTTCTCCTTGAAGCCGCTCAAGTTGGTTCCTTGAAAGCATTCGTTCATTGGATTCCTATCTCACTTCATTATACTTTTCTGTAAACTCACCTTGATTGTAGCACATCCACATTGGCTAGTAACTGCTCTCCAAAGGTGTCTTTCCTTCCGTGCCCGCGTGCACATTTCATTCATTAGTTTAGTTCTTACGTCCAATCGATCATTGCTTTCTCGTAATCATCCAAGGTTGTTTCATTCGGAACCCTGGAAAGATTTCCAACGCTTAGTGTCGGAGGCGTGTCACATCACACCTTGGCATCTACTTTTCAGTCCGTTCCTACTTCATTTTTGCTCGTTGCACTTTCACTTCATTCTGTCTCACTCCCTTGCAAAGCAGATGCCAAGGCGGGGCAGCTATAGATACACTAAAATCGACACTATGTTGAGTAAATCTCATGTCACCATGTGATGCCCCAAAGTGGACTTCAATATTGACTCAATATGAAGTTTTTCTAACTCTTTTAGAATTTTCTATCATATTTGTAATTCGCGACTAGCAGAGGGGCGTCATTTTATTAACGAATGGTAAGGTGTCGTTATTTCAATAGTCGACGATCGTACACGCAGGCGTTGTTTCTTGATTTTACAAATTCCATTTAAAATAAAATTCAAAGAATTGACGTCAGTTTCTAAGGTGCTTATTAATTAACGTCATTTCATGAAGGCGTCATTTCCTATTTTAAAATATGGAAAGTCGTTTATTTCTACAAATTAACCCAGGAATCAACGACTGCGTGCGCGGTCGTCATTTCAATTAACGACCCCTATGATGGCGCCATTTCAGCTTCCGTCTCCGTTTCGTCTGCTACCTTCCCGTGAAGAGTTCTTCTTCATTTTAACGCTATGTTCGATTGGGGAAGGGAGATCCTTGCTGGATGATGGCTATCCTTCTTTTAATCTTATCAGAATAAGGATTTTTGGCCTTATAAATACCCATGGCTTCCTACGAATGAGAGAGGTTACATATACGAGAGATCCCTGCGATATAGAGAGAGGAGCCTTTTTCTGTTAACAGACTTTTTGCAGGTTCTTCTCCATGGGTGGGGTTCTTCCGGGTTTTCTTCTTCCTCAGGTGGTGGTCTTCCTCCGGCATCACGGCAGAGGCGCTATCTCTCTCTCCCTTTACTGCTGCAGCAACAGCAGAAGGGCCACTCATCTCTTTGTTTTCTTATTACTCATATCACGCCCACGGTTTTTTTTTGCTATTTTCGCCAGCTTTCTCTGCATACCATATTACTTGTTGCATCCATAGCACATATATCTCCCACCCTTTTCACTCCTCTTAGGGTTTTAAACAAACACACAAGGTGTGTTCATGCCCACTTTGCATAGTTCTATTTTCTTTAGAGCATTGATACTACACTTTGGCTAATCCATATTGTTTGTTTTGTTCATCTTGCAAGGGTAATCAAAGTAAAAACCCCCTTCATCGGTCGGCCGGTAGAAGGAGGAAGGAAGGACTCACACTCTCACCCGCTTCTTCACAAGGTACATGCGATCATCCCTTAATTTTTGAGGTAACCCCTCTGGCGATCACCCTCCTTAGAGCATCACATGCTCCTTTTATTCCTTTCTTTATTTCCACATATCATGCTTGCTTAGCTTTATACATCCTTTTTTTCTTAATATCTCCCTTTTAAAGAAATTTTAAATTTTCTTTCTTTTTAAATGTCTATGTGACACGTTCACAAATTGGCGATCACAATGGGACCCTTGATGTTTTTATTTTGATTACCCCTCTATTGGCACCCTCGCGTGCCCCTCCCTTTGGCACCCTCGCGTGCCCCTCCTTTGGCCCCCACGTGTGCCCCTCCTTAGTGCTCTACGTAACATACTCCCCTGGTGCACCACGTGCACATCTCCCACTGGATTAGCCAATTTTTGAATTATCCATACCATTTTTAAGAAAGGAATTTTGATTTCTATTAATTTTCATCATTTTTTGTTCTCTGGAACTGATTAGCGACTACTCTGCAGCCACTATTTTAACATTCAGCGACCGCTCACAGAGGCGCTGTTTCCATTTATTTTCCAGTATTTTCATCAATTTTATAATCAACGCCCCTCCACAGAGGCGTCATCCCTGCATTCAACGCCTCATACCAAGGCGTCATTTCGCAGTTACTGTTGTTTCTCCTCACACTCTGGTCACTGTTCACTGATATTTGACGCCCCTCCACAGAGGCGTTATTTGCATATTCAGCGCCTCACACCAAGGCACTATTTTACTTTCCTATTCACTATTTGCCACTGTTTACAGTGATTAGCGACTGACACCTAGTCGCTTTTTATTGAGACCGCGACTTCTGTCAGGTCGTCATTTCGTTCTGTTTTCACATAACCTTGGTTATTGCTGTTACCTACACCTGTTGGCTTCATTTATTGATTGTTTGATTATTACTGCTTGATCTGCATGCATTAGTTTGCATTCTAGGGCATTTGCTTGAGAGACCTCCTCTCTCTACACTTCTAGGATTCCACACCCTTTTCTTGGAATTGGAACGACCCTCCATTGAGCATTCCGTCTCTTTGGATTGGAAATTCCTTTTCCAAGGCCTCCGTAAGTCCCCGCACCTGTGGATTCCCTCACGGACATCGGGCCGGTTGTACCACTTAAAGTACCTGGAGTTTAGTTAACCCATACGTTGGTAAGGAGAGAGAAAGAACTTAGTTAACCTGGATATTACACTCAAACTTGAAACTAGGACCCACATTGAAAAGTGAGAATTGATCACACATTTAAAAAAATCCACTTTAATATCAAAAGAGAAACTTAAAACTTTGGGTTCATTACAACTTGAGTGAAAAATTTGTTTGATTGGGTGATTATCTCTTACTTATACTTGTTGGTTTGAAATACTTTCCTCTCCTTAAACATGCAACTTCGTTCAGGTAAAATCATTAACATGGCCAGCTATGGGTATTCCTATGATGGTTATGAGGAGGGTCAATTTGACCAATCCTACGAGGTTCCCCCGCAAGATCCCACCCATTATGAGGGAAATTATGCTCCCTTTCATGCTTATTATTCACAAGTTCATGTGGTTGATACCACTTCTCAAGAAAATGAGCCTTCCTCCCAAGCTCAACCTACCACATAAAACACATCCGGGGACGCTGCCCTATCTTTTAATCTTAATGATTTGATCCATGCTTTGTCTCAATTGGACGGTTCCCAACGTCAGGCGGTCCAGGTCGCCCTAAAAGGAAAATCTGTCCCTTCATCTTCAAACCTCCCTCAGGCCGCGGGTGGCCATCCATCTCTTAATGACCAGGCGGTCTCATAGAAAATTCCTTCACGGCCACCAACTCATACAATGGCTACACCAGCTCAACCGGCAAGCCACTCAGTGGTTAGGCCCCAATATCCTCCACCTCCCCAAATCTTAAGGAGGCCTATGCCAAATGCGCTCCCTTCCAATCCGGCCTCGGTCGAGTCCTACACCAACACCATACTCCTCCAGAAGATAGCTAGTATGGAGGAGCAGCTTAAGAAAGTCATAGCACCGAAGAATGCTCCGGAGATTGCTCTCCCCACTTTGCTAGTTTTTCACTTGCCTTCTTCTGAGATGCCGAATTTTCGGTGCTATAATGGAACGGGTAACCCGTTCATTCATTTGAAAGATTTTATGTGCGAGACTTCATTCTGGTAGGACAGCAAGATCTCCCTAGCCTATTTATTTAGAAGATCTCTAGATGGTCCGACACTCAAATGGTTCTATTCCTTGGAGCCGACCGAAGCCAGTGATTTTGATATTGTTCAGCGGAAAGTTTTACAGAAATATAAGGACCGTGTGGGTCCGTCTTTGTCAGTCACAGATCTGGTTGCTGAGAAGATGAAGCTCGAGGAGGACTTCATTTTGTTTGCCGATAGGTGGAGGGCTATGGCCGAGAAATTAAAAGATACACTTTCAGAAACGGAACAGGTTAAGATGATTATATCAAAATCTACTCCGCAGTTCCGTCATATTCTGGCCATGAATAGGCTAAGCACTATGGAAGAGCTCTATGAGAGAGCTAGGTACATACAGACCCAAATGAAAGACTCGCCCATCATGGGCATGTTTGAACAGAAACCAAGGCTGGTCAGGAAGGCCACCAATGTTAACAATAGCGGTGGCACAACCGAGGGCACCGTAACTAATGAGCAGGTGGGCGTGGTAGGCAACCCTGCACCTTTTCGCCACCCTAACCCAAGACCTCCACAACCTCCACAACCACTCCCCTTCTTTAACCCCGCTCCCCAAGCAAACATCCCCCCTCGACCCTTTCATCCTCCTCCACAAAATCAAGCCGTCCATCCAAACCCACTAGTTCCTCAGCAATACCATCAAGTGCCACCACCCACCAACTATGGTCCCCAACAGCCAAGAAGACCACTAGGCCCCAAAAGGGCCCAATACCCTCCATTACCCGAGAGCCTTCCTGATATCTTTAATGCACTATGGCTACCAACCTGCTCACCTTGCCAAAAGAAAAAAATGGCCTGGCCTGCTAACATGGACACCTCTCGGGATTATGTTTTCCATCGACAGTCTAGTCATAATATAGGTCACTACTTCCATTTTAAAGATTATATCTATGACTTGAATGATCAGGGCGGTATTAATTGGGATGAGATAAGGTAGTTCATTGTAACCTTAAAGGCAAGAAGACCTCCTCGATACCAACAGGCTCAACAGCCGCCTCAGCAGCAAGTTCAACCTCCTCCTAAACAGCAGCAAGTTCCCGCACCTCAACCGGACATGGGGATTGTCCACAATCCACTATCGAAGCACCCTTCGAATCAGCAAGTAAACCCTATTACCTCCTTCTATGAAGTGGAAAGAGGACAAGGGTGGCATGAAGAGAACGCCTCTGTCGGGGCTTTAAATCAAACTCCAACCCAACCACCCCGTCTGCTAAGAACACCTCTCCATCCAACGCCTTCTCCCCAACCATCTCGTCCCCTTTTACGCACCACTAACCAAATTCCCTCCACCACCACTAATATCTTACCAACTAGGCCACTCCTCATTCGACCTCTACCATCTTCCACATCACAACAAACTCCCCCTCTCGTCACCAATTTCTCTCTTTTGCCATCTAGGCCACTCCTTATTCGCCCCTCGCCAACACCTAATCCCTCCGCTACCACTAATCCTCTGCCACCTACAAATCCTTCACCTAGACCCATCCTCATTCAGCCTACACCTCCCTCAGCCATCCAGGCACCTCCTATTACTCCCGTTACCGCTATCCCTCAACCAACAAGATCCCTCATAAGGGCTCCTCCTTTGGTCACCCCTCCGGCATTCACTAACCCAAACATCCCATCTTCCTCTTCCATCAATCCTCAGCCACAACACAACCCGACAGAAGCGCAATCATCGCAAACCATGGTGCTCCGCAATGGGCGGATGTTCCATCGTGTATTTCCGCAAAGGGAGCCAGAGCCCGCACAGGGGCAAGAAGAACAACAGCAAGAATAGGAATCCATACCGGGCACACAATATGACTTGCTAAAGCACCTAGACAAGACCCCGACAAGGATTTTCATTCTAGAGCTGATAAAGAGATCCACCGGTCACCAGCAAGCTTTGAAAGAATATTTACAAAAGGTGATGGTTAATGAGGACATTCCAGCTGAACAGATTACGTCAGTTTTGACACCGGCATGTGGTCAGCCAGCTATTATTTTCCATGAGCATGAGTTAGCTCCGAAGCCAGCCAGGAAATATGCCTTATGCATCACAGTTGACATTAACAAGGTGGCAGTTAAACAATGTTTAGTTGATACTGGAGCGTCCATTAATGTGTTACCGCTGAGCACTTTGAAGATGTGTGGCATCCCGGACAGTCAGATTCACCCATCTACCATTACAGTGACTGCTTGTGATAACACGAAGAAACCACCTTTAGGGATGATTACTTTGAAAGTTGGGCTGGGTCCAATCTCGATCACAGTGGACTTCCACATTCTGGACATGGATCCAACCTTCAATGGCATTTTGGGCCGCCCTTATATCCAAGAGCTTGATGCTGTGCCCTCCAGTAATCACCAATGCATAAAGTTTCCTCATAAAGGGTGCATCATCAAAGTTACAAGCATGCATATTCTGCCATCAAAAGATATACACTCAACAACATTAGTACCTTCCGTATGGCCAGCCAATAGGTCTTTGCTCTCAGTGTTAGATGTTGCCGACCCGTGGCAGGATTTGTTAAGGCCTCCAGTCACAACACTTGCATCAGCTCTGATATCTCCCCTACCCTCCAAGGGGAAGAAGAAGAAGAATATGATGAATATCCCAGGGTGGAATATTTTAATGAAAATGGGGTACAAAACTGGCAAAGCCCTAGGTGTTAACCTCCAGGGCAGAGTGAAGCCCATTAAAAATTACAAGCTCATTCCCTGAGGTGGCTGAGGATACAAAGGGCCAGGCAAGGAACATGGTAAACACGAAAGAGAGCCATGGGCTGTTATGACCTCCACTCTTAAAATAGATAGACGACCCCTCACATGGACTCTAAAGACACACTTTGTAAAAGGGGCTACTCAATATGATGAGTAGACCACATTGGTTACTTCCATGTTATATCATCAAGATGTACATGCACGACAGTTTGCTCGCCATATAGCTCCGCTCGTCACATACAAAGCTCTGGAATCTTTCAGGCCCGACAAAAGAAAGAAAATTGATGACCCAGAATGTGACTGGTACCGAGGGTTTGATATGAATGACATCGCCATTGCTCTAAGCCGTCTATTCATTCTGACTGATCCGGAATGGCTGCCGCTTATTCATGAGTTAATAGAAAAGCCGGCAGTGATTACAGATAAGAGGCAGCTCTTAAGCAACTATACGGATACTAGAGAGCCAGATGTGCCGTATGAAGAAGGCTTCACTGTGGATAGGCTGTGAGCCGGCCTTTTCTCTCTTAATTTTGTGCATCCGTCACTTATCACTTTCTGGTGCTCCAAGATGTTCTTCCCCGATATTCCCAGACCGCCCGCGGTCTTGATTACTCTTTCTTCAGATTTCTTTCAAGTTTCTTCAATTCCTCCTTTGCTCCTCGAGCAGTTTTCTCAACTCTCCATTGTGCCCCCGCGTGGGCAATCTCTTCTCCAATCTCTCTCTAATCTTTCAATCTCAACACCACCCCCTATTCCTTCCTCCCATTTTTTTATTCTTGAAAACAAAAAAAATGCCAAAATTCAAACTTTCCAATCTTCCATCTCTATTGAAGAGACCTCCTATCTTGCTCAAGAGTGTGCCCCGATCCAAGGGCCGCTCTTTCAAGGTTCGTTAGCGGATCTCCTCTTCTCCTCCGATGAGGAGGCTCTTCCTGTACCTTCTCCTGTATCCATTGCGTCTTCCTCTTCTTCTCCTCCTCCTCTAGGTCAGAATAGTTCGTCTAGTTTGTCATCTTGTTCCTCTCCCTCTTCATCTAATAAAAATCTTGTGGTAGATGCTCATAAGAAAGCCAAGGGTAGGCAGATTCCCCATAGGTTCTTGCTAGATCTAGTTAGAAGATGCCGGGCATGTTTAGCTCTTCCCGAGTTTCTATAAGATCCGATACTCCTGCCGGATTTAGAATGTGAGGATGTGTACTCTATAGACGAAGGGTTTGGTGTTTATGAGATCATGAATGATGAAGACCCTATTGAAGAGGGGGATGAAGAATACAAAGAATATGAGGACGAGGCTGATGCTTTTGCTAGTGGCATGAGGAGATTCGATGAACCATCAGCCTTATTAGAAGAACCCACCAAAGAGATCAATCTGGGTACCGAGGAAAACCCTAGGATTGTCCTCATCAATAAAAATTTGCCGCCCTCCGAAGAAGAGGCGCTCATTCAAGTTCTTCGAGAATACAAGGACACATTTGCATGGAGTTACGAGGATATGTCAGGTCTGGACCCTGCGCTTGTTGAACACCGTCTCACACTTAAGCCAGGATCCGTCCCGGTCAAGCAACGGTTGAGACGTTTCCACCCTCACATGGCATTAAAGATGAAAGAAGAGGTCGACAAGCAGTGTGTGGGCTGGCCTACTATTTCAAGGGTTGGTGTCTCGCGGGTCCGTGGCGAACCAGGCAGCACCATTGTTATTCAGCTTCATCGGGCAGCCGGACGGGGACGCAGTCGTACAGTTGGAGGAACCCAGGAGGGTCTTGTGCTACTTTCCAGGCAGGGGCGAGGAGGAGATTCCCTTTGATGGTGCCTCTAGGGACTCCCACCTGATTCTGGTGCCTTCGAATGGCGGGGCGGCCTGCGCCCTTCCTTACTAGCAGGAGCCGGATGCGGTATTGTACACAGAGTGGGTGATGAGCACCCGGCCAGCGGTGCTGCCTCTACACCGGTCCGTGACGAGCTTCCTAGAGCCGTACTACCCACACATGTTATCTTGAAACTTCAGGTATGACCAGGGAATCCCACCGAACCAGGAATTACCTTTGGCGGGTCGACAGTACAGAGGCCAGGACACACATTTGCTAGGTGCGGCGTGGTGGGACTTCTACTGTCGCCGAGAGCCGGAGCGACTGTCGACGCCTGTGCCGGGACACAGGGGACGGTTCGACGTCCACTATGCCAGGTGGCGGTTTGAGCACAGTCACCAATATCGGCAGAAGGCCTCGGCGGTCTGAAAAGTCGAGGAGACCCGTCTCTTAAGGGACGATCTGCCCCTCATCGCACTAGACGACGGGTACCTACGGACTTGCTTCTCTTGGATCAGCCGGGAGGTGGAGCGACTGGCACAGTAGGTGCCCCGGGGGAGCCGAGGCTCACTGTCTACAAGGCAGAGTGGCGACGGGGCACTGAAGCCCCTCAAGCAGGCATAGCCGGCGCCTAGAGGTACTGGAGGTGGGGTGCCTCGACCCGAGGTGCCGAAGACTTGGTGGACCTAGTTTCTGGCTGATTGTGGGTTCGAGCCGAGGGGCTCACTGGACCGAGTGCTCACTGAGGGGAGTTTTACAGACACGACGATCGACTACTGGAGGCGTCATATCGCCCATGCAATTGGGTTGGTTGGACCCGTAGAGCTCGTGTCCCTCATCGAGTGCGCCTACACCCTGAGGGACGTGAAGGAAGCGGTCACGAAGGACGCACGGGTCGTAGGCTTGAAGCCGGAGCAGTTGGTTCCTCTTCCGCTGACCCCCTTTATGGCTTCAGATAAGACCTCTTCGTTACCAGTTGTCCCCGCTTCATTGTTTCCTAGGGTACGTGGCTAAGACATCTTATGTGGTTGTGTTTATTGGCAGGTTCTGTGGCAGACAGGGATCACCCCTCCACGGGGACGTCTTCCGGGGACGGTGACGGGGCCCTCTAGCCCCGGCGAATACGCCCCCGGGTAGAGACCGGAGTTAGGGAGGCTGGTGACTCCTCTCGGGGACCTACTACCAAGGAACACATTGAGGTGGAACTGGCTCTGAGTAAGTGCTATATCCGTCTGCTTGTTTTATATTGATTCAGCCTTTATGATTGGCTAACCCTATGTAATTGGATTTGCCTGTCACAGCGCCACTAGAGGCCGGAGCTGACGTGGCCTTCTCGCCACCTTAGGAGGTCGACCCACTACCTGACGACAGGGTCGATTGCGAGATAGATATGGAGGGGCTCCTTTCTCTGATGGATGAAACTGCCCCCAACATTGAGACCTTTCCCGATTTTGACTCATGGAAGGTTTCAAAGGATGCCCGGCCAGGTAAACCACTCTGAGACCGAGCATGTTGTGTTTATGGCTGTACTTGATTCTAGGAGTTAACATAGTTGCTGGTGTCATGCAGAGGTGGCCGGGGCATCAGAGACCGCCGCTCCCTCCAAGATGCGAGGCGAGGTGCCCCCATCTGTTGATGGGCAGGAGCTCGCAGCGACCCATGATGGCTTGGGTAAGTATTGAACCGTTACAGAGGGGATTTCGCTCGCGTTTGTACAACTGCTGGGCTACAGATGCTGACTAGTTTTTTGTTGCTATTTGCCAGGTGAGGATCCAGCCGCCACTCTGGAGATGATTCAGGAGCTGGTCCGTACTGGCCCTTCAGTGTCCCTTCCCTCCTTTGAGGGGGAGCCTGAAGGGAGGAGTGCTTCAATGCTGTCCACGGCTAAAGAAGCGTCTAGCCTGTTACCACAGCTGTTGGCAGGGGTGGAGCAAGTTTCCCTGCCAACTGTGATGTCGGCTTGTACTGTGGGGCTGGTCGGGTCTTCGAGCATGGGACCCTCAGGTATGTAGCTGGGGACTTAATCATTTCTTGTTAAGCCCCTTGTGTTGATTGTCTTCTAGTGCTGAGATCCTATTGGCATTGTTTACAAGTGCTCCTTCGCCTCTAGAAGAAGGTGAGCTACCCTGTGACAGGGATGAAATGGTGGAAGAGGGGCCCACTGAAGTGGC
Organism: Amorphophallus konjac; assembly: GCA_022559845.1. Classification (NCBI taxonomy): domain Eukaryota; kingdom Viridiplantae; phylum Streptophyta; class Magnoliopsida; order Alismatales; family Araceae; genus Amorphophallus; species Amorphophallus konjac. Next base: position 107,478,895 of record CM040126.1, on the reverse strand, counting down.
TCCAGTTGAGGGCGACGAGGAGATCGTCGACATCGAGAAGGTTTCGGAGGGCAGTCCTCCAGCCGATGAGTTTTCTATTTGCAACACTTAGCTGGAGAACCGCCCTTGTATAAATTGGGTCGTGTAGTGACCTCGTTTGCTTTGTTGGCTTGCAGGAGCCTCTAGTTCGGACACCTCCGGGAGTCCGTCGGGGGCTTTGTCAAGCTCTCCGGACGACGACAGCTTGGAGATGGATACAGAGGAGGGTTCGAGCTCGAGCCCTTCATCCTCTGGGGTTTCTACTAGTAGGGAGGTTCCGACGGGGACCACTTCTGGAGGTATGCGGTGGTTCTTTCCGTCCTCATTTAGTGCTTGTTAGCTCTACATGCCAGAGCGCTGACGTTCTTGGGTTGCCTGCAGCATCAGAGTCTGGAGAGGAGCGCGCGTCGGCTCCTGATGAGGGCGGGTAGGAGAAGCCCCTTGTCCCACCCGTTCTTGATGGGGACGACCGGATGGTGGAGAAATCACTACCCTCTCTGACCCTGGCCGGTGATGCTGTTGAGGCAGAGGAGCAGTTGCCCTCCCCGACCCAGACCGATGATGCCACAGGGATTACTGGACTTGCTTCAGGTAAGGAGTCAAGGCTTGCCTTTCCTTTTTCTTAGGTTTTTCACCTTATCTATCGAAGGAAGTCTTATGTGTATTGCTCACCTCCTTTGGTGTTTGTCGGAACTATGCAGGTTCCACTGGAGTGCTGGCCGCGTCTGGAGACCTCTCCCTGGATTTAGGGGTCGAGTGGCCCACATCTATTTCTCCGCCAGAGCCATTGCGAGAGGCGAGTACAGGTGCAGCCTTGCTCCAGCGGGTGCGAGGCTACTCGCAGAGCGACCCTCTTCCTTCTTCAGAGGCTCTAAGGCAGTGGCTGCGGGAGTGCACCCAAGGCTACCACATGCTTGGCTTCCCACGCGAGCTCTGGATGTCCGGGTAAGCTGGGATCTGGGCCGAGTAACTGTGACTCCGCGAGGCCTAGGAGCAGAGGGCAAGGAGGCTAGCGATGATCCGAGAGACACAGGAGCAGCAGGCTCAGCTTGATGTGACACAACCTCAGACCTAATGCAAGCAAGCACAATCGCATACAAATGGGCCGAATTGGGCCACCGCTCTATCGACACTCACCCAAGCCTGGGGTAACTTGGCAATGCCAAGGTGAGGTTGAAAGGTTGGGCCCTTGCTGGTAGAGGGCCAGCAAGGTCAACATGGGATTCCCAATGGGTATGGATGCCCAATTCAAGGGGGGCCGATAAAGTGCCAAAGGCACCGGTTGTACTTCTCCCACGGTGATCACTCAAGACAACGGGGCTTGAGGACCGGGCTCTCACTCGCATAACCAGTGGAATTAAGAATAAATATTGAATGACAAGCACTAAATGGAGTGAAGGTTTGAGCACTTACTCGACTGGTTTGAAGAAACCGGTCCCGGTCGGAGACGAGGGCGAGCGGGGAGGCGGGTGGATCCCCACACGCCGCGCCGGGGTAGCTTGACCTGCCCAAACAAGTTACAACACTACACCTCTCACAGGAGGGGGATCTTGGGGTGGGGGTTAAGGGATATTAGAACCAAAATTACCTCCGCACAGGGAGGGGCCTTCAGCCGCCAAGCGGGGAGGGGAAACTATGGTTAAAAGCATGGAACGATGAAGTCGCCGGTTCTGCCTGCTCTCTCCGAACAGGGACAGGTAGACGGTGTTGCTGCTGTAGAACTCGCTCAGGAATTTCTCTGATGATGAGACTGGTGAGAAAATCTTCGTAGCTGGGAAGGGAATGCCTCAGAGTTTCTTCAATTTCTTCTGGAGCCGCTGCTGACCAGGATGGAAGTTTGAACAGAGCTTCAGATTCTCGGACCTGCAGTTGCAGACTTCTAACAGCAGATTACAGAGAACACCTCGGCAGCTCCCGACCTCGGAATCAAGCGCCGTCAGAGTTGTTGGAATCCTGGATGAGTCCTCTTCACAGAAAAACTGACGGGGATGCTAAAAGATGCCGGAGAAGACCTGGAGGCTCTGAAAAAGGATGACTGGTCGGTGTAGACTGTGGGAAGCCGATCCGTACAGCAGAGGGAGAAAATTGATAACTTATGCTACTGGATGCCGAACAGAGTTCGCTTCTTGATTCTGAAAGTTGACAGGGCGATGAAGAACTTTGTAGAAGAGCTTTTGAACTGATTCTTCCAGGGTGAGTCATGGCAGAGCTTCTACTCAGGTTTAGGGCTTCAGCAGAGGCAGTTCTGAGCAGTTGTGGGAGAACGGAGCTTCCGAACAGCACACAGCTCGGATAAAGACGAAACCACTTCTGTTGAAAAGGAGACTGGTAGACGCTTCCAACGGTGGCTCTTGGGTCTTCAAACTCGTCCGGAGGAGGTCGTGGTGGCCGCTGCAAGTTGCTGGTTCAGCTGCTACTTCTAGACTGCAAACAGCAGCTTTGACATAGCCTCCAAGTGACCCTAAAAGAAGAAGGGGATAGTATATGGTGGAGGGGTGGATGAAGAATGGTGGGGGGGAAGGTATGGGAGGTGTGGAGGGGTGCAAATGGTTGAGGGGAGGTGGAGGAAGAAGGGGAGGTCGCAGGTTTTCAGCTGGAGGAGGAGGGGTGGGGTATGCAAGGGTGGTGGAGAATGGGGGGAGAAAGGGGCGACCTAGCCTAATGGAGATGGGAGGGGGGCGGCCAAAGACTTGGAGGGAAGGAGAATTCAAATTCAAAATGGTCTTGGAAGATGGGAGATGGTGTGGGGAAGAGGGGTGATTGTGTTGGAATGGGAAAGATTTGGTTGGAATGGGGGAGATGGTGTTGGAATGGGGAAGACTCTACCTTGGAACTAGGGGGGGAAGTAAATGGGGTGTGGGGAAGTGGAGGGGTCTTAATGGAGGTAGGTGGGGGTTGGAGGTGGTTGGGAGGAGGAGGAGAGAGGAATGGGGTGAACCCCCCTTGGGGAAGAGAGAGAAAGAGAGAGAGGTGGGGTGGGGAATCACTCCCCTAGGGCTTCTCACCCAACTATAGGATTCACTCCACTAGAACTAAGTTTGAACACTCAAATGGAAATCTTTTGTATTGAATCATTCATTACCTCCAAATGAAGGAAATGGGGCCCTATATATAGGAAACCCACATTTTACAATAAGTCCCTTACAAAAGACTCAATAGCAAATAACCGAAGGGGTAGGGGGGGCTCATGGGCCAAGCCCGAAGAATTGGGCCCAATAGCACATTACACAGTCTAATGACACTCAATACTTAGGGAAATAAATGCAAGACCTAGGGACTTGACTCAAATAAACTGAAAATTACATCAAATGACTCAAGTAAATAGCATAAAAAGGATAAGTGGGCCTTTAGAGAGAGAGGCCCGAACTCAAACGATGCTGGAGTGTGAAGAAGACCCTAGCCAAAGGGAATTGTGGATGATGCCTCCATCAAATCCCCTGGGCTGTGAAGAGCTCGACTCCATCGAGTAGGGGTCCATCCGGCTGTGGTACTGCTCGAGGAGGTCCGGATCCAACCACTGGAGATCCTCCCGACTCACCCAAGAATCCTCCGAAGGAGGGCGATCCTTTCACCTGACGAGGTAGCGCTCATATACCTTGCTCCGAGTGGTAGTGACTTGTACATCCAATATTTGTTCAATTTGTTCACGCTGGGCTCTTTTGGTTGGTGGCCTCTCCTCACGGGTGGGTGTTCTCTCAATGGAAGAAGTAGGCTCAATCTCCTCACTAGGTACTACCGTGGGTCCCTTATATGGCACTAGGTCGGCGACATTAAATGTGGGACTTATTCCATACTCCTCAGGGAGATCTAACTCGTAAGCATTTGCACCAATGCACCTCAAGACCTGGAAGGGACCAGCCCCACGTGGCCTTAGTTTAGAGTTGGCTCCCGGGGAGAGCCTCTCTGTCCTTACCATCACAAAGTCACCCATATGGAATTCTTGGTGACGCCGATGAGAGTCGGCCAACCTTTTATAAGCCTCATTCTTTTTACTGATGTGCTTGCGAATTTCTTCATGCAATTCTCTAATATGTTGTGCAAAAGGCTCAGCTAAAATGGACACTCTAGCATGCTGGGGAAGGGGAATGAGATCGGAAGGCTTTCTTGGTTTGTATCCATGCACGGCTTCAAATGGACTCATCCCTATGGTCTTATTGATGGAGTTGTTATATGCAAATTCAGCCTGGGGTAAGATGAGATCCCAATTTCCGGGGCGATTCTCAACAAGACACCTAAGAAGGTTCCCTAGACTCCGATTAACAACTTCGGTTTGGCCATCTGTTTGGGGGTGGTAGGCAGTGGAGAATTTGAGGAGGGTACCCATCATGTGCCAAAGAGTTTTCCAAAAGTAGCTAGTGAATTTGACATCCCTATCGGAGACTATGGTCTTAGGTAGCCCGTGGAGACGGACAACCTCATCAAAGAACAATCGGGCCACATGGGAGGCATCGAAGGTTTTGGAGCATGGGATGAAATGGGCCATTTTGGAAAATCTATCAACCACCACATAGATGGAGTCATGCCTTTTTTGAGTCTTGGGTAATCCTAGCACAAAGTCCATACTCAAGTCTTGCCATGGACGGTCGGGGATGGGGAGTGGGGTATATAGGCCAGTGTTTTATTTCACCTGTTTGGGCGAAGCACATGTGCGACATTGACCCACTATTTTGCCTACATCTCCCTTGAGACTTGGCCAATAAAACTGACCCTCAACTAGAGCAATGGTCTTGTGAACCCCAAAATGACCGGCTAACCCTCCCGCATGTAACTCACAAACCAAGAAATCTCGGAGTGAGGTCCGTGGAATGCAAAGCTTGGGTCCCTTGAAGAGGAACCCATCCTCTAAGACAAACCCCTCATGTTCCTTGCTAGAATGGGTGGTCAAGGTAGTGAAGATGTGCCCAAAGTCGGGGCAGCTAGGGTACTCATCCTTGATCCTATCAAATCCGCTCACTTCCACTTGGATAGTGGATAACAAGGAAACTTTCCTACTAAGGGCATCCGCTGCTCGATTCTCACTTCCGGCTTTATGTTTGATGACAAAAGTGTAGGATTGGATGAACTCAACCCATCGGGCATGTCAGGCATTTAGTTTTTGTTGGGAATTGAGGTATTTGAGGGCCTCATGGTCAGAAAAGATGACAAATTCTTTGGGTAACAAGTAGTGCCTCCAATGTCGGAGGGACTGCACCACAGCATAGAACTCTTTGTCATAAGTGGAGTATCTAGTCCTAGCATCACATAGCTTCTCACTAAAGAAGGCTACCGGGTGTCCCTCTTGACTAAGGATCCCTCCTATCCCTATCCCGGATGCATCACATGTGACTTCAAAGACTTTAGAGAAATCGGGAAGGCATAGGACCGGGGCTTGGGTCAACTTCTCCTTAAGTTCTTGGAAGGCTTTAGAGGCTGATTTGGTCCAAACAAAAGTCCCTTTCTTGAGACAATCGGTGATTGGGCCAGTGATAGTGCTAAATCCTCGAATAAACCTCCTATAGAATGTAGCCAATCCATGGAAACTTCGGACCTCATGAAGGGTGTGGGGTTCTGGACAATCCATGATAGCTTGGACCTTGTCAGGGTCCATGGAGATGCCTTTGGTGGACACCACAAATCCTAGGAAGGTGAGGGATGTGGTCATGAAGTAGCACTTTCCTAAGTTGGCAAATAGGCTCTCTTGACGAAGGATGGTACAAACTTGCCTAAGGTGATCAAGGTGGGCTTCTTGGGATTGACTATAGATGAGTATATCATCAAAATAGACCACTAGAAAGATCCCAATGAAAGGCCTAAGGACCTCCGTCATAAGACGCATGAAAGTACTTGGGGCATTTGAAAGCCCAAAAAGCATGACTAACCATTCAAAGAGGCCATCTTTGGTCTTGAAAACCGTTTTCCACTCATCCCCGGGGCTTATCCTAACTTGGTGATAGTCACTCTTAAGGTCAATTTTGGAGAAAATGGTGGCTCCGGCTAACATATCAAGCATGTCATCAAGCCTAGGGATGGGAAACCTATACTTGATGGTGATTTTGTTAATGGCCCGACTATCCACACACATTCGCCATGACCCATCCTTCTTGGGAGTTAGGAGGGCCGGAACGGCACATGGGCTTTTGCTAATGCGAATGAAGCCCTTCCTAATGAGTTCCTCTATTTACCTCCTAAGTTCGGCATGTTCCGTGGGATTGAGGTGATAATGAGGAAGGTTTGGGAGAGTGGCTCCCGGGACTAGATCAATTGCATGTTGCACATCCCGCATGGGAGGGAGTTGATCCGGGAGCTCCGTTGGGAACACATCATGGAATTCTTCTAGGAGTTGTTGGATTTCTATGGGATGTGGATTGGTGGAAGTGGGTTCTCCTAGGTAAATGACCACCGCACATAGAGGTGCTCCTTAAACTATCTCTTCTTCAAGTTCTTTCCTAGTGATGAGATGAAGACCCTTGGTCAATCCCAAGGTCCCACTTTGTTTGGGAGTTTGGGTGAGGGATGGGGTTGAAGGGGTGGAGTTCCCCGAGACTTGTGGAGTGACGGGGTGTTGTCCTTGAGGGAGAGTGTCCCTCTTCGCCATGGGACGTGGTGGGGAGGGGTTAAGACGGATGGTCTTACCCTCATGTTCAAAGGTGCATATGTTGCTCCTACCCAAGATGGTGGCATCTACATCATAAAGCCAAGGTCTTCCTAGAAGGATGCTACCTACTTCCATGGGTATGACATCACACCATATTTGACCAAGGTATGAAGAGAATGTGAGGGGTACGAGACATTGGGTGTTGACCGGGATGGAGTTTTTGTTGATCCATGAGACCCGATATGGATTTGGGTGGGGAGTGATAGTAAGCCCAAGGAGCTTGACGGTATCGGGGGATACGGTATTGACACAACTCCCACTATCCAAGATCACTTTCCTTACATGACTCCCTATCTTGACAAAAGTGTGAAAGATTGAAGTTCGACGCCAATCCTCTTCTTGAGATTTGGTGAGGGTGCATCTAATCACTCCTAGATGGGAGTTGGTAGATGGAGTGGTGTGATCTAGACCAGATTCAAGGTATTGGGTCTCATACTCTTCCTCCCAATCTAGTGAGGCTTCATGGTCCTCAACAATACTCTCAAGTTCCTTTTGGGTTGGAGCTTCTTCCTCAATAAGCAAGCTAGATAATCCCTTGGATGGACATTGCCCCGCAAAATGGCCAAACCCTTGACACCTAAAGCATTGTTGACGCCCGCTACCCGAAGTAGTTCCTACATTTGGGCCTTTGGGAATGTCTTCCCTTCGTGGGAGGGGGTGACTAGTGGTGGGTTTGTTTGGAGTGATGGTGGGAGGGGGGTTGTAAGGCCTTAATGGGGTGTTCCCACTTGGGTTATGGGCTTTCATGGGAGTGGCCGGAATGGGCCGTGGTCCCATATTTTTGGGGTCGACCGGTCTGGGAGTAGCAAATCGAGGGATCCTAGAGAATCTTTCTACATCCCTAGCTATTTGATAAGCTATCTCAAGGTTATCAACATCTCTCATAAAAAGCTCTCTTTTGATGTGACTTTGAAGTCCATTCCTAAAGCGGGACAAGGTAACGGCCGGGTCCTCATGAACTCCACACTTCAAAAGATAGGAGTCAAACTTCTCAATGTATTCAACCACGGTCTTCCCTTCTTGGGTGAGGCTTTGCCATTCATCTAAGAGCATTTGATGGTAGGATTGAGGAAGGTATTTGTTCCTAAGTTGGTTCTTCATACCCTCCCAAGTATCAATAGGCTCTCCCCGCCTAATCCTTCTTAGACCCTCTTGGTTTAACCAATAAGTTTTGGCTAATTTGATGAGATGCATTTTGGCCAACCTTACCCTCCTTTGGTCGGACATAGGGTACCATTCAAAGTATTGGTCCATGGCGGTTTCCCATTCTAAGTCGACACTTGGTTCATGGGAACCATCAAAGTTTGGGGCCTCTACTTTAATCATCCTTAAGAGAGGGTCATCCGGGTCGTCCCGTGGACGCCTTTCATGAATTGGATGATGGCGGGGTCTCTCATGGTTATAGTAGGGGTCAGGGTCAAAGTCCAAGTCCTCCCTATAGATTTCAGCATGTGGATGATAGGCTCTTGGTCCATGATTCCTCAGATGGAACTCTTCCCTATGAGGCTCAACATGTGGAGGGTGGACTCTTGGGTCATTGTTCCTTGGGTGGAACTCATTCCTATACAACTCACCATGTGGTGGATGAACTCTTGGCTCATTATTCCTTGGATGAGGGTCTTCCCTATGGGGCTCAACATGTGGAGGGTGAACTCTAGGCTCATTGTTCCTTGGGTGGAACTCATGCTCTTCTAGCCGAGCAATTCGAGTGTTAAGGGATTCAAGTTGGGCAAGAATGTTGGTAAGGGCAGCATCTACCCTATTCATTTGGCCTTGAGGTTCCTCCCTAGGAGCATCTTGATTGAGTTGAGGATTGGGATCCATTGGTGGATTTGAAGATGAAGGATCGGGTCGGTAGCTAGCACCACTACAGGTGGACATGCAAGACAAGGGGCCAAAGATGTTGGACACACAATGCAATGGTCCTAGGACTTAGACTTGATAGAGACAAGTCAAAGACTTGCTCTGATACCAATTGATGTGACACAACCTCGGACCTAATGCAAGCAAGCACAATCGCATACAAATGGGCCGAATTGGGCCACCGCTCTATCGACACTCACCCAAGCCCGGGGTAACTTGGCAATGCCAAGGTGAGGTTGAGGGGTTGGGCCCTTGCTGGTAGAGGGCCAGCAAGGTCAAGATGGGATTCCCAATGGGTATGGATGTGCAATTCAAGGGGGGCCGACAAAGTGCCAAAGGCACCGGTTGTACTTCTCCCACGGTGATCACTCAAGACAACGGGGCTTGAGGACCGGGCTCTCACTCGCATAACCAGCGGAATTAAGAACAAATATTGAATGACAAGTACTAAATGGAGTGAAGGTTTGAGTACTTACTCGACTGGTTTGAAGAAACCGGTCCCGGTCGGAGACGAGGGCGAGCGGGGAGGCGGGTGGATCCCTACACGCCGCGCCGGGGTAGCTTGACCTGCCCAAACAAGTTACAACACTACACCTCCCACAGGAGGGGGATCTTGGGGTGGGGGTTAAGGGATATTAGAACCAAAATTACCTCCGCACAGGGAGGGGCCTTCAGCCGGCCAAGCGGGGAGGGGAAACTATGGTTAAAAGCATGGAACGATGAAGTTGCTGGTTCTGCCTGCGCTCTCCGAATAGGGACAGGTAGACGGTGTTGCTGCTGTAGAACTCGCTCAAGAATTTCGCTGATGATGAGACTGGTGATAAAATCTTCATAGCTGGGAAGGGAATGCCTCAAAATTTCTTCAATTTCTTCTGGAGCCACTGCTGACCAGGATGGAAGTTTGAACAGAGCTTCAGATTCTCGGACCTGCAGTTGCAGACTTCTAACAGCAGATTGCAGAGAACGCCCCGGCAGCTCCCGACCTCGGAATCAAGCACCGTCAGAGTCGTTGGAATCGTGGATGAGTCCTCTTCACAGAAAAACTGACGGGGATGCTAAAAGATGCAGGAGAAGACCTGGAGGCTCTGAACATGGATGACTGGTTTCTGTAGACTGTGGGAAGCCGATCCGTACAGCAGAGGGAGAAAATTGATAACTTCTGTTACTGGATGCCGAACAGAGTTCCGCTTCTTGATTCTGAAAGTTGACAGGGCGATGAAGAACTTTGTAGAAGAGCTTTCGAACTGATTCTTCCAGGGTGAGTCGTGGCAGAGCTTCTACTCAGGTTCAGGGCTTCAGTAGAGGTAGTTCTGAGCAGTCGTGGGAGAATGGAGTTTCCAAACAGCACACAGCTCGGATGAAGACGAAACCACTTTTGTTGAAAAGGAGACTAGTAGACGCTTCCAACGGTGGCTCTTGGGTCTTCAAACTCGTCCGGAGGAGGTCGTGGTGGCCGCTGCAAGTTGCTGGTTCAACTACTACTTCTGGACTGCAAACAGCAGCTTTGACATAGCCTCCAAGTGACCCTAAAAGAAGAAGAAGGGGATAGTATATGGTGGAGGGGTGGATGAAGAATGGTGGGGGGGAAGGTATGGGAGGTGTGGAGGGGTGCAAATGGTTGAGGGGAGGTGGAGGAAGAAGGGGAGGTCGCAGGTTTTCAGCTGGAGGAGGAGGGGTGGGGTATGCAAGGGTGGTGGAGAATGGGGGGAGAAAGGGGCGACCTAGCCTAATGGAGATGGGAGGGGGGCGGCCAAAGACTTGGAGGGAAGGAGAATTCAAATTCAAAATGGTCTTGGAAGATGGGAGATGGTGTGGGGAAGAGGGGTGATTGTGTTGGAATGGGGAAGATTTGGTTGGAATGGGGGAGATGGTGTTGGAATGGGGAAGACTCTACCTTGGAACTAGGGGGGGAAGTAAATGGGGTGTGGGGAAGTGGAGGGGCCTTAATGGAGGTAGGTGGAGGTTGGAGGTGGTTGGGAGGAGGAGGAGAGAGGAATGGGGCGAACCCCCCTTGGGGAAGAGAGAGAAAGAGAGAGAGGTGGGATGGGGAATCACTCCCCTAGGGCTTCTCACCCAACTATAGGATTCACTCCACTAGAATTAAGTTTGAACACTCAAATGGAAATCTTTTGTATTGAATCATTCATTACCTCCAAATGAAGGAAATGGGGCCTTATATATAGGAAACCCACATTTTACAATAAGTCCCTTACAAAAGACTCAATAGCAAATAACCGAAGGGGTAGGGGGGCTCATGGGCCAAGCCCGAAGAATTGGGCCCAATAGCACATTACACAGTCTAATGACACTCAATACTTAGGGAATAAATGCAAGACCTAGGGACATGACTCAAATAAACTGAAAATTACATCAAATGACTCAAGTAAATAGCATAAAAAGGATAAGTGGGCCTTTAGAGAGAGAGGCCCGAACTCAAACGATGTCGGAGTGTGAAGAAGACCCTAGCCAAAGGGAATTGTGGATGATGCCTCCATCACAGCTTGTGTCAGCCATAGCTGAGCAGAGGAGTCACACCAAGGCAACTACGTTGGCATCTCAGGAGCGAGCCGCACAGCTGAGGGAGGTAGTGAGCCAGGCTGAGGCCTTGAGGAAGGCCTGGGAGGAGCAGCAGTCAGTCGTCGAGTGCGTCCGAGCAGAGTGGCAGGCGGCCGAGATGACAGTCGGAGCTAGTGCCCAACTCTTCTCCACCTTGGCGGCGGAGCTTACAGCTGCGGACTCTCACCTTGCAACGCTAGAGGGGACTGAGTCTGAGACTTGATTGTATCTTTCTCTTTTCTTTTTTTTGATATCTGGAGTGTATGGACTTGTCACCCCAAGGGCATGTCTTGGGCTCCTTTTACATAGTATTAATGACAAACTCCAAATCTTTTGCTTACTGGGTTGTTCCCTCCCCTTCTCGATGGAATAGAGTGGTGTGCGTGAATTGGCGACCACTTATCGTTAGTCGTGCTTGTTCATTCTACGATACACCGACATGAGTGATAGGGAACAACAGGGACCGGGTTCAGGGAACCCGTTGTTAGAAACTAGAGGCTGAGTATTGGGTAGTGGAGGAAAGAAAAGGCTATATGTGGGGGCCAATCCTCCTGGGGGATGAAAGCCCGCATGCCAGGGCACCCACGTAGGCCCACAAGAACGGGGCAGTTTACGTGGTTTAGGGTTGTAGAGATGATTCTGGATGGTGTATTGACCCTAAATTGGATGGTGGAGTATTGGCTAGCGTTATGCCGTTAGTCAAAAAATGCAATTCGCATGTGTCTGGGAAGCTGGGATTGAGCTAGCTGGGTGGCCTAGGAAGACATGGCAACCAAGACCGGGACTGGGAGAAGGGCTGGAAATTGAAACTGGGACTGTGACTGGAAATGGGGACTGGAGCTGAAGCTAGCTGGTGACCTAGAAAGGTGCGATAGCTGGGAGCTGAAACTGGCGGCTAGCCTGTGAAGGCCTTGTAGCCGGGACTAGAACCGGGAGCTGGCGGCTGGCCTGTGAAGATGTTGTAGCCGGCACTGGGGCTGGAAGCTGACGGATGGCCTGTGCAGGCGTTGTAGCTGGAACTGGGACTGGAGGCTGGGCATCCGGCCTGTGAAGGCGTTGTAGCCGGAACTAGGACTGGAAGCTGGGCGGCTGGCCTGTGAAGGTGTTGTAGCCCGGAACTGGAGCTGGAGACTAGGCGGCTGGCCTGTGAAGGCGTTGTAGCTAAAACTGGAACTGGAAATTGGGCAGCTGGCCTGTAAAGGCGTTGTAGCCGAAACTGGGACTGGAAGCTGGCGGCTGGCCTGTGAAGGCATTGTAGCCGAAACTGGGACTAGAAACTGGGTGACTAGCCTATGAAGGCGTTGTAGCCGGGAACTGGAGTTGGAGACTGGAAGCTGGTGGCTGGCCCGTGAAGGCGTTGTAGCCAAAACTGGGACTGGAAGCTGGCGGCTGGCCTGTGAAGGCGTTGTAGCCGAAACTGGAACTAGAAGCTGACGGATGGCCTGTGAAGGCGTTGTTGTCGAAATTGGGACTGGAAGCTGGCGGCTGGCCTGTGAAGGTGTTGTAGCTGAAACTGGGACTGGAAACTGGGCGGCTGGCCTGTGAAGGCGTTGTAGCCGAAACTGGGACTGAAAGTTGGCGGCTGGCCTGTGAAGGCGTTGTAGTCGAGTACTGGAGCTGGAGACTGGAGCTGAAGCTGGAACTGAGGGCTGGGATTGGCCGGCTGGCCTATAAAGGCATTGTAGCCAGAGTACTGGGACTAGCCAGCTAACCATTGAGGTGTGTAGCTGAGAACTGGGGCTGGAATTGGCGATGACCGACCCTCGGGGGTGTAGTGGCCACCATTGTCGTGGAGTGACGCGAAGGAGGCCGTCAGCGAGGTATCGTGGTTGACGACTTTCGTTAGTGAAGAGTAGAAAGGGAGAGAGAGTTTTTTTTCTCTTTACCAGCCCTACCGCCCTTACGGGTTTTCGCCAGAGCTGGCCCCCTTTTGCTTTTTCCGATGCGCCCTCGCAGGTTTTCACACCGAGGGGTTACCCGATTTTGCCTGAGGCGCCCTTTTGAGTTTTCACCTCAGCTGGGTTGGTGGCAATTTTTTGCCCCCAGTCATCTCTTTATAATGAGGACGGTCGAGTCCACCGGGGTATCTCTATTTTTAACCCCATTGTTTGTTTGTTCTCTTTTTTTTGAGGAATTGGCGTCCATAGCATTCTGCTGTCAGGAGACATAACCTGGAACTGGAGACCGTAGATGACTGGATATTGTCCGCCTTTAGCAATGGCTTTTGGAAATCATCACGTTAGGGTGCTGAGGGCCACTCTGTGGTGGCAGAATATGATTGGGGTTATAGCTGGTGGATCAGGGATTGTAGGAGAGAACTAGGATCATGACGAAGCTTGAAGGCTCTGGATTTGCAGGGGATATAGGATGGAGTGGCATAGAAAGACAAGTGTCTGGGGATATGCTTGGACATAGGTCTACTGGGATGGTGACTAGGAGCTTGACTGTCACAGGGACTGGCTGACCTGCGGTGTCGAAGCAAGGGCCGAAGGTTGGCCGAACTGAGTGGGTGTAGTGCGAGGCCAACTGAGAATTATAAGGTTTATGCTCTAGCAGTGTAAGTTGATTGAGGATTGGTTCTGGGTGAGGATAACGGTTCACCGAGGAGTGGGTGGAAGGCCGTTCTAACAGAGATTTAAGATAGACCTCGACAAGTCTAGTACGATGGCACACAAAAACTGAGACAATTCGAGAAACCTGGGAGATTGACGTCTCGTCATAGTGCTGTATATTTAAGAAGTCGCGCCCATAGTGGTTGTCACTCATTCTCTGAACAAAGCATTGAAGAATTGGTGCCTCCACAATACGGTTACTTTTATACTAGGCGCCCGTCAATAAGGTCACCCCTTCAACATGCTCACGACAGAAAATGGCGATAACCAATGTAGTTGCTAATCAAATTAGCACCTTATAAGTCAGATAGAGACAGATCTCTCACAGAATCGCCATAACAGCGTTCTATGAGGGCCGGGTGTCATGTTTTCTTTAGAGTGACATGACTAACAGGGTTCCAGGATTCTTGTGGTACAATCAGCTCAGTCGGCCTTGAGGGAATCCAAGGCTACGAGGAGACTTACGGAGGTCCCAATGACTAACTTGCCAGTCTGAAGGAACGGAATGTCTAACGGAGGGCTCGTATGTCACCGAGAGTTGAGGGTGTATCGGGAGACCAACGTGAAACATGGGACTGCATCTACGGACTGAGACGTAGTGCCAATATGATCCACGATACAGATCAAATCTTGAGAAAACAAAATAAATCGCGTCCATCAAGTAGGTGCCAATTCATATCTTAATTTCTATTTAATCTAATAATTTAGAGAATAGCATCTCTTTAAAAGGACGGATACTATTTTTAGAACTAATTACATGATAATTAAGGGAAATTTACAAGGATCATGACTATATATATTTTGTAATTTTTACCGACTTTGATGATAAGCTATGAATTTCTAGGATTTAAACATGATAAGTAGTTTTTAACTTAATCATGATGAACAATAATATTTTTCAAATAAAAGAAATTGTTGGAACTAAATATATGATAATTAAGAGAAAATCTAAAGATTCCAAATATATATATATTATAATTTTATTTTACATTATTTCAACGATATTATTTTTTTAAAGATACAGATAAAAGATATCATTATACTTAACGGTATATATATATATATATATATATATATATATATATATATATATATATATATATATATAATGATTTAACGACATGGCAAGTGGTCGTTAAAAGAATTCAACGGCAATCGTGTTGTCGTCATTCAAATAATGAATAGTGTCAATTCTTTAAATTTCTCATTCTCGACGCACATACGTCGGAATCGCGCAATCCATATACCGAAATGAAAGGCTCGAAAAACTCTACTTAACTTGATGTTCAAAAATATTTTTACTTGAGAGTAGGGCTGTCTTGAGTTAGGAGGATCAAAAAAAGGAGGTACCAACTCTACTACCTCGATCACTACCCCAATAACACGCTCGTAAAATTTCATGGCCAAAGAACACTCCGGCACCCCCGAACATGCCATCAAAGCAAAAACATGTAACTATGATGCTACAGTAAACACTACAATTCATCGTGTAACTATTAGAAATTCATATACTTAATAAAGAAAATCATTAACTGGTTAACACACCATATAATCACATGAAAATTTAGAGTAAATCCTGGAGATTTCAAAAATATATATTTTTAAGAATTTTATTTACATGATTACATGATTATAAAATATTTAATCATGATTTACTTCTATTCATTTAATGATTTTCTACTTAAAGCATGCTGGAGGTCATGACATCAAACGTATAAAGAACATGCAAGGTGATTAATCGAATTTGGCTTGGGAGATTGCCTACCTCTTGATGGTTAGACGGTCAAAGAAGTTGCAGAAGAAGAAGATGCAATAGCAGAGGAAGAAGATCATGTAGCGGCTCCTGCAACTGTAACAGCAGCAAGGAGGAATGGGAGAGCTTGGCCTCTTTGCTGCAGCAACGGCAGCAACAGGCGACCACCGCACGCACAAGAGGGAGTAGCAGTACCCCACGGCAAGTTGCAAACGAACGAGGGATGTAGGGAAGACGATCTCCTTCACGGGTACTCGTGAACACAACATCAAATCGGATGCTCGTTCGTTGGCCTGGTTATTTATAGGGATGAGGGCATTCACGGGGAAGTCTAGAGTCCTACTCGGGTCAGTTGTCTCACGTATTTATCTTCTAAGTTTCACCTTTTGTAAGACCCCAAATTATTTAGAAATTTATTTAGAAAGTTATTTGTAATTATTTAGAATTTATTTGAAGTTATTCGAATTAACGAGAATTATCCAAATTAATTAGATTAATTAATTAATTAATAGAATAAGTCATTTTTTTACTATTTTCTAAAAATCCCCAAAAATAACATCTTGTAGAATTAATTTTGTTTATCAACTTTGTCTTCTACAATTAAGCCTAATAAAATCGTTTATTAAGCCGAATTAGCGAACTAAGTCTTCCGAACTTAATATTTAATTAATTACGGAATAGTAGAAGTGGAATTGTATCTACCATATAAAAATTCATAAAAATAGTAATTAAATAATAGATGCTTCGACTAACACTTTTATCTTCTTGGAGTAATCCTAATTAAATCATTATCTAGTCCTAATCAGTGGATTAAGCCTGACTTACAACCCACCTAACCCAAATTCGTATTCACTATTCACCCAAACTTTGAACATCAAATTCGACCTGATTACTCAACCAAATGATCTGAAATCAGGGGTAAATGGAAGGCCACAATGTAAGGAACATTTACCCTCAATCAATTTGAGGTAAACTTAGCCCCAAAACGTGCTGCCGACATAGTTTGGTCAAGTCAAGGATTTCGGCGCCGTTTCTAAACACGTAGCTTGCAGCAGCAAATACTCCCAA
This sequence comes from Amorphophallus konjac, assembly GCA_022559845.1. Classification (NCBI taxonomy): domain Eukaryota; kingdom Viridiplantae; phylum Streptophyta; class Magnoliopsida; order Alismatales; family Araceae; genus Amorphophallus; species Amorphophallus konjac. Next base: position 107,462,391 of record CM040126.1, on the reverse strand, counting down.
TTCAGAAGGTTCCAGAAGCTCTATGAGCTATCAAAATGAAGCCCTACGAGTCTTCTTTCATTTGGCTGTTGTGGGGTTCGCTAAAATTTCGGATCTGGAGAGATCTAGTTCGATTTGTGGAGGTCGGTCAGCAGGCCGTTGGCTTCCCTTCATCCTTCTTTGATCCATCGATTGAGGTAGGAATTCTCAACCAAATCTTGATCATGAGTATAGCAAATTGTACCTCTCATCGAGCTCTTTCCATTGGTGGCAAAAGCCCCAATTTGTATTAGGTATCCGTGGAGATATCGAGGTTTTAGTGAGGTGCTGTCAAGTTGTTCTTTATTCTAGGTTTCGAGTTCCTTCTTCAATTTGAGGTAGGTTATAACAGCCCAATTTCTAATTAACATACATGAATGTAATCAATAGCATGTTAACTTTCTTTTGACATCAAAATCCCCAATTTTTATAGATCATGCCTAGAGTATTTCGTGTGTTATTAGAAGCATGCTAGCAAGCTAGACTTTCCTTGTGTTCTTCATAGAATAGGTTGTATTTCATTGGATTCCTATCGAAATTCGTGATTTAAAATTGTGTTTCATGACCCTAAGATGCATATTAATAACCCTAGAGTCTATGGTTAAGATCCCAATACATTTAGATCCCAATTCATGGAGTTTTTCATATTTTTTTTGAAGCTTTTTGGGTCTGGAAACCCAGGGGTCGACCCATGGGTCGACCTATTTACACCCTGCAAGCAGCAATGCTGCCTTGCAAGGGTCGACCCATGGGTCGACCCACAGCCTGCAGGGGTCAACCCATGGGTCGACCCATGCAGCCAGGAATGCAGGGGTCGACCCAGGGGTCGACCCATCCCTGGAATTTTTCCAGGGGTCGACCCAAAGGGTCGACCCATGCCCCGTAAACCCGTTTTAAGTGATGTTTTGACCCGGGGATCAATCCGGATCATCGGGGAATCAATCCATTCAACCTAATCACATTGAAAACTACATTTTTGAGGAACTAATGACCTATTCATGTACCCTTTTTAGTTTCAATTAACATTGGTCCATACATGCAAACTTAGTGTAAAAACACACCGTTTATCATCTTCATTTCAATGCATACAAGATTAAATAGAAACCCACATAATTAGTGGTTAATGGTGTAACTAAAATCTCTGTTAATACATGCTATTTCATTCCTGTGAGCTTGTCCTTTACTTCGACAACTTGTTCTATCTTGTTGGCACTTTGGCTAATACAAATGATAATGGTTAAATCATGATATCTTAACTTGATGATTAGGATTAATATGTTATTTAGCTTGTTTGATTGCTGCTGTTTTATAGTAGTGCAGCACGATTAACACTTGTTGTGACTTGATTTCAATCTCCTTGATGATTATACTTACCTTGAAATTCTGGAAATGAATCTCTTTCCTACTTGAAGTTGTTATTGCTACTTAGTTTAAACCTTGGAATTCTGGCCATAAACTGTGGAAGTCTAGATTCGTGGGATCTTTGATCCAAAGAAATCAATGCCTGGCAAACAATTAAGGGCTCGGTCTGGTCCTGGGAAGAGCGCCCGAACACTACGTGTACCCCCGGGGAGGTGAATGACTAGGTGTGGCATTTGGCACCAGTACTTGACATGTGTTAAATCTAGGACTGTCCACTACTCTCTCCACTACTCTCTACATTACTTTCTACTACTTTTCACTTTCCACTCGTCACTGTTCTATACTCTACTTGTGGTTACTATACTCGCTCATTACTTGGACGTGGAAATGAAATTACATACGTGCTTGACATGACTTGAATTGACTTGATATGGCCAACTTTTTATCGTTATCTCCTGTAGTAAATTCTTGTCTTACTATTCTATTCATTATATTTCTTGACCTTGCAAGATCTTTGAATTTCGTTTCGTGATATCATCGTTATCTTTTTATTGTTTTTATCATTTGTAGCATGACATTTTGAAAATGTAATTAAACTATTAATCACTTATACATGTCTGTTATTTCCTACTGAGCGTTAGCTCACACCCCGTTGTTTCCCCCTTTCCAGGCTTTTCAGGTGACGCGCTTACCGATGGGGAAGGGCAGGAGTGATGTCTTGAGTGTATCAGTTCTAGTGTGTTAGTAGTGTGTTATCCTTCTTTAGTTGTGTTTTGGAGAGCTTTTAGTCTCAGTCATGTTATTGAGTTTTAGTGGTTGATTATTCCAGTTGTATTAAGTTGAACTTGAGGATTATTGTATTAGTCGTGGTTTATTAATGATCATTTAGCATTTCCATCTTGTAGCACTTGTGTATTATTTTAGATTTAGTTCCCTCTCTTGCCAGCGTGTCCCTAACTATACGTCCCGATATTTCCGCCTTGTTCGGGGCGTGACAGTTTAGTTGGTATCAGAGCCCTAGGTTTCACATTCCTAGGTTCCCTAAGTTTTAAGTTTTCTTGCATTGCATCCCAATAACCGGTATATAAAAAGGTGTTGTCCGAACGTTAGGCTACGCCTATCGGGAAGGTCGCACACTTGCGCAAGTGGTCTTCGGACCGATTACCTCCGCCAGGTACCGAGTTTTTGGTCGTGTCTAGGTTCACTAGATCCCTAACCTTGTAAAAGTCTAGGACCTGACCTGGTAAGAATGGGTAGAACTTGGGTTAAGTTCGTTCCTTAATCGTGTTGTATCTATCTTATTGAACCTAAGTAACCTATTTCTCGTGTAGATGGCAGCTGATCGTGCTGAATGGAGGAACCTGCAGCGTACGGTTCAAGGCCTTACTCAGGCCCTTCAGCAAGTAGCTCAGGCAGGAGCGGCACCACATGGCACCGGTGATCTATACCGGAACTTCCGCGGAATGAACCCGCCTAGATTCACTGGTTCGACTGACCCTGACCAAGCCGAGCACTGGCTAGATGAGATGGGGAGAATCTTTGAAGTTATGCAATGCACCAACCAGGAGCGTGTCCTTTTGTCCACATTTCAATTGGAACATGATGCACGTACTTGGTGGGATTCTATCAAGGCAACTCTCGGAGATCGGCAAGTTATGTGGGAAGAGTTCGAGGAATTCTTCAACAGCAAGTATTTTTCTGATAGGGTGCAAGAGAAGAAAGCGGCAGAGTTCGCGGCCTTGAAACAGCGAGGTTTGTCCGTGGCAGAGTATGAGGCTCAATTCGCACGGCTTTCTCGATATGCTACACATCTCATTTCCACCGAGAAGATGAAGGCGAAGCGCTTTCTCAATGGTTTGAAGCTTCATTATATCAACCAATTGGCACCGATGGAGATTTCCACTTATTCCGAGATGGTGAGAAAAGCGCAAGTTCTGGAGGATACTCTTGAGATGACGGAGAGAATCCGTGGGAAAGGCACCAAGAAAGAATTACCTACGGGTTCCGGGAGTGTCAAACCCGGGTATACCAAGAAGAGGCCTGTTAGTGGACCTGGTTCGTGGAGCGGGTCCGGATCGTGGAAGGGCAAGATGCCGAGCCATGAAGACAAGAAGCCTGGCCCTATTGTTCCATTTAAGGGCGTGTGCAACTATTGTGATCGTCCGGGTCACAAGATAGAGGAGTGCTGGCGCAAGCTAGGCGCATGTTTGCGATGTGGAAGCAAGGAGCACCGTATCCCCAATTGCCCTCTCATATCGGAACAAGCTACACCGGCAAAACCACTAGTCTTCAAGAAACCACAAGGCAAGCTTCAAGCTTTACATGCAGAGAAAACTGGGATTTCTGATGATGGCGGACTCGTCGAAGGTACCCTTACTATAATCGATAAGCCCGCATTTGCTCTCTTTGATACTGGTGCAACACATTCTTTTATTTCACGGAGATTTGCTATGTCATTAGCTGTGGAACCTGTTTTGATGAAAACTCCGTTAGAGATTTCAACCCCTATTGGCACTAGATCAACAATCCAGTATTTCTATCCTTCTAGTAAGGTTATGATTGGTGAACAGAACTTTCCAGCAGATTTGGTCTGCATGGATATGAAGGATTATGATGTAATCCTAGGAGCAGATTGTTTGGCCAAGTATGAGGCTAATGTTCACTGTAGTTCTAGCTCAGTGACTTTTACTGGACATTCTGGTTCATCTTTTACGGGAGTCAAGCACCATAACTCCGTACCGCTCATCTCGGCTCTTCGAGCTGATAAGCTTTTGAGGCATGGGTGTGAGGCTTTTCTAGCCTTTGTTTGTGCAACCCATGAGCAACAGATTGAGATCAAGGACATTCCTGTTGTCCGAGATTTTCCTGATGTCTTTCCAGAGGAATTACCAGGACTTCCGCCTGAACGGGAAGTTATCTTTTCCATTGATCTTATTCCTGGCACAGCTCCTATTTCTAAGGCTCCTTATCGTATGTCTCCTGTGGAACTGAGGGAACTGAAGCAGCAACTATTGGAATTACTCGAGAAGGGTTTTATTCGTCCTAGTACTTCTTCGTGGGAAGCCCCTGTGTTATTCGTCAGGAAGAAAGATGGTTCGATGAGGTTGTGCATTGATTATCGGCAAATAAACCAGCAGACTGTCAAGAACAAATATCCCTTGCCGAGGATTGACGAGTTATTTGACCAGATAGCGGGAGCTCAATATTTCTCTAAGATCGATCTTCGATCTGGATATCACCAGTTGCGGATTAAGGAAGAGGATATTTATAAAACAGCTTTCCGCAGCAGGTATGGTCATTTTGAATTTGTCGTTATGCCTTTTGGTCTAACGAATGCTCCAGCAGCTTTCATGCAGTTGATGAACGATGTATTTCGGCCCTATCTTGATCAATGGGTCGTAGTCTTTATTGATGACATCCTGATTTATTCTAAGAATGAGGAGGAGCATGCTGAGCATCTGAGAATGGCATTGCAACTATTGAAAGATCGTCAGCTATATGCTAAGTTCAGAAAGTGTGAGTTCTGGCTACAAGAAGTGTCCTTTCTCGGACATATTATCACCAAGGAAGGTATTTCTGTTGATCCTTCGAAGATTGAGGCAGTGAAGAATTGGGAGCAGCCTACTAGTGCAACTGAAGTTAGAAGTTTCCTAGGCCTGGCAGGCTATTACCGAAGATTTATTCAAGATTTCTCCAAGATTGCAGTACCTATGACAAGATTAACCCGCAGGGAGAATAAGTTTGATTGGTCAGATGATTGTCAGCGAAGCTTTCAGACTCTGAAGGAGTGTTTGACTACTGCACCTGTTTTGGCTTTACCTTCTGGTGAAGGAGGATTTGTTGTTTATACTGATGCTTCAGGTATTGGCTTAGGCTGTGTACTCATGCAGCATGGGAAGGTGATTGCCTATTCCTCTAGGCAGTTGAGGAAGCACGAAGATAATTATCCTGTTCATGATTTGGAACTTGCTGCAGTCGTGTTTGCTTTGAAGATATGGAGGCATTACTTGTATGGAGAAACCTTTACAGTGTTTTCAGATCATAAGAGTTTGAAGTATTTATTCTCTCAAAAGGAACTCAACATGAGGCAACGGAGATGGTTGGAGTACTTGAAAGACTTCGACTTCTCGATTGAGTATCATCCTGGCAAAGGTAATGTTGTGGCAGATGCATTAAGCCGGAAGCCGGTAGCTAGATTGTCAAGTCTCATGTTACAAGAATGGAGATTGTTGGAACAATTATCTAGTCTGGATCTCAATATTGACAATGATCGGATCTTGATTGCTCAGATTCAACTTAAACCTGAATTATTGATAGAGATCAAGTCCTTGCAAGATAATGATCCCGAGTTGGTAGAGATCAAGGGAAGCTTGAGTAGCAGACCTGACTTCATGTTGGCCGATGATGGTAGATTATTATTTAAAGGCAGAACTTGTGTTCCGGATGAGGCTACAATAAAGAACAAAATTCTTGAGGAAGCCCATAGATCCAGATATACCATTCATCCTGGAGGCACTAAGATGTACCGAGATTTGAAAAGGTCCTTTTGGTGGCCGAATATGAAAAGAGAAGTTGCAGATTTTGTGAGCAGATGTTTGGTATGTCAGCAAGTTAAGGCCGAACATTTCAGACCAGCAGGGAAATTGAAACCACTCGACATACCCCAATGGAAGTGGGAAAGCATTGGCATGGATTTTATTATGGGTCTACCTAGGACTCGTGGTGGATTTGATGCGATATGGGTGATTGTTGATCGTTTGACAAAGTCGGCTCATTTCTTACCAATTAAGTCCAAGTGGACGATTGATGTATTGGCTGCTTTGTATATAAAGGAAGTGGTGAGATTGCATGGTATGCCAGTGAATATAGTATCTGATCGAGACCCCAGATTTACTTCACATTTCTGGAAGGGACTGCAAGAGTCTTTGGGTACTCGTCTAAATTTCAGTACTGCTTTTCATCCACAGACAGATGGACAGACTGAAAGAACCAATCAGATAGTGGAAGATATGTTGCGAGCTTGCATGATTGATTTCGGTGGTAATTGGAGTGAGCATTTGGCATTAATTGAATTTGCTTACAATAACAGCTATCAGTCTAGCATTCAGATGGCTCCTTTTGAAGCACTATATGGTAGAAGTTGTCGTTCCCCGTTGTGTTGGGACGAGGTAGGTGAGAAACAGTGGCTTGGACCAGATCTTATTTCGGAATCATCACAGAACATCCGTGTTATCCGAGACCGGTTACAAGTAGCCCAGTCAAGACAGAAGAGTTATGCCGATAACAGGAGAAGGGCATTGGAATTTCAGGTTGGCGAGCATGTGGTCTTAAAGGTCTCTCTGACGAGAGGGATCCGAAGATTTGGCATTCATGGCAAGCTGAGTCCGAGGTACATTGGTCCATTCGAGATTCTAGATAGAGTGGGAGAGGTGACATACAGACTGGCTTTACCACCGCATTTGTCTGGCGTACATAATGTTTTCCATGTGTCTATGTTACGGAAATATGTGTACGATCCCACTCATATCATTCAACAAGTGGATTTTGAACTGAAGGAAGATTTGACCTATGAGGAAAGACCTGTCAAGATTCTGGACCGGAAGCATCAGCAACTCCGGAATCGTTCGATACCGATGGTCAAGATTCAGTGGAGTCGGCGTGGGACCGAAGAAGCTACATGGGAGTCTGAAGAGACTATGCGAAAGCGGTATCCCGATCTATTCTAGGTGAGTGATCTTTTTCCACTCTCAGTTTTAGTGCAGTGAATTTGGAGGACCAAATTCCTTTAAGTAGGGGAGGGTGTAAGATCCCAAATTCTTTAGAAATTTATTTAGAAAGTTATTTGTAATTATTTGGAATTTATTTGAAGTTATTCGAATTAATGAGAATTATCCAAATTAATTAGATTAATTAATTAATTAATAGAATAAGTCATTTTTTTTACTATTTTCTAAAAATCCCCAAAAATCACATCTTGTAGAATTAATTTTGTTTATCAACTTTGTCTTCTACAATTAAGCCTAATAAAATCGTTTATTAAGCCGAATTAGCGAACTAAGTCTTCCGAACTTAATATTTAATTAATTACGGAATAGTAGAAGTGGAATTGTATCTACCATATAAAAATTCATAAAAATAGTAATTAAACAATAGATGCTTCGACTAACACTTTTGTCTTCTTGGAGTAAGCCTAATTAAATCATTATCTAGCCCTAATCAGTGGATTAAGCCTGACTTACAACCCACCTAACCCAAATTCGTATTCACTATTCACCCAAACTTTGAACATCAAATTCGACCTGATTACTCAACCAAATGATCTGAAATCAGGGGCAAATAGAATGCCACAATGTAAGGAACATTTACCCTCAATCAATTTGAGGTAAACTTAGCCCCAAAACGTGCTGTCGACATAGTTTGGTCAAGTCAAGGATTTCGGCGCCGTTTCTAAACACGTAGCTTGCAGCAGCAAATACTCCCAATTCAGAAGGCTCCAGAAGCTCTATGAGCTATCAAAATGAAGCCCTACGAGTCTTCTTTCATTTGGCTGCTGTGGGGTTCGCTGAAATTTCGGATCTGGAGAGATCTAGTTCGATTTGTGGAGGTCGGTCAGCAGGCCGTTGGCTTCCCTTCATCCTTCTTTGATCCATCGATTGAGGTAGGAATTCTCAACCAAATCTTGATCATGAGTATAGCAAATTGTACCTCTCATCGAGCTCTTTCCATTGGTGGCAAAAGCCCCAATTTTCATTAGGTATCCGTGGAGATATCGAGGTTTTAGTGAGGTGCTGTCAAGTTATTCTTTATTCTAGGTTTCGAGTTCCTTCTTCAATTTGAGGTAGGTTATAACAGCCCAATTTCTAATTAACATACATGAATGTAATCAATAGCATGTTAACTTTCTTTTGACATCAAAATCCCCAATTTTTATAGATCATGCCTAGAGTATTTCGTGTGTTATTAGAAGCATGCTAGCAAGCTAGACTTTCCTTGTGTTCTTCATAGAATAGGTTGTATTTCATTGGATTCCTATCGAAATTCATGATTTAAAATTATGTTTCATGACCCTAAGATGCATATTAATAACCCTAGAGTCTATGGTTAAGATCCCAATACATTTAGACCCCAATTCATGGAGTTTTTCATGTTTTTTTGAAGCTTTTTGGGTCTGGAAACCCAGGGGTCGACCCACGGGTCGACCCATTTTACACCCTGCAAGCAGCAAAGCTGCCTTGCATGGGTCGACCCAGGGGTCGACCCATCCCTGGAATTTTTCTAGGGGTCGACCCAAAGGGTCGACCCATGCCCCGTAAACCCGTTTTAAGTGATGTTTTGACCCGGGGATCAATCCGGATCATCGGGGAATCAATCCATTCAACCTAATCACATTGAAAACTACATTTTTGAGGAACTAATGACCTATTCATGTACCCTTTTTAGTTTCAATTAACATTGGTCCATACATGCAAACTTAGTGTAAAAACACACCGTTTATCATCTTCATTTCAATGCATACAAGATTAAATAGAAACCCACATAATTAGTGGTTAATGGTGTAACTAAAATCTCTGTTAATACATGCTATTTCATTCCTGTGAGCTTGTCCTTTACTTCGACAACTTGTTCTATCTTGTTGGCACTTTGGCTAATACAAATGATAATGGTTAAATCATGATATCTTAACTTGATGATTAGGATTAATATGTTGTTTAGCTTGTTTGATTGCTGCTGTTTTACAGTAGTGCAGCATGATTAACACTTGTTGTGACTTGATTTCAATCTCCTTGATGATTATACTTACCTTGAAATTCTGGAAATGAATCTCTTTCCTACTTGAAGTTGTTATTGCTACTTAGTTTAAACCTTGGAATTCTGGCCATAAACTGTGGAAGTCTAGATTCGTGGGATCTTTGATCCAAAGAAATCAATGCCTGGCAAATAATTAAGGGCTCGGTCTGGTCCTGGGAAGAGCGCCCGAACACTACGTGTACCCCCGGGGAGGTGAATGACTAGGTGTGGCATTTGGCACCAGTACTTGACATGTGTTAAATCTAGGACTGTCCACTACTCTCTCCACTACTCTCTACATTACTTTCTACTACTTTTCACTTTCCACTCGTCACTGTTCTATACTCTACTTGTGGTTACTGTACTTGCTCATTACTTGGACGTGGAAATGAAATTACATACGTGCTTGACATGACTTGAATTGACTTGATATGGCCAACTTTTTATCGTTATCTCCTGTAGTAAATTCTTGTCTTACTATTCTATTCATTATATTTCTTGACCTTGCAAGATCTTTGAATTTCGTTTCGTGATATCATCGTTATCTTTTTATTGTTTTTATCATTTGTAGCATGACATTTTGAAAATGTAATTAAACTATTAATCACTTATACATGTCTGTTATTTCCTACTGAGCGTTAGCTCACACCCCGTTGTTTCCCCCTTTCCAGACTTTTCAGGTGACGCGCTTACCGATGGGGAAGGGCAGGAGTGATGTCTTGAGTGTATCAGTTCTAGTGTGTTAGTAGTGTGTTATCCTTCTTTAGTTGTGTTTTGGAGAGCTTTTAGTCTCAGTCATGTTATTGAGTTTTAGTGGTTGATTATTCCAGTTGTATTAAGTTGAACTTGAGGATTATTGTATTAGTCGTGGTTTATTAATGATCATTTAGCATTTCCATCTTGTAGCACTTGTGTATTGTTTTAGATTTAGTTCCCTCTCTTGCCAGCGTGTCCCTAACTGTACGTCCCGATATTTCCGCCTTGTTCGGGGCGTGACACCTTTCCCTCATGCACTTCTTTCCAAAACATCAGCAGCCTCCCATGTTTTGCTTTGAAAAGAAGAAAAACCATAAAACTAACCCCCTTCAAACATGTATGGGTTGACTGTTGTACTCTTCCGTTCATGTTAAAGCCCATGTAATGCCTCTTCCTATAAAGCCCATTAATAAAGTAAAGCCCATGCGATCAACATATATATATATATATATGTGTGTGTGTGTGTGTGTGTGTGTGTGTGTGTGTGTGTGTGTGTGTGTGTGTGTGTGTGTCTTAGCCCATTAAATAATTATGTGACTTAAAGTTACCATATGCTTAACTAAATCATTTAGTAGGACTTCTTATATATATATATATATATATATATATATAAGGATCTCATTCCTTATTATTAGATCTTTACCGCTGGCTCGGGTATCAGAGTCGGGTTCGGTCCTATGAAAATCGTTATATATTTGTATGTACATATATATATATATATACATATATCTTAAATTGTATTTTAATTTAAACCTCGAATAGATAATGGATATGTTCAATTTCTATTTGTCAATTATTTATTTATACCTTTATTGATGCCCATTTATTAACATTTAGGCCCATTAACTATTTTAGCTAATTATCACTCTTCCTTTATCAAAATTTTAATTTTTCATAATTTTCAATGACTAATATTTATAGATATTTTCATTTATTTCCTATTTAAATTTGCGGGATGCTACACCCTCCCCCACTTAAAAGAATTTGGTCCCCAAATTTACATGATTTCCTTCCATAGTAGTGGGGTAAAATCACCATGTCCAAAATATGTATTTTAGCTAGCTCATTCTCATACCATGCTAAGTGTTAAGATCACCATCTTCGATTCATGTAATTTATAGATGAGATAGGTTTATAGGGTTACCTCCCAATACTTGTGATGCTTCTTTCTTTAAGAGTGGACAACGAGTGATTTTATGATCTCCGCTTCTGCAACGGATGCACTTTTCGAGTATGTACCAACACTCATTCGGGTTGTGCCTTCCTTTCTTGCAATGCTCGCATTTTCCCTTGGTTGAAACAGTTTGTCATTCATCATTCAGGGGTTTCTTGTTCTTGGGGAAACCGTTCCCTCCATTAGGTCTCTTCTTGCCATTCACCGGTTCCGTATTCTTGGATCCGTTTGCTTGCTCCTTCTTGGCGATCCTTCCTTTAATTTGTTCCAGCATGTCCATGGCATCTTCTAAGAGTTGTGTCTTTCTAACCATCTCCGTATATGTTTGGATTTCTAGTGGAGCTAATTAAGGAATGAGTTCCACTTTTAAACCATTCATAAATCTTCTCGCTCGCATCTTTTCCGTGCAGACTAGTGCAGTGCATAGCGGGCCAACCTAGAAAACTTCGCTTCGTACTCCGCGACGGACAGACTACGTTGTTTCAAAGCTGCAAACTCCATGGCCTTATTCTCACGAATCCTTTCCGAGAAATATTTCTCATTAAAGTATTCCAAGAATTTGCACCAAGTCACTTGATCATTTGGAAAAATTGCTTCCACCGATCTCCACCAAACTCGAGCATCCTTCTCCAGTTGATAGGTTCCCAGTAATACCTTTTCATGATCGGTACATTACATAACCCTAAAGGTTCTTTATATTTCTTGCACCCAGTTTTCTGCTTCATCCGGGTCGGTAGACCCACTAAACTTAGGGGGATTCATCTTTTGTAATTTCCTATGCAAATCACCAGCTCCACGTTGTGCTCCATATTGTGCAACTTGTTGTAGAGCTTGTGTTAATCCTTAGACCGTTCATTGCATTTCCCTCCATTGAGCTCTTTCAGCGGCCATTACTTAGCCGACAAAATGAGTTTTAAATAAATGATTAATCATATCTTGGTATTTTATCTAACGCGGACGTAACATATTTTATTGTTTAACCCATAGCTCTACCCAATCTCACTGGGTTCCTATAGGACAATGGCGGGGAGAACTCAATCTTGGACTTGATGACCTAAGGAGTTAGAAAGCCTAGGCTATGATACCACCTTCTGTCACTGTCACGCCCCGAACCGATAGCAGCAGAACGTGTCGTTTGCTCGGAACGTGGCAGTTAAACAGTTATGTCAATCAGAGCATAGTCATTTCCATAAAACACAATTTGGACAAATAACAAATTTCATTTCAAATATAAGTTCTTTACATATTCGGGCCCATAATAAACGAAAAGACTCAATAAAGAAAAACTACAATGAGACATAAGACGCAAGATAACCAGACTAGACGGTTCATCTAGATGTCAGAGTTTCTTCACTCTTGCCCTTGCCCATCATGTTCGGTCTCGTCATCACTAAGGTCATTACCTGAAAAATATTGGAAAACACAGGGTGAGCGAACACTCAGTAGGACTTAATATCTCATGCTCCAAGCTAGCTTTAAGTCAGTTACAGTTTAACATGCTCATGCAGGTGATGCAAGATATAGAAATCGAGAACTATAATGACACGAGATAAATTCAAGAACTATAAAAAAATGAGTAAGCAAGATGCTAGATACACTCATGAAGAGTAAGGACAATGACAATCAAGAGAGTATAGCAAGAGCTTAACAAGTACTTTCTCAAGCTAGGTCAAGAGCATTCATGAAGAAATATAACATTCATCTCTCTATGACGAACACTATCACGAGAGCTTCAAGGTATCCAATATTATGAAGGATCTTCATGACAAGATAACTAGTACTATCAATGGGATAACTCAAGAACATTTATGATGATCGATATAGAAGTAGAACAATTTCTTCTACAAGCACTATATAGCATTTGCCAAGACACTAAGGGAATATCACGACGATATGATAACCCCTCCAATAAGGCAAATCAAGATCTTTTCATGACGAATAATAAGTTGTAGAAAGGTGTACTATGATGGCAATTACTCCCGATCATCACTATCACGAGAGCGTTTACACACCTAGCACTATATAGGATTGTGTACTATGATCGCAATTACTCCCGATCATCACTATCACGAGAGCGTTTGCACATCTAGCACTACATAGGATTAGCCAATGCACTAAGGGGAAAATCACGACGATATGACCACCCCTCATGGAAATAAGTTATAGACGACTGTAGGTGGTGAATGCCAGCACCCGATCATCGTATATCGGTAACGTTTGGACTTTGCCTCGCCCAATAGGGTCAGATCAGGACCCGTAGCATTTACAATATCATTTTTGTGTGACCCATAGCCCCTGACATTTGTCTAGACTAATTCCATATTAATGGCCAAGAATTTAAGGATCAAGCATGTAGGAACATTAAGATAGATTTCATGGAACATAGAGTTCAAGGATAGAACTTGTAATAAGGATGATATATCAATAAACCATATGAAAACCATAACATTCTAGAAATCTAGGTGATTGGGTACAACTAGCTCAGTCGGTCTTGAGGGAATCCAAGGTAGCGAGGAGACTTACGGAGGTCCCAATGACTAATTTGCCAGTCCGAAGGAACGGAATGTCCGACGAAGGGCTCGTATGTCACCGAGAGTTGAGGTGTATAACGTGAACCAATCATGAAACAGGGACTCCATCTACGGACGTGAGATGAGAGTGCCAGAAGACCCGTGGTATGGGGCATAACCGGAAGAAAACTATGAGAACATGAATGCGTAAATTATAGAATTCACGTCCATCCAATTCTATAATTAACTATAATTAACTATAATTAAATAAACTTATATTAATTGATGCCCGTGGGTGACGTCATTTATTAATTAGCGTCCACTTGGAGGGACGTCAATTCTATGATTTTTAACTTAATTTATCTCACAAGAATTCACGTCAATATCTATTTAATTGAATAATTTTAAAATATATATTCAAAGACACATTTATTTATATAAAATAATTTAGAGAAATAGAATATATGATAATTATGTGAAAATATATGGATTTTACAAGATATAGTTACAAGTTATATATATATATATATATAGATATATATATATATAAGATTTGACGCCTTTGCATGATGTCGTTGAAAGAATTCAACGACACTCAATAGGTCGTCATTTAATTCATGAATAATATCCACTCTTAAAATCTTTCATTCTTGATGTACACATGTTAGAATTGCGTAAATTATATACCAAAATGAAGGGCTCAAAAAACTCTACCTAACATGATATTCAAAAAAAATTTCATTGAGAGATGGGGGATCTTGAGATAGGAGGCACAGAAAATGGTACAACCACTCTCACTACCTCGGTCTCTACCCTAATAATACACCCATAAAATTTCATGGCCAAAGCACACTCCGACGTCCCCGAACAAACTGTCACATTGAAATCCTGTAACTATCATACTACAGTGAATTAGGTGATTCGCTGTGTAACTATAAAAACTCATATATTTAGATAATGTAAATGTTAACTGATTAATATTACCTTGTAAAGACATGAAAAATTAAAGAAAAATAAGGAGATTCTAGTCATATATATATCTTATGATTTTTAGATAAAAGGTTACATAGATACACAATTTTTAATGTGATGTGATTATTTAATTTGTTAAGATAATCATGCAATAACTGTATAGATCCAAGGGAAGAATTACGTGATCTAGTTAACATGATGTCTATGATTAACTTAGTGTTAAGCTCAGGAGATTGCCTACCTCTTTGCGTTGATGTTCTGACAGAACGAACTAGAAGAAGAAGGACGGAAGATAACGATGGTAACTGCTGCAGCTTATTCTACAACTTCAGCAGCGAGACGAAGAAGGGGAAGAAGAACTCTTTCACGACAACAGCAGTAGCCGTAGTACGTACAAGTCAACGGCAGCAGCACCTATGTAGCCACCCACACGGTGAAAAAGATGAAGGCAACGGCCTTCATCTACGCATAGCACGGCAGCAGCGGCTGCAGTCGCTTGCCCTCAGCCCGTGCAGCAGAGAGGGAGGAAAAGAAAGACGCGGACGATGACAATGGTGTGGTTGTAGGGATGGCAACAGCACAACGGAGCACGATGGCTTGGCCATCGCATGGGGGGTCCCTATTTATAGGGTTTAGTGTGTACAATCCTAATGGAACTTAACTTTCCATCCATCGTAGAATCCTATAAGGTATTGTACTTCCTAATCTTTTATCCTTCCTCCATATCTGCAGCCTTTTCCTAAACTAACACAAACACGTTCCTCCATGACCTATGGAACCTTCTTAAGCTCATTCTAGCACACGTAAGGCCCATGAAGGCTTCCTTAAAGCCCAATATAAACAGGTGTGTTCAAGCTTCTTAGGATTGGCCCATGTATAATCTATATCTATATTTATATATTTATACATATATTCCCAGCCCAATCAATATCTTTAGAGCCCATTAATTATATATGTTATAATTATCATAAGCTTTTTAGCCTAATATTTAATAAGACTCTCTCTATATATATATGTATATATGTGGGTCTTTTCTTACAACCTTATTAATCCCCTTTGTTGTCTCGGGTATCAGAGTCGGGTTCGATCTGATGACACCTTTATGTATGTAATTATATTTTGGAATGTTATTTCTTCTAAATACTTGAATGGTATTTCCTATAAATAAAAGGGAATTTTTTTAATTTATATTCCTCGTTTATTTTTTTTATGCATTTAGGCCCATTTTCCCTAATTATAGCTTTTTCCTTTTATCAAAATTTAATCTCCAGGAAGAATATTTATAGTTATTTTATTTATTCTATATTTAAATTTCCAGAGTGCTACACCCTCCCCCACTTAAAAGAATTTGGTCCCCAAATTCACATAACTTTCTTTCCAAAATTAGTGCGGTACAAGTCACCATATCCAAAACATGTTTTCCCATGATATGCTAAGCATTATGATCATCATGTTTGATTCACGTAATTATAGATGTGATAAGTTTATAGCGTAACCTTGCAGTGTTTCTTCTCCCATCTTAGCCTACAATAACAAGATTTTGAATTAATGATTACTCTTATCTTGATATTATCTAACGCGGATGTAACATATTTTAGTATTTCACCCATGGCTCTACCACAAATCTCATAGGGTTCCCATTGGATATCTGATAAGGATGTTTCAATCTAGGACTTGGACTTGATGACCTAGGGATATTGAAAGTCTAGGCTCTGATACCACCTTCTGTCATGCCCCGAACCGATAGCAGCGGAACGTGTCGTTTGCTCGGAACGTAGCAGTTAAACAGTCATGTCAATCAGAGCATAGTCATTTCCACAAAACACAATTTGGACAAATAACAAATTTCATTTCAAATATAAGTTCTTTATATATTCGGGCCCATAATAAATGAAAAGACTCAATAAAGAAAAACTACAATGAGACATAAGACGCAAGATAACTAGACTAGACGGTTCATCTAGATGTCAGAGTTTCTTCACTCTTGCCCTTGCCCATCATGTTCGGTCTCGTCGTCACTAAGGTCATTACCTGAAAAACATTGGAAAACGGTGAGCGAACGCTCAGTAGGACTTAATATCTCATGCTCGAAGCTAGCTTTAAGTCAATTACAGTTTAACATGCTCATGCAGGTGTTGCAAGATATAGAAATCGAGAACTATAATGACACGAGATAAATTCAAGAACTATAAAAACAAACGAGTAAGCAAGATGCTAGATACACTCATGAAGAGTAAGGACAATGACAATCAAGAGAGTATAGCAGGATCTTAACAAGTACTTTCTCAAGATAGGTCAAGAGCATTCATGAGGAAATATAACATTCATCTCTCTATGACGAACACTATCACGAGAGCTTCAAGGTATCCAGTATTATGAAGGATCTTCATGACAAGATAACGAGTACTATCAATGGGATAATTTAGGAACATTTATGATGATTGATATAGAAGTAGAACAATTACTTCTACACGCACTATATAGCATTTGCCAAGACACTAAGGGAATATCACGACGATATGATAACCCCTCCAATAAGGCAAATCAAGATCTTTTCATGATGAACAATAAGTTATAGAAAGATGTACTATGATGGCAATTACTCCCGATCATCACTATCACGAGAGCGTTTGCACACCTTGCACTATATAGGATTGTGTACTATGATGGCAATTACTCCCGATCATCACTATCACGAGAGCGTTTGCACATCTAGCACTACATAGGATTGGCCAATGCACTAAGGGAAAAATCACGACGATATGACCACCCCTCATGGAAATAAGTTATAGACGACTGTAGGTGGTGAATGCCAGCACCCGATCATCGTATACTGGTAACGTTTGGACTTTGCCTCGCCCAATAGAGTCAGATCAGGACCCGTAGCATTTAAAATGTCATTTTTGTGGGACCCATAGCCCCTGACATTTGTCTAGACTAATTCTATATTAATGGCCAAGAATTTCAAGGATCAAGCATGTAGGAACATTAAGATAGATTTCATAGAACATAGATTTCAAGGATAGAACTTGTAATAAGGATGATATATCAATAAACTGTATGAAAACCATAACATTCTAGAAATCTAGATGATTGGGTACAACCAGCTCAGTCGACCTTGAGGGAATCCAATGCTGCGAGGAGACTTACGGAGGTCCCAATGACTAACTTGCCAGTCCGAAGGAACGGAATGTCCAACGGAGGGCTCGTATGTCACCGAGAGTTGAGGTGTATAACGTGAACCAATTATGAAACAGGGACTCCATCTACGGACGTGAGATGAGAGTGCCAGAAGACCCGCGGTATGGGTCATAACCGGAAGAAAACTATGCGAACATGAATGCGTAAATTATAGAATTCACGTCCATCCAATTCTATAATTAACTATAATTAAATAAACTTATATTAATTGACGCCCGTGGGTGGCGTCATTTATTAATTAGCGTCCACTTGGAGGGACGTCAATTCTATGATTTTTAACTTAATTTATCTCACAAGAATTCACGTCAATATCTATTTAATTGAATAATTTTAAAATATACATTCAAAAACATATTTATTTATATAAAATAATTTAGAGAAATAGAATATATGATAATTAGAAGAAAAATATGAGGATTCCAAAATTATATTTTTTATAATTTTATGTTACATAGTTTAGTAGATATGGATTTTCAAAGATATATATATATATATATATATATATATATATATATATATATAATAAAAGATTTGAAGCCTTTGCATGCTGTCGTTGAAAGAATTCAACGACACCTAATAGGTCGTCATTTAATTCATGAGTAGTATCCACTCTTAAAATCTTTCGTTCTTCATGTACACATGTCAGAATTACGCAAATTATATACCAAAATGAAGGGCTCAAAAAACTCTACCTAACATGATGTTCAAAAAAAAATTTCGTTGAGAGATGGGGGATCTTAAGAAAGGAGGCACGGAAAATGGTACAACCACTCTCACTACCTCGGTCTCTACCCCAATAATACGCGCATAAAATTTCATGGCCAAATGACACTCCGGCGTCCCCGAACAAACTGTCACATTAAAATCCTATAACTATCATGCTACAGTGAATTAGGTGATTCACCGTGTAACTATAAAAATTCATATATTTAGATAATCTAAATGTTAACTGATTAATATTACCTAGTAAAGACATGAAAAATTAAAGAAAAATAAGGAGATTCTAGTCATATATATATCTTATGATTTTTAGATAAAAGGTTACATAGATACACAATTTTTAATGTGATTATTTAATTAGTTAAGATAATCATGCAATAACTGTATAAATCCAAGGGAAGAATTACGTGATCTAGTTAACATGATGTCTATGATTAACTTAGTGTTAAGCTCGGGAGATTGCCTACCTCTTTGCGTTGATGTTCTGACAGAATGAAGAAGAAGAAGAAGGACGGAAGATAACGATGGTAACTGCTGCAGCTTATTCCGCAACTTCAGCAGCGAGCCGAAGAAGAACTCTTTCACGACAACAGTAGTAGCCATAGTACGTACAAGTCAATGGCAGCAGCACCTATGTAGCCACCCACGCGGTGAAAAAGATGAAGGCAGCGGCCTTCATCTACGCACAGCACGGCAGCAGTGGCTGCAGCTGCTTGCCCTCTGCCCGTGCAGCAGAGAGGGAGGAAAAGAAAGGTGCGGACGATGACAATGGCGTGGATGCAGGGATGGCAACAGCACAACGGAGCACGATGGCTTGGCCATCGCATGGGGTGGTCTCTATTTATAGGGTTTAGTGTGTGCAATCCTAATGGAACTTAACTTTCCATCCATCGTAGAATCCTTTAAGGTATTATACTTCCTAATCTTTTCTCCTTCCTCCATATTTGCAGCCTTTTCCTAAACTAACACAAACACCTTCCTCCATGACCGATGGAACCTTCTTAAGCTCATTCTAGCACACGTAAGGCCCATGAAGGCTTCCTTAAAGCCCAATATAAACAGGTGTGTTCAAGCTTCTTAGGATTGGCCCATGTATAATCTATATCTATATTTATATATTTATACATATATTCCCAGCCCAATCAATATCTTTAGAGCACATTAATTATATATGTTATAATTATCATAAGCTTTTTAGCCTAATATTTAATAAGACTCTATATATATATATATGTATATATGTGGGTCTTTTCTTACAACCTTATTAATCCCCTTTGTTGTCTTGGGTATCAGAGTCGGGTTCGATCCTATGACACCTTTATGTATGTAATTATATTTTGGAATGTTATTTCTTCTAAATACTTGAATGGTATTTCCTATAAATAAAAGGGAATTTTTTTAATTTATATTCCTCGTTTATTTTTTTTATGCATTTAGGCCCATTTTCCCTAATTATAGCTTTTTCCTTTTATCAAAATTTAATCTCCATGAAGAATATTTATTGTTATTTTATTTATTCGATATTTAAATTTCTGGAGTGCTACACCTTCCCTCACTTAAAAGAATTTTGTCCCCAAATTCACATTACTTTCTTTCCAAAATTTGTGCGGTATAAGTCACCATATCCAAAACATGTTTTCCCATGATATGCTAAGCATTATGATCATCATGTTTGATTCACGTAATTATAGATGTGATAAATCTAAAGGGTTACCTTGCAGTGTTTCTTCTCCCATCTTAGCCTACAAGAACAAGCTTTTGAATTAATGAATACTCTTATCTTGATATTATCTAACGCGGATGTAACATATTTTATTATTTCACCCATGGCTCTACCACAAATCTCACGGGGTTCCTATAGGATATCTGACAAGGACGACTCAATCTAGGACTTGGACTTGATGACCTAGGGATTTAGAAAGCCTAGGCTCTGATACCACCCTCTGTCACGCCCCGAACCGATAGCAGCGGAACGTGTCGTTTGCTCGGAACGTGACAGTTAAACAGTCATGTCAATCAGAGCATAGTCATTTCCACAAAACACAATTTGGACAAATAACAAATTTCATTTCAAATATAAGTTCTTTACATATTCGGGCCCATAATAAATGAAAAGACTCAATAAAGAAAAACTACAATAAGACATAAGACGCAAGATAACCAGACTAGACGGTTCATCTAGATGTCAGAGTTTCTTCACTCTTGCCCTTGCCCATCATGTTCGGTCTCGTCGTCACTAAGGTCATTACCTGAAAAACATTAGAAAATGGTGAGCGAACGCTCAGTAGGACTTAATATCTCATGCTCCAAGCTAGCTTTAAGTCAATTACAGTTTAACATGCTCATGCAGGCGACGCAAGATATAGAAATCGAGAACTATAATGACACGAGATAAATTCAATAACTATAAAAAAAACGAGTAAGCAAGATGCTAGACACACTCATGAAAAGTAAGGACAATGACAATCAAGAGAGTATAGCAGGATCTTAACAAGTACTTTCTAAAGCTAGGTCAAGAGCATTCATGAGGAAATATAACATTCATCTCTCTATGACGAACACTATCACGAGAGCTTCAAGGTATCTAGTATTATGAAGGATCTTCATGACAAGATAATGAGTACTATCAATGGGATAATTCAAGAACATTTATGATGATCGATATAGAAGTAGAATAATTACTTCTACAAGCACTATATAGCATTTGCCAAGACACTAAGGGAATATCATGACGATATGATAACCCCTCCAATAAGGTAAATCAAGATCTTTTCATGATGAACAATAAGTTGTAGAAAGATGTACTATGATGGCAATTACTCCCGATCATCACTATCACGAGAGCGTTTGCACACCTAGCACTATATAGGATTGTGTACTATGATGGCAATTACTCCCGATCATCACTATCATGAGAGCGTTTGCACATCTAGCACTACATAGGATTGGCCAATGCACTAAGGGGAAAATCACGACGATATGACCACCCCTCATGGAAATAAGTTATAGACGACTGTAGGTGGTGAATGCCAGCACCCGATCATCGTATACCGGTAACGTTTGGACTTTGCCTCGCCCAATAGGGTTAGATCAGGATCCGTAGTATTTAAAATGTCATTTTTGTAGGACCCATAGCCCCTGACATTTGTCTAGACTAATTCTATATTAATGGCCAAGAATTTCAAGGATCAAGCATGTAGGAACATTAAGATAGATTTCATAGAACATAGAGTTCAAGGATAGAACTTGTAATAAGGATGATATATCAATAAACTATATGAAAACCATAACATTCTGGAAATCTAGGTGATTGGGTACAACCAGCTCAGTCGACCTTGAGGGAATCCAATGCTGCGAGGAGACTTACGGAGGTCCCAATGACTAACTTGCCAGTCCGAAGGAACGGAATGTCCGACGGAGGGCTCGTATGTCACATAGAGTTGAGGTGTATAACGTGAACCAATCATGAAACAGGGACTCCATCTACAGACGTGAGATGAGAGTGCCAGAAGATCCGCGGTATGGGTCATAATCGGAAGAAAACTATGAGAACATGAATGCGTAAATTATAGAATTCACGTCCATCCAATTCTATAATTAACTATAATTAAATAAACTTATATTAATTGACGCACGTGGGTGGCGTCATTTATTAATTAGCATCCACTTGGAGGGATGTCAATTTTATGATTTTTAACTTAATTTATCTCACAAGAATTCACGTCAATATCTATTTAATTGAATAATTTTTAAATATACATTCAAAGACACATTTATTTATATAAAATAATTTAGAGAAATAGAATATATGATAATTAAAGAAAAATATGAGGATTCCATAATTATATTTTTTATAATTTTATGTTACATAGTTTGGTAGATATAGATTTTCAAAGATATAGTTACAAGTTATATATATATATATATATATATATATATATATATAATAAAAGATTTGACGCCTTTGCATGCTGTCGTTGAAAGAATTAAACGACACTCAATAGGTCGTCATTTAATTCATGAATAGTATCCGCTCTTAAAATCTTTCGTTCTTGATGTACACATGTTAGAATTACGCAAATTATATACCAAAATGAAGGGCTCAAAAAACTCTACCTAACATGATGTTCAAAAAAAAATTTCGTTGAGAGATGGGGGATCTTGAGATTGGAGGTACGGAAAACGGTACAACCACTCTCACTACCTCGGTCTCTACCCCAATAATACGCCCATAAAATTTCATGGCCAAAGGACACTCCGGCGTCCCTGAACAAATTGTCACATTAAAATCCTATAACTATCATGCTACAGTGAATTAGGTGATTCGCCGTATAACTATAAAAATTCATATATTTAGATAATGTAAATGTTAACTGATTAATATTACCTTGTAAAGACATGAAAAATTAAAGAAAAATAAGGAGATTCTAGTCATATACATATCTTATGATTTTTAGATAAAAGGTTACATAGATACACAATTTTTAATGTGATTATTTAATTAGTTAAGATAATCATGCAATAACTGTATAAATCCAAGGGAAGAATTACGTGATCTAGTTAACGTGATGTCTATGATTAACTTAGTGTTAAGCTCGGGAGATTGCCTACCTCTTTGCGTTGATTTTCTGACAGAACGAAGAAGAAGAAGAAGGACAGAAGATAACAATGGTAACTGCTACAGCTTATTTTGCAACTTCAACAGCCAGACGAAGAAGGGGAAGAAGAACTCTTTCACGACAACAGCAGTAGCCATAGTACGTACAAATCAACTACATCAGCACCTATGTAGCCACCCACGCTGTGAAAAAGATGAAGGCAGCGGCCTTCATCTACGCACAGCACGGCAGCAGCGGCTGCAGTCGCTTGCCCTAAGCCCGTGCAGCAGAGAGGGAGGAAAAGAAAGGCGCGGACGACGACAATGGCGTGGATGCAGGGATGGCAACAGCACAACGGAGAACGATGGCTTGGCCATCGCATGGGGGGGTCTCTATTTATAGGGTTTAGTGTGCGCAATCCTAATGGAACTTAACTTTCCATCCATCGTAGAATCCTATAAGGTATTGTACTTCCTAATCTTTTCTCCTTCCTCCATATCTGCAGCCTTTTCCTAAACTAACACAAACACCTTCCTCCATGACCGATGAAACCTTCTTAAGCTCATTCTAGCACACGTAAGGCCCATGAAGGCTTCCTTAAAGCCCAATATAAACATGTGTGTTCAAGCTTCTTAGGATTGGCCCATGTATAATCTATATCTATATTTATATATTTATACATATATTCCCAGCCCAATCAATATCTTTAGAGCCCATTAATTATATATGTTATAGTTATCATAAGCTTTTTAGCCTAATATTTAATAAGACTCTATATATATATATGTACATATGTGGGTCTTTTCTTACAACCTTATTAATCCCCTTTGTTGTCTCGGGTATCAGAGTCGGGTTCGATCCGATGACACCTTTATGTATGTAATTATATTTTGGAATGTTATTTCTTCTAAATACTTGAATGGTATTTCCTATAAATAAAATGGAATTTTTTTAATTTATATTCCTCTTTTATTTTTTTATGCATTTAGGCTCATTTTCCCTAATTATAGCCTTTTCCTTTTATCAAAATTTAATCTCCATAAAGAATATTTATAGTTATTTTATTTATTCTATATTTAAATTTCCGGGGTGCTACGGTCACGGCCCGAACCGATAGCAGCGGAACATGTTGTTTGCTCGGAACGTGGCAGTTAAACAGTTGAGTCGATCAGAGCATAGCCATTCCACAAAACACAATTTGGACAAAATGACAAATTTCAGTTCAAATATAAGTTCATTACAATTTGGACCCAATAAAAGAAAAGACTCAATAAAGGAAAATTACAATGAGACATCAGACGCAAGATAACCAGACTAGACGGCTCGTCTAGATGTCAGAGTTCTCTTCACTCTTCCTCTTGCCCATCATGTTCGATCTCGTCATCACTAAGGTCATTACCTGAAAAATATTGGAAAACGCAAGGTGAGCGAACGCTCAGTAGGATTTAATATCTCAAGCTCCAAGCTAGCTTTAAGTCAATTACGATTTATTATGCTCATGCAGATCATGCAAGATTTAGAAATCGAGAACTATAATGGCACGAGTTATAATGATAAAGCGATGATAAATTAAAACCATAAAGATGAGTAAGTAAGATGCTAGATACATTCATGAAGTGTAGAGACAAGAGAGTACGGCAGGAACATCCATGACGGGATATCAAGTGTCTTTCATAAGATAACTCAAGAGCATTCACGAGAAAACAATAATAGTCTTTTCTCTATGACGAGCATTGTCACGAGAGCTTTCATGTAACTAGCACAATCATCCCTCTATGACGAACACTATCACGAGAGCGGTTAATGAAACTAGCATAATATTCTCTCTATGTCGACATTATCATGAGAGCTTTCATGTAACTAGCACTATGAAGATTTGCCAAGACACTAAGAGGAAATCACGACGATATGATATCCCCTCAACATGGCAATTCAGGATCTTTCAGGATGAACACTAGATTACTATAAAGGATTGATTGGCCAATGCACTAAGGGAAAAATCACGACGATATGACTGCCTCTCATGAAATAGCACTAGGTAGTATTTGGTCACACACTTAGGAGTTCTCACGATTGTATAATTGCCCCTAATTGCCATAGATCGAGTTGGTGAATGCCAGCACTCGATCATCATGATATCGGTACACGTTTGGACTTTGCCTCGCCCAATAGGGTCAGATCAGGACCTGTAGCATTTAAAATGTCAACTATTTGGGACCCATAGCCCTTGACATTTGACTAGACTAATTTCACTTTAATGGCCAAGAATTCCAAGGATCAAGCATGTACGAACAATATGGTAGATTTCATTGAACAGAGATTTAAGATAGACCTCGACAAGTCTAGTACGTACGATGGCACACAAAAATCGAGACAATTCGAGAAACCTAGGAGATTGGTGTCTCGTCAAAGCGCCGTATATTTAAGAAGTCGCGCCCACAGTGGTGGTCACTCATTCTCTGAATAAAGCATTAAAGAATTGGTGTCTCCACAATACGGTTGCTTTTATACTAGGCACCCGTCAATAAGGTCACCCCTTTAACATGCTCACGACAGAAAACGACGATAACCAATGTAGTTGCTAATCAAATTAGCACCTTATAAGTGAGATAGAGACAGATCTCTCACAGAATCGCCATAACAGCGTTCTATGAGGGCCGGGTGTCATGTTTTCTTTAGAGTGACATGACTAACATGGTTCCAGGATTCTTGTGGTACAACCAGCTCAGTCGACCTTGAGGGAATCTAAGGCTACAAGGAGACTTACGGAGGTCCCAATGACTAACTTGCCAGTCCGAAGGAACAGAATGTCCAATGGAGGGCTCGTATGTCACCGAGAGTTGAGGGTGTATCGGGAGACCAACGTGAAACGCGAGACTGCATCTACGGGATGAGACATAGTGCTAATATGATCCACGATACAGATCAAATCTCGAGAAAACAGAATAAATCGCGTCCATGCAAGTAGGTGTCAATTCATATCTTAATTTCTATTTGATCTAATAATTTAGAGAATAGCATCTCTTTAAAAGGATGGATACTATTTTTAAAACTAATTACATGATAATTAAGGGAAATTTACAAGGATCATGACTATATATATTTTATAATTTTTACTAACTTTGATCATAAGATATGAATTTTCTAAGATTTAAACATGATAAGTAGTTTTTAACTTTATCATGATGAACAGTAATATTTTTCAAATAAAAGAAATTGTTGGAACTAAATATATGATAATTAAGAGAAAAATTTAAAGATTCCAAATATATATATATATTATAATTTTATTTTACATAGTTTCAAAGATATTAATTTTTTGAAGATACGGATAAAAGA
Organism: Amorphophallus konjac; assembly: GCA_022559845.1. Lineage (NCBI taxonomy): Eukaryota > Viridiplantae > Streptophyta > Magnoliopsida > Alismatales > Araceae > Amorphophallus > Amorphophallus konjac. The sequence goes on along the minus strand of CM040126.1, from coordinate 107,435,953 downwards.
TATCATTATACTTAACGTTATATATATATATTAAATGATTTAACGACATGGCAAGTGGTCGTTAAAAGAATTCAACGATACTCGTGTTGTCGTCATTCAAATAATGAATAGTGTCAATTCTTTAAATCTCTCATTCTCGACGTACATATGTCGGAATCGCGCAATCCATATACCGAAATGAAGGGCTCGAAAAACTCTACTTAACCTGATGTTCAAAAATATTTTTACTTGAGAGTAGGGCTATCTTGAGTTAGGAGGATCGGAAAAAGGAGGTACCAACTCTACTACCTCGGTCACTACCCCAATAACACGCTCGTAAAATTTCATGGCCAAAGAACACTCCGGCACCCCCGAACATGCCATCAATGCAAAAACATGTAACTATGGTGCTACAGTAAACACTGCAATTCGCCGTGTAACTATTGGAAATTCATATACTTAATAAAGAAAATCATTAACTGGTTAACACCGTATAATCACTTGAAAATTTAGAGTAAATCCTAGGAATTTCAAATATATATTTTTTAAGAATTTTAGTTACATGATTATAAAATATTTAATCATGATTTACTTCTATTCATTTAATGATTTTCTACTTAAAGCATGCAGGAGGTCATGACATCAAACGTATAAAGAACATGCAAGGTGATTAATCGAATTTGGCTTGGGAGATTGCCTACCTCTTGATGGTTAGACGGTCAAAGAAGTTGCAGAAGAAGAAGATGCAATAGCAGAGGAAGAAGATCACGTAGCGGCTCCTGCAACTGCAACAACAGCAAGGAGGAAGGGGAGAGCTTGGCCTCTTCGCTGTAGTAACGGTAGCAACAGGCGACCACCGCACGCACAAGAGGGAGTAGCAGTACCCCACGGCAACTTGCGAACGAACGAGGGATGCAGGGAAGACGATCTCCTTCATGGGTACTCACGAACACAGCATCAAATCGAATGCTCGTTCGTTGGCCTGGTTATTTATAGGGATGAGGGCATTCACAGGGAAGTCCAGAGTCCTTCTCGGGTCAGTTGCCTCACGTATTTATCTTCTAAGTTTCACCTTTCTCTCCATGCACTTCTTTCCCAAACATCAGCTGCCTCCCATGTTTTGCTTTGAAAAGAAGAAAAACCATAAAGCTAACCCCCTTCGAACATGCATGGGTTGACTGCTGTACTCTTTCGTTCACGTTAAAGCCCATGTAAAGCCTCTTCCTATAAAGCCCATTAATTACTCTTAATAAACTAAAGCCCATGCGATCAACATATATATATATATATATGTGTGTGTGTGTGTGTGTGTGTGTGTGTGTGTGTGTGTGTGTGTGTGTGTGTGTGTGTGTGTGTGTGTGTCTTAGCCCATTAAATAATTATGTGACTTAAAGTTACCATATGCTTAACTAAATCATTTAGTAGGACTTCTTATATATATATATATATATATATATATATAAGGATCTCATTCCTTATTATTAGATCTTTACCGCTGGCTCGGGTATCAGAGTCGGGTTCGGTCCTATGAAAATATTTATATATTTGTATGTACATATATATATACATATATTTTAAATTGTATTTTAATTTAAACCTCAAATAGATAAAGGATATGTTCAATTTCTATTTCTCAATTATTTATTTATACCTTTATTGATGCCCATTTATTAACATTTAGGCACATTAACTATTTTAGCTAATTATCACTTTTCCTTTATCAAAATTTTAATTTTTCATAATTTTCAACGACTAATATTTATAGTAAATTTTATTTATTTCCTATTTAAATTTCCGGGGTGCTACACCTTCTCACTCCAATCGCGTTTCCGGTGGCTAACAATCTTAGCCAGGAGCTTGCAGAGGGTCTTATTGAAGACTTCCGCTAAGCCATTAGCCTGGGGGTTGTAGACTGAAGAGGTTCTCCAGTCGATGTGGAATTTGGCCGCTAACTGGTATACGGCCTTATTCTTGAATGGTGTCCCGTTGTCGGACACTATGCGACTGGGAGTACCGAATCGGTATATGATGTTGTGCGGGACGAATCTGGCAACCACCTCGCCGGTGACTTCTCGCAATGGGAGAGCCTCCGCCCAACGAGAGAAATAGTCAGTGACGGCCAAGATGTATTTATGGCCCTTGGAAGATGGTGGGAAAGGTCCCGCGATGTCCATGCCCTACTCGGCAAATGGCCAGGTGGGGGCTGTAGGACGCAATGGATTAGGAGGTCTCCTGGGTACTGGGCCAAAGGCTTGGCATTGATGGCATGTACGAGCATACTGGACACAATCCGTGTACATGGTTGGCCAATAAAAACCCTTGAGCTTGATACTGTGCTTCATTCGGTCTCCGGCCTGGTGCGCACCGCACAATCCGGAGTGGACCTCCTGCATGACGGCTCGTGCCTCAGCGAGGGAGACACATCTAAAGAGAATTGACTTTCCTTCTCGTGGACGAGCCGATACAGGGAGTCGTCGATCAACTCGTATGAGGTTGCTCGGCAGAGTAGCTACACCCTTTGAGCTCGGTCAGGGGGAAGCCACCCTTTCTTGAATTTGATGATGGGCGCACGCCAATCATCTTCTTCTGGAGGCGTGTTCTGGTCAAGGTCATGGACCTCGTAGATGGTGAGACTGGTGTTGCCTTCGAGTGAGCTCGGCATCAGCCTTCTATGTTTGATGACGATGTCGACCTCGCCCTCAGGCGGGAGCTTGATGGCCGCGGCCAATTTTGCTAAGGCATCCGCCTGAGCGTTGCTGCTTCTGGGGATATGATCTATTTCGAAGAAATAGAACTTCTAGGTTAGTCTGGTGATAGCGGTATGGTACGGAACCAATTCTGGCTTCCGCACGTCATAGATGCCGAGGACCTGCCGAACTATCTGCTGAGAGTCCCCGTAGGCTTTGAGACATTTAATGCCCATGTGGAGAGCCATCTGGAGCCCAATGAGTAGGGCTTCATACTCGGTGTCATTGTTGGTCATGGACTTCATGATGGTGCAGGAGTTGTACAAAACTCCGCCCTGAGGAGTCAGGAAAATAATGCCGGCACCTTCCGTGGTGGCTGGATCCTGGTTGCTCCGGTGATGGGAATCGACGCCGAGCACTGACATTTTATTTTGCATTTGTATCCTTTAGTTTATTTTTATATCCTTGGGAAAGTATATGTGCAATTGTAAGGCTTTATAAGCCAATGTGTCATTCCCTTGGATTCTTTGAGTTTTTATGTAAATTGTCAGTAGGTCCAGCAAGGGGGCCATCACTCCTTCCCCATTGATCCACATAAGCCATATGGGTCCATGTGGGGCTGGTCAAAGTCCTAGGTGGCATCTAGAAGGTCAATTAGACACATGGGAGACAAGTGGTTGAAAATTTCAAAGGGAGGCCACCTACCTTACCTACCTAGTCAAGGGGGCGCCCCCCATTTTAGTCATATTATATTTTTTTGAAAATATTTGATTAGAACTAATTAGTTCAATCCCTTATTTACCCTCCCTAATTCTAGATCTAGGGTCATTTTGACTCATTTTACATTTATTATAAATGGCTTGTATTTCCATTTTACTAGAATTTAATGAAGTGAAAAATTGGCATTTGCTCCAAGGAAGGGTGCGCCCCTCTCCCTCTCTCCCTGGTTCTTCTTCCTCCTCTAGCTCTCTAGGGTGTGAAGCCCATTCTCCTTAGCCCCTCTGAGTTCCCTTTCTACCGCCGCCGTCATCGCACCGCCATCTTCATCGTCGGGATTCTATCTACATCAGGACAGAAGCTCATCTCCAGATTTTTATCTCTGGTTCTTATTGTCTGATAGAGCCCTAATTTTTAGGGCTTGTTCTGTCCATCTCTTCTAACCTCCAGTTCAAATTTCGTGTCATTTGGACTTCATTTGATATTTTTCTCGCATTTATTATTCTCCCCCTGTAATCTATCATTCTGCAGATCTACGGGATAGAGTCACCTTGTTATATTTTTCCCACTCACTTATAAATTTTCAAATAAATCATAAAAATTTCTCAGTGTTCCTCACATATACCCCCTTCCACTAAAATTTTCGTGGAGTCTAGAAAAATCATTTCCCCTTAGGTCAAAGGTCAGTCTCAGGAAAAATAAAGTCTACCCTGTGTGTCTGTCAGTCCGGGTCAGAAAACAAAACAGTGTTACAGTCATTCTCATCTTCAATCCGTTCTATGGATGGAGCTGTGAAAAAGGTATGTTGTAGTTCTGTGAGTGCTCTTTCAAACGGTACCAGCCGCGCCTCGATCGGCCTCCGGATCTGAGCATCATAATTCTAGCAGCCGAGACGTGCAGATCTGTTCCCTGTGCAGGTCTGAAATTGCAGTCCGAGAATAATTCGTGCAAAATTATGAAAAGTCAACTTCTGGAACCGCCACTTCCGGTAGTCGATCAGAGACACCCCGCCATCATCCCAGCCAAGCGGCGCCTTCAGAAGACCTCAGGAGGGCGTCTTTCCTTTAAAAACCGTGCCTTGCTGTCCATCGAGTCAGAACCGAGTCGGCGCAGTACCGAGTCGGATCAGCAGGCCGAGTTCGTGCCGTACGCACCTCCAGATTGCTGTCCGTCAACCCTGGGTCGGTCCTCCCGGGCCCCACTTGTAGCCCTTTACCTCCCTGCGTGGAGTGGGCAACAAAATTCACGGTTGTAACTAAGTTTTAACTGTTGTTACCGGGAGTTACTGTAACTGGCTGGGAACGTCTTCCCCACGCCCGGAGCGTGGAGGTAAACTCGCCCCTCTCTCTTATCGCATTTGCTCAATTAGTATATTTTTGAATGCCGCTGCGAGTGTAGATTTCTAGCTCGATATATGTTGTTATCACCGCTGCGAGAGTGAGTGAGTGTACCGTCCCGTGACTCAACCCGAGTTAACGCGGAAAATCCGATATCCGAGACTCACGGCCGGTTTCTCATCCGCGCCCGGTCCCATGTTTCCCTCGCATAGGGATGATCGCGAGCTAGAGTCCCAGGTCGCGTGTCCGTCCCGCATCAATTTGGTATCAGAGCCAGGTTTAGTCTAGGGTGTCTAAAAAAATATAAAAAAACTGTCATTTACGTCTAGTCATCGTCTAAGTCGGTTTAAGGTTGCATCCGCATACCATTGTTCGATATATAAAAAGGTGTTGTCCAAACGTTAGGCTACGCCTATCGGGAAGGCCGCACACTTGCGCGAGTGATCTTCGGATCGATTAACTCCGCCACGTATCGAGTCTTGGTTTAAGTCTAGGGTCCTTAGTGTGCATACATTCCAACCTTACATAGTCGGTCTAGTGTCTTGTCCACGGTTGGCATGGTCACCTTATTGCTCCCCTAATGCCCATGGCTTCCCCATCGCCCAAGCGATATGACCGTTGGCCCACCCATGGGCTTGGCAACCATCCTCTCCACTTCCGTAGGCCCGAAGCCTCGAATTTTTATGGCTCCAATGACCCGGGCGTCTACCTCGAGTGGAGGCCACCATAGACACCTACTTTGATTGTTATCCCATGTCCGAAGTCGGGTAGTTCTATTATGCCAAGGAGCGGCTTCTACACAGGGCCGCCGAAAAGTGGGACCACATTGAACGATTGCGAGAAGTTAGGAGGCAATGGCCCATCGAGTCATGGTGAGACATGAAGAGAGAGCTTAGGAAGGTCTACGTGCCCCACTCATCTACCTCCAACCACGGGGGTCATGCCACGAGCCAACCCCACTACATCACCCCCAAGCAAGTGGGGCACACCTCCAACCAACCGCACCCATTCGCCCCCAGCCCATCCTACACAAGCGCTTCAAATCAAGTGGGTCCTAGTCGGAGGCAAGGAGCCCCACACTTTGACCAGCCCCGAGCCAAGCCGAGGCCGGTTGATTACGGGCCCGCCCACCGCGATACCCCTACTCCAACCCACACCCTTGCCGAACTTGTGCAAATGCTTTCGGATCGGGTGGATAGGAGGTGCGCTTTTATTGAATCGCTAGTCTCCCCTTGCCCATCTCCACGATCGGAGGTAGCCATACTCGAGCCTAGGGAGGCCATATCTCGTAGCCCCAACCCGGCCCTACCTATGGGGTCTCAAGGGCCTCTTTCCCTCCTCGAGGACATACCTTCACCACCCACGAGAGCTCCAATGCCACCACTCTCTACTTCCGAACTTTATTCGGAACCATCTTATTTGGAGCCACCTCAGCCCGAGCCACCCATGTTTCTAACGGGTATGCTTTTTATAGCCGAGTCACTTCTTAGTTGGCTCAAAGATGGCTTGGTCCCACCTCCTTACCCATCCATGGACCCCACCCTACCATTGGTGCCCGTCAACTCCTTCCACACTACATTCCGGTCTAGTCACCATGTTGATACCTTGGATGACCTTGTTATGGGATTAGACTCGCAATGGCGGTTGATGCACTCCTTGGCCCAAAGCTTCGACCAACCCACTAGTCTTAGCTTCACCCATCCGGCCTTAGGGTCCATTACCTCCGTGTCCACCGTGGGTTCTGTCACCACGGAGATTCTTCTATTCCTCCCGATGCCGGCCGAGTCCGACTTCGTTCCCTTTTACCCAAGGGAGGAATCCTATTTTCTAGACATGACCGTCGTCCCACCGACCACAATGTATGACGGTGATTATGAATTCTTAAATTGGGACCGAGTCATGGGGGAACCCACTTCATGGGGTCATACCTTCTTTGACCCTTTTGACCCCTTCACTAGTGAACCTCCCGAGCTATCATATTCACTCCACCTCTTCCAAGGAGTTCACTATCCCACCCCTACCCCTCGGTCTAGTTGGACGTCTAGGGGTAATGACGAGGGTAGTTTTGGATATCCTAGCCCTTCCCCACCCAAATCCCATAGGTCGCCAATGCATGAGTGGTACATCTTAGGGTGTCTAGGAGTCCTCCATTCCGTCAACATTCGAGTACATATAGTGTATGCATGGCACATATTCGGGTGTCCTGGTCCACCATCGCCTATGCGTAGGTCGGACTAACATTAGGTGTGTCTAGGGTCTTGTGTGTCTGTGTATACATCGAGTCGAGTCAGTCTTTTGTACGCTCGCGTTGTTAGTCCCTTTCGAGTACGAGACTTATCGTACTTTGGGATCGGCTCTACGCTACATATTGGATGTAGTCACATAAGGGACCCGCGGTGATTCCTAGTGAGTCTTCGAGCCGCCTTCCTTCCTTTGACAGTGACCCCACCCCGGAGTGTCCACCTCTAGCCTCATTCCCATGGTAGCGTGTGCATATTGAATCTATACGGGATGAGCAGGTGTCGATTACTTGGAGTGGTGCGTACTCCGCGCTTCCAGGTACGATGACGGATCCGCCGGCATCACGAGCAACCGCACCCCTTACTCGACGGGGTCGAGTTCCTCCCACCCAGGGAGAGTTGATGGGAATCGACGCCGAGCACTGACATTTTATTTTACATTTGTGTCCTTTAGTTTATTTTTATATCATTGGGAAAGTATATGTGCAATTGTAAGCCTTTATAAGCCAATGTGTCATTCCCTTAGATTCTTTGGGTTTTTATGCAAATTGTCAGTAGGTCCAGCAGGGGGGCCCTCACTCCTTCCCCATTGGTCCACATAAGCCATATGGGTCCATGTGGGACTGGTCAAAATCCTAGGTGGCATCTAGAAGGTCAATTGGACACATGGGAGACAAGTGGTTGAAAATTTCAAAGGGAGGCCACCTACCTTACCTACCTAGTCAAGGGGGCGCCCCCCATTTTAGTCATATTATATTTTTTTGAAAATATTTGATTATAACTAATTAGTTCTATCCCTTATTTACCCTCCCTAATTCTAGATCTAGGGTCATTTTGAGTCATTTTACATTTATTATAAATGGCTTGTATTTCCATTTTACTAGAATTTAATGAAGTGAAAAATTGGAATTTGCTCCAAGGAAGGGTGCGCCCCTCTCCCTCTCTCCCTGGTTCTTCTTCCTCCTCCAGCCCTCTAGGGTGTGAAGCCCATTCTCCTTAGCCCCTCTGAGTTCCCTTTCTGTCGCCGCCGCCATCGCACCGCCATCGCGTCACCGTCTTCATCACCGGGATTCTATCTACATCAGGGCAGAAGCTCATCTCGGATTTTTATCTCTGGTTCTTGTTATCTTATCGAGCCCTAATTTTGAGTGTTTGTTCTGTCTATCTCCCCTAACATTCAGTTCAAATTTTGTGTCATTTGGACTTCATTTGGTATTTTTCTCGCATTTATTATTCTCCCCCCTTAATATGTCATTCTGCAAATCTACGGGACAGAGTCACCTTGTTGTATTTTTCCCACCCACTTATAAATTTTGAAATTAATCACAAAAATTCCTCCGTGTTCCTCACATATACCCCCTTTCACCATAAGTTTCACGGAGTCTAGAAAAATCATTTCCCTTTCGGTCAAAGGTCAGTCTCAGGAAACATACAGTCTGCCCTGTGTGTCTGTCAGTCTGGGTCAGAAAACAAAATAGTGTTACAGTCATCCTAATCTTCAATCCGTTCGGTGGATGGAGATGTGAAAATTTTATGTTGTAGTTCTGTGAGTGCTCTTTCCAACGGTACTAGCCTCGCCTTGATCGGCCTCCGGATCTGAGCATTATAATTCTTGCAGCCGAGGCGTGCAGATCTGTTCCCTATGCAGGTCTGAAATTACAGTCTGGGAATAATTCGTGCAAAATTATGAAAAGTCAACTTCTGGAACCGCCACTTCCGGGAGTCGATCAGGGACACCCCGCCATCGTCCCAGCCAAGCGACGCCTTCAGAAGACCTCAGGAGGGCGTCTTTCCTTTGAAAACCGTGCCTTACTGTCCATCGAGTCAGAACCGAGTCGGCGTAGTACCGAGTCTGCGCAGGACCGAGTCGGATCAGTAGGCCGAGTTCGTGCCGTACGCACCTCCAGATTGCTGCCCGTCAACCCTGGGTCGGTCCTCCCGGGCCCCACTTGTAGCCCTTTACCTCCCTGCGTGGAGTGGGCAACAAAATTCACGGTTGTAACTAAGTTTTAACTGTTGTTACCGGGAGTTACTGTAACTGGCCGGGAACGTCTTCCCCACGCCCGGAGCGTGGAGGTAAACTCGCCCCTCTCTCTTATCGCATTTGCTCAATTCGTATATTTTTGAATGCCACTGCGAGTGTAGATTTCTAGCTCGATATATGTTGTTATCACCGCTGCGAGAGTGAGTGAGTGTACCGTCCCGTGACTCAACCCGAGTTAACGCGGAAAATACGATATCCGAGACTCACGGCCGGTTTCTCATCCGCGCCCGGTCCCATGTTTCCCTCGCATAGGGATGATCGCGAGCTAGAGTCCCAGGTCGCATGTCCGTCTCGCATCATCCGGGTAATCCCTCGGGAAGCGCCATCGAAGTAGAGCTCCCAGCAAGGCACGCTGGTTATGAGAGCGCTCTGCTGCCAGTAATGCAAGACATCTCCGCTCTGTTCAACTGGTTGTTGTGATTGAGCAGCAAGGGACTCCTCGTCCGGGAGCTCCAAGGTGAAGGGTGAGTTGTCTGGCACTGGATGGGCTGTAATTCAGCCATACCCTGTCCCTTGATTGCTTTCCTGGGGACATAAATAATGTCGCACTCCATCAGCAGGAGAGCCCACCTCCCCAGTCTACCTGAGAGGTTAGGTCACCGAAGGAGATACTTCAGGGGGTCGTGCTTGGATATAAGCTCGACTTGATGGGATAGGAGGTAATGTCGCAGCTTCTTAACTGTGAACATTAATGCCAAGATAACCTTGTCCATAGGGGAGTAGCGGTATTCGGCACCGATTAGCTTCCAGCTGAGGTAATAGAGGGACTGCACTTTACCTTCCTCATTGATTTGCGCTTTAACGTAAAGCCCAAGACTGGGGGAGTAAGGAGGTACTCCTTGATTTGCTCGAAAGCCGTCTAGCATACTGATTCCCATGTGAACGGGGCGTCTTTCTTCATCAGCTTGCTGAAAGGCGCACATCGACCGGAGAGGTTAGAGATAAACCTCTGAATATAGGCCAGCCTCCCTTGGAAGGACCTAAGTTCGGTGATGTTGCTGGGTGGTGGAAGCTCTCGAATTACTTTGATCTTGGTGGGATCCACCTCAATTCCTCGATACCTCACGATGAAGTTGAGAAACTTGCCACTGGATACGCAAAAGAAGCATTTCATGGGGTTCATCTTGAGCCCATATTTCCGGAGACGCTCGAAGACTTGACGGAGGTTGCGTAAATGGTCTTCGCGCCTTTTGGTCTTGATGATGAGGTCGTTGACATAGCATTCGATGGTGTTGTGCAGCATCTCGTCGAATATTTTGGTCATGGCCCTTTGGTAAGTAGCGTCGGCATTCTTCAAACCAAAGGGCATGCGCTTGTAGTTGAAAATCCCCTTGGGGGATCTGAAGGCTGTATGGTTCTTGTCTTTAAGGGACATCCAGATTTGATTGTAGCCAGACGACCTGTCCATGAAAGACAAGGCTTCATGACCTATGGTCATATCGACCATCGTTTCTGTGATGGGGACTGGGAAGTCATCCTTCGGACATGCCTTCGTGGGGTCCCAGGAGTCGACACAGATGCGGACCTGGCCATTCTTCTTCTTGACTGGGACTATGTTGGCGAGCCAAATCGGGTAGATACATGGCTCGACGAAGTCGACCTCCGCCATTTTATGGACTTCGGCTGAAACCTGGAGCTCCAGCTCATGGCGCATGCGCCGCTATGGTTGCTTGACCGGAGCAACCGAGGGAGAAATGGCTTGCTTGTGCTCCGCTACGGAGGGGTCTGGCACTGGCATCTCCTTGTATGTCCAGGCCAAGCAGTCTTTGTATTCGAGCATGAGTTGCTTGTAGTCCTGCCTTTCTACCTCGGTGAGGAGAGCGCTGACGAATGTAGGCAGAGGGGCTTCTTCTTCACCCAGGTTGATCTCCACGAGCTCGACCACGGTCGCCTGGCCACCGTCCTCCAGCTCGGGAGGAGCGGGTTGGAAGTCGATGAAATCCTCATCGTCTGTATCGGCTTCATGTATTTCTTGGTTCTCGAAGCCACTGGTTGACGTTGAAGGGACTGGAGAGTGGTTGTTGCTGGGATCCATGGAGGATTGATCTGGACCGCCAGTTCCAGGCCAACAGCTATCAACCGAGGCTGCTGAGGTCTCCCCGGGGTTGTCTGGTGAGGTTGACAATCCTTCGCAGCTAGGACCAGAGATATCCCCCCCCCTTAGGAGGGTTTGTTGAACTGGGTCGCTCGACTGGCTGAGAGACCGGAAGAGCTTCTTCGGCCCCCTTGTCTTGGTAGGGAGGCGAGGAGGGTTCCTCGACGGCTTGAGCCGGCGTTCAGGCTTTGATGGAGATTAGGATCCAAATTTCCTCTTCCTCATCCCCGGAGCTGTCGAATTTGGCTTTGACTCTAGCTCTGCCGTCTGTTGGTTGTGCCAAGCCTATGACGTTGACAGCATAGTGGACGCGAATGTCCGGGTCTTGGTCGTAGCCAAGTCCCCTGGTATCCTTATGAAAGGACGGGGGTTGCCCCCGGACCTGGGAAGGGGTCCACAGCTGACAGAAATGTCTTTGTTGTGTAGAAGTTTACCACAGGGGAATGTGTTGCTTCCGACACATTTCTTGAATATGCGGCGACAGATCGCCCCACACCTGAACTGCGTCAGGGGCATCATCGGCTTGCCTGGACCAGCCGAAGTCATCATCTAGCGGGGCTTGAGGGACTACGTCTCCCTTATAAATGACAATAGGTTTGTCCCTGTTGGCCTTCTTCTTGTTTCGGCGTTGTCGCTTAAAGGTGACAATGAATGTCATCAGCGACTCGACGCCGTGCTTCTCGGACGCACATGGAAGCTGGATGCAGTCTGGTGGCAAGCAAATACTCTTGCCGATAGCTCGGCTAATCAGATTAGCCTCGAAGTCGATCTGGCGCCTCTCGGGGCGATTTGAGGTTGACTTGGAGCCGAGGCACAGTCGATGAAGCTTAGCCTTTTCCTCGTCAACAGAGAAGAGATCATCATCATCTTCCTCTGAGAGCCAACTGTTGCTTTTGCTCTTAATCACAGGGTAGGGACTAATCCCCTTGAAGTAGAGCACAACGTCGGCCAGGTTGCATATTGCTGGCGTAAACGGCGACAGGTCTGTAAAGACCGTATGTTGTTCCCAGTCCTTGGCATACTTGATGCATTGGTGGAGGGTCGACAGGACGACCCAATTTTCATGGAGCAAGGGTCTGCCCAATAACATCTTATATGATGTGTTGGCGTCGATGATGTAGAACGTCGCCTTAGAGGTGAAATCATCGAGCACGAGGTCGACATCCACCCGGCCGAGGGCATCCTCGGTGTTTTGGTTGAAGTCGGATATCATGACCGCCTGAACCTTCTGGAGGAACGGGGTCAGATATAAAGTCTTGAATGTCTTGAGCGACATGATGTTGACTGCAGCACCAGCGTCTACCAGAATTCGGTTTACATCATGCCCGTTGACCTTCTCCATCATGTAGAGAGGACAGTTGTGGCACTGAGGGGAAAGCAGCATGTCTTTCTCCGTGAAGGAGATGGCGGCCGTGAAGGCTTCGTGGGTAGCCGCCTTCATTTCTGCAGCATGTGCTTCATAGGCTTCCGGCGCTTGGAGTATCTTGATAAGAGTTTCCCTTAGGTCTTTACTCCAAGCGATGGCTTCCCAAGTTGAAATACTAGCAGGGAAGCACTGATGCGCGGAAAACGCACGTCGTTAATACGCCCCGCTATCAAATTATAATATCCGGCCCACAAATTAAATAAATAGAATAGTTAAGTGATGAGACCGAGTCGAATCCACAGGGAGAAGTAGATTTAAAAGTTGAAAACCTTGAGTTTTAAGATTTAAAAATCATGAGAATTGAATTGAAACCGCCTTAGGGTGTGTGAAGAATGTAAAGAAAGGGAAGTGGATGAACGAACTACGAAAAGAAAATTATAATGAAACTAGGGTGACATTAGAATGAAAATAACTTTTAAACTGGCGAGAATTAGAAGAAGTGGAAGAAATAAAAGTTGTAGAGATTGAAAAGATGAAGAAGTTTGATGAAGAACACAGAAACAGAAAATGAAAGGAAGATAGTGAAAAACGTAAAAAACTCAAGAGCTATCAATGTGGATGAACAGTAATATGGCAGAAATCAGAACAGTGATAAATTAATTATAACTCTCCAAATAAGAAGAATTAGAAGAAGTGGTAGAAGAAGAAATTTTAGATATACAAGAGAAGAACAACTTGCATGAAGAACTCAGAGTAAAACAAAGATTGGAAAGACTTCAAAATAGAAGAATACTAAAAGGTATTACCTCGGATGAACAGTAATCATGTAGAACATCACTTAAGAAAATGAAAAATAACATTCAATCTAGAAGGAATTAAGGTAAATGCTAGAAAGAGAAGTTGAAGAACACTTACAGATGGACAACTTTGTAGAAGATAATAAATCGAAATAAGGATCAAACAAGCTTGTAAATTGACTATGAAGAGCCAAAAATGGCTAAGAGTACAATGAAAATATTCAATACAAACTAACAACAAACTTCAAAACTTAAATACAAAGCTCTCAAAATCTTCTTCTACCAAAGCCACAAAGTAAGAACTTCAAGAACACTTACAAATCTTAGCAACCCATAGCTTACAACTCTTTGCTATCTCCTCTCTTCACTACATTTGAACCCCTTTATATAGGGTAACACATAACCCCATTCTAATATGAACACTTCTTGCCAATGTGAACAACCAATTGCTGCTATTTTTGACCCAAAATTATGTGCCAACATGTGTTACACACTTGGGCATTTTTTTTCTGATTTTTCTGTATTTGTTTTCATTTTTTTCTAGCCTTTTCTCTCTTCTTCCTCTCTCTTTCTCTCTCTTCCCCGGCCGGATGGGCCCGCGTGCGCCGCCGATGCTCTCCCGCGTGAGACGCGGCCCACGTGGGCCGAGTGTGCACCGCCCCGCCGCCTGGCTGCCGCGTGTCGGCCGCGGGTGCGGTGCGCCCGGCAGACCGGCCTCCTCCACGCGCTTGGGCGCGTTGACCGGGTGATGTCCGCCCGTGAGATCGCGGGATCGAACCCGCGATCCTGCATAAAAAAAATAACACATACGCACACACACATTCACATTAGATAGTTATATAATATATATATAATACATATATATATCTTATAATTATATACATATTGTTATATATATATCATATATAACTTAGAAAAATCCTAAAAAATGTCAAATAACTTTATATATTTTTTTATATTTTTTTCTTTTTCTTTTTTTCTTATTGAACAAATCTTTGGACTTTTGACCCATTTCAACATATATTATATTTTCTTTTTTTTCTTATTTTTATTGTTTTAAGTGCTTGTTAAATAAGGAAATATCTTTATTAAAATCATTTAATTCTAGAAAATTAACTATTTTACTCTAAATTAAAAGTAAGTGTGATAAGTGCATATTTATTATTATTAAAGCTCATAAAAAGTGTAAATAACATGAATTATGATAGAAAAATACACACTTATCACACCCCCAACTTACTCATTGCTAGTCCCTTAGCAATTTAAATAATCTCCAAATGTAAGGACTAACAAGAGTTTAAAATATCCATGCCTCATTTCCAGATCATCTTTCATCGAGTCAACTAAAGATTGGGAATCTGAAATCATTATCACATACTAGCCTTATGTAGAAATTTAAGGTACATGATTAAGAATTCTAATCAAAATTCAGTAGCACTTGTGCATGTGAAATGCTAAGTCTACAGTGAAGACAATTGCGTCCCCCATTTGCTATTGGAAGCAAGTGTCCTTCAATTCTGCACTTCTGAATCAGAGCGTTAAGCATACTAGCTTTTTGTCTGCCTTATTGCTATGTCCCTTTTGGGATCTTTTGTATTCTTTTCTTCTCTTTTTTTTTCTATACACACATGATGTTGTACTACCCTTCACTGTTTTACACGAACCTCAACACGTCTTAGGTGAAGTAGGCCCGGTTACACAGATCAAAGTTCTCTTTTCCTTTTGACGCGAACCTCAACACGTCTTAGGTGAAGTAGGCCCGGTTACTCAGAATCGGAGCATTTTTCATGGTGTTTTTTTTTTAATTTTTTTTAATAGATAACATGGCAGAAAGCTTATAAAAGATCTCTTCCTCAAAAAGCGCAGAATATCAGGTAATATACCCAAAATAGCAGAAGGCTTGTCCTACTTGTTTCATTAGTGTGCAAAGTGATTTTCATTTTTCTAAAGTGCACATGAACTTTAAAGATATTCTTAAATCAATTTTCCATGGCTAGATTAAAGAAATTATCCATCATCCTTTTCCCTAGTCTTTTCTATTCTAGATTCCTTTTCAATGGAAACATGAATCATGAAAACGCAATTGGGTGTTTGCAGTTTTTTTCACAACAAAAAAAAATTAGGGGAAAAATTTAGAGGTTGTATATATGAATGCAAACTGTGCAACATGATTTCCTGTCCCCCCAACTTAAATGACATTGTCCTCAATGGCATGAACAATATGGAACAATAGAACAATGCAGACAGGAGAAGTTTATGAAGGAACGGGACAACCTGATAGAGGTGGACTTTGACGGGCATCCTTGCTAGATTGAGAGGCGGCACTTGACTTTGAAAATTTGAGAAACAGATGAAGCAATCAGCTCTCTCCCCCCAACTTATCTTTTATTCAAACCTGTAAAATAAACACAAAACCACAATAAAAATTTGGGTTGTCTCCCAAAAAGTCATTTATTATCACACGAAACTATGAAAGGTTTGGGTTGCCTCCCAAAAAGCGCTACGTTTAACGTCATCAGCCAGACGCATTGCAGTTCACTAACCAACGGGTGGCATTCAGAATGAACCACCAAGTGATCTTATCCTCTGATAAACTCCAGCCCTTGTACCATGGGAGGAAAAGATTATATGTATGTGCATGTGGGCTAGAATCATGCCATGGTGAGTCTAAGAATTTGAACGGACCCCCACGGTCAGAGAATGACAAAGGAATTATCATATCTGTAATTATAAAATATTCCTCTGTATTCTTAAGGTCTTTATAAGTGTTAAACACATCAATCCAGACCTTAATTTCCCTTTACTTTTCTTCTGCATCCTCACTCTTAGGAGTTACTTGCGTATCGTTCAAGTGAGAGAGGATGAGAGTGTTTGCGGAATCCACCACATGGCCAGTGTCAAGGAGACATAAAGGATCGGGGATCAAACAAATTTGCTCCTTAACACCAGGATTCTCATAAGAGTCAAATGGATCTGACCAATTGGCGAGTTGCAGAATATTCGGGATGATTGTGAGTTCACCAAGGTCAGGGATGGGTAAAAGATCCACAACCTTCCCTAAATCAAGAGATGCCCGGCTAGAGTGAATTGCAAATGGAGTACCCGGTTCCTCAATTACCGAAGAAGAAGGGTTTATGACCACACTCAATTCTCTCTCCACACTCACATTTTCTTCGTCATTCACTTGGAAGGAAGATTCATCAAAGTCAGGAAGGATAGGAAATGGAATTTGATCATGGATTGGCAAATCATCTTCATCTTCTTCTCCCCCCGACTCAAGATCAACAGACTCATCATAATCTTCATCACCAATGGAGTTAGGTTTAGGCATCTTAGGCTGCTCTTCACTAACTTCCGTTAAGTCCTCCTCATAAGACTCCTCCATGATCCCCTCAAAATCAACAGTGATATGAGTGGTAGATCGGGGGATCATAGGTTGATCATATGGACTTTTATCGTTATCAAATCCAGGAAGTTGATCCTCAAGACTTGTAGTGGAGTTACTATGCATTGGATCGACTTCCATTTCTACGATGTTTTTAGCAACCCGGCTCACATGAGCCTCAAAGTTTTGCAGTTGTTCCTGGAAGGCTTGTTGTTGAGTCTGGAAGAGCCATGTCAATTGATCAAATATCTCCTCCTTATGCAAATCTGTGTCTAGAGGAGATAGATAAGTGGGCTGAGAGTTAGATTGTGATGGATAGTAATTGGAAGGGCACTCAGTCTGAGAATGAGGTGGTGGAGAGTATATGGGTTGCCCTCCATAATAGGGTTGATCATAAGAATCATTTGGATATGGGGCCCAATTTTGAAAAGCTTGTTCGTGAGGACTTTGGCCTTGATCCTGATAAGACTCCCAAGAAGAATCATGTTGATCTCTCCAACCAGAATTAAAGTTGTGTGGACATGAGTCATAATAAGGTATGGAGAGGTCTTGAGGCATTGGGCCTTGCCTTGCTTGGTCCATCCAAGAGATTGTTGGTTAATTTTCCCAGCTAGAGTTATAAGTATTGGAACATGATTCATAATTGGCTGAGAAAATCGCTGATCATATTGGGCTTGCTCTGGGAGGAAAGGTAGATCATGGCCCCTTAACTGAGTGGTTTGAGCATGGTCCTGAGTAAACAATGGAAACTGGGCCATCATAGGTGACGGGATCTCATTTTGGGCCGACCACGAGTATGGACTGTCATAAGAGGTCGGGCTATTTTAGGTGAGAAATGAGAATTGATTTGAGCAACCACCACCATAATGGGCCGGGTTAGCCCACATATAATCATTATCATGGTGACTAGGTGGTATGAAGAGGTCTTGATCTATGGCTAGAAATTGATCAAATTTATGAGCCAATTGGTCAAACCTGCCTAATTGGTGTGCCCAATCCATAGATGAAAGTTATGATCTCACCATTTTTTGTAGATTTTATTTTTTTGATTTTTTTTTGATACAAACAAATTATCAAACAATGTCTAACTTAGATTCACCATCAAACTTATCCACCGGCCAGGTAACAGGTGTGGAAGTGGGAGGCTCCCCTTGCTTTCACAAGGTCCTAATTAAGTAACCACTTTCCCGCTTATAGCGTTTGCCGTTGACCTCTAGCCTTAGACACTAGTTTCAAAGATGATAGTGAGCCCAAGTTATACCTTTTTTTGTGTTTTTTATTTTCTATTTTTTTAATTAGTGAACTGAGCTAGTCCACCATATTTTTTTATTTTTTTTAAGAACATTTCTAAGCATGAAAACTAATTACATATTGAAAGTAAAAACAGAGAAACTAAATCTATGGAAAGAGGGTAAGAGTACTAACTTTAATCGCATTCCCTCGTTCTTTATTTGACAAATGAAAAATAACAAGATTAAAAGATAAAGAAGATTTACCTCAGGGAGACACAACATTTGTTTTTGGCATTTTCAAAAATTTCTATTTTTTATGCTTTTGTGGATCCTTTTGTTTTTCTGTAAAAATAAGAGTGAGCACCAATATATATATACAAAAGAAAGCACAAAGGTATCAACTTCCAATTCAACCCCTCCCCGGCAACGGTGCCAAAATTTGATGCGCGGAAAACGCACGTCGTTAATACACCCCGCTATCAAATTACAATATCCGGCCCACAAATTAAATAAATAGAATAGTTAAGTGACGAGACCGAGTCGAATCCACAGGGAGAAGTAGATTTAAAAGTTGAAAACCATGAGTTTTAAGATTTAAAAATCATGAGAATTGAATTGAAACCGCCTTAGGGTGTGTGAAGGATGTAAAAAAAGGGAAGTGGATGAACGAACTACGAAAAGAAAATTATAATGAAACTAGGGTGACATTAGAATGAAAATAACTTTTAAACTGGCGAGAATTAGAAGAAGTGGAAGAAATGAAAGTTGTAGAGAATGAAAAGATGAAGAGGTTTGATGAAGAACACAGAAATAGAAAACGAAAGGAAGACAGTGAAAAACGTAAAAAACTCAAGTGCTATCAGTGCGGATGAACAGTAATATGGTAAAAATTAGAACAATGATAAATTAATTATAACTCTCCAAATAAGAAGAATTAGAAGAAGTGGTAGAAGAATAAATTTTAGATCTACAAGAGAAGAACAACTTTTATGAAGAACTCAAAGTAAAAAGGAGATTGGAAAGACTTAAAAATAGAAGAATACTAAAATGTATTACCTCGGATGAACAGTAATCATGTAGAACAACACTTAAGAAAATGGAAAATAACTTTCAATCTATAAGGAATTGAGAGAAATGCTAGAAAGAGAAGTTGAAGAATACTTACAGATGGACAACTTTGTAGAAGATAATAAATTGAAATAAGGATCAAACAAGCTTGTAAATTGACTATGAAGAGCCAAAAATGGCTAAGAGTACAATGAAAATATTCAATACAAACTAACAACAAACTTCAAAACTTAAATACAAAGCTCTCAAAATCTTCTTCTACCAAAGCCACAAAGTAAGAACTTCAAGAACACTTACAAATCTTAGCAACCCATAGCTTACAACTCTTTGCTATCTCCTCTCTTCACTACATTTGAACCCCTTTATATAGGGTAACACATAACCCCATTCTAATATGAACACTTCTTGCCAATGTGAACAACCAATTGCTGCTATTTTTGACCCAAAATTGTGTGCCAACATGTGTTACACACTTGGGCATTTTTTTTCTGATTTTTCTGTATTTGTTTTCATTTTTTTCTAGCCTTTTCTCTCTTCTTCCTCTCTCTTTCTCTCTCTTCCCCGGCCGGATGGGCCCGCGTGCGCCGCCGATGCTCTCCCGCGTGAGACGCGGCCCACGTGGGCCGAGTGTGCGCCGCCCCGCCGCCTGGCTGCCGCGTGTCGGCCGCGGGCGCTGTGCGCCCGGCAGACCGGCCTCCTCCACGCGCTTGGGCACGTTGACCGGGTGCTGTCCGCCCGTGAGATCGCGGGATCGAACCCGCGATCCTGCATAAAAAAAATAACACATACGCACACACACATTCACATTAGATAGTTATATAATATATATATATATATATCTTATAATTATATACATATTGGTATATATATATATCATATATAACTTAGAAAAATTCTAAAAAATGTCAAATAACTTTATATATTTTTTCTATTTTTTTCTTTTTTTCTTATTGAACAAATCCTTGGGCTTTTGACCCATTTCAACATACATTATATTTTCTTTTTTTTTCTTATTTTTATTATTTTGAGTGCTTGTTAAATAAGGAAATATCTTTATTAAAATCATTTAATTCCAGAAAATTAACTATTTTACTCTAAATTAAAAGTAAATGTGATAAGTCCATATTTATTATTATTAAAGCTCATAAAAATTGTAAATAACATGAATTATGATAGAAAAATACACACTTATCAAGCGCTTCATCATGTTGTAGTTCTGTGAGTGCTCTTTCCAACGGTACTAGCCTCGCCTCGATCGGCCTCCGGATCTGAGCATCATAATTCTTGCAGTCGAGGCGTGCAGATCTATTCCCTGTGCAAGTCTAAAATTGCAGTCCGGGAATAATTCGTGCAAAGTTATCAAAAGTCAACTTCTGGAACCGTCACTTCCGAGAGTCAATCAGGGACACCCCGCCATCGTCCCAGCCAAGCGGCGCCTTCAGAAGACCTCAGGAGGGCATCGTTCCTTTGGAAACCGTGCCTTACTCTCCAGCGAGTCTGAACCGAGTCGGCGCAGTATCGAGTCGGCACTTGACCGAGTCAGACAAGCATGCCGAGTTCGTGCCGTACGCACCTCCAGATTACTGCCCGTCAACCCAGGGTCGGTCCTCCCAGGCCCCACTTGTAGCCCTTTACCTCCCTGCGTGGAGTGGGCAACAAAATTCACGGTTGTAACTAAGTTTTAACTGTTGTTACCGGGAGTTACCGTAACTGGCCGGGAACGTCTTCCCCACGTCCATAGCGTGGAGGTAAACTCGCGCATTTGCTCAATTCGTATATTTTTGAATGTCGCTGTGAGTGTAGGTTTCTAGCGCGATATATGTTGTTATCACCGCTGCGAGATTGAGTGAGTGTACCGTCCCGTGACTCAACCCGAGTTAACGCGGAAAAGCTGATACCCGAGACTCACTGTCGGTTTCTCAACCGCGCCTGATCCCACGTTTCCCTCGCATAGAGACGATCGCGAGCTAGAGTCCCAGGTCGCGTGTCCGTCCCGCATCATCCGGGTAATCCCTCGGGAAGCGCCATCAAAGTAGAGCTCCCAGCAAGGCACGCTGGTTGTGAGAGTGCTCTGCTGCCAGTAATGCAAGACATCTCCGCTCTGTTCAACTGGTTGTTGTGATTGAGCAGCAAGGGACTCCTCGTCCGGGAGCTCCGAGGTGAAGGGTGAGCTGTCTGGCACTGGATGGGCTGCCAAGAATTCAGCCATACCCTGTCCCTTGATTACTTTCCTGGGGACATAAATAATGTCGTACTCCATTAGTAGGAGAGCCCACCTCCCCAGTCTACCTGAAAGGATAGGTCACCGAAGGAGATACTTCAGGGGGTCGTGCTTGGATATAAGCTAGACTTGTTGGGATAATAGGTAATGTCACAGCTTCTTAACTGTGAACACTAATGCCAAGATAACCTTCTCCATAGGGGAGTAGCGGTATTCGACACCGATTAGCTTCCAGCTGAGGTAATAGAGGGACTGCTCTTTACCTTCCTCATTGATTTACGCTTTAACGTAAAGCCCAAGACTGGGAGAGTAAGGAGGTACTCCTTGATTTGCTTGAAAGCCGTCTAGCATTCTAAGTCCCATGTGAACGGGGCGTCTTTCTTCATCAGCTTACTGAAAGGCGCACATCGACCGGAGAGGTTAGAGATAAACCTCCAAATATAGGCCAGCCTCCCTTGGAAGGACCTAAGTTCGGTGATGTTGCTGGGTGGTGGAAGCTCCCGAATTACTTTGATCTTGGTGGGATCCACCTTGATTCCTCGGTACCTCACGACGAAGCCGAGAAACTTGCCACTGGATACGCCAAAGGCGTATTTCATGGGGTTCATCTTGAGCCCATATTGTCGGAGACGCTCGAAGACTTGACAGAGGTTGCACAAATGCTCTTCGTGCCTTTTGGTCTTGACGATGAGGTCATTGACATAGCATTCGACGGTGTTGTGCAGCATCTCGTCGAATATTTTGGTCATGGCCCTTTGGTAAGTAGCGTCGGCATTCTTCAAACCAAAGGGCATGTGCTTGTAGTTGAAAATCCCCTTGGGGGATCTGAAGGCTGTATGGTTCTTGTCTTTAAGGGAAATCCGGATTTGATTGTAGCCGGATGACCTGTCCATGAAAGACAAGGCTTCATGACCTGTGGTCATATCGACCATCGTTTCTGTGATGGGGAATGAGAAGAAATCCTTCGGACAGGCCTTCTTGAGGTCCCAGAAGTCGACACAGATGCGGACCTGGCCATTCTTCTTCTTGACTGGGACTATCTTGGCGAGCCACATCGGGTAGATACACGGCTCGACGAAGTCAACCTCCGCCATTTTATGGACTTCAGCTAAAACCTGGAGCTCCAGCTCATGGTGCATGCGCCGCTGTGGTTGCTTGACCGGAGCAACCGAAGGAGAAATGGCTTGCTCGTGCTCCGCTATGGAGGGGTCTAGCACTGGCATCTCCTTGTATGTCCAGGGGAAGCAGTCTTTGTATTAGAGCAGGAGTTGCTTATAGTCCTGCCTTTCTGCCTTGGTGAGGAGAGCGTTGACGAATGTAGGCAGAGGAGCTTCTTCTTCGCCCAGGTTGATCTCCAGGAGCTTGTCCACGGTCGCCTGGCCACCGTCCTCCAGCTCAGGAGGAGCGGGTTGCAAGTCGATGAAATCCTCATCGTCTGTATCGGCTTCATGTATTTCTTGGTTCTCGAAGCCACTGGTTGACGTTGAAAGGACTGGAGAGTGGTTGTTGCTGGGATCCATGGAGGATTGATCTGGACCGCCAGTTCCAGGCCAGCAGTTGTCAACCGAGGCTGCTGACGTCTCCCCGGGGTTGTCTGGTGAAGTTGACAATCCTTCGCAGCTAGGACCAGAGATATCCCCCCCCTCAGGAGGGTTTGTTGAACTGGGTTGCTCGACTGGCTAAGAGACCGGAGGAGCTTCTTTGGCCCCCTTGTCTTGGTAGGGAGGCGAGGAGGGTTCCTCGACGGCTTGAGCCGGCGTTCTGGCTTTGATGGAGATTAGGATCCGAATTTCCTCTTCCTCATCCCCGGAGCTGTCGGATTTGGCTTCGACTCTAGCTCTACCGTCTGCTGGTTGTGCCAAGCCTATGACGTTGACTGCATAGTGGACACGAAAGTCCGGGTCTTGGTTGTATCCAAGTCCCCTGGTATCCTTATGAAAGGACGGGGGTTGCCCCCGGACCTGGGAAGGGGTCCACAGCTGATAGAAATGTCTTTGTTGTGCAGAAGTTTACCACAGGGGAATGTGTTGCTTCAGACACATTTCTTGAATATGCGGCGACAGATCGCCCCACACCTGAACTGCGTTAGGGGCATCATCGGCTTGCCTGACCAGCCGAAGTCGTCATCTGGCGGGGCTTGAGGGACTACGTCTCCCTTATAGATGACAATAGGTTTGTCCCTGTTGGCCTTCTTCTTGTTTTGGAGTTGTCGCTTAAAGGTGACAATGAATGTCGTCAGCGACTCGACGCCATGCTTCTCGGACGCACATGGAAGCTGGATGCAGTCTGGTGGCAAGCATATACTCTTGCCGATAGCTCGGCTAATCAGATTAGCCTCGAAGTCGATCTGGCGCCTCTCGGGGTGATTTGAGGTTGACTTGGAGCCGAGGCGCAGCCGATGAAGCTTAGCCTTTTCCTCGTCAACAGAGAAGAGATCATCATCATCTTCCTCTGAGAGCCAACTGTTGCTTTTGCTCTTAATCACAGGGTAGGGACTAATCCCCTTGAAGTATAGCACAGCGTCGGCCAGGTTGCATTCTGCTGGCGTAAACGGCGACAGGTCTGCAAAAACCGTATGTTGTTCCCAGTCCTTGGCATACTTGATGCATTGGTGGAGGGTCGACAGGACGACCCAATTTTCATAGAGCCAGGTGTTGATTTGTTTTCTTCCTTTTGTTTGTGATATGAAGAATGACAAATATAATGAGCAAATAACAATGATCTCAATCAACCTATGAACATGTGAACCATGAACCTAGGCAAACAGAACAAGCTCTAGCATGGGCAATGCTATCTCAATCAAACTAAACTGAAGAGGGAAAGGAAAAACACACACTGGGGCGTGGAGCAAAGGAATAAATGAAAACACACCGCGTGGGTGGAACAAGCAAAAGAAATAAGAGATATGAGATAGAGAAAACCAATGCCCAGTACTAAGAAAGAACGTGATCACGACCAAGGTAAACACAAGCCAAAGACCTAAGAAATACCTTAGAATAGGAGGATGATGCACCCGCCCACGGGAGAGAGAAATCAATAGGAAACTGCAGCTTTGTTGAATGTAACGGCCCAGCACCTACGCGTCACAGGAGTGTGACGGTCGCCTGATGAACCGTTAGAGGAACCTGACGCGCCTGATGAAGACAGTCAGAGTGTCTGTAGAATAAGCTCGTGAATCCTTCAAACTCCAAACCTTCCAGCCGGCCAGAAAGCTTGGGCCTCGCCTTATGAACCCTGTAAACCTGCCAAAGAACGTAGAACACAAGAAAATAATCCCAGATTAGCCTTTCACACAACGTAGCATCAATTCTTAAATGAACTTAATATCATTCAAAAGGAAAGGGGAATACCGGGGGAGTTTGGTTTTTTAACCCCTCTGGGCATTTTAAAAGATAGGAAGGATGTTTAGATGATTGAAACAAGTGGAGGAATGTGGAATAAGGAGTGGGACAATGCTATGATGCAAAGGAGAAGGGAAGAACACAAGTTTGCCAATGATTGACTTAAACACTTGAAATCAAAGTACTCCCTTGACTAAGATGCAGATGGACGCAGAAAATCAATTCTCCTTGGTTGAATGTGGCTCCAGAATGCTGCAGCACTTCGACGCAAACTCCAGATTTCTCCTCTCTAGGCCATGAAGTTAAGGGTTCTATTTATAGACCCTCAAACTCTCCGGTCGAGCAGAGGATAATCTAGCTAAAAAGGATGATGATTCTTAGCAAACTTTTGAAGATAATACTCCCAAGAGTCCATAGAAACAAATAGAAGGTCCTGAGGATCCGATTTGGAAGAGAAATCACAAGATCAAACTCTCAATTTGACCATGGAGTAGCAGAGAAGACCAGACTTGCCAGGACTTCTGTTGGATGTAACGGCTGCACGACAGACCGCCACATGGACGTAACGCGCCAGGAGTAGACCGTTACACTACCCTATCTCTTAAGAAGATAAGATCAATGGGGAGAATTTGCAAACAGTTGGACTCTGAAGAATGTGACGGCCATGGGTAGACGCGTTAGAGGAATATAATGGCCGCACGACAGACCGTTAGAAACAACGGATAGGCAAAAGGACAAGCATTGGCAACATGCCTTAAGCTGTAAGATTCTTCAAAATGTAACGGCCCAGGGCCAATGCGTCAGAAAGACGTAACACGCCTGTTATAGACCGTTAGAGACAATAAGGATCCAAAAAGGAAAGCTTGCTAAGCTTCATTGAATGCAAGAAATCAAGGAATCAGACCCAACCAAGGAATCAAGACCCATGAAATAAACCTCCAACTGATCAAGAAGGCTCAATGAAAGAGTGAACAACTCGGAGCATCATATAGAATGAACAAGGAGATGACCCGACTTATTGGTCACAAAACGGGTGTCAACAGATGCCCCTCCTTAACGTCCTCTTCGCAGGGGAGCGAGCGGAGGTGAAGCGAAAGCGAAATGGAACATGGAGATGAAGCGGAGTGGACCGAAAAGCGGGCGTTAAGGCAAACGACACCCGTTCAACCAACAAGCGATAGGAATTTTCTGGAAAACTTTGAACTACTCACAAGGAAATAGCCAACCAAAGGACGCATGTCTGGAGGAACTAACAACTAAGGAATGGAAAACACGGCTAGCCGCCGGAGGCAACGGAAAGGAAAAAGACAACTGACTAAACTCCAGACCGGGATCTCCAGCCAACCAAATCAAGCGAATAGACCAAAGGAATCCTTCTAATTCAGAGTCGAATGATTCTCCTTATTCCAGATCAAGAACACAGCTATTCACCATCACTGAGATGCCTTGAACAGACGAAGATTCATGAATGCTCAAAGAATGCGCATGATGCATGCTGGGCTAAAATAAAGAAATCATCAAAATGAATGCAAAGAAAGAATAAAATAACAAGATACTCGAGAATAATATTGCTTGACCGGAGAAATCAGGGTCAGGACACCATCTGCAACCACGGCGTGCAAGATAGAACCATCGTCCCCAAATTTTTCCAACCTAACGGCCTATCCAACGATTAAACATGTGCACCTAGATCATCATCATTTTTGTTTAAGGGGAACATCAGATCCTGGAACACATGAATGACCAACCGGTTCTTGAGATAATATATCATAGATAACATATAGTAATGCATTAAAGGGACAAAGGATTAGGGATACTGTACCTGACTTACCTGCCTGACGAACGACAAAGCATGATGTTGTTCATAACTTCATCCATGAACAAAAGATTAGCCAATGATAATTAATATGAGCATGAAACAAGGCATAACTGTTTGTACGCATGAGAAGCATTAATAATATACACCATGGAAGAAAATGCAATCATTCAAACATCAAATAAGCCATTTTATTCATCAAGAAATCTTCAAATTGTGACGGTTTAGAAATGGTGCGTCACACCACGTAACGGTCTAGGACTAGACCGTTAGATATTGGCGGTTCAAATTCTTCAATGAAACAATTCAACTGACCTGATGGTCTAAGAAAGACGCGTCAGAGAATGTAACGGTCTGGCGATAGACCGTCACATTTCCTGAGCGTTCAAAAAAAAAACAAACCGAACGGTCACAAACCATCATTCATGCTTCATTCGCCCTAACACTCAAAAAAACCCCAACCGAGAGCTACCAAGGACCACCGGCGACCACCCAGTGGAGATGGCCGGCGACGAGGCCCCACGGCCACTGAAGAGAAGGGAAAAGGGGATGAAGAGGAAGGCGATACGCCGCCTCCACCGTCGGATAGAACAAGAGGTGGTTCCACCGCCCGTGGAAGAAGAAACGACGACGAGGGAGCCAACGGCGGAAGGAGAAGCTCCAATGGCTAAGGAGGATCAAGGGGAAGCACCCCAGGACGAAGGAGAACCCAAAGCACAAGAAAAGAAGAGGAAGAGGAGCCAAGACCGAGAGGTAAGCCCACCCGCCCTCATCTTCAATTTTTAATTTTTATGAGTTTTTAAGTGCATGCATGGACGATGGGAGGTAGAAAATGGGTCTATGAACCCATTAGGAACACATGTAGGCCATTTGGCCACAGTGGGAAGCCAAGGGAAACAAAAGGGGAGAACACCCTTTAGCAGAGAGCGTGACGGTCCTTCCAGCGACCGTCACGAGCCTAATGCATCACCCCCGGCGCGTTAGAGCCGTGTGACGCCCCACCCCAGCGCCGTCACAATCACCAGAGATCAGAACTGATTTTTAGGTTTTTAATTATTCAATTTTTTTTGTTTATTTTTATTATATGAATGTTATGCGATGTTTTTATGATGCAATTGACTAACTTATGATCTAAATGCATGCAGGGAAAAAGAAGAACAAGAATATCATGGCTTCAGATCCGGGCGGTCTACCAGGCACTGCCCGACTACCAGAGAGAGCGACTCGCAGCAATGGGATTCGCCGAGGTGCTGAGCATCGAGGCGATCAGGATGGACACTCCGCTGCTATACGCATTGCACGAGAGATGGGATCCAATCAGCAGAGCATTCATCTTCCCGTGGGGCCACATGATCCCCACGCTGGAAGACATAGCGCGGATTACGGGATTGAGGGTCCACGGAGCGGCAGTGACCGGGTGGACTTACGAGAATTACAGGGAGTTCGCCCAGGAGCTGCTGGGCTTGGATTTGATCAGACCGGGCCAGACTTCATCCCAGCTGTCGAGATCGAGGCTGCAGGAGAGCCTGGGGCTGAGAGGAGTAGCGATAGCAGTGGGAGAGCTACCTGAGGAGCATATAGGCTGAGTGATAGAGCAGGTGCGCCCACATGTGGCCGCAGAGGCGGGACCAGAGGGAGATCGCGTCCTGAGACTGTTCCTCATGCTACTGTTCGGGAAGTTGCTATTCGCGACCCGAGCAGACGTGATCAGCTGCAGACTGCTGCCATTGCTCAAGGACTTAGGCAGAGTTGGGAAGTACGCATGGGGGGCAGCGGTCCTGGCCTTCCTGTTCGAGTCGCTCAGCAAGACAGACCGACAGACCATGCTGGGTGGCTTCTCGCCTTTTCTACAGGTAAATTTGACTTAAATGCTTTCTATTATGATTATGCAAATGATAATGCAATGCGGATGACTGACATGACTCCTGAATGTAGATCTGGAGCTTCATATATCTCCCCGGAATAGGGAGAGGCACATTACTCCACCCCGAGCGGATCCCGATCGCCAGACGATGGGTAGTTGCGAGGGACTCAGGGTCGATCACTCGATTGACCCGGGCGATCCAGGACGAGCTGGATTCTTTCCCGCATACGGCGGTAAGCCCAAAACTCTAAATGCTCTCTAAATGCTTTTAGATGCTCCTATATGCTTATGAATGCTGACAAACTAACTAACATGATTTCCAGGTGAGATGGACCCCGTACTGGGACGAGAGTACCTAGGGACAGCCATGGGTCCAGACAGCCCTATCATACCGTGGGCGAGACGTGTGGTTGCACTGCATCAACGTCATCGAGCCACTCCACTACCGCTTGATTTTGCGGACCTGGGGACTACACCAGCAAGAGGTGACCTTCCCACGCCGAGACGACTAACGCCCGGGCAAGTCATCAAAGGTGATTAGCGGCAATGTGGATTGGTGCGCCCGTAAGGCAAAATACGTCCATGATTGGAACAAGAGAGGTCGGGCAGTAAAGGAGCGGGCCGAGAGTGATGAGGCGTATTTGAAAGCCTTCGCCCGACGGTACGGGGACCAGGTGTGCCGAGGTACCCGACGACCGGTATGAACTTCTAAACCCTATTTCTAAATGCTTTTACATGAAAATTTCCTATATGCATTGACTCATATGCTTTCTAAATGTAGCTAGACCTTGAGGGGAGGATAGCTGAGCTTGAGGGGCTACTCCACGCAACCATCCAACAGCGGGACGAGTACCGGACCGCCCTGGAGGTTCTGGTAAGATTCTAAAACCTGAGACTTAAATGATTTTTGATCATGATTGACTAACTCTAATTCTAAATGCAGCGGGCTGAGGGAGCCCAAAGAGCCGGACCAAATGCCCCGTCATCTTCATCACAGCCTGCCGGGGGCAGAGCTGAGCGGGATGCCGAGTTCGCTCGAGCGGTTGCTCGGGCCGGGGAGGTGGAGGCCACCCTCATGGAGTAGGTAAAAAACTAAATGCTTCTTTAGACCTAAATGCTTTTGATTTATGCAAATGCTTAATATCCTGACAATGCAAAATGCAGGCGAGAGAGCTGACCGTAGCGGCGGCCGAGGCGGAACACGCTCGAGCGGAGGCAGAGCGAGGATGATCGGAGGCAGAGCGACTCCGGACAGAGCTGGCTTAGGCACAAGCCGAGGTGGAGAGACTCCAGACCGGGACAGCGGACTTGGAGCGCTACCGGACCAAGGCCCGGGAGACACGACGTCAGGTCTTCGAGTTTAAGATCGAACTGCGGATGATGGAGCGCACAGTGAGGATGATGGGCCGAGGACCGGAGCGGAGCACCTCTCAAAGTGGGGCACGGAGGAGCGTTGCCCCGAGCGGATCAGTAGCAGATTTCCTTGCCAGCTCTTCCGGCCAGCGGAGGAACGAGAGGGCAGAGAGGGGACAGCAGGAGGAGAGTGCCTCCATAGCGCCACCAGTGAGGAGACCCGAGGACGGCGATGACAAGGGCGGCACGGGAGACACGCCGACCGAGTGAGCTTGTTTTTTGTTTTTCCTTCTTACTTGTACATGACTTCTGTAAATGGAAATGAATGCAGATTCTTTTTTTGTGTTTTTGTTGTTTTATGTGAATGAATGCATGCGTGAATGGAATGCAGATGAAATGGAATGAATGTGGATGTGAAATGGATGTGAAGATGGATAGATGGCAGGAATGTGGCATGGATGTGTGAATGTGTGGAATGAATGGAATGAAATAGAAATGCATGTGGAAATGTGTGAAATGGCATGAAGGGGATGATTGAAGTCATGTAAATGGAATGGGACATGTGTAAATGAAGAACTATAGGCAGAAAGGAATAGCACAAACCCAGCAGCAGAGAATGTGACGGTCTACGAAAGATGCGTCAGAGTTATGTAACGTACAAGCTGAAGTCCGTCAGAGATGATAGAGACCAGACTGCAACCTGATCAGTAGGAAATGTGACGGTCCACTGGGGAGCGTCAGAATGATGTAACGGCCAGATCCAGGCCGTTAGGGACGACATAACAATGCTGGATTGAAGTAGCGTGTAGAAAATGTGACTACTCGGATGTGGAGCGTCAGAGCCAAGTAACGGCCGTAACCAGACCGTCAGGAATGATTGAGCAAGAAGAAGCCAAGATCGAACAGCAGAAAAATGTGACAGCTTAGGGACCCCGCGTCACAGAAGGTAACGGTCATAGCTCAGACCGTTAGGCTTGACAGAACGAGATTGGGCCAAAAATAAACCCACAGGAAATGTGATGGCCCAGAATTGGAGCGTCAGAGGCAAGTGACGGTCCTACGATAGACCGTTAGAGAACGAGGTGTATTCCGAGATGGATTGCGCCGTGAGAGCCCAAACCCGAAGGTTAACCATCTAAACCCCCACTAGAACTCTCCCATACTTAAGATAAGGTCTCCTAACCCAAATCTTATCATCCTAGAGCCAAAAGCAAGCCTTAAAAACTCAGGAACTCTGCCAAAAAATGCACCTTTCCTTAATTCCATGCTACAAGGGCTGAATAACCTCTCCTAAGGGCAGAAACACCATGAAGAGAAGCTTTGAAGTGATGGTCATGGAGGAGAAGGTCTACACCGGACCTAAAGCAGCGAGGAAGGAACATGGGGATTTGCAAAGGCTGACATCAATCCCCAAACATCTGAGCTCAAGTGCTCAAAGGGTGGTTTGTTCTAGTGGTTCAAAAGTTATTAATTTCTGCACTTCAACTTCTCATGATTTCTTCTTCTTCTTCTTGCCTCTTCCCGGTCCAAGATGTTACTCCAACTTGAAGTGGGTGGCTCCCATGATCAAAGAACTCCCTTTAGAAGTCTTAGCAATCCTTAGGGCATGGCACCTCCAACCTTTATTGGTCTTAGGCAAGAAACTTCAGAAATTATCTTTAGATTGGTCAAGCATTTCAGCTCTCATAGAATTGTGGCATCCTCAAACACATACCT
Source organism: Amorphophallus konjac (assembly GCA_022559845.1). Lineage (NCBI taxonomy): Eukaryota > Viridiplantae > Streptophyta > Magnoliopsida > Alismatales > Araceae > Amorphophallus > Amorphophallus konjac. The sequence goes on along the minus strand of CM040126.1, from coordinate 107,404,695 downwards.
TCATCTTCCCTTCCTTTGAAGCTTCAGTCCTATTAGAGGAGGTAGAAACCTACCTAGCCCTTCCTAATACTAAGGTGGGGGATAAAGACCTAGTTTGCTATACGGTGGAGCTTATTGACCCGTCCTTGATCTTGAGCGATTTCATTCACAATCCAAAGGACGTGAGGACCATGATCAGCCCACCACATTCACTTAATACCCATGGCTCAATGGATAGTCTCTCATTGCAAGAACAAGTGGGAGAGACATGAAGCAATAGCCAAGGCGGTGTCGGTTTGCTTATGCGGAGTCTTCCTTTTCACCACTACCGACCACCTCTTAGATACCCAAAATCTCAGCATTATTAGTGAGTTGTGGCGGGGAATGTCCATCTCTCAAGCGATCCTCTCATACCTTTATGAAGGACTAAGCTTCGCTTGCTTAGGGGGACCTCTATTTGGTTCCATGATACTCCTTGAGTGTTGGATGGGAGTGAGAGTCAAATTCCAACCCAAGGAAGTTATAACTTCTGCTAGTCGGATCTTCGGGAGCCACCCTTTGTTCTTTATTGGAGGTGCCTTTGGATTTTCTTCTCAGGTTGAATGCAAGACGACGGACAAGAAAACACGGGATGAATGACGCCTCTTCTTCAACACTTTTCCATTAGAGAAATTCATCATGCGACCAAGAATCCTTCGAAGCGCTTTGCTTAGAATACCGCATCGTCAAGGCCTGGACCTCCAGCTAGTGGGGAATACTACCATGGCGATCTACAACCCGCACCGGTGCCATCTTCAGATCGGACTACCTCGAACCGAAGTTCCTGCACTATTACACTACCCTCCCCGTCTACCTAGGAGGATGGGGACCGAGGAGGATGAAAGAGCAGTTCAGAACGCGCTGACCATGTGGGAGATCAGTAAGGTGCGTCCGTGGCAAGAGGAAGTGAAAGAGAACGACGAAGCACGCCGTGGCTACGTGAAAGAATTGAGGGAGATCCGCCCTCTTGCGGATATGAACTTGAATGTAGCTTGATTTCGTTCATGAAATGATGATGTAAATTGACAATCAGAACTGATGTTGCATTAAGTTTAAGTGAATGAGTTTAAGTGAATGATATGAAAGTGATTTTAATTGAAATGAGCATGAGTTGTTGCTTGATTTGGTTAAAAAACCTGAAAAATAGAGTCTCTGGAGAGTGTAATGGTCCCGCAAAGGGCCGTTACCAGAATGTGATGGTCTGGCGATAGGCCGTCAGGGGAATGGACTGAGAATCATGTTCTCTGGAGGATGTAACGGTCTAGCGACAGACCGTTAGAAGGATGTGACGGTCTGCATGAAGACCGTCAGAGATGAACCTGCTGAGAGAATGAAGCCAATGCCCTGAAGAAGGTGACGGTCACAGTGTGGACGTTACATGACTGTGGCGGTCTGGAACTGGTGCATTATAGACCTGAACCTGTATAGTCGTGAGATTTCAACCTGGGTTTGAACCTGCGTTCTGCACACACTTAGACAAGAAACAAGTTAGATCTGTTCTTAGACTCAACCCCTTGCCTTAAAGCAAGTTTGAGAATGACCATTTCTTGATATTTGATCAAGGGGTGGAGCCTTATTAAATAGGCGGAAGAAATAATAGGAATAACGCGATGCATGCAATGCATATGATGGAATTTTTGGAGTTTTTGGGAAATATCTGAATTTTTGTGAGATTCTGGAAATATTTGATTCTTTTGGGTTTTGAAATATGTGATTTTTTTTGATTTTAGAATATATGATTTTTTTTGGACTTTGGAATATATGATGTTTTTGGGTTTTAAAATATATGATGTTTTTGGATTTTGAAATATATGATGTTCTTGGATTTTGAAATATATGATGTTTTTTGGATTTTGAAATATATGATGTTCTGGGATTTTGAAATATATGATGTTTTTAGATTTTGAAATATTTCATGTTTTTGGATTTTGAAATATATTATGTTTTTGGATTTTGAAATATATGATGTTTTTGGATTATGAAATATATGACGTTTTTGGATTTTGAAAACCGATGCTTCCCCCGGCAACGTGGGCCCTCCTTATTATATCGAGAGTTCCCGAGGCTAGTGTGCAACAAGGTTGTTGTGTAGTGGACAGCGGATCTAGAGGGGAGGGGTGAATAGATCAGCCCCACTTTTCGCAATGCGGCCCTCTAAACAGCTAGTTAAAATGAATTGTAGCGGAATAGAAACTAGCTTCCAAGAATGCTATGATTCACTTAGCAAGATAAGCAAGATATATAATAATTCGATCCTAAGCATGCATCTAGAACGAATCAATCACACAAGCAAACCACACTAGACAGGATTTTTAAGGTGGTTCGGACTGAATCCTCAGCCCTACGTCCACTCCTCACTAAAACCCGATGAGGCTTCACTTGTGCAGCGCACCAACCCGCAAATCGAAAACCACCGATTGCCTTCCTACTAACCAACGGTAGGGACGTCAACACCGCAGATCGGAAACACCTCCGATTGCCTTCCTACTAACCAACGGTAGGGACGAATCACAACTTCAATGTTTAATCAATATTGAAAGGAAAACAAATGTGAATGAACTAAGACAAGAAATTGAGTTATGAGTAGAAATGAATTGGCCCTTGTATGAAATGTTGATCAGCAACAAGGATCCTCTTGGCTTCAACTCAATCTTCTTGATTCACCCTTGATTGGATGAATGTTCTTCACGGAGTACTGTTCACGTGAACAGTACCTCTTCCTTCAATTCTTCTCTCTTGATCTTCTCTTTGAATTTCTTTGAATGAATGAAGGAGATGATGAAGCTACCTTGAATCTTGATTGCTTCTTTAGCTTCCAGAAGTTTGAATGCTTGAAATATCACCTTGAATGAACTTGAAAGAACTTGAATGGATGAAGATGATTTCCCTCGATAGTGAGCTTCAATGGATCCCCTTGAGATGATGAAGAGGATGGAGGATGCAGCTTTCTCTTCTCTTGGCTTTGATCTTGATCCCCACTTGAAGAGCTTGAACACTTGAGGATGAAGATCTTCTTCACGGAGTACTGTTCACTGCTACAGTGCTCCGAATTCCTCTCCCTTGAACACACTCTAGCAGCCTCCCTTGTAACCCTCTTGAAGCCTTAGAAGCATTAGGGTTTTCATCCCCTCATGTGTTGGTTTTATAGACCTTGAATGGTCTATAGACAAGCCTCAGACCAGATCCACAATTTGTGGGTGATTAGGTGACATTTGGATTAAAGAAATCCATGTTGAATGGCCCTTTTTGAAGTTGGAAGTAAAGTCAAAAATGAAGGCTTGGGGCTGGCGGTCGACCGGCAGCTCCTGGCGGTCGACCGCCACTGTAAAATGCTGTAGACGAATGGCCCCTTGGAATTCCGGTCGACCGCCACTGGCTGGCGGTCGACCGGCAGCAGGCAGACCTGTAGCTGGGGGATCCCTGGCTGGGGCGGTCGACCGCCCCTGTGCTGGCGGTCGATCGCCAGCTGGGCAGAGCCCGGGTCACCCCGGTTCGGTCCGTTGGTCGCACCAGCTCCGTCGCTTGAGTCCGTTAGCCACCCGTTCATGTCTGTGGCATCGACCTTGATTGTCTTGAAGTTTTATTACTGAGTATTCAAGCAAATTTTTGTTCCGGGGACGGAAGGGGCGCTGCCCCCTTGACCCCCGCGACCTGACCGGGCAGGTCGATCCCCGCGACCTGACCGCGCAGGTCGATCCGCGTGCGAGGGCGCAACATTGAGCTTTCATGTGCATATCTGTCATAAACACAACAGAACATATGTCAGTCATATAAGAGTGAAAAGCAACAATGACGAATAGTGTTTAGCCATTATCAAAACCAAGAATATCACAGAACACATATGACCATAGAATGATGTCGAATGACCCAAGTGACCATATGAAACTCAAATAACCACAGGGACACAACAAAGGTGACAACCCCCTGGCCAAGGCTCAACTTGCATGACGGTGTCTCTACCAGGGCCATACCCAGGGTACTAATCTTGGTCCTAAAAAAGGAAAAATAGAACACGGGGGTAAGCTTAGGCCAGATATAGAAGTTTTTTTAGGACTTGATTTCCTCTCCAGACAATCCATTAGAGATTTGGTCTATTGCGCCGGGGCTTTGTGTCCGTCATCGAACCTTAGTCCACTCTAGGCATGCATACGACCGGGCTCATTCGTCCCGCGGGGAACTGTACTGCCACTCTTGCCATGCCTAGCTTTTCTTTCTTGCCTTTTGGAGCTTTGGGATCATGATCGATAGACTTTTGAGATAATGCTTTTGATTTTGTCACAAAGATTGCTCCTTTGGTTTCTTCTTTTCCTTTGCTCTATGGCGTCAGGTCATAACGGACTGCCCCTATTTGGGACCTCCTCTCGTTAGGGTGCCTGGATCAGTCATCGCCTCCTTATTCACCTCTTGCCCCTGGATTCAGCCGAAGAAAGAAACGGACAGGGACTTCGACCTTCCCCCAAAGCATGGCCAAGGAGAAACGATGTCTTCAAAGCGGGACCTGACCAGGGATGTCGTGTAGTGTGTGATTGTAGTACTCGGGACTTCTTTCATGGCGAAGGGAAAGGAACGCCTTGCTGCCGGGGTGGCACGGGTTAGACTCTAAGGAAAGAAATGCTTAAGATACAACCCATTCCAAGCGTGAGAGAGCTCCTCACCTTCTGCGTTCACTAGGCGATAAGCATTCCCTGGATAAGCCTCTTTTACAACGAACGGCCCTTCCCAGTTAGGTTGCAATTTAGACCTAGGACCTACAGACCGAATGAATTTACGTTTCAAAACCATATCACATTTTTAAAATTTACGTTCAATCACCTTCTTTTGAAAATAACGTGAAACTCTCTTTTGGTAAACGGATACGTGATCGCCCATGTTCATCCTCTTCTCATCCAAGAGTTCCAACTGGACGAGCAACGCCTCTCTACGTTCATCGAGATTAAGTTTCTTATCAAGCTGCACTCTAAGGGAAGGGATCAAGATCTCATATGGGAGCACCGCCTCCATCCCGTAGGTAAGAGCGTAGGGAGTCTGCCCCGTAGGAGTACGGACGGAGGTGCGGTAAGTCCACAGAGCTTCCACTAATCTTTCTGGCCAATCGAAAAACTTATGAGATTCGCATGTTTTCTTTATAATTTTAAGAAGGGTTTTGTTAGTGGCCTCGGCTTGACCGTTGCCTTGAGGATAATATGGGGATGAATGATGCAATGCAATATTGAACTTCTTACATAGGTCCTTGAGCTCTTGAGAGACGAACTGGGGTCCGTTGTCGGTGATGATGCTGCTTGGCACTCTGAACCGCGAGATGATATTCTTCATGATGAAGCGGCACACCGTTGAAGCTTTGATCTCTGCGTACGCCTATGCTTCGGCCAATTGGTGAAGTACTCAGTGGCGGTAAGGATAAAGGATTTCTGTTTGATCTGAGAATTAGGATCACCGAGTGGGCTGACAACATCGAAAGCCCACATAGAGAATGGCCAAGGAGCGGAAAGAGGATGGAGAGATGAAGCTGGAGCATGGATTTTATCAGCATGGAGTTGGCATTTAAGACACCTCCGGACGTAGGGGGAGTAATCTTCCTCTAGAGTGGGCCAATAGTAGCCCTGCCTAAGGATCTTCTTCGCTAGAGCCTGGCCATTGACATGACCTCCACACTCGCTAGAATGGGCTGCTTCAGCCACCTTCCAAGCCTCATCATCATCTAAGCATCTCATGAGCATTCCATTAGTAGCACGCCTGTATATTTCTCCTGCAACGATGGTATACCTTGAGGCGGCTCTTCTTATTGACTTACGCTGCTCGGCATTTGCCCTTTCTGGGAACGATCCGTCTTTGCAAAACAACTCAATTTCATGATACCAAGGCAATTCTTCTTCCTCCAGGATCTCCTCTAGTTCCATCAAAGATACTTCCTTAAGGTCTTCCCTCTCAGCCCTTGCCTCTACAGCTTTCCTGAGGTTGATGTACTAAGGATCTTGGAGAGAGGGTGCGTCCATTCTCTGAACGATGATAGTCTCAATACTCTGACCGAGAGGGAAAGATAGAGAGGAGGCAAGCGATGCTAAGGCATCAGCTAGAATGTTCTGAGACCTAGGAGTATGAATGTAGATCAGCTTACGGAATGTTCTAGCTAAGGCATCAGTATGAATGTTCTAGCTAAGGCATCATTAGCTGATATGCCATATCAGCAAGGAGCGTGACCAAATCTTGATATGGCTTAAGCTTGGGGTCACGAGTGCGGTAAGTGGATAGAACTTGCTGCAAGGCGAGCTGAGAGTCTCCTATGATATTCAGGTAACGCGCACCCAGAAGGTAGGCATGCTTTAATCCGACTAGGAGAGCTTCATACTCGACGATGTTGTTGGTAGCAGGAAATCGAAGTTGATAAGCAAAGGGAATTGTTACTCCCTCTGGAGTGAGCAGAACAGCGCCGATCCCTCGGCCTTGAGAATTGAGTGCACCATCGAAGTGCAGAGACCAGAAGGGATGATGGGAGATAGCAGAGAGATGCTCATCAGGGAAATCATCCTGAATAGAGTCGGTGTGAGGAATGGGGAGATGGGCAAGATGCTCAGCGATGGCGTACCCTTTGATCGCCTTCTGAACGACAAATGTAATATCGAATTGGGAGAGGAAGCTCTGCCAGCGAGCTAACCTACTACAAAGGACAGGCTTTTCTAAGAGATAGCGGATTGGGTCCATTCTAGAGATCAACCTAACTGGGTGGGCAAGCAAGTAATGTTTAAGCTTCTGAGCTACTCACACTAAGGCGGCACAAGTCTTCTCCATGGCGGTGTATTTGGCCTCAGCCGGGTTAAATAATCGAGAGAGGTAATAAGCAGCCCGCTCTTTCCCTTCGTCATCTACTTGTGCTAAGACCGCCCCTAGGGAGTCCTCAATGACCGAGATGTATAGGATCAGGGGTTTCCCAGGGACAGGAGGTTGCAAAACCGGGGGATTGGATAGATATTCCTTTAGGTCCTCATAGGCCTTCTGACAGTCTTGATTCCATTCAAACTTAACCCCTGCCTTTAGCAATTCATAAAACGGGCGGCACCTTTGAGAATGTTGGGATATGAATCTTCTGATGAATTGTAATCTTCCAATCAGTCCTCGAAGTTCCGTAATGTTCTTTGGCGGAGGCATGTCCATGACGGCCTGTGCTTTGTTAGGATCAATCTGGATCCCCCATTTACTCACTATAAAACCTAGCAGCTTCCCTGAATAGACTCCGAAAACACACTTCTTCGGATTCATTTTCAGCTTGTACTCCCTGGCTCTTTGCAATACCTTAGCCAGAATAGAGTGGTGTTCTTCTTTAGTCCTTGACTTCACCAAGATGTCATCCACATAGGCTTCCATATAGATATGCATCATGTGGTGGAAGATGGCCATCATCACCCTCTGATAGGTGGCACCTGCGTTCTTCAGACCGAACGGCATGACCACATAGCAGTACGTGCCCCAGGGCGTGGTGAATGAGGTTTTCTCTTGATCTTCAGGAGCGAGACGGATCTGATTATATCCTGAGTATCCATCCATGAATGACAAAGATTCGTACCCGGCGGTGCTATCGACCAGGACGTCTATGTGAGGCAGTGGGAAATCATCTTTGGGACATGCTTTGTTAAGATCCCCAAAATCGATGCAAATACGAACCTTTCCATCCTTCTTGATAACAGGGACTATGTTCGCCACCCACTGAGGATATAGAACCACTCTAATGAATCTGGCCTTGTACAACTTGTCGACTTCTTCCTTAATCCTCAAGGCCATGTGGGGATGAAATCTTCTCGACCGTTGTTTTACAGGTGTTGCCCCTGGTTTAAGCACGAGTCGGTGTTCCACTAAGGAGGGGTCAAGACCTGGCATGTCCTCATAAGACCAGGCGAAAGAATCGCTATACTCCCTTAGAACCTTAATCAAATCTTCTTCTACTTGCGGAGGGAGATTAGCGGCAATCATGATGGGCCTTGAGTCTTCTTCAATTCCCAAATTTATTTCCTTCGTAGGTTCATCCACTGCCGATGATGGCTCGTCGAATTTATTTAATCCTCATGCATACAAATCGGCAGTGTCATCTACGTTGCTGTCCTCATCATCAATCGGGTCCTTTTCATCCAGGATTTCATAGACACCGAGTCCGTCATCGCTCCATACGCCCTCTATTTCCTCTTCATCTTCGATTATGATTGCGGTAGAAATGAATTTTGGGCACCTCAAAAGAGCATGACATCGCTGAGCTAGATCTTGCAGGAACCTATCGGGGATAGATTTTGGCAGGCGCGGCTCAGAGGAGGAAGGGTTGGACGAGCTAGAACAAGACCCTACTTCTCTAGACCTAACTGACTCTACTTCCCTAGTGTCACGCCCCGAACAAGGCGGAAGTATCGGGACGTACAGTTAGGGACACGCTAGCAAGAGAGGGAACAAAATCTAAAATGATACACAAGTGCTACAAGATGGAATACTAAATGATCATTAACAAACCACAACTGATACAATAACCTCAAGTTTAACTTAATACAACTGGAAATAATCAACCACTAAAACTCAATAACAAGACTGAGACTTAATACTCTCCAAAACACAACTAGAAGAAAGATAACACACTACTAACACACTAGAACTGATACACTCAAGACATCACTCCTGCCCTTCCCCATCGGTAAGCGCGTCACCTGAAAAGTCTGGAAAGGGGGAAAACACAACTATGAGCTGACGCTCAGTAGGAAATAACAGACGGGTATAAGTGATTAATAATTTAATTACATTTTAAAATGTCATGCTACAAATGATAAAACAATAAAAAGATAACGATAATATCACGAAACGGAATTTAAAGATCTTGCAAGGTCAAGAAATATAATGAATAGAATGGTAGGACAAGAATTTACTACAGGAGATAACGATAAGAAGTTGGCCATATCAAGTCAATTCTAGTCATGTCAAGCACGCATGTATTTTCATTTCCACGTCCAAGTAATCAACAAGTAGAGTAACCACAAGTAGAGTATAGAACAGTAAAGAGTGGAAAGTGAAACGTAGTAGCGAGTAATATAGAGAGTAGTGGAGAGAGTAGTGAGTAGTGGACAGTCCTAGATTTAACACATGTCAAGTACTGGTGCCAAATGCCACACCTAGTCATTCACCTCCCCGGGGGTACACGTAGTGTTCGGGCGCTCTTCCCAGGACCAGACCGAGCCCTTATTTGTTTGCCAGGCATTGATTTCTTTTGGATCAAAGATCCCACGAATCTAGACTTCCACAGTTTATGGCCAGAATTCCAAGGTTTAAGCTAAGTAGCAATAACAACATCAAGTAGGAAAGAGATTCATTTCCAGAATTTCAAGGTGAGTATAATCATCAAGGAGATTGAAATCAAGTCACAACAAGAGTTAATCATGCTGCGCTACTGTAAAACAACAGCAATCAAACAAGCTAATCAACATATTAATCCTAATCACCAAGTTAAGATATCATGCTTAACCATTATCATTTGTATTAGCCAAAGTGCCAACAAGCTAGAACAAGTTATCAAGGTAAAGAACAATCTCTCACAGGAGTGAAAAAGAATGCATTAACAGAGATTTAGTTACACCATTAATCATTAATTAAGTGAGTTTCTATTTAATCTTGTATGCATTGAAATGAAGATGGTAAACGGTGCGTTTTTATACTAAGTTTGCATGTAGGAACCAATCCAAATTTGAAATCAAGAGGGGTACATGAATAGGTCAAAAGTTCTTCAAACATATAATTTCAATGGGTCTAAGTTAAATGGGTTGATTCCCCATTGATTCGGATCCATTTTCGGTTCGAAAAACGAAGAAAATGGGTTTTCTGGTGTACGGGTCGACCCTTGGGGTCGACCCCTGCAAAACGGGGTTCTGGAACTGCATGGGTCGACCCCTGGGGTCGACCCTCGCGTCTGGGCCGAATGGGTCGACCCCAGGGGTCGACCCTCGGGCTGCCTGGATTGCCAGGTGCATGGGTCGACCCCTGGGGTCGACCCCTGCAAGAACAGCAACGGTTGTTGCTTCCGGAAAACGTGAAATCTCACCCAAATGGGGTCCAAATGAGTTGAAATTAAAACCATATGATCTAGGAATGTTAATGGACATTCTAGGGTCATAAAACTACAATTTGAAAACACTAATTTCATCAGAAATCACAAGAATCACAACCTATTCTATGAAGAACACAAGTAGACCTAGTTCAGGACATACCTCCACTAAATTGACAAATACTCTCGATATACAAAACCAAATTTAGGGATTTTGGTGTCAAAAGAAAGCTAACTCGATCATGAACCCAACCATATACTATATGCTACATTAAGATCAAGTTATAAGACTCAAAATGAGCCCGTAATCAAGCTCTGGCTTAAGGAATTCTATATGAAACATGTTCTAGATATATTTTTACAAAACTTCAAAATTCATGATGCATGCTCAATGGAATTTGGGGCTTTCTAAGTTAAATGAAAGATAATAATATGCTGATTACTTCATGTGAATTAATTAAAGTTTGGTTGTTAGATCCTACCTCAAATCGGATAGAGAAAACTCGAAACCCTAGGATGAAGAACACTTGGACAGCACCTCACAAAAAGCTCGATTTCTCCACGGATACCTAATGAAAATTGGGGCTTTTGCCACCAATGGATAGAGCTCGATGAGAGGAATAATTTGCTATACTCATGATCAAGATTTGGTTGAGAATTCCTACCTCAATCGATGGATCAAAGAATGATGAAGAGAAGCCAACGGCCTACTGACCGACCTCCACAAATCGAACTAGATCTCCTCAGATCCAAAATTTCAGCGAACCCCACAGCAGCCAAATGAAAGAAGACTCGTAGGGCTTCATTTTGATAGCTCATAGAGCTTCTGGAGCCTTCGGAATTGGGAGTATTCGCTGCTGCAAGCCGCGTGTTTAGAAACGGCGCCGAAATCCTAGACTTGACCAAACTATGTCGGCAGCACGTTTTGGGGCTAAGTTTACCTCAAATTGATTGAGGGTAAATGTTCCTTACATTGTGGCCTTCCATTTGCCCCTGATTTCAGATCATTTGGTTGAGTAATCAGGTCGAATTTCGCGTTTTAATCTAAGGGTTAGGTATGAGTCAAAAGTGTGCACATTTGGGTTTGAATTCTAAATAGATCTTACCACGGATTTACCATGGCTTAAAGCCAGAAGGAAAAGTTGTTATCTACATCAATATTAATCTATTTACTATTTTTACAGATTTTTCCGAGGTAGTCGAATTATTACTTATACTATTCCGTAATTAATTAAATATTAAGTTCGGAAGACTAAGTTCACTAATTCCGGCGTAATAAATGATTTTCTTAGGCTTAAATGTAGAAGACAAAGTTGCTAAACAAAATTAATTCTACAAGATGTGATTTTTGGGGATTTTTATAAAATAGTTAAAAAATGACTTATTCTATTAATTAATTAATTAATCTAATTAATTTGGATAATTCTCATTAATTCGAATAACTTCAAATAAATTCCAAATAATTACAAATAACTTTCTAAATAAATTTCTAAAGAATTTGGGGTCTTACACCCTCCCCTACTTAAAGGAATTTGGTCCTCCAAATTCACTGCACTAAAACTGAGAGTAGAAAAAGATCGCTCACCTAGAATAGATCGGGATACCGCTTTCGCATAGTCTCTTCAGATTCCCAGGTAGCTTCTTCGGTCCCACGCCGACTCCACTGAATCTTGACCATCGGTATAGAACGATTCCGGAGTTGCTGTTGCTTCCGGTCCAGAATCTTGACAGGTCTTTCCTCATAGGTCAAATCTTCCTTCAGTTCAAAATCCACCTGCTGAATGATATGAGTGGGATCGTACACATATTTCCGTAACATAGACACATGGAAAACATTGTGTACGCCAGACAAATGCGGTGGTAAAGCCAGTCTGTACGCCACCTCTCCCACTCTATCTAGAATCTCGAATGGACCGATGTACCTCGGACTCAGCTTGCCATGAATGCCAAATCTTCGGATCCCTCTCGTCGGAGAGACCTTTAAGAACACATGCTCGCAAACCTGAAATTCCAATGCCCTTCTCCTGTTGTCGGCATAACTCTTCTGTCTCGACTGGGCTACTTGTAACCGGTCTCGGATAACACGGATGTTCTGTGATGATTCCGAAACAAGATCTGGTCCAAGCCACTGTTTCTCACCTACCTCGTCCCAACACAACGGGGAACGACAACTTCTACCATATAGTGCTTCAAAAGAAGCCATCTGAATACTAGACTGATAGCTGTTATTGTAGGCAAATTCAATTAATGCCAAATGCTCACTCCAATTACCACCGAAATCAATCATGCAAGCTCGCAACATATCTTCCACTATCTGATTGGTTCTTTCAGTCTGTCCATCTGTCTGTGGATGAAAAGTAGTACTGAAATTCAGACGAGTACCCAAAGACTCTTGCAGTCCCTTCCAGAAATGTGAAGTAAATCTGGGGTCTCGATCAGATACTATATTCACTGGAATACCATGTAATCTCACCACTTCCTTTATATACAAAGCAGCCAATACATCAATCGTCCACTTGGACTTAATTGGTAAGAAATGAGCCGACTTTGTCAAACGATCGACAATCACCCAAATCGCATCAAATCCACCACGAGTCCTAGGTAGACCCATAATGAAATCCATGCCAATACTTTCCCACTTCCATTGGGGTATGTCGAGTGGTTTCAATTTCCCTGCTGGTCTGAAATGTTCGGCCTTAACTTGCTGACACACCAAACATCTACTCACAAAATCTGCGACTTCTCTTTTCATATTCGGCCACCAAAAGAACCTTTTTAAATCTCGGTACATCTTAGTGCCTCCAGGATGAATGGTATATCTGGATCTATGAGCTTCCTCAAGAATTTTGTTCTTTATTGTAGCCTCATCCGGAACACAAGTTCTGCCTTTAAATAATAATCTACCATCATCGGCCAACATGAAGTCAGGTCTACTGCTCAAGTTTCCCTTGATCTCTACTAACTCGGGATCATTATCTTGCAAGGACTTGATCTCTATCAATAATTCAGGTTTAAGTTGAATCTGAGCAATCAAGATCCGATCGTTGTCAATATTGAGATCCAGACTAGATAATTGTTCCAACAATCTCCATTCTTGTAGCATGAGACTTGACAGTCTAGCTACCGGCTTCCGGCTTAATGCATCTGCCACAACATTACCTTTGCCAGGATGATACTCAATCGAGAAGTCGAAGTCTTTCAAGTACTCCAACCATCTCCGCTGCCTCATGTTGAGTTCCTTTTGAGAAAATAAATACTTCAAACTCTTATGATCCGAAAACACTGTAAAGGTTTCTCCATACAAGTAATGCCTCCATATCTTCAAAGCAAACACGACTGCAGCAAGTTCCAAATCATGAACAGGATAATTATCTTCGTGCTTCCTCAACTGCCTAGAGGAATAGGCAATCACCTTCCCATGCTGCATGAGTACACAGCCTAAGCCAATACCTGAAGCATCAGTATAAACAACAAATCCTCCTTCACCAGAAGGTAAAGCCAAAACAGGTGCAGTAGTCAAACACTCCTTCAGAGTCTGAAAGCTTCGCTGACAATCATCTGACCAATCAAACTTATTCTCCTTGCGGGTTAATCTTGTCATAGGTACTGCAATCTTGGAGAAATCTTGAATAAATCTTCGGTAATAGCCTGCCAGGCCTAGGAAACTTCTAACTTCAGTTGCACTAGTAGGCTGTTCCCAATTCTTCACTGCCTCAATCTTCGAAGGATCAACAGAAATACCTTCCTTGGTGATAATATGTCCGAGAAAGGACACTTCTTGTAGCCAGAACTCACACTTACTGAACTTAGCATATAGCTGATGATCTCTCAACAGTTGCAATGCCATTCTCAGATGCTCAGCATGCTCCTCCTCATTCTTAGAATAGATCAGGATGTCATCAATAAAGACTACGACCCATTGATCAAGATAGGGCCGAAATATGTCGTTCATCAACTGCATGAAAGCTGCTGGAGCATTCGTTAGACCAAAAGGCATAACGACAAATTCAAAATGACCATACCTGCTGCGGAAAGCCATTTTATAAATATCCTCTTCCTTAATCCGTAACTGGTGATATCCAGATCGAAGATCGATCTTAGAAAAATATTGAGCTCCCGCTATCTGGTCAAATAACTCGTCAATCCTCGGCAAGGGATATTTGTTCTTGACAGTCTGCTGGTTTATTTACCGATAATCAATGCACAACCTCATCGAACCATCTTTCTTCCTGACGAATAACACAGGGGCTCCCCACGGAGAAGTACTAGGACGAATAAAACCCTTCTCGAGTAATTCCATTAGTTGCTGCTTCAGTTCCCTTAGTTCCGCAGGAGACATACGATAAGGAGCCTTAGAAATAGGAGCTGTGCCAGGAATAAGATCAATGGAAAAGATAACTTCCCGCTCAGGCGGAAGTCCTGGTAGTTCTTCTGGAAAGACATCAGAAAAATCTCGGACAACAGGAATGTCCTTGATCTCCATCTGCTGCTCAGGGGTTGCACAAACAAAGGCTAGAAAAGCCTCACACCCATGCCTCAAAAGCTTATCAGCTCGAAGAGCCGAGATGAGCGGTACAGAGTTATGGTGCTTGACTCCCGTAAAAGATAAACCAGAATGTCCAGTAAAAGTCACTGAGCTAGAACTACAGTGAACATTGGCCTCATACTTGGCCAACCAGTCTGCTCCTAGGATTACATCATAATCCTTCATATCCATGCAGACCAAATCTGCTGGAAAGTTCTGTTCACCAATCATAACCTTACTAGACGGATAGAAATACTGGATTGTTGATCTAGTGCCAATAGGGGTTGAAATCTCTAACGGAGTATTCATCAAAACAGGTTCCACAGCTAATGACTTAGCAAATCTCCGTGAAATAAAAGAATGTGTTGCACCAGTATCAAAGAGAGCAAATGCGGGCTTATCGATTATAGTAAGGGTACCTTCGACGAGTCCGCCATCATCAGAAATCCCAGTTTCATCTGCATGTAAAGCTTGAAGCTTGCCTTGTGGTTTCTTGAAGACTAGAGGTTTTGCCGGTGTAGCTTGCTCTGATATGAGAGGGCAATTGGAAATACGGTGCTCCTTGCTTCCACACCGCAAACATGCGTCTTGCTTGCGCCAGCACTCCTCTATCTTGTGACCCGGACGATCACAATAGTTGCACACGCCCTTGAATGGAACAATAGGGCCAGGCTTCTTGTCTTCATGCCTCGGCATCTTGCCTTTCCACGATCCGGACCCGCTCCACGAACCAGGTCCACTAATAGGCCTCTTCTTGGTATACCTGGGTTTGACACTCCCGGAACCCGTAGGTAATTCTTTCTTGGTGCCTTTACCACGGATTCTCTCCGTCATCTCAAGAGTATCCTCCAGAACTTGCGCCTTCCTTACCATCTCGGAATAAGTGGAAATCTCCATCGGTGCCAACTGGTTGATATAATGAAGCTTCAATCCATTGAGAAAGCGCTTCGCCTTCATCTTCTCGGTGGAAATGAGATGTGTAGCATATCGAGAAAGCCGTGCAAATTGAGTCTCATACTCTGCCACGGACAAACCTCGCTGTTTCAAGGCCGCGAACTCTGCCGCTTTCTTCTCTTGCACTCTATCAGAAAAATACTTGCTGTTGAAGAATTCTTCGAACTCTTCCCACATAACTTGCCGATCACCGAGAGTTGCCTTGATAGAATCCCACCAAGTACGTGCATCATGTTCCAATTGAAATGTGGACAAAAGGACACGCTCCTGGTTGGTGCATTGCATAACTTCAAAGATTCTCCCCATCTCATCTAGCCAGTGCTCGGCTTGGTCAGGGTCAGTCGAACCAGCGAATCTAGGCGGATTCATTCCGCGGAAGTTCCGGTATAGATCACCGGTGCCATGCTGTGCCGTTCCTGCCTGAGCTACTTGCTGAAGGGCCTGAGTAAGGCCTTGAACCGTACGTTGCAGGTTCCTCCATTCAGCACGATCAGCTGCCATCTACACGAGAAATAGATTACTTAGGTTTAATCAAGATAAATAGTTATACGATTAAGAAACGAACTTAACCCAAGTTCTACCCAATCTCACAGGTCAGGTCTAGACTTTTACAAGGTTAGGGATCTAATGCACCTAGACACGACCAAAACTCGGTACCTGGCGGAGGTAATCGGTCCGAAGACCACTCGCGCAAGTGTGCGACCTTCCCGATAGGCGTAGCCTAACGTTCGGACAACACCTTTTGATATACTGGTCATTGGGATGCAATGCAAGAAAACCTACAACTTAGGAAACCTAGGAATGTGAAACCTAGGGCTCTGATACCAACTAAACTGTCATGCCCCGAACAAGGCGGAAGTATCGGGACGTACAGTTAGGGACACGCTAGCAAGAGAGGGAACAAAATCTAAAATGATACACAAGTGCTACAAGATGGAATACTAAATGATCATTAACAAACCACAACTGATACAATAACCTCAAGTTTAACTTAATACAACTGGAAATAATCAACCACTAAAACTCAATAACAAGACTGAGACTTAATACTCTCCAAAACACAACTAGAAGAAAGATAACACACTACTAACACACTAGAACTGATACACTCAAGACATCACTCCTGCCCTTCCCCATCGGTAAGCGCGTCACCTGAAAAGCCTGGAAAGGGGGAAAACACAACTATGAGCTGACGCTCAGTAGGAAATAACAGACGGGTATAAGTGATTAACAATTTAATTACATTTTAAAATGTCATGCTACAAATGATAAAACAATAAAAAGATAATGATAATATCACGAAACGGAATTTAAAGATCTTGCAAGGTCAAGAAATATAATGAATAGAATGGTAGGACAAGAATTTACTACAGGAGATAACGATAAGAAGTTGGCCATATCAAGTCAATTCTAGTCATGTCAAGCACGCATGTATTTTCATTTCCACGTCCAAGTAATCAACAAGTAGAGTAACCACAAGTAGAGTATAGAACAGTAAAGAGTGGAAAGTGAAACGTAGTAGCGAGTAATATAGAGAGTAGTGGAGAGAGTAGTGAGTAGTGGACAGTCCTAGATTTAACACATGTCAAGTACTGGTGCCAAATGCCACACCTAGTCATTCACCTCCCCGGGGGTACACGTAGTGTTCGGGCGCTCTTCCCAGGACCAGACCGAGCCCTTATTTGTTTGCCAGGCATTGATTTCTTTTGGATCAAAGATCCCACGAATCTAGACTTCCACAGTTTATGGCCAGAATTCCAAGGTTTAAGCTAAGTAGCAATAACAACATCAAGTAGGAAAGAGATTCATTTCCAGAATTCAAGGTGAGTATAATCATCAAGGAGATTGAAATCAAGTCACAACAAGAGTTAATCATGCTGCGCTACTGTAAAACAGCAGCAATCAAACAAGCTAATCAACATATTAATCCTAATCACCAAGTTAAGATATCATGCTTAACCATTATCATTTGTATTAGCCAAAGTGCCAACAAGCTAGAACAAGTTATCAAGGTAAAGAACAATCTCTCACAGGAGTGAAAAAGAATGCATTAACAGAGATTTAGTTACACCATTAATCATTAATTAAGTGAGTTTCTATTTAATCTTATATGCATTGAAATGAAGATGGTAAACGGTGCGTTTTTATACTAAGTTTGCATGTAGGAACCAATCCAAATTTGAAATCAAGAGGGGTACATGAATAGGTCAAAAGTTCTTCAAACATATAATTTCAATGGGTCTAAGTTAAATGGGTTGATTCCCCATTGATTCGGATCCATTTTCGGTTCGAAAAACGAAGAAAATGGGTTTTCTGGTGTACGGGTCGACCCTTGGGGTCGACCCCTGCAAAACGGGGTTCTGGAACTGCATGGGTCGACCCCTGGGGTCGACCCTCGCGTCTGGGCCGAATGGGTCGACCCCAGGGGTCGACCCTCGGGCTGCCTGGATTGCCAGGTGCATGGGTCGACCCCTGGGGTCGACCCCTGCAAGAACAGCAACGGCTGTTGCTTCCGGAAAACGTGAAATCTCACCCAAATGGGGTCCAAATGAGTTGAAATTAAAACCATATGATCTAGGAATGTTAATGGACATTCTAGGGTCATAAAACTACAATTTGGAAACACTAATTTCATCAGAAATCACAAGAATCACAACCTATTCTATGAAGAACACAAGTAGACCTAGTTCAGGACATACCTCCACTAAATTGACAAATACTCTCGATATACAAAACCAAATTTA
The DNA here is from genome assembly GCA_022559845.1 of Amorphophallus konjac. Taxonomy (NCBI): domain Eukaryota; kingdom Viridiplantae; phylum Streptophyta; class Magnoliopsida; order Alismatales; family Araceae; genus Amorphophallus; species Amorphophallus konjac. Next base: position 107,386,391 of record CM040126.1, on the reverse strand, counting down.
GGGATTTTGGTGTCAAAAGAAAGCTAACTCGATCATGAACCCAACCATATACTATATGCTACATTAAGATCAAGTTATAAGACTCAAAATGAGCCCGTAATCAAGCTCTGGCTTAAGGAATTCTATATGAAACATGTTCTAGATATATTTTTACAAAACTTCGAAATTCATGATGCATGCTCAATGGAATTTGGGGCTTTCTAAGTTAAATGAAAGATAATAATATGCTGATTACTTCATGTGAATTAATTAAAGTTTGGTTGTTAGATCCTACCTCAAATCGGAGAGAGAAAACTCGAAACCCTAGGATGAAGAACACTTGGACAGCACCTCACAAAAAGCTCGATTTCTCCACGGATACCTAATGAAAATTGGGGCTTTTGCCACCAATGGATAGAGCTCGATGAGAGGAACAATTTGCTATACTCATGATCAAGATTTGGTTGAGAATTCCTACCTCAATCGATGGATCAAAGAATGATGAAGAGAAGCCAACGGCCTACTGACCGACCTCCACAAATCGAACTAGATCTCCTCAGATCCGAAATTTCAGCGAACCCCACAGCAGCCAAATGAAAGAAGACTCGTAGGGCTTCATTTTGATAGCTCATAAAGCTTCTGGAGCCTTCGGAATTGGGAGTATTCGCTGCTGCAAGCCGCGTGTTTAGAAACGGCGCCGAAATCCTAGACTTGACCAAACTATGTCGGCAGCACGTTTTGGGGCTAAGTTTACCTCAAATTGATTGAGGGTAAATGTTCCTTACATTATGGCCTTCCATTTGCCCCTGATTTCAGATCATTTAGTTGAGTAATCAGGTCGAATTTCGCGTTTTAATCTAAGGGTTAGGTATGAGTCAAAAGTGTGCACATTTGGGTTTGAATTCTAAATATATCTTACCACGGATTTACCATGGCTTAAAGCCAGAAGGAAAAGTTGTTATCTACATCAATATTAATCTATTTACTATTTTTACAAATTTTTCTGAGGTAGTCGAATTATTACTTATACTATTCCGTAATTAATTAAATATTAAGTTCGGAAGACTAAGTTCACTAATTCCGGCGTAATAAATGATTTTCTTAGGCTTAAATGTAGAAGACAAAGTTGCTAAACAAAATAAATTCTACAAGATGTGATTTTTGGGGATTTTTATAAAATAGTTGAAAAATGACTTATTCTATTAATTAATTAATTAATCTAATTAATTTGGATAATTCTCATTAATTCGAATAACTTCAAATAAATTCTAAATAATTACAAATAACTTTCTAAATAAATTTCTAAGGAATTTGGGGTCTTACACCTAGACTCGACGGACCCTAATCCTAACCTAAGGGAAAGAAAATCTAGTGGAAGGGAAGGAGCAGGGGACTCGTGCCCCTGGGCGAAGGATGGAGACAGGGTAGCATAATCTTCCACAAAAATCTCCATTTCAAATTTAACATTTTTTTTAGAGAACAGTGGAGACCGCACAACAGGATGGAGGAGGCGAGAGTTGCATGGGGAACAACTCGGGAAGATGCAATCGAAGAATGGATCGGAGGACCGAAACCACATCTCGTGGAGCGGAGTGGTGGAGGAAGGAGGAGTGAATAGATCGAACAGATTGATGGGTGGGCAGCGCCCACATGCGCAGGGGACAAATAGGATTTCAGGTGGTCCGTCCGTAAAGTATGGATCGACCATCATAGGGGGAGAACGAGGAATGGGTTCCAATAGTTGGAAGAGAGATGTGAGACGAGAAGGAGACCAAGAAATGATAACGGGTGAGCTCCCCTCCTCCCGTGGATGCTGAACTGGCTGCTTCTTCGGCCTCCATTGGACGAGCCGAACCTCTTGATGCTTCTATCGGCGGTCCTCTTCATGAAATAATCTTTCAAAGGCCTAACTATAGTCAATCATGTCATCAACTGGCCCTTTTGGTGGTAGAAGGGGACTGGCAACTGGACAAACTGAACCTTTCCTTTCTGGCAGAACTGGCTGTGGGCTCAATGTGCCTGGCTGAAGAGGCCCTCTGACAAAATGCTGACGGTAGTCCCAGGTGAGTGGCCCAGAGTCACCCATCATAGATAATGCGGTCTCTCGATAGCCGAGACCTCTCCTGTTCATTTTTCTTCCCTTGGGGATGAGCTTGGTCCTTCCCTGCAATTGAGCACCGAGGCCTCTCCCCGGTTGGTAGCCTAGTTTCAGTATAATATCCCAGCCCTTGGAATCTCGGATCTAGGACTTCATCTTGACATTGACAGGGGTAGAGATGGGCTTGCGGGGTGCATAAGCCCAGGGAAAGTCTAGATCTAGCACAGAGATAACTGGCCGGTTGCTTGGCCATAAGGTGGGAAGAACCTTTTCTGAAATAGCTTTAACAGATTGGACCGTGGATAAGCTCTTAACTTTGACGATCCTTTCTTGGAAAGGGAATTTAATGTATTGATGCGCAGTGGAGGGTATGGCGCTGAGAGTGTCTGATGGAGGCATCACCGGTGACTCCCTTTGGCTCGGGTCTTCTTCACACTCCGGTGACCTTTGAGCTCGGGCCTCTCTCTATAAAGGCCCAATTATCATTTTTGTGCTTTCTATTTGAGTCATTTGATGTATTTTCACTTTTATTTGAGTCATGTCCCTAGGTCCTTTGCTTATTTCCCTAAGTTTAAGTGTCATTAGGTTTGCTATTGGGCCCATTTCTTTGGGCTTGGCCCAGGGGCACCCCCCCTCCTTTGGTTATTTGTCATTGTAGCATGTATCAGGGGCTTTTTGTAAAATGTGGGTTGCCTATATATAGGACCCCATTTCCCCCATTTAGAATTAATGAATGAATGAAGAAGTACCCTTTGAGAGTTCAAATACTTAGTTTTAGTGGAGTGAATCCAATTGGGTGAGAAACCCTAGGGGAGAGAATCCCCACCCACCTCCTCTCTCTCTCTCTCTCCTTTTCTCTCTCCCTCCCTAAGGGGTTCGCCCCCTGCCCTCTCTCCTCCTCCTCCCAACCATCTCTCACCCACCTACCCCATTAAAGCCACTCCCCTTCCCCACAACTCTCTTTACTCCACCCCCTAGTTCCAAGAAAGAACCCCCCAATCCCCACTCCACCCTCCAACCACCAACCACCCCTTCCCTTCCCCAAGCACTTTTCCCTCTCTCCCATGCAACCCTCCACCTCTCAAGGCCATTTGAATTTGAAATTTCCCTTCCCTCCCTATCCCTTGGCCGCCCAACTCCCCCTCCCCTTAGGGTAGGTCGCCCCCCCTCTCCCCTCCCACCACTCCGTCTAGCTTGAGCATCTCCCACTCCCTTCACTCTCCCTCCACCTTTGAAACCTCCCCAAACACCTGCGCCCTCCCCCCCTTCTGCAGCTACCCCTCCCCCTCTAACCTTCCACAATACCACCCTCATACATCCCTCCCACCAGCCAGCATCTCCCCTTCACCATTCCCATCTTCGTCATCTCCGTTCGTGGTCATTGGAGATCTACTTCGGCGAACCTACTAGCTGTTGAAGACCTACAGAAGATAAGCAACTTGCAGAGGCGACCCCGGCTTCCTCCTGATGTTTCTGAAGGATCAAGAGGCACCATTGGAAGCGTCTCCCAGTCAACTTCGCAACGGCGGTGGTTTCGACATCATCCGAGCACTGTGCTGACCGGGAGAACCTTTCTTCCTCGACTGCACAAAGCTTCTCTGGCAAGAAACCAGAACTTGAGTGGAAGCTCGACTGCGGGGATCCTACTGGGAATCTGAACGAGAGTTCTTCTACAAAAATCTTCTACTCCGAGTTTTCTTTCTTCCCCAAGAAGCAGAACTCAGTTTGGCGTTCGGATATGAAAGTTATCAATTATCTTCCCTGGTGCGCGGTTCTGCTTCCACTCAGTCTGCACCGACCCCCCCTCAGTGTTCAGAGTCTATCGGTCTGCTCCGACAATATTTTGTTGTGCCCCTTGTGCTTTGATGATATTGTGGTGTTTTAATGATAGCAACATAAATGAGTCACCATATTGTTTTGCTAAGAACATCACATTGAATGATAGCAACATGAATGCATATGACTGATCTATTCTGTGGAGAATGCATGAGTGTGTTATATTTGATCTGTCATGTGGAGAATGCATGAGTGTGCTAGCTCTATGGGTCAACCCCCTTCTTAGATGGGTCGACCCCCCTCAAGTCTATACATCTGATTCGCATGTCTATACATCTTGCATTCTCAAGTCTATACAGCCTATGTGCGTCTCCATGCATTTCTGAAGTCTACACATTGATTAGTTGCACGTCACAGAGTAGAGAGAGTCTGTACATTCTTCAGGTGCATATCTCAGCAAGTCTATACATTGGACTTGAACATATAGGAAGTCTGTACATCGACTAGGCAGCAAGTCTGTACAGCCCATGTCTGTACATTGCATCATGTTGTTCATGCAGTGTTTTTCAAAGTCTATACATTCATGCTTGTTCATTCATCTAAGTCTGAACAGCCTTTTGCATTGGACTTAAAGTCTATACATTTGGCAAGTATGTACATCGGACTGTTCATGCATTCATCTCAAGTCTATACATCCGATTGTTCAACTTGTGGCTAAGTTTGTACAGCGTCTAGTGTTTCTTGCAAAGTCTGTACACTGCATTGGCATCTTTACCTACGTGCTGAATTGAGCAAGTCTATACATTCTTAATCTTTACCTACGCTCAGTTCCACCAAGTCTGTACATTGGGCTCTCACTCAAAGTCTGTACAGCGCCATGTTCATATGCTTCCAAGTCTATACATTGCACTGTAGCTAGAACTGTGCAAGTCCATACATCACTGCATTGGCCAAGTCTATACATTGCACTGTAGCATGTATCTCTTCAAGTCTGTACATCGACTTAGCGCTCGCAAAGTCTGTACATTGGCCTAGCGCTCATAAAGTCTATACAATGCCATTTGTTCATGCATGTTAGCAAGTCTGTACAGCCTGTGTTCACAACATAAAGTCTGTACATCGCATGCTCACACAAACGCCAAGTCTATACATTAGCTTTGCTTGCATGAGCTTGAAGTCTATACATTGGCTGCTGAATGACATTCATGTCTGTACATCGCATAGCATTCAAGTCTGTACATTGTGCATCCTTTGACTTGAAGTCTGTACATCGTGCATCTATTGATTCGAAGTCTGTACAGCATATGTTCTTCATATATTGTCAAGTCTGAACATTGCACATCATCATGGTTGCCTTGATGCCGTAGAAAGTCTATACATTCTATCAGGCTTTTTCACTGGGATTCAAAGTCTATACATTATGGCACGTTGAGTCTGTCATTCAAGTCTCTACATCCAATTGCAATGTACACACCTTGCTTGATGCATTCATACTTAGTGCAATACAAAGTCTACACACTACATTTGCATTCATCTTCAATGTACACACTTTTCTTGATGCAGTCAGTTCTGTTGTACATACTTCATCTTGTGCACACTGCGTCACGCCTCAGCAAGTCTATACATGCTCTAGCGTTGCATATATAAAGTCTGTACATGGCATAGCTTCTCATTCAGCAAGTCTATACAGACTTCAGTGTTGCATCCACTAAGTTTGTACACACCTTAGCTTTGCATCCACGAAGTCTGTACATGCCATACATGAAGTCTATACATGCTGCTGCTTAGCATTCACTAAGTCTATACATGCTCATAGTCTGCATACGTGAAGTCTGTACATGCTTCAGTGTCACATTCACTAAGTCTGTACACGCTTCAGTCTCGCATACACGAAGTATGTACAACGCCAAAGCAATGCATATATGCAGTATGTACATGGCATTGTTCTACATTCACCAAGTCTATACAATGCCATAGCCACGCATTCATAAAGTCTGAACATTGCATTGCTTCACATTCATGAAGTTTGTACATCGCTTCTGCAGTGCCTTCATTAAGTCTGTACAAGCTTTTAACCTTATACTGATAACTCTGTTCGAATGTCTGATAGGGACACTTTGCAGAGACTGATGATTGGCACATGATCCGAGACTGGAAGGACTGATAGGATGGTGACACGTGTACTGATGCAAGCTGAGATGCTGCCATGTGTTCAAGCCTTTGGGCGAGAGATGTGGAGAGCACACGCCCAATTCCTGCTGCTCTATATATATGAAGCTTCTTCCATCTGAAGAAGATAGATCGAAAGACAGAGAGCTCTAGCAGAAGAGATCGACTGAAGGAGAGGATAGCCTGCACGATCCTGTGAGAAAGAAAAGAGAAGCAGAAGTAGCAGAGAAGAAAAAGTGAAAGAGCAGAAGAGAAAGAAGAGAAAGAGAGAGTTAGAGAGCTCGAGCAGATAAAGAGAGAGTGAGATTAGCAGAAGAAGAAAAAGAGAAAGAAAGATAGTGAGATCGAGAGAGATCTGCCTTCACTGGACCGTGGATCAAATCCAGGCCAGTCAGCTCATTCTGAGCCACATTGTGCTTCATCGTTTACAGCCTTCCGATTGCTATTGTCTATGTTTTTGTTTTCTTCTTTAAACATTTCTTCAAGCTGTTTGTCAGCGTTAGCAGTAGAGGATTCCATTGGACGGCTAAGCTGTATTGCCCAGAAGAGCAAGCTGTGAGGCTCAGCAGGCGAGGAGGATTCCTCGGACAACAAGCTGTGAGGCTCAGCGGATTGTATGGCAAGCTGTGATGCCCAGCTGTTCAAGCTGTGAGTCAGCGGAATCCACACTCGGGTTTGAGTGTGGGGTGGACATTGGTCTGCAGGACCGAACCACCTAAAAACCCCTTGTGCACTGTGGTTTGAATTCTTCTCTGATTGGCACTAGATGCATGCATAGGCACGAGGATTATATTCAGTTCATTGCTGCGCACATTAGATGTTTGCTTAGGAGCACTCTACATATTTGCCTACAGGTTCAATAGATGACTGGATTAGTTCTTCTTAGTTCATCTTAGTGCTTTTATTCCGCAGGTTTGAGCACTAGAATTTTAATTGGGCGAAAGCTTTGAAGGGGAGATTCATTCACCCCCCCTCTGAATCATTAGCACCGAACCCAACACTTGGTATCAGAGCGGGTCTCTGACTTAACAGATCTAACAATCTGCAGAGGATCTTGCTAGTATTTGGTGCATTTCAGAGTGTGCTTCTTGTGTTCTGTGTTTTGTTTCATCAGTTGTGTGTCTTGAGTTGTTCATCTGATTTCAGTGCATTCATCATATCTCGATGGCTAAACCTCCGATATTCAGAGGTAATAATTTTGATTCTTGGTTAGAAAATTTCCATCGGTATGTAAAATCTACTGATCCAAATCTTTGGAAGGTAATAACTCATGGTCCACACAAATTATCAAAAGATAATTCTAGGTGGACTGAGAAGGACAAATTTAAAGACTCTATCAACACTAGAGCAGTAGTTTTACTAAAAGAATCAATTGACAGACCTCTAATCGAATGCATTTCTTCTTGCAGGTCTGCCAGAGAAATTTTGGAAAAACTAAAGCTAATCAGGAATCACAACAAATGCTTGATGGCTGATCGGAGAAATGATGATGATGAAACCTCATCTCAGGTAAACTCTGAATCTGAAGAACTTTCGATTGATGATCTATGGAATATAAATGAGGAACTTAATGATAGATGTGAAAAATTGAAATCTGAGAATAAAAGGTTGAAAAATAAAATTGATAAATGTGATTCTAATTCATCATGTGAAAAGTGCCTGAAAATGAATGAATTATATGATAAATGTCTATCTGAGTCTCACTTGAATATGAAACAAATGTGCATGTTGAAAAAGGAAAACCATGAAGGTATCAATAAAATCTCCGAATTAGAAAGTCAGCTGAAACTGACAACTAATGAACATTTGATGAACTTGGAAGAGTTGGAAAGGATTAAGTTTGATCTGAAGAAATCGAAACCTGAGAATGTAGAAATTCAGACGAAGAATAAAAATCTTGAAGCTGAAATAGAGAAAATCAACAAGGAATCAATGCATATCTCTTCTGTAGAGTCAAGCTGTGATATGTGCTCAGCTCTAAGAGAACGAAATGAAGATCTTTATAATGAAAATGAATGGATGAAGAAACAAATTATCTTGTTTAAAGAAGATCACATAAATTTGCTTGCTGATAAAATCAAAGTGGAGGAAAGAGAAGATGAACTAATTGAAAAATTGGAGCTTATTGTCTGGAAATGGAAAATGTAATGAAGGAGGCATGAAGCTATCTGAAGAGAACAAAGAACTGAGGGAACAAAACAAAAAATTGATGGTTTTAAATACTGTTTTCTCACAGAGGTTTCTGACTATCGAAAAAAGAAATATATTTTTAAGGAAGCTCAACCTCAAAAATTTGAGAAGGAAAACACTGAACTGAAAGCTGAAATTGAAAAATTAAAGTGTTTAAACACTGGCTTATCTGAAAGACTTCTCACCACAGAAAAAGGAAAAGTTGTCTGTGATAAAGAATCAGAAAAGTTGAGCAATCTGGAACAAGAAGTTGAGAAGTATAAAACTGTAAATAAAGTCTTAAGTGAATGTGTCAATTGCAGTGAACAGGAGATAGCCAGTTATGAGCTTCATATAGCATCTTTGGAGGATAAAATTCATGATCTGGAAAACTCAGCATCCAAGTCTGCTAAGAATGAAGGAAAAATAAAAGCTGTCATGAAAGATAAAAATGACAATTCAAGAGAGGGGATAAGTTGCAGTTATGATGTTAAGGAAATCACTAAAAACCAGCTATACACCACTTTTGTGCAAAGCTCTGATGTAGCTGGTACTTCAAGTCAATCCCCAAAATAAAATAAAAATCAAAAATCACCTTCAACATCTGTATTTCAGTTCAAAGCCCAGAAAAATGAAAAGCAAACGAAAATTGTGAAAGGAGGTAAAAAATTGAAAAAGGATGGTCAGATGAACAAAGTTAAAAATGTCCCTGCTTGTACTGTGAATTATGCTAGCTGTGTGGAGTCTAATAGGTTAATGCATGCCACTCACAAATCATCTACTCATTTGCATGCATCTGAGAAGGAATTCTCATGTTATTACTGTGGCAAAGCTGGACATATCATGGACGATTGCAGACTATTAAAAGAAGATGAGCATGCAAATAAAACACTGCATTCTAGGAATTCATCTGAGAGAAACCATGCCACTAAGAAATTTGATGCATCATGTTATTACTGTGGTAGGCGTGGTCATCTAATGAATGCATGTTTTAAAATGAAAGGAGACAATAATGTGAATTCTAGATTTTTCACACATGCTCATGGCCCACATAGATATAAATCTACTTCAGGCCAACATATTATTTGTTTCACTTGCAACAAGCCAGGGCACAAGGCAAACGAGTGCTGGACTGAAAAATATTGGGCTAACAATAACTCAAAAGGTAAGCATCTTAGATGCTTTGAATGTGGGAAATATGGTCATGCAGTCAAGGACTGCTGGCATGTTCAGGGAACTCATATTAACTTCAAATCTGCTGAATTCCCCATAACAAGAAGTGCAAACATTTCATGTTTTAACTGTGGCAAGGTAGGTCACAGATTTACTGAATGTTGGTCATCAGGTAATAAGAAACAAACTGCTCATGCATACAACAGAACAATTCATGCTCAGTCTCATAGGTCTCATGCTGCTGTTGATATGCATCATAGGACCAAAAAATATGCTGTTTCATGTAGATACTGTGGAAAATCTGGTCATTCCATGGATAGCTATTACCTGATGGATCATGATGATAATATTGCTAAAAGATTGTTCAGAACACCCATCAGGGCTAATTCAGGACCCAAGACTTCTTGGGTTCCTTCAGGATCAAATTGATTAACATCTTTACAGGTGTGCCTTGGAAGCTGAAAAATAAAGGGGTTAATAATCCAAGACACTCAAAAATGGAACCCCCAGAAGTGGACCATTCAGGTTAGTTCTGAAAACTCAGTTTAAATTCTTTCTTCTGAAGTTGTGTCCTTTAGATGATCGCATATCATAATGATCTGTCTATGCTAAATTGATTTATCTTGAAAAGTTGATTGCTCTCGCATGATGCTATCTGAATAAAGAATGCTCCGATATTTGAGTAAACATTCTGCATAGCATGTTAAATATGTGTTTTGCATATTCTTTCATGTTCGGCATTGTCAAGTTTGGATTTTCTGAAATCTCCTCATACATGATTTGCATATTGATGATTGTCTGAAATTGCATATGCATACATGTAGAGAATGCATTGCACATTATCATACTGAAAACTCCAAAAAGAAGTAACAGTCTACACATAGGACTTCTTTGCACTGCATATCTTTGCATAACCTTGGTATATCAAATGGTAAGCTACTAAAAGGCAGGGAAATCTGCCTGGAGGTTCTTACTATGTGTGAGATGGTCCTTGAGACCAGGCTCTCCGCCAAGTACCAAGGGTCAAGTTTTCATATAGGCAGGGAAAGTTGCATATCATGTTGATTTGTTGATGTTAAACTGAAAATTTCTGAAATATGAATTGAACAATCATGCTTACGGTAATTCTCTTCTGTCTAATTTGCATGAATCATATCTGAGTGCAAACTTTGATATTATGTGATGTGCTTTCAATACATTTCATGCATATAGTCAGGGGGAGTCCAACTATTTTTGATCAATCATATTGCTGCTTTTGTTTTATCCTTCACATCGTGCACTTAGTCAGGGGGAGCTCAACTTGTCTTGACTAACCATTATGCTGCTCATGCCTTGCTATTGTCATGATGAATCTAGACAGAGGAAGTTTTCTGATCATCTCATTCACACTCACCTGAAATCCTCCTGTCTAGCTTATTGGATCTTCTAATGCTCTCAGTTTGGTTCAATTAAATTTTATGCTATCCTCTCTAAAACAGCTGATCAGTATGTATTCCAGACTCAGCTACTATCTGATGATAAACTCTTTTTTAATGCTCTTCTCTATTGGTGATTTACACTTGCACCAGCTTATACTCACCTTTCACATTCTTCTGAGCTGGTGTGACTAATTTGTTTCTACTGTTGATTGTAGGTCAGCTAAATTTATTGTTCTGATCTGAGGTACTTAAGCTGCATGTCATGCAATTCAGTCTGAGAACTTGGTAGAAATTCCTATCATATAGGTTTAAGAATTACCATTGAATCAGACTGATATAAGATTAATGTATTCTTAGATTTGTAATTAAATGAATTGAAAATATCTGAATGATAGGCTTTAATAAATCTTAACCATCTATGTCATAAAAACCTTATACTCTCTCATCAGATATCTGAAAATTTGAAATCAGTGCTACTTTGGTTAAGATATATAGAGTGAGTATTGTTGTTAAACATTAACTTGAGAAATGTTGACTAATTGAAAAACTGTGAATTCAGAGCAATGACTTGGTCACTGAGAAACTGAGTTCTTCATCAATGAAATAAAGTAACTTATGTCATGAAGTGCCATAGTTATCTCTGGTAAAAATTTATTAAAAAACCTGATAGAGCAATGGCATATTTGTGTCAAGTAACTGGGGAGTCTGGCCTCTGATCAAGGTGTCTCCTCACGTAAAAAGATATGTCTATTGCTAAGTCTGTTCTTGAAGTTGAGAGGCAATGACAGTTATCACACTGAGTAACTGGGTCACTTCACCTGAGACGTGTTGTGCCTCATGTAAAAAGGTGTTGATCAACCTAAATTGCTCAGAAAAAATATAATGTGCTTCAAATGAAAATAAATTGAAAATTCTGTCAACTCATATTCTTGTAAAAAGTGTTTAACATCAATACTTATCTGTGTAACTCTTAAAAGAGTCATTGAGATCATGTGTGTAAGATAAAGTTGTTTGATTTTGAGTGTTATCTGACTATCTGGTTCACCTTTATTAAAACTTGGATTCAGATATGAGTATTGAGTTTAATTTGACAAATTTGGTATTCATAATAATTAAATCAGATTGGTTAAGTTGCCACTTCATAACCCTTTAAGATAGAAGAGTCTATTCTTCTTAAGACTTATTGTAGTGGTGCAAGCATTAAAATCCCTCATGATCAGATTCATTCATGATCAACAGAAACTATATTGTCAACTCCTCTCTTATTAGTTGACTGATTCCATCTGCATTTTTCTAACCATACAAATGTGAGGTGCTACTCCCATTATTACCTTGTTCACTTGCAGCCTTCTGAACTTCAGAATCCTTATGGTGGTGGATTTCAGATTGATTCCTGAGATGTACTTCTCTCCACACTGTTGGAATCTTCCATCTTGTTTTGCAACCAGTTCTGGTTCTGTGGTCTTTTCACCTGTTTCATTCTGTTCATGCATATGTGAGGTGCCACAACCAGAGTTCAGATTGTTTGTAATGGCAGATTTCAGATTGATTTATTGGATAACCAGAGTTCATTCCTGTGTTTCAGGGGGAGTTATGGATTATCTGCATTTAAGAGGAGTGTAGTCAAACATGCATATTGATAGGGGGAGAGATGTTTTCTTGTCATAAGGGGGAACTCTATTTCAGTGAAATATGTTTCATTCTCTATCTTTGTGCGCTGAATTTTGTCTCTCAAACCATTTCCCCTCTTTTTGATTATGTCAAAGGGGGAGAATAGTTTGACAAGTCAGTGTGACTCATTATGTTGCCATCATCAAAAAGGGGGAGATTATTGTGCCCCTTGTGCTTTGATGATATTATGGTGTTTTAATGATAGTAACATAAATGAGTCACCATATTATTTTGCTAAGAACATCACATTGAATGATAACAACATGAATGCATATGACTGATCTATTCTGTGGAGAATGCATGAGTGTGTTATATTTGATCTGTTCTGTGGAGAATGCATGAGTGTGCTAGTTCTGTGGGTCAACCCCCTTCTTAGATGGGTCGACCCCCCTCAAGTCTATACATCAGATTCGCATGTCTATACATCTTGCATTCTCAAGTCTATACAGCCTATGTGCGTCTCCATGCATTTCAGAAGTCTACACATTGATTAGTTGCATGTCACAGAGTAGAGAGAGTCTGTACATTCTTCAGGTGCATATCTCAGCAAGTCTATACATTGGACTTGAACATATAGGAAGTCTGTACATCGACTAGGCAGCAAGTCTGTATAGCCCAAGTCTGTACATTGCATCATGTTGTTCATGCAGTGTCTTTCAAAGCCTATACATTCATGCTTGTTCATTCATCCAAGTCTGTATAGCCTTTTGCATTGGACTTAAAGTCTATACATTTGGCAAGTATGTACATCGGACTGTTTATGCATTCATCTCAAGTCTATACATCCGATTGTTCAACTTGTGGCTAAGTTTGTACAGCGTCTAGTGTTTCTTGCAAAGTCTGTACACTGCATTGGCATCTTTACCTACGTGCTGAACTGAGCAAGTCTATACATTCTTAATCTTTACCTACGCTCAGTTCCACCAAGTCTGTACATTGGGCTCTCACTCAAAGTCTGTACAGCGCCATGTTCATATGCTTCCAAGTCTATACATTGCACTGTAGCTAGAACTGTGCAAGTCCATACATCGCTGCATTGGCCAAGTCTATACATTGCACTGTAGCATGTATCTCTTCAAGTCTGTACATCGACTTAGCACTCGCAAAGTCTGTACATTGGCCTAGCGCTCATAAAGTCTATACAATGCCATTTGTTCATGCATGTTAGCAAGTCTGTACAGCCTGTGTTCACAACACAAAGTCTGTACATCACATGCTCACACAAACGCCAAGTCTATACATTGGCTTAGCTTGCATGAGCTTGAAGTCTATACATTGGCTGCTGAATGACATTCATGTCTGTACATCGCATAGCATTCAAGTCTGTACATTGTGCATCCTTTGACTTGAAGTCTGTACATCGTGCATCTATTGATTTGAAGTCTGTACAGCATATGTTCTTCATATATTGTCAAGTCTGAACATTGCACATCATCATGGTTGCCTTGATGCCGTAGAAAGTCTATACATTCTATCGGGCTTTTTCACTGGGATTCAAAGTCTATACATTGTGGCACGTTGAGTCTGTCATTCAAGTCTCTACATCCAATTGCAATGTACACACCTTGCTTGATGCATTCATACTTAGTGCAACACAAAGTCTACACACTGCATTTGCATTCATCTTCAATGTACACACTTTGCTTGATGCAGTCAGTTCTGTTGTACATACTTCATCTTGTGCACACTGCATCACGCCTCAGCAAGTCTATACATGCTCTAGCGTTGCATATATAAAGTCTATACATGGCATAGCTTCTCATTCAGCAAGTCTATACAGACTTCAGTGTTGCATCCACTAAGTCTGTACACACCTTAGCTTTGCATCCACGAAGTCTGTACATGCCATACATGAAGTCTATACATGCTGCTACTTAGCATTCACTGAGTCTATACATGCTCATAGTCTGCATACGTGAAGTCTGTACATGCTTCAGTGTCACATTCACTAAGTCTGTACACGCTTCAGTCTCGCATACACGAAGTATGTACAAGGCCAAAGCAATGCATATATGCAGTCTGTACATGGCATTGTTCTGCATTCACCAAGTCTATACAATGCCATAGCCACGCATTCATAAAGTCTGAACATTGCATTGCTTCGCATTCATGAAGTCTGTACATCGCTTCTGCAGTGCCTTCATTAAGTATGTACAAGGTTTTAACCTTATACTGATAACTCTGTTCGAATGTCTGACAGGGACACTTTGTAGAGACTGATGATTGGCACGTGATCCGAGGCTGGAAGGACTGACAGGATGGTGACACGTGTACTGATGCAGGCTGAGATGCTGCCACATGTTTAAGCCTTTGGGCGGGAGATGTGGAGAGCACACACCCAATTCCTGCTGCTCTATATATATGAAGCTTCTTCCATCTGAAGAAGATAGATCGAAAGACAGATAGCTCTAGCAGAAGAGATCGACTGAAGGAGAGGATAGCCTGCACGATCCTGTGAGAAAGAAAAGAGAAGCAGAAGTAGCAGAGAAGAAAAAGAGAAAGAGCAGAAGAGAAAGAAGAGAAAGAGAGAGTTAGAGAGCTCGAGCAGAGAAAGAGAAAGTGAGATTAGCAGAAGAAGAAAAAGAGAAAGAAAGATAGTGAGATCGAGAGAGATCTGCCTTCACTGGACCGTGGATCAAATCCAGGCCAGTCAGCTCATTTTGAGCCACATTGTGCTTCATCGTTTACAGCCTTCCGATTGCTGTTGTCTATGTTTTTTTTTCTTCTTTAAACATTTCTTCAAGCTGTTTGTCAGCGTTAGCAGTGGAGGATTCCACTGGACGGCTAAGCTGTATTGCCCAGTAGAGCAAGCTGTGAGGCTCAGCAGGCGAGGAGGATTCCTCGGACAACAAGCTGTGAGGCTCAGCGGATTGTATGGCAAGCTGTGATGCCCAGCTCTTCAAGCTGTGAGTCAGCGGAATCCACACTCGGGTTTGAGTGTGGGGTGGACGTAGGTCTGCAGGACCGAACCACCTAAAAACCCCTTGTGCACTATGGTTTGAATTCTTATCTGATTGGCGCTAGATGCATGCATAGGCACGAGGATTATATTCAGTTCATTACTCCGCACATTAGATGTTTGCTTAGTAGCACTCTACATATTTGCCTACAGGTTCAGTAGATGACTGGATTAGTTCTTCTTAGTTCGTCTTAGTGCTTTTATTCCGCAGTTCTGAGCACTAGAATTTTAATTGGGCGAAAGTTTTGAAGGGGAGATTCATTCACCCCCCCCTCTGAATCATTAGCACTGGACCCAACACATTTGGCATCTCTGTCAGGATCGTTTCGAAGAGGACTCACAGGTGGTTCCAACGACTTTAGCAGCGCCTCATTCTGAGCTTGGGAGCGCTGGTGGCTACCGCTTCTTCCTACTGTGGTGATCCAGATCAGTCAGAACTGAAAGTCTGCCTCCCTGTTCGAGACTCTTCCCCGGCCAACAGCGACTTCCCGAAATTCCAGAAAAATTTGGATGACTTCCCGGTCCACCTACGAAGATTTTCCAGGTGGTTTCGTCCCCAAAAAAATTCGGGAGTAGTCACAGAAGCCACTTCTTCGACCGTCTGTCAGCACTCACAGAGCGCGGGCAGAGGCAGCATCCTCCACCCTTCGGCTTTTCCTTTACATAATCCCCTCCCCGCCTGGTTGGCTTACAGCCCCTCCCTGTGGGAGGTAGTGTTTGAGTGTAATCCTTGCCTCCCCTTCCCCAAGATCCCCCCCTTGCATGGGGTGTAGTGTTGTAACATCATAAATAGGCCAAGCTACCCCGGCGTGGCGTGTGGGGATCCCACGCCTCCCCGCTCGCCCTCGTCTCCGAGCGGGACCGATTTCTTCAAACCGTTCGAGTAAGTGCTCCAAACTTTGCTCTATTTAGTGTTCATTCAGTCAATATTAGTTCATATCTCTGCTGGCCATGAGTGAGAGCTCGATCCTTAAGCTCCCTTGCTATAAGAGATCACCGTGGGAAAGAGTGGAACCCGTGCCCTCGGCACGACGTCGGCTCCCTTGAATTGGGCTGCCATTACCCTTGGGACTTAACCTAGGCCTTTCTGGCCCTCTACCAGCAAGGGCCCAGCCCTCACAACCTCTCCTTGGCATTGCCAAGTTACCCCGGGTCTTGGGTAAGCATCGGGTGAGCGGTCGCCATTATCGGTCCGTTTGAATGCCAAATTGTGCTTGCTTGGTGAGTCCTAGGTTGTGTCACATCAGTGTCAATCCATGAGCGACCCAAGATAGCTTTGAACATAGGGTCAATGTCTAGCACATAGAACTCCACGGGCAAAGTAAGAGGCCCAAGCTCTGCTTGAATAGTGACCACCCCATGACATGCTCTCCTCGAGTTGTCATATGCAGCTATGGTAGTGGGGGTTGGCCATAGCAATTCCTCTGAGATGTTGTAAGCTCGAAGGAACTGAGCGGGCATACATTAATAGATGCCCCTGTATCAACCAGTGCTGCGTCAATATTGACTTTAATCAGAGTGATTGAAATGCAGAGCGGCATTTGCCGAGCCTCTGGAGGAGCTAGCTCGGTTTCAGAAAATGTGATTGCCGGCCTTTTGGAAATTGTCGCCAGTGCCGTAGGTAGACTGTCGACTGCCATATCTTCACTAACCATCACCTTTTGTAGAAAGTTTCTGAGAGCATCCTGGTGAAGGGTAGATCTTTTAATGAGCTCCAGAACAGATATCTTGGTGGGCACCCTATCCAAATGATGTAGCAGGTCGTATTGGGTACCCGGCAGAGGTTTGGTTTCTTCCTGTTCGGCAGCCGACTGGGAAGACTGGGGATTAGAAGTAGTGGGATAATTCCGATGGAACAGCTGCCCGCTCCGTAGGGCAAGGTTTTGTGCTGGCACGGCATCAGGAGATGGTATAATTGGCCCGGTGGCGTGGATGAGTGGACTAGGTGGTGTGAGAGAAAGGATTTGGTACGATGTGGTGTTGGTGGAGGTAATAAGTGGTGATGGGCGGATGATGGATGAGGGGTTAGTGGAAGGCGGGGTGGTGATGATGGGTGTTGGTACGGAGGGAGGACAGACTAGTGGAGGTGTGGTGATGAGTGAAGGGTTGGGTGACGGTGTAATGATGGTGGCGGGGGTAATTGGTGGTGGGTGTGATAGAATCGTGGGTGGTGGCGGAGTTACTAGAGCGGGTGTGAATGGGAGAACAAGTGGTGAAGGTGTTGGGTATGTACGTAAAATGTTAGAGGAAGCAAGGGGATTGCGGTGATTATGGTGGAGGGCCATTATCTGCGGTGTGGTGCCGTCGTCATCAAAAGACCACCCGACGTTAGGAGCCAGGGGCTGAACAACATTGACCTGAGCTGGTGCCGGCGACTGAAGCTGCGGAGCGGGAGGGTGGTTCGGCATCGGGTTCTGATGAATCCCCAAATCCTGAACCTGTTGCTGTTGCTGCTGTGGTGGTTGCTGCTGCGGCTGCGGTGCTTGTTGCTGCTGCACTTGTTGCCTCGACGGCTGCCTTCTCTTCTCTTTGATTTCGATAATGGCCTTGTGCATCTCGGCCCAATCAATTCTCTGTCCCTCATGGAGGTCATACACTAGGTCCCTAAACTGAAAACATCCTTTGATTGTGTGCCCCGGCTGCCTGTGGAATATGCAATACTTTGTTTGATCAACGACTGTGTTCCAAATGGGCCGTTCCGAAGGAAGTTGTATAGCATTTACTGACATGAGAGCCGAGAAGATATCCGTGAGGGTTTCTGGCAAGGGTGGATATTGTGCCCTTTTAGGAGCCGGACGCTTGCTGTTGTTGTTGTTATAGCCGTTGGGTGGAGGGACATTGTGATATTGCGAAGGTTGTGGTGCTTGCTGTGGTGCGGTGAAGGTATTTTGTGGAGTGGTGAAGGCAGGCGGAGGGTTTTGTGGAGTGACTTGGAAGCTTTGGGGAGTGGGGTTCTGTGGAGTGCGGGGATTTTGGGGGAAGCGGAAGGGTGCGGCTTGGAAGGGGAAAGTAACAGCTTGAACTTGCTCGTTTGTTTGGATCCCCTCGGTAACAGGCCCTTGAGGTTTCTTATGATACTTGGGCTTTTGATTTTCAAAGAGCGAGTGTATGGGGGAATCCTTGAACTGAGTTTGAATAAAGCGTGCTCGGCTGTAAAGTTGATGCATGTTGGCTATATCATTCATGGCTAGAATGTTGCGGAAGGTCGGAGTGGCATTTGAAATAAGCAATTTGACCTTCTCTTCCTCCGGATTGTGGCCGGGCACTCTAGCGGCCATCTGCCTCCATCGGTCTACGTAGGTAGCAAATTCCTTATCAGGCTTCATCTTTTCGGCCACCAGATCTGTAAATGAATATTTCGGGCCGACTCTATCTTGGAACCTCTGAATAAACTTATCTTTTACTATCTTGAAACTCTCGGCATCTTCCAGTGGCAGAGAATAGAACCATTCCACTGCAACACCATCCAGCGATCGGCGAAATAGATACGCCATGAGGCGATCATTGTACTGAAATTGAGCCGACTCGTATAAGAAGTCCCTCATATGAACAAAAGGATTGATGTTCCCATCATACTATCTATAGTTGGGGAGCTCAGACTGTGGAGGGAACCGGATGTTCTGAAAACTCGGGACTGGAACGTCTGCCAATGACTCAGGGCCAACCTGCTTCTGAAGGAAATCGAGTTGCTGCTGCATGGCGGCCCATTTATCAAGCAACTCCTGCTCTCGGGAGGGAGCAGGGACAGAAAAGGATGAATTTTGAGGAACGGAAGGGTAAACAGATGGAGGTGACAATCCATAAGAGGGATGGTGGATCGAAGGGTGACCCACATTAGACTGGACCTGGGCTGCCCCTTGCTGAGGGCGCCTAAAATCATTGGGACCAAGAAGAACTTGCGGCACAGCTGGGCCTGAGATGTGATGATCCAATGAGAAATAAGGAGGCATAACTGGGTTGCCCTTATCAAGGCACTGCTGGGCCGAACAAGAAGACTGGCCCATTTCAAGATTGGAGAAGCGGAGGGTCCTAGGTTGGACCGGAGTGAGATCAACGGGCTGCACAGTGGGTCCATCGGCTCTAGGTTGAGCGACGGATGGATTGGAATGACCAAAGACAATAGGTGAAGGCGGGGTGTTGGACCCCTGCATAACCTGATAGACCGCCTGAAGCTGGGCCGGGTCTAATTGAGCCATCATCTGAAGGACAGAATTGGGGGAAGGAAGAGGAGGATTTTGAGTGGATGGAGCAATCTGCATAGGGATGGAAGATGAGGGAGAAAGGGGTTCCTCCCTGGGCTGGAACGAGACAACCCTAGAGGGATCCTCTAGAAGCCCTTGAGGGAGAGACTCCTCTTGGGACCGAGGAAGATCAAAGGAAGCCATGGTAGATTCGAAGAGTGGGTTGAAATAGGATGAGGAGAGGGACTCACCCCCGGGTGATGATGCTTCTAACGGATGGAGGTGACTCCACATGCAACGGACAACCTTAACAAGATGCAAACAACACACAACAATCACACAATAAGTGACCAAACTTAGATGACTTCTAGCGAAGATGTAAGTGAAAAAGAAATGAAGACACTCCAAGTCAACCAAGTTGCTTAAGATGATGCCACAAGATTTCTATGATTTCTCCTTTGGAACTTTAGTAGATTGATTAAAAATGTGCTCTCGACAATGGGTTCCTAATAGGAGAGGGGTGTGAGACTTGGTTTGACTTTAAATGTTAATCACTCCTTCACTTTTGCAACCCTAGACACAGGGTGGAAAGGTACAACCGGCCTGGCGTCCGTGTGGGAATCCACGGCTCGCGGGGACTTATGGAGGTCCCTGGTGTGATTTCCTAGTCGGCCCCAAGGAATATGGAGACGAGAGGTCCGCACACCAAGGTAGGAAAATGCAATCTAATGTACGAAAATATGAATGAACCTATGCGCACCGGAGTGCATGCAAATTCTAACCTATAATCTAGCAAACAAGTATGCACACAATGATGTAGATAAGTAGATCAACCAGGGAGGAGACCAGATAACACCCAAGCACAAAGATCACAGTAGAAATTGTGGAAATAAAATGCACCTCGAGATGCATACCTATCTGGAGTATGTAACGGTCTAGGGGACCTGCGTCAGAGAAAAGTGACGGTCGAAGACCAGACCGTCAGAAGCAGTGTAACGCGGGAACTGGAGACCGTCAGAGGAGCCAGGGAACCAGAAACAACATGAAATAAAAGGGAAATCCGGGGAAAACCAAGACAAGGAAATGATGGCAGGTTTAACAGAGATCAAAACACGATTGGAACAAGTTGTCCCACCGTGATCGCCAAAAAACTGTTGATTTGTTTTCTTCCTTTTGTTTGTGATATGAAGAATGACAAATATAATGAGCAAATAACAACGATCTCAATCAACCTATGAACATGTGAACCATTAACCTAGGCAATCAGAACAAGCTCTAGCATGGGCAATGCTATCTCAATCAAACTAAACTGAAGAGGGAAAGGAAAAACACACGCCGGGGAGTGGAGCAAAGGAATAAATGAAAACACACCGCGTGGGTGGAACAAGCAAAAGAAATAAGAGATATGAGAAAGAGAAAACCAATGCCCAGTACTAAGAAAGAACGTGATCGCCACCAAGGTAAACACAAGCCAAAGACCTGAGAAATACCTTAGAATAGAAGGATGATGCACCCGCCCACGGGAGAGAGAAATCAATAGGAAACTGCAGCTCTGTTGAATGTAACGGCCCAGCACCTACGCGTCACAGGAGTGTGACGGTCGCCCGATGAACTGTTAGAGGAACCTGACGCGCCTGATGAAGACCGTCAGAGTGTCTGCAGAACAAGCTCGTGAATCCTTCAAACTCCAAACCTTCCAGCCGGCCAGAAAGCTTGGGCCTCGCCTTATTAAGCTTGTAAACCTACCAAAGAACGTAGAACACAAGAAAATAATCCCAGATTAGCCTTTCACACAACGTAGCATCAATTCTCAAATGAACTTAATATCATTCAAAAGGAAAGGGGAATACCGGGGGAGTTTGGTTTTTTAACCCCTCTGGGCATTTTAAAAGATAGGAAGGATGTTTAGATGATTGAAACAAGTGGGGGAACGTGGAATAAGGAGTGGGACAATGCTATGATGCAAAGGAGAAGGGAAGAACACAAGTTTGCCAATGATTGACTTAAACACTTGAAATCAAAGTACTCCCTTGACTGAGATGCAGATGGACGCAGAAAATCAATTCTCCTTGGTTGAATGTGGCTCCAGAATGCGGCAGCACTTCGACGCAAACTCCAGATTTCTCTTATCTAGGCCATCAAGTTAGGGGTTCTATTTATAGACCCTCAAACTCTCCAGTCGAGCAGAGGATAATCTAGCTAAAAATGAGGATGATTCTTAGCAAACTCTTGAAGATAAAACTCCCAAGAGTCCATAGAAACAAACAGAAGGTCCTGAGGATCAGATTTGGAAGAGAAATCACAAGATCAAACTCTCAATTTGACCACGGAGTAGCAGAGAAAAGACCAGACTTGCCAGGACTTCTGTTGGATGTAACGGCTGCATGACAGACCGCCACATGGACGTAACGCGCCAGGAGTATACCGTTACACTACCCTATCTCTTAAGAAGATAAGATCAATGGGGAGAATTTACAAACAGTTGGACTCTGAAGAATGTGACGGCCATGGGTAGACGCGTTAGAGGAATATAACGGCCGCACGACAGACCATTAGAAACAACGGATAGGCAAAAGGATAAGCATTGGCAATAGGCCTTAAGTTGTAAGATTCTTCAAAATGTAACGGCCCAGGGCCAATGCGTCAGAAAGACATAACGCGCCTGTTATAGACCGTTAGAGATAATAAGGATCCAAAAAGGAAAGCTTGCTAAGCTTCATTGAATGCAAGAAATCAAGGAATCAGACCCAACCAAGGAATCAAGACCCATGAAATAAATCTCCAACTGATCAAGAAGACTCAATGAAAGAGTGAACAACTCGGAGCATCATATAGAATGAACAAGGAGATGACCCGACTTATTGGTCACAAAACGGGTGTCAACACCAGGGTCTGCCCAGTAACATCTTATATGATGTGTTGGCATCGATGATGTAGAACGTCGCCTTGGAGGTGAAATCATCGAGCACCAGGTCGACATCCACCCGGTCGAGGACATCCTCTATGTTTTGGTTGAAGTCAGATATCTTGACCGCCTGAACCTTCTGGAGGAACGGGGTCAGATATAAAGTCTTGAATGTCTTGAGCGGCATGATGTTAACAGCAGCATCAACGTCTACCAGAATTCAGTTTACATCATGCCCGTTGACCTTCCCCATCATGTAGAGAGGACGGTTGTGGCACGGAGGAGAAAGCAGCATGTCTTTCTCCGTGAAGGAGATGGCGGCCGTGAAGGCTTCGTGGGTAGCCGCCTTCATTTCTGCTGCATGTGCTTCATAGACTTTCGGCGCTTGGAGTATCTTGATAAGAGTTTCCCTTAGGTCTTTACTCCAAGCGATGGCTTCCCAAATTGAAATACTGGCAGGGAAGCGCTTCATCTGGTGGAGGACTTTCCGGTCGGCTCGGGCTCGAGCATCCTCCAGAGAGGGTAGTATGCTAGGCTGAGCCTTCTGTGAGCTGCCGTGCTGTTCCCCGTCAGGCAGTTGCACTACCTTGCCCTTTCCATCGGGATCAGACTGACTTTGATCACCAGCGGTCTCCTGGAACAGGGATGCCAATGATGGCTCTTCTGGGGGTGGTTGGCTGGCTGGCTCGTCCTTGCCGGACGGTCCCGCTTACACTACCGTAGAGGTCAGTACCGGCGTAGGGGCTGGGAGGCTGGAAGTAGCCTCTTCAATGCCGGAAGGATTGAAGATACCAGGTCCCCTCCAAATTTCTACTTCTGGAATGGGAGCCGGTTCCTCTCCTCGAAAGAGGATGATTCGCTCTGGGTCGAAGGTGGACTGAGAGAGGGGTAGCTCGGGAGCTCTCCCATGGCCTCTACCGCATCCCCGACCGCGACCTCGGCCACGGCCTGTGTGTTCTGGAGCTGGCTGTAGCCCGAGTGGGGCAGGTGTTCTTTGTCTTGTTCGGGAGGCCACTGGCTCACCTCGCCGAGAGGCATTAATGTTATCAGGTGGTAGAATGGCCACCATGCTGCAGGTACAGCCCCGAAGCATTTCTTCCAGTTGCTCTGTTGTGGTCTCCTTGTCTTTATAGCGCAAGGAGAGCTCGTCCGGGATTAAGAGCCTTTCGCAGTTCTTAAGCTTCTGGATCATCTCTTGGACCCAATTTCTGAGGCAGGCTCGTTTCTGCATTTCTTCCCATGGGATATAGCTGTCGAGTGGGAGAGCTCCGGTAGGACGAGGAGGAACATATTCCTCCAGGTCATCAATGAGCCGTTGGAGCCTTTGGAGAGGCATTGGCTCGGCTGGTGACTATAGGGTGGCTGTTTGTTCAGCTTGTTTCTTGAGCCATCTTCTAAGGTTCTTCCTCCTATTTTTCTCTTGTCTCTTGGCAATGGCAGTCTCCAAGGGAGTAGGAGGCAGAGGTGCTGGAGCCGGAGTTGATAAATCCTGGCGAGGATATCTCCGAGCTGGTGCCTTTGCAGGGGAGGTCAATGACTTTTCTTCGCCCAAATTTTGATCCAGGTGCCTTCCACTTGTTGTATCTGGAAGGTGGCGTTGATCCCCTACTCGATTACCTCGAGCGACAATTCCTGGTATGCCGAAATACTGGGACTGGCGTCCGAAGACGTGTGTGCAGTTTGGTGCCTTACCCGCGGTAGCGACAGGAGCCTACGAGGGATCGGTAGGCTGGTGCTGGGGTCCGAAGACGTGTTCGCGGTTTAATGCCTTAACCGTGGTGGCGACAGGTTTTGTTGAGGAGTGGACCGGGGAATATGCTTGTTATCCTGCTCCTTAGCCTTGCCTTTGTGATCATGCTGAGGGCTAGGCTTAGCAACAACCGAAGGCACCGCAGGATATTATTGCTCTGCACAGTTATCCCGACTCTGCGGACTGGCTGAGCCCTGTGGCGGTGGGCCCGCTGCTTGAGTCGAAGCCGCTGAAGACTCCGAAGATGTCTTCTTTGCACTTCGGATTATGTTGACGGGTGGGCGAAGAGGATCCAACGACTCATCCGCTGAGGAGATGTGACGAGGCTGAGGCGGGGCCTCGCCCTACTTTTTTTTCCCCTTCTTATCCACGAATGTCGGAGACAGAGATAGGACGGGAGGAGGACGAGAGAGAGCTGAAGGGCCCATTGTCGTCTCGCCCACCAGAACGTCCTCTCGGCCGAGAAGCACCCAGAGGAGCCTGGCGGTTGTGAGCGACGTCACGCGGTTCGGGGAGCGGAGAAGACGCGGAGCGCGCGGGCTCCTCTTTTGTTTGCTGCAACACAGAAATAAGAGAAAAGAGAAGGGGCCACCACGGGAGATTGCTCCGGCGGGGCGAGCGGGACAAATTTAATATAGCAAGATATGGGGGTTAAACAGCCATAGCGGGAAGTGACTCGCCGTGACCTCGGGGGATGGGAATGGTGCAGAAATTAAATAGCAAGAATTGAAACGGCCATTGGGGAAGTGACTCGCCGCGGCCTCGAGAATATGAGCAGATAAGAAGATAGCAGAATATAAAGAGAATATAAAGAGCGGGAATTGAAACGGCCATTGGGGAAGTGACTCGCCGCGGCCTCGAGAATATGAATAGATAAGAATATGATAGGATATAAAGAGAATTTAAACGGCCATTGGAGAAGTGACTCGCCGCGGCCTCGAGAACATGAATAGATAATAATATAACATATAAGAACGGGAATTTAAACGGCCATTGGGGAAGTGACTCACCGCGGCCTCGAGCATATGAGCAGAATATAACAGAATATAAAGAGAATATAAGAACGGAAATTTAAACGGCCATTGGGGAAGTGACTCGCCGCGGCCTCGAGAACAAGATGTGATCGCCAGGGGCCGAAAGACCCCAAAATGAAGAAAGTGATCATGCCTACCTCAAGAGCGGGAGATGGCGGGTTGCTTCTTCCTCCCCCTTCGGCCGGCCGACGGAGAGGGCTTTCCTTGGGTACCCTTACAAAACAACGACAAACAAGTAACAAGTGGATTAGAAAGATGAAGGTGTAGTATTCAAATCCTTGCGATAAAAATGACGAAATGATGGCAAGACACACACCTGGTTGGTGTTATCTTTTAAACCCCTCTCGGACTCGAGTAGGAGGAAAATGATATGATGGATGCAAGAAGTATATAAGAAGAGGCGCCCTTATGAAGGGGGATAGAGGATGCAGTATGATGAATGTAAAGAACTATGGAGGAAAAGGGGAAGAAAAGGCTTATTGGATGAGCCGAGGGTGAGATCCGGCGGAGCTCCGGCAGCGTAGGGACGACGTGGAAGCGCGATGGATGAAGACGACCTTTCTCTCGCGAGCGTGGGCACCCGAGAAGTCGGCAGAACCTCCACCTACAAAAGACCCCACGGGTTAGAAATGGCTCCGTAGCCTCTGGGCTCCGGCAGCCTATCGGATCTCTTCCAAGCTCCTCCAGAACTGAGGGGGTGGGCCTCTATTTAAAGGGCTCCGGAGGGTGGAGGCGTCCAGGACCCTGGACACCTCCATCAGGGCCGAACTAATATTTTATTCTATTTTTATTTATTTTTTCAGAATATTTTTGTGGAGGCGTCCAGGGCCCCGGACGCCTCCAACAGGTCCACCGAACCCGCCGACGGCCGCACGTGGTTTGGCACAACGCGTGGTTTTGTGAGTGGCGCCTCGTGATTTTGAAATGGGCGCATCCAGCGGGCTGGACGTCTCCATAATTTGGATTTTTTCATACACGACAAACCGTCCTTCGGTGGGCGGCGCCCGTGAGGGAGTTGATGGAGGCGTCCAGAGGCCTAGACGCCTCCATAAATATATTATTTTTTATTATTTTGTTTTATTTTTATGCCAAAGCTGGCATTTTAATTTTTATACTTGTTTTTATGGAGGCGTCCAGGGGCCTGGACGCCTCCATTAATATATATTTTTTTATTATGTTTTGTCTTTTATCCCAACTGGCATTTTACATATTTTTTATATTAGTTTTTATGGAGGCGTCCAGGGTCCTGGACGCCTCCATTAATATATATTTTTTATTTATGTTTGGGCTTTGAAAAAACAAATAAAATAAATTAAACGAATGGGGGCGTCCAGGGGCCTGGACGCCCCCATTAAGACCCATCCGGCTCCTCAGTTCAGGCGTTGGCGGCCGCCCGGCAGACACCCTTCTTGATTCCGGAACCTCCTGATGCGTCTGACTTGTGTTGATGCCGTCCGAATGCCGTGACGAGATGATTCCGGATGTCGGAAAAGGCAGAAGAAGACCCAAGAAAAGGAAGTATTTAAGAGATTCAAAATGCGTAAGCCGTCGCGGGGCGTTGTATAGTAATATGAGACTTTCTCAGGAGACGTCAAGAATGGCGTGTCTACAGCTGCCCCGCGTTGGCGTCTGCTTTGCAAGGGAGCGACACGTAGTGGAATGGTATCGAAGTGGAGTGAAATGAAGTGGGAGCGGACTGATAAGTTGATGCCAAGGTGTGATGAGACACGCTTTTGACGTTACTGTCTGGAATCTTTCTTGAAGTTTCAATGAGGCGACCTTGAAGAAGGTCTTTCAAATATTGACGATTGCTTGGACGGAGGTCAAATAAGGGAGGGTGAGATGTGCGCTCAAGCACGAAATAAAAAGAGACCAACTTCTCGGTGTGGAAGTACCTGGGTCATAAACCTGCAGGTTTCACCTATGGGGAGTGGTTACCAGCCAACGTGGAAGTGCTGCGGCCAAGGTGGGTCAAGCAAGGTAAAAGTAAAGGAATATCTGAGGGTCTGTCCAAACAAGGGTCACTTTTGGAAGAGCAACGTAGGGCCGTTTCAAGGAAACTCAGTATTTCATTCGGAGTGGAATATCTCATATTTGTAGGAATTGAAGCACAACGGCCTTCGCAATCGAATCACTTGAATGATCTTCCGCAATAAATCAAAGTCCTATATGAATGCATACTGGGTTAAAATAAAAATTTAAAACAAACTAAAATAGAAAATAGCCAAGGATAATATTGTCAACTTGTTAAGAACGGGTCAGGATACCGATCCGGTGAACCGACAGTGGGCTGGGGCCCGTTTATCCGCGCACCAACTCACTGAATGGAACCGTCGTCCCCATGCTACCACAAGTTAACGGCCTATCCGTACAACCCAAATTCTTCCGGGATCATCACTGTTTTTGTTGAAGGGGAACTCAAATCCCAGATTTGTTCGGGCCGCAAGGTCCTTGACATGTTCTAGTAGCGTAGGTATCGTATACTAGGATGCATGACATGGTGGGACCAACCGTTGAAAGGTGGGACAGGAGACAGGACAAAGACGTCCGTTAGTAAAACCTGCACAGACTAGCAAAGGTTAGCAACATCAGAAAGTAGCAGAATCGCACCACAGTACAAAGGAGATCCAGACAAAATCTTGACAATGACCACTGATGTGACATGTTCCATCCTGTAGCGATCTTCCCTTCCTATAAGAACTCCCCTTAGGCTAGTTCATTCAAAAGCACCAAGGTGGGTTTTGGAAGCTCATGAGAGGAAAGAGAGGGGAATCTAGAGATTTTCAGGATGGAAGGAGAGTCTTCCCGCGTTATGAAGAGGAGCAGGCCTAGCAGCGAGATCAGGCGACTCTCCGACCTCGAGGGTCATTTGAGTGGGACGATCATGTCGCATATGGTAAGCTGATTCATTTCAAATTTCTCCACGTGAACCTTCTTCTTACTTCCTTCCTTTCTTCTTCTTTCTTTTCTCTTCCAGCCATATCCACTCTTCCCAGGCCCGAGGAAGTTTTTCAAACTGCCATGGCTTTCAAAGCTAACTTCCAACATCTCCATCGGCATGAGGGCCATACTCTCGAAGTGGCATCTGCAGGGGCTCCTTATTCACGCCAAACACTATGAGAAGATTCGTATGGACTGGGCGGCTATGGGCGCACTAGTGGAGATCTGGCATCCCCAGACCCACACTTTTATCTTCCCGACCTTTGAGGTGACCATCCTCCTCGAGGAGGTGGAACTTCTGCTCGGATTGAAGAAATTCAAGAGTGACGGGAAGGCAAAGGCTATGCGGATGCTGACACGGGGGACTTCCGAAAGCGTCCTTGGAAGCTTCATGCCGCCCGACGCAGCCCGAAAGGTCCGTACTCAAAAGGGGATCGATCTCCAAAAGCTCGCGGAGTGGGTCATGGACGCCCTGAGAGGGTCACCAGACGATGACTATTTGGAGGGAATCATGAAGGGGTTCACCATTTGTCTGGCGGGTGCTCTCTTGTTTCCTTATACCGACAACATGGTGGAGGAAGACCAACTAAGTGCCATCTGCGGGATCTGGCGTGAAAAGAGGGTGGGACCCGCTGTTCTTACCTATCTTTACAGCGGCCTTACTGCCTCGAGCATGGGTAAGCCTCCTTTTGGTTGCGCACTTGTCCTGAGTTGCTGGCTGGATTTACATTTCAAGTTTGATCACCGTGAGGGAATGCCAACCGCTTCGAAGCTCTTCCAACAAAGCCCTCTTCATCACATAGCCGACGTGTTAGGCTTCGGTGGTACTGTAGTGAACCGCGTTCCGTGGCTGAAGAAACGTGAAGACTGACGGTCTCACTTCCGCACCGTGACACAAGGCTTCTTCACTTGCGCACCGGCATGTTTGCTTTCGCTTGATCTCCTCATGAGGCCTTCTCCTGAAGTTGATCTTCAGTTGATTGGCGCGACCGAGTTCGTCCTTTATAACGCGCATCGATGCTGCCTCCAGGTCGGCATTCCACGCCATTCGTTCCCACTACCGACTGGCATCGTTCCTTTGAAGAAGAGAGAGTTGGGTACTGAAGCGGATGCGAAGGAAGCGAAGGCCATTAAAGCTCCCTGGAAGATAAGTGTTGCGGGAAAGGTCTTAGCGCACGTGGGGGAAGAATGTGAGCTGTGGAGGGCTTATGTAACCGAACTGGGGAAGTTAAGGCCTAAGGCGCCTAAGCCCCTGATGTAGTTCATTCTGCTTTTCTGATGGAATAAAATCTAGCAATTGGATGTTTTGGACCCTTGTCCCCTTAATTATTATTTTTTTGGTGATTTTTCTTTTTCTTTGTGTTTTTTATTTTGTGCTTTGGATTATATACATTTATCTAAGATGCTTTTTTTATTATATATATATATATATATATATATATATATATATTGTTTTGAAAATTTTTTATCATGGGGGCGTCCAGGGTCCTGGACGCCCCTAATTTTTTATTTTTGAAATTTTTATTTTTTTTTATTTTTGGGGGCGTCCAGGCGCCTGGACGCCCCTACTTTTTTTGAATTTTTGAAAAAAAGAAAAGTGTGGGGGCGTCCAGGCGCCTGGACGCCCCAATGAAAGGTAAATCTATATATAGGGGGGGGCTCCCCCCTACTCACTTACACTGTTCATCCTGACCGTCCAGCCACTTCAGACGACCCATTCTTAGCCCCAATGGAGCAGGGAGGCCCGAGCCAGGGTGGAGAGAAGCGGAAACGATGGGCTCGTCGTCCGAGGAGGCTGAGGGATGATGCCGAGGAGGCTGCTGCGGCGGAGAAGATTGTCGTGGAGGAGGAGGCTCCTCCTTTGGCCGTGGAGGTCGCTACGGGCGTTGGCGACGTGGGAGAGGACGATCACGACCCGGTAAGCCCCTTCGGAACTCTCACTTTGTGGTTCAATAGGCTAAACGGGCGGGCGAGAGGCTGTGAGAGAAGGCCGGGGAGTGGGGGAAAGGAGGCGTCCAGGGGCCTAGACGCCTCCATATTCTCTTTTTCTTTTTGTTTATTTACGTAAATAATAAAATAGGATTTAAAAATAAGGAGGCGTCCAGGACCTAGGACGCCTCCATAATAATATATATATTATTAATATATATTGTTTTTGGGTTTTTCTATAAAGATAATAAGGAAAATAGAGAGGAGGCGTCCAATGTACTGAACGCCTCCAAAAAAATCCTAAAAATTTTTTAAAGATAAGATAAAGTAGAATATATAGTGTTATTGCTTAATATTATTCATGATGCTGATGTGTTCTTTGTTGGTTTTGTGGTGCGCAGGGCGTGATGAAGGGCCGGATCAGCTGGTCCCTAGTGGTGGCGGCATACCGTGGGCTGCCAGACTTTCAGAGGGCGCGTGTGGACGCCATGGGCTTTGGAGCTTTCCTTAGGATCGAGCCCTTTCGGCTCGACCTTCCTCTTATCCAGGCATTGAGGGAGCGGTGGCACGCGCCGAGCCGGGCGTTTCTGATGCCCTGGGGGCACATGGTGCCGTCACTGGAGGACGTGGCTCGGATCACCGGGCTACGGGTGGACGGAGAGGCGGTGAGTGGGGTCACCTACCCCGACTACCGAGAGAGTGCCCTGGACCTGCTGTGGTTAGAGACGAGCGTGACTGACAGAGACAGCAGGGTAGTTGGCCGAGTGGAGATTATGGAGGCGCTCGGATTCGTCGACCCGCGCCAGCGGGTTAGCGAGACTAGAGCGGAGTTTCTGGCACGACTGGAGGGGGATGCCCGTGCAGCTTTCACCCAGGACCCGAGCGAGCGGGAGTTGGTGGACCTAGACCTCCGGAGATTTCTTTTCTTCTTCTTGGGCCGCCTTCTACTGGGGACGAAGGGGGATGGCATCCACTGCCGCTTCCTCGGGATCCTGGCGGACCTTGACAGAGTGGGGCACTACGCGTGGGGAGCGGCTCTGCTTGCCCATTTGATTGCTGATCTCTCCAAGATTTCAGAGAGGGAGACGACAGTCAGCGGCTTCGCACCTTTTCTCCAGGTACACAATTTATGTATGCATTTTACCGTAGTTAAATATGCAATTACTCGTGCTAATGATGTATGATGGATGCAGGTGTGGAGTTATTACTACTTCCCGATGGGGAGGGCCAGGCAGGGGAACAGGAGAGCCGTTCCTCTAGTGCGACAGTGGAGGCCGGTCGTGGTAGCAGCACCACACAGCTACCAGCTGGCATCACTTCGTCGGGAGCTGAGCGAGTATCCCGAGGCCATGGTATGATGCGTATGATTTTTTATATTTTTTATGCATGTGACTGAATGGTAACTATCATGATATATGTATGGTGATGCAGGTGATGTGGAGACCCTACCTGGGCATGGGCGACGCTGGCCAGCCTTGGGTTGTAGCGGGTCTTCCTCGTTTCAGGCGGGACGTGTGGGTCCATTGCCTGAACGAGATCGAGCCGCTTCAGCTGAGGCTGGTTATGAGGACGTTAGGGCTAGCCCAGGAGTGGGTTGATGTAGATGAGCCGGCCCGCATCGGGCGGAAGATCAAGGGGAAGGCAAAGATTGTGGACTGGCGCACGCGCTTCCCAGCACAGTACCAGGACTGGCAGTAGGGCGGGGTCCCAGTGGTGTCCCATGTACAGGATAGCACAGACTACATGAGACGGTACCGAGCTACGTACGGGGACCGCCTCTCCTTGGGTGGTATGGCAGGGGTAAGTGAAATGAAACTGCTTCACCCTTCTATATGTATATGCATGTGGCACTAACTTATGTGCAATGCAGGATGCTCGTGACAACATGATTGCCGACCTGCGGGCCCAGCTGGCAGACGCCAGGCGGCAGTTAGTGGCCATCCGACAGGAGTTGGAGATCCTGGTGAGTCTATGCAATGCATTTTTTTTGTGACCTAGATTTTTGATGCTTAGCCTTTGACTGACGTTTGCCCCGTGTTTCAGCGGGCCCACCAGACAGCGGCAGCCGGGACGGCTGGTGGAGCGGGTTCCAATTCACGGGGCCCTCCTCCGGAGGTTTCTGCCCTCCAGGAGCAGCTGGCGTATGCGGTGGCTCGGGCTGAGGAGGCCGAGCGTGACCGCGAGGCTCGAGTGAGTGCTTGCTTGGCCCTGACCCTCTTCTAGATACTTTCCTTCTATCACTATTCTCTTACGGTGCATGCGTGCTTTGACAGGTGGCCGAGATTCGGGAGGCCCTGGCCCGTGCTGTTCGTGCTGAGCAGGAGCGCGATGCCTGGGTGGCAGAGCGTGACGCCCGGATTGCGGAGCTAGAGGAGGAGCGGCGACGGGAGGCTGAGGAGCTTCCTCGCGACGTAGTGGATCTGCGGATCGCCCTCGAGCTGTCGAGGAGAGAGGCGATGAGGGAGAGAGATGAGAGGGAGAGGGATAGGGAGACCGTGGAGAGAGAGAGGGAGAGGGATAGGGAGACCATAGAGAAAGAAAGGGAGTACAGGATGGCAGAGCGATATCGAGATTGGGATGAGAGGAGAGCTCTGGTGGCCCAGGTGTCGGAGCTCCGGCTGAGTCTTGGCACGGCGGAGGGGAGACTTCGGGAGAGTGAGGAGCGGTATCAGAGGGCGAAGGAGCGCGGGGCACGACTTCATCAGTCCGGTTCCTTTTCTGTGGGCAGCTTTCTAGTTTCTTCGGCCGAGCAGCGTCGCCGCACCTTGGAAGCTGGCATGCTGCCACCTGGAGAGGCGAGCATGGCTTCTCAGGGTTCGCAGAGGTCGCAGAGGCCCCCTAGGGATCCCTGTCAGAGGAGGGAGGAGAGAGATGACCAGGAGGGTGGTGGTGAGAGTTAGAGAGTTGTTTGTACACCCCACTGTCCTCACTGTATGATGTACTTTTGACTGTTTGTATGAAATGGATTTCGTGTGGCTCCTTTTGTCGTATGCCCTTTTCCTTCCTGCACTTTCTTTCACACCACGTTGTTCACGCTTCACGGGACTTTGCCCTGGACAGGAGGGAACTACTTTGCATGGAGGGTTTTTTGTTCCCCTTTTTTTTTTCACTTTCTTTTGGGCGCGTCCAAGCACGAGGATGCGTCTTAATCCTCGAATTCAAATTTAAAGCGACGGGTGGCCTTTTTTCTCCGTGCCTTACCCGCAAACGAGCCCGCCTTCCGCCGAAACTTGCTCACCTGTCTTTGTCTTCTTCCCCTCGATCAATGGAGTTCGGCGGTCTAGACCACGGCGAAGGTGGAGAGGGACGCGGGACCCCTCGCCCAAGGAGGGACGCGCTAGAGCACGGAACGGCGTCTATGGAGGAGGAAGGGCCGCTTCGGGCCCCCGAGGGACCCGAGGGGCCCGATGTCATGGAGGGAGGTG
Source organism: Amorphophallus konjac (assembly GCA_022559845.1). Taxonomy (NCBI): domain Eukaryota; kingdom Viridiplantae; phylum Streptophyta; class Magnoliopsida; order Alismatales; family Araceae; genus Amorphophallus; species Amorphophallus konjac. The sequence goes on along the minus strand of CM040126.1, from coordinate 107,352,815 downwards.
AACACGGTCTGGTAGGTGCTTGGTTTTCCCCCTCTTTGATCCATTTTAAGTTTTGAAGCAAGCCGTGCGAGGGGTAAAGGGTTCGGCGAGTGTTGCACTTAAATGATGGACGCGTCCTAGACAGGGGACGCGTTCTTTTTGACTGATGTGGGATCCCTTTCTTGGTGCAGGACATGGCGAGGACCCTGGGCCTAGCCAATGAGTGGGCGAGTGTGGACGAGCCGAGCCGCGTCAGGAGGAGAGTCGCGGCAAGGCGAGGCTCGAGGACTGGCACGTACGTCTCCCTGGACAGCAAGGGAGTGTATTGGTGCAGGACAGCGCCGACTTCCTGCGGCGGCAGAGAGAGAGTTATGCGGGGCTTCCCCAAGCTGGGGACACGCGTGGCATCGGCGACTCACGCGCCCAACTGTCAGAGGCTAGGCGGCAGCTGGCCGTCGCTCAACATGAGCTGTCGCTCCTGGTAAGTTACGTGCCGCACTTTTATCTTCGGATTTTGGAGTTTTCACTGACGGCCGTTGTTTATTTTGTTCCAGCGTGCCCAGCAGACAGCGACGGCGGGGATGATTGGTGGCGCAAATTCCAGTTCCTCGGCCCCTTTTCTCGAGATTGCCCCCTCCGGGAACAACTTGCCGGTGCGGTGGCCCGCGCGACCAGGGCGGAAGAGGAGCGTGATGCCTGGGTGGAGACTATAGCAGAGCTGCGACATCGTGGTGAGGAGAGACCTTCTCCAGACATCCTGGAGTTAAGGGTTCTTCTGCAGATGATGAGGAGAGAGGCAGAGAGAGAGAAAGCCGAGAGAAGGTCCGAGCGACAGCGGGATCAGACCGAGAGGAGGGCCTTGGAGGCCCAAGTGAGGGAGCTCCAACTGGGCCTTCAGGCCGTCGTGCAGAGGCTAGGAGGGATGGAGACGCGCTACGAGAGAGCGCGAGAGTTCGAGGAGCGACTGCGCCAGTCTGGTCGCTTTGCCGCTAGTGGCTTCTTTGCCACGCCAGGGGAGGAGCAGCGAGTCATTGCTGTGGAGCCGGCGCCACGAGGTGAGGCGGGTGCTACTGCACGGGGATCCCAGAGGCTTCTGAGGGACCCTCACCTCAAGGGAGAGGAGAGGGACGCCTAGAGGGATGAGTATGAAAATAATGGCAAGAGTTGGCGAGCTAGTGGACCCGCCAGCTCTCTATGATTATGATGTTTATGATAGCTTATGTAGAATAATGAATGGAGTGATTTGATTTTCTGCTACTTATTTATTTTCTTGTGCGTTCCTTCTTCCCTACACTTCTTCTCCTTTGCACTGTTCCCATGTGATGGGTCTGCCGAGACTCCACCCCAAGCAGAGAATCGCGTCTTGTTGTGACCATTTTCCACAGGAATCTGCCGTCGAAGTCAATAATGACGGCCCTAGTCCCTTTTCCTGGATGTTGTGTCAAATTTTGCGGGCGTCCTCCAAAACATGATAGGGTATCCCTAGACAACATAGGGTGCTAGTCCAATCAATCACCCTGTGCGAGCGGTGAAGTGATACACGGGACCGCATGGTAGGTGCCTCATCGCGAGGGCTATCATTAACAGGTGATGGAGGCAATCTTTGCCCGCACTCCTTCCATTTCTATAAATTCGTGTCCCTTTTATCCTCCCAGGTATATCGAGAGCTAACTCGAGGAGCACAAGTTCTCACGGGAGAGGACGAGTTCAAAATTTCGAGAGTTGGATGGAGGGCGAATCTTCTCACTCCTCGAAGAGAAGTAGATCCAGTGGTAGTAGTTCCAAGAGGCTTTCGGACCTCGAAGGGCACTTCAGCGAAAGGGCTCAAACACAACTCGTAAGCGAAGTTTTCATGCCCTTTTTTTCATTATTCTCTTCCTTTCTTTCTGACCAAACCTCCTCCCCATTCCCTGCATGCGTAGAGTGTGATGAAATCACAGATCTCATGGGAGTTGGTAGTGGTAGCATACCGAGGTCTCCCAGATTTTCAGAAAGCCAGGCTAGACGTGATGGGTTTTGGCACCTTTCTTCGGATCGAGCCGATCCAGCTCGACCTGGTCCTGATTCAAGCCTTGTGTGAGAGATGGGACCCAGTGAGTCAGGCATTCCTGATGCCCTGGGGGCACATGGTGCCCAGCTTGGAGGATATGGTCCGGATCACAAGCCTGAAGGTGGAAGGCGAGGCAGTGACCGGAGTCACTTATGCGGATTACCGAGAAGGTGCCCAGAAGTTACTGGGTTTGGACCTAGATGGTCGGAAAAATAGGTCGGTAGCTAGGGCGTCCCTCATGGATGTATTAGGGCTCACCGACACTCGTCGGCGGGACGATGAATCCTCAGAAGAGTTCATGGAAAGGATGGAAATAGGATGCCGTGCCGTGTACTGCACAGACTTCGGCAACCGGGAAAGATGCAACATAGATTTGAGGAGATTTCTCCTCTTCCTTTTGGGGAGATTGGTATTGAGCTCGAAAGGGGACGGTATCCAATGTCGCTTCCTGGAGCTGCTATCAGACTTTGAAAGAGTAGGGTACTATGCCTGGGGAGCCGCCATGCTGGCATACTTGTTTGCAGGCCTATTCCAAGAAGCAGATCGTGAGATGGCTATGAGTGGTTTCACACCATTCATCCAGGTATTTTTGGTTTTGCTTGTTTTGTATTTTTTTTGTGCTTTTACAAGGTACTGATGACCTGTGCCGAGCAGCTGTGGAGTTATTATTACCTCCCTATGGGGAGAGCTCGGCATTGGTGACCCGTGATGGTGCCGCTAGCCAGGCGGTGGGAACCCATCATGAGTGCGGCACCCCTAACCTACCAACTGATGGTGCTAAGGCGGGAGCTACAAGAGTTCCCTGCAGCGATGGTAAACTGGAGACCCTACTCAGACATGGTCGATGCCGATCAGCCGTGGGCTCTAGCAAGTCGTGCCCGGTTCGGACGGGAACTGTGGATGCACTGCCTGAATGAAATCGAGCCGCTTCGGCTACGATTAGTTATGAGGATTTTAGGACTGGCTCAAGAATGGGTGGATTCAGCTGTGCCACCTCGTGTCGGGAGAAAGACGCGGGGACCGGCGACCTGCATTGACTGGCGCGTGCGGTTCCCTGAACAGTATGAAGACTGGAAACGGGGTGGCACGATTGTAGAATCATAGGCACGGGATAGCGAGGACTATTTGCGTCTATATAAGATAAAGTACGCAGAGCGGCTCCAACCCCGGGGACTTGTGGAGGTAGGTTTCCCCTTTTCTCTTTTCTTCTTTCTCCTTTTCTTGGTTTTCTAGTGAAAATGCTGACTCGTAAGGCTACAGGATGTCCGTGATACCATGATAGCGAATTTACGAACTCGCTTGGCAGAGATGGAGCAACGGTTGGGCGATGCCCGCAGAGCTACGAGCGCCTTGGTAGGTGTACAGTGCGTTCCTAATTAAAACCCCAGATTCCAGATGTTGGCTGCTAATTCACGCGGTCGTAGCATGCCCAGATTGGCGCGGCTTCCCCAGCGATGGGAGTAGGTAGTGCCTCTTCCAGCTTGTGGATTCCCACCTCAGAACTTGACTTGCTTCATGAGCAACTTGCTCACGCCACGCAGCGTGCTGTGAAGGCAGAAGGGATGCTCTGTATACAGGTAAAAGTTTCAGTGTTGAGTTCTCTTTGTTTACGCCTTATCGCGTATCTGAGATGGTACACTCGGCAGGAAAAGGAGACGGAAGAAGCGCTTGCCCAAGCTGCGCAGAAGGAGGCTAGGATAGTAGAACTGGAGAGGGAACTGCGGCGTCATCCTGATGACGACTCCTCTAGGGATGCCGTGGAACTGAGGATCACTCTCCAGTTGGAGAGGGAAGACTGCGAGAGAGAACGTGCAGAGAAAGAAAGAGACGCAGAGAGAGAAAGAGCCAACAGATTGACTGAAAGGGAGGAACGAAGGGCCATGGAGGCCCAACTATTCGAACTTCGAATCAGCCTTGGTCTTGCTGAACAGTGGCTAAGAGATGGTGAGGAGCGCTATCGAAGAGCACGAGAGCGTGGCTTTCGTGTTGGTAGCTTCTCTGCTGCTTCCGTGGATCAACACCGGGATGTGGGAATAGGAAGGGGAGTACAAAGCGGTAGGAGTACCGCTTTTCATAGTTGGGTAGCACCTTTGAGAGCGTTGTGCCCGGAGAGTAGTGGGACGAGTAATGCAGAGAGAGAGGGCTGATCTTGATGTAATTTTTTATTTTTTGGGATAAAATACAAGGTTCGGTTTGTTTGGTTTTCATTTTTGCTTCTGTTGCCTGAATCCCTGCACACATCACTGAAACAAACAAATCAGAATTTCTGTTCTGACTTGGCCCCTTGCTCAATAAGCAAATGGTCACTGTGACTGTCCTTGATAACTGGTCAAGGGGCCAAGCCTTTATTTAACGAAGGCAAGGGAAAGATGCGGTGATGATAAATGCGACAGGCAAGCACACGAATGCAAGCGGTATTAAAAGTGAGATGCTGCACGCAAATGCGATCATGCAAAATTGATTTGTTTTCTTTTTTATATTTGGCATTTTTTTTATTTTATCATAAAAAAGATTTTTTGTTTGCAAATATGTACATTTCCTTTTTTCCATTTTTTTGTTGTTTTTATCATTTCAATTTTTTTTGCTGCTAACGCCCGGCAAGCACCCAAATGGCACCTAACCTACGTGAGAACAGGGGTTTCTTACTAACCTCCCAGGTATCCTAAGTGCACATCTAGGTTGATTTGGGCCTCTAGACCCCTCGAATGATGATCCCGCCGGCTAAGACTTACCCTGATGACAATCCGTCATGTCATGCTTAGGCTCCCAGTTGCTTCCGACCACAGGGATTCACCCAAAAGATGTTTGAGGTAAATGATTTGCCCGACCCAGGTCTATTTCCTCACAACTCTAGATGGTATATGATGGAACACCCTGGAACCCTAACGACCAACCGCGCGACGCTGACCTGGAATCAGACGCCGTCGCACCCATAGGTGACGCGCTTGCATTGGCCTAAGCCCGAGTTTAAACAAGAAGACATCAAGGTGGTAAACAGGGGTCTTGACCAGCCAGAAATACGGAGACTCCTTCACAGCGATAACTTTTGCTTTTCAAAGTAGGCAACCAAATGTGTATATTAAAATAAGGTCGCAGACCCTAGGCAGTTTTCACCTTTCAGAAACTCCATTGAACCTTTATCTTTAGAGGAAGAAGGAAGAGCGTGGGGGGATAAACCTCCTGAGAGGATCGGCAAAACCGTTAACCCGGCGAGCGAATAAGGGCCTATTAACTCTTTCCTTTCGGACAACTTCGGTCCAAATCTCGAGCATTTACATTCCATAGCCCCCCCTTTTTGTGGATTCAGACTTTTGTTTTGAGGGGTTCCGTTTATCGCAACAGGCACGGTCACGACCAGGCTTTTCTCTTGATTTTGACTTTGTATTTCTTTTTGTGAGGGAGATATAGTCGTTTGACGTTTGTGGGCTCCCTTTTCGTATGCCTGCGGGGACACTGCCCTCTTCTCGTGCTCTGATCGATGTTCGAGAAAATGGATCCTACTCTTGCCTTTGGGGTTTGAGTTTCGGTTTCTCATGCTCAGCGTTTTAAGGGCGCCGACTGTCTCATTTGGTCGAAGAGAAAAGAATAAAGATTACAGCTTCCGGAGATCTTCTGGGTGACGCTCCACCGTTGGTGATGCTACCGACTTTTTGAATAAAATACATAAGTGAGCATATGTTAGCTTCCTTCGAGCGAGCATAGGCCGACGTGGCCGGACAGGGATCTCCACGGTTCTGGCAAACCAAGACCCGGTGCCTACCAAGCCTTAATGGGCCCTATCCTAACATGAAGGTTAGATGCAGGAACTTAACTACATGGTGACTGCCAGGCATCGGCATTTTGAACTTTCCATATTTTTAGTGGTTTTCGGTATTTCTTTGTTTTTGATGTTTTTTATCTTTTCATCATTTTTTTTGTTTGTTTTGTGCTAAGGGTAGTATTTCTTAAGATAAAGCCCATTCCAAGGGTGGGATAACTCGGTCCCTTCGGCGTTGATTAGCTTGTAGGCGTTGCCAAGGTACACGACTTGAATTACAAATGGTCCTTCCCAATTGGGTTGGAGCTTAGAACGCGGCCCTCCAGGTTTGACAAAAATTCTTTTTACGACCATCTCACCGACTTTGAATTTTCTCTCAACGACTTTCTTTTGGTAAAAGCGAGCGAGTCTATTTTGATACACACGCGCGTGTTCGGCAGCGGCCAGCCGCTTCTCATCCAAGAGTTCCAACTGGGCGAGGAGTGAATTACGACGATCGTCGAGGGGAAATTCCTCGTCCAATTATACCCTGAGAGAAGGGATCAAAGTCTCGTACGGGACTACCGCTTCCATACCATAAGTAAGGGCAAATGGAGTCTGCCCGGTGGGGGTACGGATTGAAGTGCGATAGGCCCATAGGGCTTCGATAAGTTTTTCTGGCCAGTCTGAAAACTTACTAGACTTGCAGGTTTTTTTGATGATTTTGAGTAATGTTTTATTGGTGGCCTCCGCTTGGCCGTTACCTTGTGGGTAATAAGGCGATGAATGATGCAATGCAATTGCGTACCTTTTGCAGAGGTCCTGTAGGTCCTGAGAAATGAACTGTGGCCCATTGTCGGTGACGATCGTGCTTGGGACGCCGAATCTGGCGAGGATGTTCTTTATGATGAATTTGCAGACTGTTGACGCCTTGATTTTCGCATAAGCTTCAGCTTCGGCCCATTTGGTGACGTATTCCGTCGCAGTAAGGATGAAAGATTTCTGCTTGGTGAGGGAATTGGGATCACCTAGGGGACCAATGATGTCGAATGCCCACATGGAGAAAGGCCATGGGGAAGATATTGGATGAAGTGAGGAAGATGGTGAATGGATTTTATCGGCGTGAAGTTGACACTTGACACACCTACGGACATAGACAGCACAATCTTCTTCCATAGTGGGCCAATAAAAGCCTTGGCGAATGATCTTCTTGGCGAGCATCTGACTATTCACGTGGCCACCGCACATGCCCGAGTGCGTCTCCTCTACACATTTCCAAACCTCATCGTCACCAAGACATCTTAATAGAATACCAGTAAGGCTTCTCCTATAGAGTAGACCTCCAACCAATGTATATTTCTAAGCCACCCTTCTTATGGCTTTCTTATCCTCTGTGGTGGCCCCTTCAGGATAAGACTGATCTTGGCAGTATTTGACAATTTCATAGAACCATGGTTTCTCTTCATCAGCCAGTTCTTCTTCGGCCTCTGCCAACATGATCTCCCTCTTCTCAAGGATATCTTCCTGCAGGATCTTTCTTGCTATCCTGTCTTTGATGTTTACGTAGGAAGCATCGTCGATTGCAGGGGCGTGAAGTTTGTAGATGGAAATGGACTTAAACCATCTTCCTAGAGGGAACCTTATGGATGATGCCAACGAGGCGAGGGCATCGGCGAGAATATTCTGATGACGAGGGACATGAACAAAGATCAGTTTTGTGAATAGTTTGGAAAGGGCAGCAGTGAGTTCTTGGTATGGCTTGAGTTTGGGATCGCGAGTGCGATATTTAGTGAGCACCTGGTGAAGGATGAGTTGACTATCACCTACGACTCGCAACTCAGTGATACGAAAAGAATGAGTGAGTTCTAGGCCAGCTAGAAGGGCTTCATATTCGGCTATATTGTTGGTGACTGGAAATTTGAGTTGGTATGCCAATGGGAATGTGAGGCCTTCAGGCGACAGGAGGGTGACGCCGATTCCTCTCCCTTGAGAATTCAGAGCTCCATCAAAATATAGCGTCCACATTGGCTCATCTGATTGGTTGACGGAGATTAGTTCCTCATCTGGAAACTCTGATTGGACGGGATCGAACTTGGGAAGAGGATGGTGAGCGAGATGTTCGGCTATGACATAGCCTTTAATCGCCTTTTGCTAGATGTAGGTGATGTCGAACTGAGAGAGAAAACTTTGCCAGCGTGCTAGCCTATCCGTAAGGACAGATTTCTCTAGAAGGAATTTGATAGGATTTATTCGAGCAATCAAATGGACCTCATGAGCCAAGAAGTAGTGCTTCAATTTCTGCACTACCCAAACGAGGGCAGCACAGGTTTTCTCCATGACGGTGTACTTCTGCTCACAGGGATTGAGAAGTTTGGACAAGTAATAGGTTGCCCGTTCCTTGCCTTCTTCATCAGCTTGTGCGAGGACGGCTCCCACGGAGTCATCCAAGACTGAGACGTAAAGGATCAGAGGTTTTTCTGGTTTAGGTGGAATGAGAACGGGTGGACTAGACAGATATTCCTTCAATCCTTCAAAAGTTTTCTGACATTTAGAATTCCAGTGGAATTCTACTCCTGGCTTGGTCAACTCGTAGAGAGGTCTACACCTTTGTGAATGTTGGGACACAAACCGACGAATAAACTACAACCTCCCGATTAAACCTCAGACTTCCCTCAAATTCTTGGGAGGCGGCATATCCCTGATAGCCTTGGCTTTGTCGGGATCTATCTCGATCCCTCTTTTACTCACAATGAACCCCAGCAATTTACCCGACGACATACCAAACACACACTTTTTCGGGTTCATTTTCAATTGGAACTCCCTTGACCTCTGCAAGACCTTAGCCAAAACTTCTGGATGTTCCATCCTGATCCTTGATTTTACCAATAAGTCGTCCACATACACTTCCAGATATATGTGCATCATGTCATGAAATATGGCCATCATAGCTCTTTGGTAAGTAGCTCCAACATTCTTTAACCCAAACGGCATGACCACGTAACAGTATGTTCCCCAAGGAGTAGTGAATGACGTCTTTTCCTGATCTTCTTCTGCCAAACGAATTTGATTGTATCCTGAAAATCCATCCATGAATGAGAGGGTTTCGTAGCCTGCCGTGTTATCGATCAATACATCAATATGAGGCAAGGGAAAATCGTCCTTTGGACACGCGCGGTTAAGGTCCCGAAAGTCGATGCAAATCCTAACTTTCCCATCTTTCTTCATAACCGGGATAATGTTCGCCACCCATTGAGGATAAAGGACGACTCTAATGAACCTGGCTTTGTGGAGCTTATCGATCTCTTCTTTCATTTTCAAAGCCATCTGAGGGTGGAAATGCCTTAACCTTTATTTTACCGAGACGGACCCTGGTTTTAGGATTAAACGGTGTTCGACCAAGGTTGAATCTAGACCTGGCATATCCTCGTAGCTCCATGCAAACGTGTCCTTATATTCCTTGAGAACCTCAATTAATGCCTCTTCTTCAGAGGGTGCTAGGTTGTCACTTATGAGGATGATCCTAGGGTCTTCCTCATTTCCCAAGTTGACTTCTTTGGTGGATTCTTCTACGGCGGTTGACGGCTCGTCGAACCTCCTCATTCCACTTGCGTATGCGCCTGCCGCATCCTCATATTCTTCACCCTCATCTTCAGTGGGGCATTCTTCATCCGTGATCTCGTAGACTCCATACCCTTCATCAAATGCACAGTCGCCCTCACATTCTATTTCTGGTAGCTGGATGAGATTTTTTAACAACTGGGGGATGGCAAGAAGGGTCTGACACCTGGCGGCCAAATCTAGAAGGAATCGATGAGGGATCTGCCTACCCTTGGATTTCTTCCTAGGTACTACCCTTGGCCTATCATTCCTAGATCGACTGACAATATTTACAGAAGAAGAGGAAGACGAAGGGGATGGTGTAGAATGTACAGGAGAAGACCCCTCAGAGGAGGGGTAGAAAAGGTCGCTCATCGGACCTTGGACGGGTGGTCCGCAGGGCGGTACGCACCCGTGGGAGATGTAGGAGGTTTCCTCAACCAAGATGTGTTGTTGGGGAGTTTGAAAATTGACGTTTTTTTTTCGTTTTCATTTTTAATGACAAAGCAGTGAAAAGAGATTGGAGGAGAGAGAAAAATGGTTATGGCTAGAGGATTGTGAGGCTCATAGAGCAGATCATGGTTGAAGACCTGGCGCGGGTTGAAAAGCCCGCGTAGGTATGTAAACAGAGAAGGGGATCTGGAAAGATCATCAGACATTTGTCTGGCCCAGGAAGAAGATATGAGCAAAGGCTGAGACGAGTGGATGGAGAAGATGGCGGCTAAGGAGCCGTCGACGGCAATGTTGAGGACGGATGAAGATCCGTCGATGATAGGGTCCTTCTGGCGAGGACGAGGATAGTTTGGAACCTTGGCAAGAGTGGTAATGTTCTCTGGTATTCCGGAGATCAATGGCGGTCCTTCAAGTTGCGGAGACGAGAACATCCTTTCCAGTGCAACGGAGATGTCCCGTATGTCGAACCATTTGTTCCACTCGCATTCCGGATCTTTGATCTTGCCTCTTTTGGTGATCCTCAGACATTTTTCAGCCAAATATACCGCATGTGATCCCCCATATGCTTCTCGTGGGTGATCTCCCATCTGAACAACGGGCCCTCTGTTGAAGTGGTTTGATAGAGTCCATGTGAGGGGCTTCCAATCCGCCTTGAACGGTCCTTTGAAGCCTAGGCCAAACCTGCGGTTCGGCCTAATTTCCTTTGGCGGTTTGCGCCTACCCTGTAACTGTGCGCCCAGACCTTTACCCTGTTGGTAGCCGATGTTCCTCATAATCTCCCACCCTTTGGAGTGAAAAGGGAGACATGATGTTGCGGTTGTCCTGACCGGCTCCTTTGGTGCTAGTGGAACGTGAGATGAATCACGTACATCCAGTAGTGACAATATGGGCCGATGAGACGGCCAAACAGAGGGCAGAGAGGTGTTGATAGCATCCACTGTGTGAAGGACAGGTGTACTGACCACTTTAATAATTCTCCCATTGTAAGGAAACTTCATGCACTGATGGTTGGTGGAAGGCACATCGTCCATGGCTTCGATGTAAGGGCGACCCAGTATAGCCTTGAATGTGGGGTCCATGTCGAGGACATGGAATTCCGTGGGAATTGACATGGGGCCTAGTTCTGCCTTTAGAATAATCATCCCCTGCGGCGGCCTTTTGCTATTGTCATAGGCCGTGACCGTGATCGAGGAAGGTCTTATTTGTTCCTCGTCGATCCCACACAACTGAAGAGTGCTCATGGAGATCACATTTATGGACGCACCCGTGTCCACAAGACACGGGTTTATGGATACCCCATTGATTTTTATTGAAATGCACAATGCATATTTCCGAGCTTCCTTGGGAGCGAGCTCGTAGTTGTGGAACATGATGGCCGGTTGTGTGTCTGTTGGGGTCAGGACGGTTGAAATCTTCTCCACGGGGAGGTCCTCATTAACCATGACTTTTTGAAGATATTCCATCAAGGCCGTCTGGTGGGATGTGGATCTTTGAAGTAGCTCCAGGATGGAGATCCGAGCAGGTGTCTTGTCCAAGTGTTTCAATAGATCATACTGTGTTCCAGGGATAGCTCTTTCTGGTTGTTCTCCATCATCCTTCTCTGGTTGAGACTGCTCAGGATTCTGACTGTTGTGGGGGAAAACCCTGTGGAAAATCCTTCCACTCCGGAGCACCATTGCCTGCGGCTTTTGTACCTCTGTGGGGGTAGCAGTGGGTTTTAACAGGGATTTGAGGGGTAGTGGTGGAGGAATGGTTGATGAAGCAGGGGTGATGACGGGAGCAGGGATTCTGATGAGGGGTTTGTTAGGTGGAGGCATGGTGGAGGTAGAGGGGATATCGCGCGGATTATGAAGGATAAGGGGTCTGGAAGGTGGAGGTGGAGACGAAGTAGAAGTGGGTAGGGCTTGAAGCGGGCAATGATTTTGAGGTGGGTGTTAGGTAATGAGTGGTTTTGAAGGCATTAGTGGTGATACGGTGGAGAAAGACGGGGTTATGTATGGTTGACGGATGATAAGGGATTTAGAAGGCGTAGGGGTAAATGTGGTAGAGGTGGATGGTAAAGTGGGGGAGTGAGAGAAGATGAGAGGGTGTGAAGGCATAGTGGAGAGTGTCGGTTGATAGGAGATCGGGGTACGGATGAGAGGGCGTAATGGTAGTGGAAATGGTGAAGGCGATACTGACGCGGGTTGATGAGAGAGAGGTGCTACCCGGGCAAGGCGAGGGGGTTGCATGACGATGGGGTTAGAGGAAGAAAGAATAGATGATGCGGGACGGGACCGAAACGGGCTAGGACCTACGGATGCAATAAGTGCGGCCAGCACTCGCACGCCAAAGGTAAGCCGGGCAGCTGACCTCCGTGCCGTTCCTCCGGGTGGAGGCGTCTCTCAACAAGAAACTCAAGCCCAAACAGCCGTCCCTATGAGGGAAGCGCGGGGATCTCAGCGACTAAGGAGCCGCCGAACGTCTAAGGGAATCTAATTCGAGCTCGGTGCTCATTAGGGGCGCGGGACGGGTGCTCTCAACTCACATTCGCGCGGTGAGTTACAAAGTAGCTAGGATCCTACGCGCTCACGCGACATATAGAATAGTATACTAGTAAAGCAGAGTAACAGAGTAGGAGCGTCGCGCGTACCTCCACGCCTAGGCGTGGGGAAGAAACCCCGGCCGAGAACAACAACCCCGATACACATGACAAACAATAATACACATCCAGCCAAAATGCCCACTCCTCGCAGGGAGATAACAGGCTACAATAATAGACTTCGGGGCTACCGATGCACGGGCTGACGGGCGGCACTCGTTGAAGGGGTGGCCGCGAGGAGGACCCGTGCGGCAGTCGGCAGATTCGCAGCAACGCGCGACTCGGCGGCGAACGCTCCCACGGCTTGGTCCGGTGTCTGATTGAGGCGCCGTCAGCGAGGGCGCGTAGCTGGGTCACGGGAGGAAGCCTCAGCTAAAGGGGGCGCTCAGATTCGCACCGAGGTGGCCGTGAAGTCACCAGCAAGTCGTGACTGGTTTCCTGCACACAGAACAGCGCGCTCGCGCGGTAAAACTGATAACTTATTGCTCCAGGAGACGAACGGGGCGCCGCTTGAGGGAGGACATCGGGGACGCAGGGCAGCAGGCCCCGACCGAAGGGCTCGGTCAGATATGGTCGAGGTTGGCCGGGAGAGCCTCTGCAAGTCGTTGCTGGTTCGGGGGGTCGGACTGCCAGGGTTGATCTGCACGGCCCCACGAGATTTGATGCCACGCTCAGCACCGACGTCGAAACGAGGCGTGGTCGGTGGCGTTGGAAAGAGGACGACGAGAGGTACGATCCCTGAAGAGACCAGCTCCAAACTCGCAGTTGTCCGCTCTGGGGAATTTTCGCAAGAGGGCGGACAGAACCTGGCTCGCAGAGAGAGAGGGTCCTGCGCGAGCTCACGAAGAAAATCACCACGGGCGGTGCCGACCTCGGATCGAGACGAAACCAAAGCCCACGTGTTTCCGACTCGTAGAAGTACCTCCAGAAAAAAGGAGAGGACCAGATTCGACCGGAACCGGATGGGGCCGCCGCTGCAACTCGGGATAGAAATCTGACGAGCAGATTCGAGCACTTGTGAAGGAGATGAGGGAAGATAGAACCTCGGCGTCGCATCGAGGGATGGGGAGTCACACCCCGGGGTTGATCCCGTCGCAGGATCAAGGGAGGAAGAAGGGGCGCAGCCACCAAGGAGTCATGCTCACTAATAATTCTTCATCAACTTTTCAAAGAAAATAATACAAGCTTTTATATGGGGAGGGGAGATGCTAGGATGAAACCCTAGCCAAGAGGGGGAAAGGGGGGTGCGCACATGGCAAGGGGGAAAGGGGGGGGGGTGCGCACATTGTCTAGGGGGAAAGGGGGGGGGGGACGCACAACTCCTAGATTCTAGGAGGGAATTGGGGGAAGGGGGCGGCCAAAGGAGGAGGGGGGGGGGTCGGATGGGGAAGGGAAAGGGGGGTGTGCGCACTCCACTCCTACAAAGTAGGAGTGGGGGCGGCTGCCACCTCCTCTTCTTGGAGGAGAGGAAAGGTGCGCCCAAAACCCTAGCCCTAGGAGGTGGGGGCGCAAATCCCAAGGTGGGCTAAGCATGGGAGTGGGCGGCCAGCCCAAATGGGCTAGTGATTGAACCAAAGTAGTGGCCCAATAGCCCTATCTCTCACCTAAAGCACAAAAATGACCCAACTAAAGCCTAATTGGCCCCAACTGGCCTATAAAGGTCCATAATAACAATAAAAGTGTCCACGCAGGGACTAAACCAAGGCCCATCATGGCCTAAAGTATAAAATAACTAAAGATAACTCTGCTCGTCCGCCAAGTGATCGCCGAGCCAAAGGGATGCATGCGAGATTCGTGTACTCCGTCGTGAAGTGTGGCGCGTGTCCCCACCAATTCTCCCCGGGTGGGAAGAACTCGACCCTGTCGAGTAAGGGTCCTGGTCGCTCCAGTAGCGCTCCAGCAAATCCAGGTCGATCCTCTCTAGCTCTCCACGTGTGATCCAGGTGTCGTCTGTCGCGGGGCATCCTCTCCAACGCACTAGGAAGCGCTGGTAGGCTCCGCTCCTGGTAATAGTTACCTGCTCATCCAGTATACAATCTATATATTCGCGTTTCTGTAATGTGGCTGGAAGAGGTGGACGCTCAGTAGGTGTAGCACTCTCAACAGGAGGGGAGGGCTCAAGAGGCTCACTGGGAATCACCGCGGGATCCCGATATGCCACCAGATCTGAGACATTGAACGTCGAACAGATCCCATAGTCGACTGGCAGCTCAATCTCATACGCATTCGACCCAATTCGCTTCAAGACTCGAAAGGGTCCAGCACCGTGGGCCTGGAGTTTCTTCACGGCCCCCGAAGGAAACCATTCAGGTCTGACCCTGATCATGACGTACTCTCCCTCTCGGAACTCACGGGTGTGCTGATGCGCATCAGCTAACTCCTCATAACGTGCGTTACTAGCCTCAAGGTGGTGATGATGCAGACTCCGAATAAGATGGGTAGACTCATATCTACGTGAATGTAGAGGAGGTCCTGGACATCCAAACACAGACCTAGCATGCCTATGACTCCTACATGATTGGTCAACACGGGGAGGACCTGGACAACCAACGTTGTATCTATCATGCATGGGTGTCCTACTGATTGTGATAGACTCATGGGGACTAGATTGCCCAAACTCACTCATGACATTACCCCTATATGGTGAGGAGCGTGGTGAAACATGAAGGAGAGACATGTGTCCCTGGCCTCCTAAACTCTGGCGTCTGGATGTATGCAAGGTGAGGTGTTGACTAGCAGGTCTGGATGGGGTATGATAATGGACCTTCTCGACAATGTGGGGAGAATAATATGAGTCGAGAGGCTCACTAGGGAGGGGATCGAATGGGTCAAAGAAATGATGACCCCTCCCGACAGGTCCCTTTACTATACTTGCCCATGTACGATATTCGCCCAGGTGCAGATGATCACCTTCAGGCGCTCTAATGTATGGGGCAAGAGGCTCATGAGGAAGGCAAGGAAGGCAAGGTTCCTCCCTCGGGACCGTGATACCATAAGAGGGGACAAAATCAACCTCCACGGGTATGGGAAAGAATAAAAGGACCTCGGAGGTGATATGTCCTATGGTGTAGACTGAGGTAATAGACCCCAAAGCAGGGAGTGTAAAGTGATGACTATAGGGTTGGTCAGACCCTAAGGTCAACATATAAGTCAACTCCCATTGACAATCTAAACTCCTAAGAAAGCCCTTCACATTTTCAAGAAAGCAGAAGGACCGAAAAGTGGTATGAAAGGAGTCAAGGGGTACAATTGGGAGGGCTGGTCCCATGGGTGTATAGCAAGGAATGGAGACATCTAGAAGTGGACCCTCCCTTAGCCAGCTAGCTAAAGACTCTCCAATGATCAGTTCACCCTCGGAGTGTAAGAATGGCTCTATATGAGGGTCTAAGGGTGAAGCATCTCTCTCGGGAATGGAAACGGAGTCCTCTATGATGTGGATGGGATCACTCCCTAACTCCTCAACCTCAGCTAAGTACTCCTCAGCCAACTCCTGTTCAGCAACGTAAGTCACTGGAACAAACCCGGGTGGGGCATCCGCCGAACGTGTGTCCTCCAAGATAGGGGAACGTGAAGGACACTGGTCAGAGAACCGGACATTCCCACTACAGGGGGCCACAGGGGCGGGCTCTGGGGGTGGTGGCAGGCGTGAGCTTGGAGGCGGAGCGGACTGTGGGCTAGGGGAAATCGGTGATCCCATAGGAGTACCCATCCTTTCTAGTTTCTCCCTAAAGAGTTGCAGGAGTTCTGCGAGGGGGAGATCTCTCAAGTTAGGGGCATTCAGGGAGACTTGCTGGTAATCATGAGATTTAGTCTCGGGCCTAGACTCACACACAGGTGGCACCTTGCTCCTCCAACTATGATGTGCTCGGTTGGGGGTAAGAGGTGATGGGCGTTGCGGAGGTTGAGCCCTTAGAGTGGCCTTAGACTGACCGAGGGAGATAGGAGGAGTGGTAGTGCTCCTCGGGCTATGGGTCTCTGAGTAGGAGGTGAAGCGTTGGGGAGCGTAGATCTTCCTAAGTTTTACCTTCATCTCCTCCCATGAGTGTATGGGCTCTTGCCTCCAACCTGCCCTAAGACCTACTATGTGATCCCACACTTCCCTAGCTTGAGGTGAAAGTTGTCCCCTGGCAATGTTGACTCTCTCGGAACCATATATCCAATTCTTCTCAAAGTATTTTCCCATGGTAGCCTCCCACTTTAGATAGGCTCTAGGGCTCGATCCATCAAAGCGAAGGTCCCCATCTACAATGATGTCCAGGAATAGAGGGTCGGTCGGACCCTTGTGGAGGATGTAAGGAGTAGCCATGTTGAAGCACCTGAGGACTCTAAATACACATGCATGCCCTAGGACTATGGAAGGGACATGTAGGATAACTAAGGGATGGGACTAGACACGACCCAAAATGGAGAAGGAAACTGGGGAAGAATACGGACTCAAATGCAACTAAAACAAACCTAATGACTCACATGACCTAAGACCCCAATTTGTTCGAACAAACTGGTTCCCTAAGCTCTGATACCAGTTTGATGCGGGACGGGATCGAAATGGGCTAGGACCTACGGATGCAATAAGTGCGGCTAGCACTCGCACGCCAAAGGTAAGCCGGGCAGCTGACCTCCGTGCCGTTCCTCCGGGTGGAGGCATCTCTCAACAAGAAACTCAAGCCCAAACAGCCGTCTCTATGAGGGAAGCGCGGGGATCTCAGCGACTAAGGAGCCGCCGAACGTCTAAGGGAATCTAATTCGAGCTCGGTGCTCATTAGGGGTGCGGGACGGGTGCTCTCAACTCACATTCACGCGGTGAGTTACAAAGTAGCTAGGATCCTACGCGCTCACGCGACATATAGAATAGTATACTAGTAAAGCAGAGTAACAGAGTAGGAGCGTCGCGCGTACCTCCACGCCTAGGCGTGGGGAAGAAACCCCGGCCGAGAACAACAACCCCGATACACATGACAAACAATAATACACATCCAGCCAAAATGCCCACTCCTCGCAGGGAGATAACAGGCTACAACAATAGACTTCGGGGCTGCCGATGCTCGGGCTGACGGGCGGCACTCGTTGAAGGGGTGGCCGCAAGGAGGACCCGTGCGGCAGTTGGCAGATTCGCAGCAACGCGCGACTCGGCGGCGAACGCTCCCACGGCTTGGTCCGGTGTCTGATTGAGGCGCCGTCAGCGAGGGCGCGTAGCTGGGTCACGGGAGGAAGCCTCGGCTAAAGGGGGCACTCAGATTCGCACCGAGGTGGCCGTGAAGTCACCTGTAAGTCGTGACTGGTTTCCTGCACACAGAACAGCGCGCTCGCGCGGTAAAACTGATAACTTATTGCTCCAGGAGACGAACGGGGCGCCGCTTGAGGGAGGACGTCGGGGACGCAGGGCAGCAGGCCCCGACCGAAGGGCTCGGTCAGATATGGTCAAGGTTGGCCGGGAGAGCCTCTGCAAGTCGTTGCTGGTTCGGGGGGTCGGACTGCACAGGTTGATCTGTGCGGCCCCACGAGATTTGACGCCACGCTCAGCACCGACGTCGAAACGAGGCGTGGTCAGCGGCGTTGGAAAGAGGACGACGAGAGGTATGATCCCTGAAGAGACCAGCTCCAAACTCGCAGTTGTCCGCTCTAGGGAATTTTCGAAAGAGGGCGGACAGAACCTGGCTCGCAGAGAGAGAGGGTCCTGCGCGAGCTCACGAAGAAAATCGCCACGGGCGGTGCCGACCTCGGATCGAGACGAAACCAAAGCCCACGCGTTGCCGACTCGTAGAAGTACCTCCAGAAAAAAGGAGAGGACCAGATTCGACCGGAACCAGATGGGGGCGCCGCTGCAACTCGGGATAGAAATCTGACGAGCAGATTCGAGCACTTGTGAAGGAGATGAGGGAAGATAGAACCTCGGCGTCGCACCGAGGGATGGGGAGTCACACCCCGGGGTTGATCCCGTCGCAGGATCAAGGGAGGAAGAAGGGGCGCAGCCACCAAGGAGTCATGCTCACTAATAATTCTTCATCAACTTTTCAAAGAAAATAATACAAGCTTTTATATGGGGAGGGGAGATGCTAGGATGAAACCCTAGCCAAGAGGGGGAAAGGGGGGTGCGCACATGGCAAGGGGGAAAGGGGGGGGGGTGCGCACATTGTCTAGGGGGAAAGGGGGGGGACGCACAACTCCTAGATTCTGGGAGGGAATTGGGGGAAGGGGGCGGCCAAAGGAGGAGGGGGGGGGTCGGATGGGGAAGGGAAAGGGGGGTGTGCGCACTCCACTCCTACAAAGTAGGAGTGGGGGCGGCTGCCACCTCCTCTTCTTGGAGGAGAGGAAAGGTGCGCCCAAAACCCTAGCCCTAGGAGGTGGGGGTGCAAATCCCAAGGTGGGCTAAGCATGGGAGTGGGCGGCCAGCCCAAATGGGCTAGTGATTGAACCAAAGAAGTGGCCCAATAGCCCTATCTCTCACCTAAAGCACAAAAATGACCCAACTAAAGCCTAATTGGCCCCAACTGGCCTACAAAGGTCCATAATAACAATAAAAGTGTCCACGCAGGGACTAAACCAAGGCCCATCATGGCCTAAAGCATAAAATAACTAAAGATAACTCTGCTCGTCTGCCAAGTGATCGCCGAGCCAAAGGGATGCAGACGAGATCCGTGTACTCCGTCGTGAAGTGTGGCGCGGTCCCCACCAATAGAGGTACTTTCCTGGTGCCACACCTGCTCTCTCCCGACTTCCGGGAAGGAGGAGATGGGGTTAACCTGATGATTGGGCTGTTGGTGCTCCGGTAATGGATTCTAGATTATGCCCATGTTGGGCTGTTGTTGTGGGGCCTGCTGAGGCTGTTGTTGTTGTTGTTGTTGTGGTTGCTGCTGCTGCTGCTGTTGTAACTGCTGCTGTGGCCTATGAGGAGGTCTCCTAGCCTTAAGAGCGGTGACGTATCGTCTCATTTCATCCCAAGCTATTTGATGTTCATCATTCATATCATGAATGTAATCTTTGAAATGGAAGCAGTAATCTACTGTGTGTCCTGGCTGCCTGTGGTAGACGCAGTATTTAGAGGTATCAACATTCGGGGGCCACACGGGCCTTTCTCTGGGTAGGGCGAGTTGGTTTGATGCCATGAGGGCATTAAAAATGTCTGCTAAGGTTTCTGGCAATGGTGGATAGTAGGCTCTCTTGGGACCGAGCGGCCTCCTTTGTTGCTGTTGGGGACCATAGTTCCCCGGGGGTGGAACTTGGTTGTACTGAAGCGGTGGTTGTTGTTGCTGAGGTTGTGGTTGTTGTTGCTAGGGTTGGCGTAATGGAGGCATATTATCCTGGGGTGGATTATTTTGGGGTGGAGGACGAAGAGGGAAAGGACCTGGTTGGAGGGGAAGTCGGGGCATTTGTGGAGGCCTTGGGTTGACCGCATAGTTGGCATTGTTGACCGCACCCACTTGCTCATTTGTCACGACCCCTTCTGTGGCTCCGCCCGGGACACCAGCGCCTGTCTTTCTGACCACTTTGGGCTTCGACGACTCAAACATGTTCATAATGGGGGAGTCTTTTAACTGGGTTTGGATGTATCGGGCCCTTTCATAGAGTTCCTCCATTGTAGTAAGTTTATTCATGGCCAGGACGTGTCTGAACTGTGGGGTTGCATTAGACACAATCATCTTCACTTGTTCGGGCTCAGAGAGGGTATCCCTTATTCTTTCCTCCAAAGACCTCCATCTATCAGCATAGCGGACAAAATCCTCGTCGGGCTTCATCTTTTCGGCTACTAGGTCGGTAATGGAGAGTGAGGGACCGACCCTATCCCTATATTTCTGCAAGAACCTTCTCTGGACTATTTCAAAATTCTCAGCCTCGCGGAGCTCCAAAGAATAGAACCACTCTAGCGCGGGACCATCCAATGATCTCTGAAAGAGGTATGCCAGGGACCTCTGATCGTTTTGCCAATAGGAGGACTCATACATGAAATCCTTGAGGTGAATGAAGGGGTTGCCGGTACCATTGTATCTGCGATAGGTGGGCATTTCGGAGGGAGGAAGATGAATGACGGGAAGGATTGGCAAAGCAACCTCCGGGGTGGCTTTCACGTCCACCATCCTTCTCAGATTTTGAAACTGCTCGTCCATGCGATTGAACCTATTGAGGAGCGATTGGGTGAGCTCCTCTGGAGGTGAAGGTGGCACTTGCCACTGGGGGAGAAACTGTCTCCCGGAGACTTGAGGGGGGAACCTGGAATGAGAGGGAGCTGTCGGACCGCCGACAGTTGGCCCTGGCTGAAGCGGTGTGTGGGGAACAATGGGAGTTTGAGATTGTGACGGGAACTGGAATGAGGGTGGTTGTTGGCTCGCTTGTCCTTGAAGCGAGGGAGACTGGATGGCTTGCGCCAATGAAGGAGATGGAATGGCCTGCACGGACTCTTGGAGAGGTGCGATGGCCGGAGTTGATTCTTGGGGCGTGGAGGAAACTGATTTCCCCTTCAGAATGGCCTGGAAGGCCCGGAGCTGTTCAGAGGTAAGCTTCATGTTGGCGAGGACGCCCAGTAAGGAAGAGATATCCTGTGGTGGGGACGTGTCCCCAGCAATAACCTGCACCTCATGCGAGGGCTCATGAGAAGGACCCGAGTCCATAGCATAGACTCGCGGGTTGGCTGACAAACCACGACTAGGGTGGTTTTCCTCAAAAGACTCGTGAGCCATGCTCACAGTTTTCCCATAACGCAAAACATACACTAGCAAGCAGGTAGCAGAGATTATCAAACAAGTGGATGCCTTTACGCCCTTTTTTTTGTGTGTTTTGATTTTGATGATTTTTTTTTGTGTTTTTAGCGAGATCCGAAGTTCACACAAAATAGGGACCCTAGTTTATTTTTGTTTCACCGCCGTGTCAGCTAGGGTCTCTCGTCTCACCACGAATGAAATGACTAACTCCGGAGAACTTCAATGGTACAACCAGCCCAGTGAACGAAGAGGAGATTCTTCGATGTCGGGGACTTACGGAGGTCCCAGTGGAGGAGATTCTAGTCCGTTGAGAGGAATTCTCAAACGGAGAGTCCTTCCTTCACCGGGAAAGGGTGATCCTCAAAGAAAATGAAAAAAGGATAGAAAAGAGGGATGGATGCATGCAATGAAATGCTGACAGAGATATGGAGTGGGAAAACAACAGAAATAACAGACATATAATAAACAAACAACCAATCACAACTGACAGTGCTACCGTGAGCACAACAGGGGCGCGCGCGGGCGCCAAGGTGGAGAGGCACGGATGGTACCGAACTTGCAAGGGTGGCCGAAAGGAAGCAGTAGTGTCCCACCGTGATCGCCAATCTGTGAGCGACGTCACGCGGTTCGGGGAGCGGAGAAGACGCGGAGCGCACGGGCTCCTCTTTTGTTTGCTGCAACACAGAAATAAGAGAAAAGAGAAGGGGCCACCATGGGAGATTGCTCCGGCGGGGTGAGCGGGACAAATTTAATATAGCAAGATATGGGGGTTAAACGGCCATAGCGGGAAGTGACTCGCCGCGACCTCGGGGGACGGGAATGGTGCAGAAATTAAATAGCAAGAATTGAAACGGCCATTGGGGAAGTGACTCGCCGCGGCCTCGAGAATATGAGCAGATAAGAAGATAGCAGAATATAAAGAGAATATAAAGAGTGAGAATTTAAACGGCCATTAGGGAAGTGACTCGCCGCGGCCTCAAGAATATGAATAGATAAGAATATGACAGGATATAAAAAGAATTTAAACGGCCATTGGGGAAGTGACTTGCCGCGGCCTCGAGAACATGAATAGATAAGAATATAACATATAAGAACGGGAATTTAAACGGCCATTGGGGAAGTGACTCGCCGCGGCCTCGAGCATATGAGCAGAATATAACAGAATATAAAGAGAATATAAGAACGGAAATTTAAACGGCCATTGGGGAAGTGACTCACCGCGGCCTCGAGAACAAGATGTGATCGCCAGGGGCCGAAAGACCCCAAAATGAAGAAAGTGATCGCGGCTACCTCAAGAGCGGGAGATGGCGGGTTGCTTCTTCCTCCCCCTTCGGCCGGCCGACGGAGAGGGCTTTCCTTGGGTACCCTTGCAAAACAATGACAAACAAGTAACAAGTGGATTAGAAAGATGAAGGTGTAGTATTCAAATCCTTGCGATAAAAATGACGAAATGATGGCAAGACACACACCTGGTTGGTGTTATCTTTTAAACCCCTCTCAGACTCGAGTAGGAGGAAAATGAGATGATGGATGCAAGAAGTATATAAGAAGAGGCGCCCTTATGAAGGGGGTTAGAGGATGCAGTATGATGAATGTAAAGAACTATGGAGGAAAAGGGGAAGAAAAGGCTTATTGGATGAGCCGAGGGTGAGATCCGGCGGAGCTCCGACAGCGTAGGGACGACGTGGAAGCGCGGTGGATGAAGACGGCCTTCCTCTCGCGAGCGTGGGCACCCGAGAAGTAGGCAGAACCTCCACCTACAAAAGACCCCACGGGTTAGAAATGGCTCCGTAGCCTCTGGGCTCCGGCAGCCTATCGGATCTCTTCCAAGCTCCTTCAGAACTGAGGGGGTGGGCCTCTATTTAAAGGGCTCCGGAGGGTGGAGGCGTCCAGGACCCTGGACACCTCCATCAGGGCCGAACTAATATTTTATTCTATTTTTATTTATTTTTTCAGAATATTTTTGTGGAGGCGTCCAGGGCCCCGGACGCCTCCAACAGGTCCACCGAACCCGCCGACGGCCGCACGCGGTTTGGCACAACGCGTGGTTTTGTGAGCGGCGCCTCGTGATTTTGAAATGGGCGCGTCCAGCGGGCTGGACGTCTCCATAATTTGGATTTTTTCATACACGACAAACCGTCCTTCGGTGGGTGACGCC
Organism: Amorphophallus konjac; assembly: GCA_022559845.1. Classification (NCBI taxonomy): domain Eukaryota; kingdom Viridiplantae; phylum Streptophyta; class Magnoliopsida; order Alismatales; family Araceae; genus Amorphophallus; species Amorphophallus konjac. The sequence continues at coordinate 107,329,568 of CM040126.1, read as the reverse complement.
CGTGAGGGAGTTGATGGAGGCGTCCAGGGGCCTGGACTCCTCCATAAACATATTATTTTTTATTATTTTATTTTGTTTTTATGCCAAAGCTGGCATTTTAATTTTTATACTTGTTTTTATGGAGGCATATTTTTTTATTATGTTTTGTCTTTTATGCCAACTGGCATTTTACATATTTTTTATATTAGTTTTTATGGAGGCGTCCAGGGTCCTGGACGCCTCCATTAATATATATTTTTTATTTATGTTTGGGCTTTGAAAAAACAAATAAAATAAATTAAATGAATGGGGGCGTCTAGGGGCCTGGACGCCCCCATTAAGACCCATCCGGCTCCTCAGTTCAGGCGTTGGCGGCCGCCCGGCAGACACCCTTCTTGATTCCGGAACCTCCTGATGCGTCTAACTTGTGTTGATGCCATCCGAATGCCGTGACGAGACGATTCCGGATGCCGGAAAAGGCAGAAGAAGACCCAAGAAAAGGAAGTATTTAAGAGATTCGAAATGCGTAAGCCGTCGCGGGGCGTTGTACAGTAATATGAGACTTTCTCAGGAGACGTCAAGAATGGCGTGTCTACAGCGGTGTCTTCTTCAGGGAAAGGGAGAGACTTTAGCTCCCGCCAGGACCGCCACCGCACGGTCGAGGTGGCTAGGGTTGGCTAGTTGGCTGTTGACGTCTGGGAGACCGAAGGGGTCGACAGAGCAAAAGAATGGATGACGTTGACTGAGAAGTCGGTGGACTCCATCTCTTGACTGGTGTCCTGCTCTCTACGCCACCGCAATCGCTTGAGCGCCTCTCGGTTGTCAGTCCGGAACTCGAGCCATTCTGAAGGATGCTGGTAAGGCAGCCCGTGCCCATTTTCTTGAGGGGAGTCTGGCCACTCTGGCGCACACCTGGGGGTGTTCAGGGTCTCCTCGACAGCTTGCCGAAGCCTGACGAGCGACATGGAGTTTCCTTCCGCATCGATCTGCTCCCATTGGATCTGTTCCTGGATAAGGTGTTGAACTTCCTCACAGGACCCGATCGGGTGGCAGATTCTAGCGTGGAAGGGGCAATATTGAGGGTGACTACGGTCCCAATGGGTGTAGTCGGCCAGCGAGTGGTGGGGCATGATTTGCCCCCTCTCGACGAGAATATCAAAGAGTCATCGGGTTCTCTCCCTAGGGAAGGAGAGAGGTCTCTGATCATGCCAAGGCCTCGACCCCGGATACCAGATCGACCGTCCCCTTCGACCGGCGCTGGGTTCCTCTGACTCGTCATCAGAGAGAGAAAATGCGGCCATCATGTGGATGACATTGGCTGAGTGGTGAGCCACACATGCTGCATTAGCTGTCCTGTCCCACATATGTGGTTGCGGGTGATCAACGAGACCACTCTTCATTTTAACGAGGCCGTCTCAGATCAGCTTCTGCGCCTAAGCCTTGAAGACGTAGCAATCTTCGACTGAGTGACCCAGCATGCGATGAAACATGCAATAACTGGGATCATCGGTCTTTAGGGCCTCGTCCGGCTTGCGGATCTTGGGCAGCTCAATAATCTTATGGGCCATGTAGAGGTCGAAGAGCATCTTCGTGTGTTCCTTTTTGAAGGAGAAGGGTGTCTTCATATGCTCCGAGAAGGAGGGAGCAGCCGGCTTGTCTGCTGACTTTTTGTCAGAGCCAGCGGATTTGGCCTCCTTACTGGCCTTAGTAGCAGGGGTGAACTCTATGATGTTCACCTCCTTGCCGGACTGGTGTTCTCGCACTTGCTTACCCTTTGCTGCAGTGTAGCTCGGGTTATCGGTGAAGAACATCTCTATTTCGGCGACCGCCGAATTGAGTTGGTCGAAGCCTTTGATATTGGTGCCGAGTAGCTTTTCGCTGACCTCGGCCACCAGACCTCGACGGCATATGGTGATGACGTCCTCCTGAACGGGTGGATTGACACACCTCATCCTGAGGTCTCGCCACTTTTTGATGAAGTCGAGGGTGCTCTCGCCCTTTTTCTGCCGATGAGAACAGAGCTCGGCTAGGGAGACCTTTCGCTCGGCTGTTTGAAAATGGTCGAGGAATATCTTCTGGTGATCCGCCCAGTCGATGACTGAGTTAGGCTTCAGGTGGGAATACCATTGAAAGGCCATTCCCGTGAGCGAAGTAGCAAAGTAATGGAGGAGATATGATTCGTCCAATGCTAACTCACCGATGGCCGTAACATAGTAGGCCAAGTGTTCATGTGACGACCCCTGCCCGTCAAACTTTTGCAGCGTCGGGGGCTTGGCGTACTCTGGGGGAAGCTTTTTTAGCTGGTGGTGAAGCGGGTAGGGTACACTGTAGAGATCTACCGTGACAGCCCCTTCACCATACTGAGCGAGCTTTGTCTCGACAATATGCTCAATCATCTGGCGTTGTGCCAGGAGATTTTATGGCATTGGCGTATTGGAGGCTCGTGGCTGGGCCTTGATCGGGGGCATGCCAAACTCAGTTGCCAACGGAGTTTGGGCGATCGCTGCTGAGGTGTTGGCAGCATCACGGGCCGCCGGGGGTACCGGTGCCTCGACCTGGGGCCTAGCAGGTTGCTGAGGATGAAGGTCCCGTTCCTGGAGGAGGTCTTGCAGGAGGGCCTTCAGATGCTGGTTCTCCCTCATGAGAGTGTCGAGGGTCACTTCTGGAACCTCGTTCACAGGAGGGTTGTTGTTGACCGGCTCTGCGTTGAGCGGAGGGTTGCAGTCTTCCGCCGGGACTTCTTTCGTGCGTTCCGACGCCTGCGGTTCGGTAAAAGTGCTGATGTGACATGTTGGGGTAGGCGGCTGTTGACACCTTGAAAATGAGCAAGGGTAGAAACAGAATTGAAAGGAAGATCAGACCAACAGTGAAAGATCAATGACGAAGTTCGTCAACCGTCCACCCGGCTGAAGTCCTTTCTGGGCCAAGCTGATGTCCGATGCCATTGTCAGTCAGACGACGGCACTGATGAAATAGCAGTCACCTGGCTGAAGTCTTTCCAGGCTAAAGCTGATGTCTGATCTTGTCACCGTTCTGGTGACGATGCCAATAAAATGATGTCCGGTTTTGTCATCATTCAGATGGCAACGCCGATGAAACCCCGGTCTACCGACTGATGAAAAACCTATGAATGATCTCAATAGAAACTATGTCACCAATGGAGGGCCCTTTTGGGTGCTGATGCACTTGAAGGACCAATAAGAGGCCTAGACTAAAAGGCCTAAGTGGGCCTATAAAGCTGCGCCGAGAAGCGAAAGTCCTGCGCGCCGGGAAGCCCCTCAGTCAAGGCCGCGCCGTGACAGGCCTGCCGAGAAGATACAAGATACAGCTATAAAACCCCCTTCCCCTCGAGCAAGAAAGAGGCAGAAGCTCAGAAGATCCTCACCATCACCACCGCCAGAAGAGAAAAAAGAGAGCCTCCTCCACTGAAAGAAAGAGAGAAGAGACCAATCCCGAGAGAAAAAGAAGAAGAAGAAGCTCCAGGTGGGCAGCAGGGGAGGGAGAGGAGTCAATGCTCCGCCCTCCCCCCCCCCCATGTTTTATTTTTCTTCTCCATGTAGTCTTACGAGTTTTACCTCGATTTATCAAATGTAACCGGGATATCCTGGCCTTCGTTCTATTTCCCTTTCCCTCATTCTCCCTTTTTGATTGGTGTGAGTTTGGGATGATGCAATGGAATGAAATGCTTTGATGGCCCATTTGAGGCGTTTCCCCGTTTTCTTCCTTCTTCCTTACATGTATCTATGTTTCTGGTTCAACTGACCGTGAAATGATGAAGCCTTCCCATCTCTGGTTTCTCTCGAATGAGTGCTGCTCAGTATCTTGAGTGATCGTTCTGGTGCTTCAGGTTTCTCTGCTCCGATTGTTCTTCCTGGAGGAACGTCGAAGGAAGAGTCCCAATCTTCACACCCATGGATTATTGGACTCTATCCTCTCACCCCTTCAGTGATGCCTACACTGGGTAGTCTCCCAATCTTTCATTTCGTTTGTTTCCTTTTCTTAAGCCATTAAGGTCGCCCCAGGAATCAAGGACAGTTATCCCTTGGTTTCCCTGGACGGCCGGCGATAGAAAAACATATCCCCATGGGTTTTAAATGGGTGATGATCTCGAGCCCTCCATAAACCTCGCCTTCCAGTGATCCCCTGGCACTGCCCAGCAAAGCCCTTGGCTTCCCCCCTCATTTGCATCCTAAATTCCCAGCCATTACCTGAATACCAGAAAGAAATCTCAAAAACAGAGTGCCGTAGAACCCTGAAACACATCTCGGCGCCCTCATCTATCTCGGCTCTCGGCTCCAAGAATAGTAGAATAGGTGAACAGCCCTCGACGTGAGCCTTCTCGCGCCGAGAACCCCCACTGCCCAGGCCGAAAAGGCTCTTCACCATTTCTTCTTGCCCGCGCCGAAAGCCTCTTCTCCGTCGCGCCGGGAACCCCTCACATTGAGCTGCGCCGATAAGCTCCCCGGCCCTTTTGTCTTCGCACCGAGAAGCTCGCACCGGGGGCTCCCCTTTGGCTTCTCTTCATCGCGCCGGGAACCCAGGCCCTCTCACCTTGGCGCCGGGAACCCCCAGCCTTCTCACCTTGGCGTCGGGAACCCCCAGCCTTCTTGCCGTTGGCGCCGAGAGCCCCCTGTCCTCCTCTTCATCACGCCGGGAACCCCGGCCCTCCCACCTTGGCGCCGAGAACCCCCACTGCCCAGGCTGAAAAGGCCCTTCACCGTTTCTTCTTGCCTGCGCCGAAAGCCTCTCCTCCGTCACGCCGAGAGCCCGTGCCCATTCAGAGTGCGCCGAGAGCCTAATCTGCCACCCAATGAACCCCAACACCCAGAGCAAACCCACACAGGGATATCCGTGTATCACCAGATATGTCCCGGGGATAAAATTAAAGGGAGTCAGACTCCCTTATGTTCCATCAGTTCGTGTCGGGATTACGACAACCTACCCCCTTTTTAGCTCCGGTGAGCTCTGCCCATGCATGAATGCCACCAGCTCTTATAAGGGAAGAGCCAAATATTGACCCAAGGCATACATGTGTAATGCGAGAGGTTCGGCCTCTCTATCTCTCGGCTTTCATCCCGGCACTCCGTGGGTGATAGCCTATTCTCCCCTGGGCATAATCCAGATTATGGGGAGATGCTGTCGAAATGTTGATCGATGCTTTAAAACCCCATCATGGTTACAGCTCAGTCTGCCTGTGATTTAAATCCGCTTTCTCCCCTTTCCCCTACACCCAATTTTTGAACCGCTGATTCAACGATATCGTCTGTTTCCGTGGTTGATATTATTATCTTACCCGCCTTCCTGGCCCTGGTATGAAGTTTAAAATGGTGCATACGAATATCTGTTTGCCTTATGAGGCCTCCTATTTCAGCGTTTAATCAAGGGTTGTCCTTCTTAGGAAGGGCATAATTAACGTCATAGCCTTTATGGTATGGCGGACTTTTGGTCCCGACTCAGACTTCACAATCGACTGACCAAGTCAAGTCGAGCGCACAATGAAATCGTCACACATGTGACTGGCACGCCAATTAACTAAACCAATAAGTCAATAAACAAATACAAAATAATAAAATCAAACAAGATAGATAGACGGAAGAAAAATCCCGCGTCCACAAGTCTGGCACGCCCGGTGGGATCGAGTCTCCCTTCATCTCTACGCCGAAATAGGAGGCCCAGTGGGCCCTCCCTCAAATTTCTGATTCCGCGCTTTCTCTATTTTCAGGAAACTACAATGACGGCTGGAATCATCTCTATACACTTTGATCAACAAGTGGTCGATGCACATGTGCGAGAGGGCTACCTGGCGGTACCTCTTGCGTTCGGATCGATGCCGCCTGCTGTCGGGATGCCCAACTGCTTGGGCCTCGTCTTCACTGACTTGCTCGAAATCGACAACCAGGAACAGAAGACTGTTGTCGAGACATTGCCACAAGCTACCATTCCCAAAATGAGCTGGGGGATGCAGGATACTCCTGAGGTCGTGGCCTGCTTCGTCCATCACGAGGCAAAAAGGGGCGCACCCTCTGCTGCTGGAAGAAGGAGGAGATCTGACAGGAGAGCCTGATCCACTGTTGCGGGACGCCGGATATCCAACTCAGGAAAGACAATGCTGATCGGAGGAATCCGAAAGAACCTCAACGGCCGCCCGAGGGAGGTCAACCCAGATGTGGTCATCCCGAGAGTACCCACCACCAACATATTCCAAACTCTGGCTACTAGGAGGGCCGACGTCGAGAAAGAGGACCAAAGGCCGTTGGCACCAAAGCCGCCCAAGTTCAGGCAGATCTGGCTGTAGAAGAAGACCCAGAGCTGGGCCCCAGCTCAAGATGAAGAAAACATTGCTGACACCCCTGTTGCCCGCTTCAGGGCAGGAAGCAGAAGAGGAAAAGGAAGAGACATAAGAAATGCTGCAGCTGTTCACCTCGGGGCTCGGGGTAGGAGAGATGAGGAAGAGAATGAAGAAAGAAATCTGACTACTACTCGCCCCAGGATAAGGGGCAGAAGATATGAGCAGAAGGAAGACCTAACGATCACCCACCCCATGGCTGGGGGCAAAAGATGGGAAAGAAAGAATTATGCTGCTGCTGCCAACTACTGCCAGGATGGGAGTATAAGGTTCAGGGAGGAAGAGGAAATGAGAATAAGCGAACCAGTCGCTGCTGTCACTCTAAGAAGACCAAGAGCCTGCGCCAGACAGGCTGATATACTCAAATACTACAAAGCCGAGCACCTGACTACTCAGGTGGGGAGACTGGCTTATCAGTGTAGACACGCCAAAATTGACGTTACTGTGAGTATATCTCATTTTACCTTGTAATGCCCCAATTTGACCCTCAAATTAACTCTGTTTGAGTGGTTTTTCCCACTTTTCTTGGATTTCTCCTTTTTTTTCTCCCTTTTCTTATTTTTTCCTATTTTTCTGGATTTTCTGTGTAATTTTCTCTATTTTTTGGAATTCACGACTTGAAGTGGGGCGTGTTTTAATTAATGGCCTGGTTTGAGACGCGTTTCAAAGAAAGGACGACTAGAGGCAAAGGCGTCAGTTTCTGGAATTTTCTGATTTCCAAAACAGAAGAAATAAGAATTAACGACCCTCCTTGGGTCGTGTTTTTTAAATAACGCCTCTCCCTCAGGCGTCTCTTCATCATTTTCAAATAAAGAATATTTTTATTGCTAAAATTAAATCTTTGAATTGACGCCTTTGTTCAGGTCGTGGTTTTAAGTAACGCCTTGAGGCAGGTCGTCAATTTAAATTAACGCCCTTCTGAGAGTCATTTTTTTACCCTTCCGTGTCCTGCCTTAACAGGTCTTTCGTGGAGAGTTCCCTGCCTTGTTTGATCACCCTTTTTGGATTAGGGAAGTAGAGTCCTTGCCTAATGTTTATCTCTTCCAAATTCCAACTAAAACATGTTTTCTTATTTTCTCTTGATTTAATTCCGAATTTCACTTCCTTTCCTCATTTAATCTCTTTTTCCACTTGGGAAAGGGTTCCTATGACTTTCCAAGGTTGAAGGGACACTTGCCTAATGTTTATCTCTTCCAAATTCCAACTAAAACATGTTTTCTTATTTTCTCTTGATTTAATTTCGAATTTCACTTCCTTTCCTCATTTAATCTCTTTTTCCACTTGGGAAAGGGTTCCTATGACTTTCCAAGGTTGAAGGGACACTTACCTAATGTTTATCTCTTCCAAATTCCAACTAAAACATGTTTTCTTATTTTCTCTTGATTTAATTCTGAATTTCACTTCCTTTCCTCATTTAATCTCTTTTTCCACTTGGGAAAGGGTTCCTATGACTTTCCAAGGTTGAAGGGACACTTACCTAAGGTTTATCTCTTCCAAATCCAACTAAAACATGTCTTCTTATTTTCTCTTGGATTTAATTCCGAATTTCACTTCCTTTCCTCATTTAATCTCTTTTTCCACTTGGGAAAGGGTTCCTATGACTTTCCAAGGTTGAAGGGACACTTGCCTAATGTTTATCTCTTCCAAATTCCAACTAAAACATGTTTTCTTATTTTTTCTTGATTTAATTCCGAATTTCACTTCCTTTCCTCATTTAATCTCTTTTTCCACTTGGGAAAGGGTTCCTATGACTTTCCAAGGTCTTGCCTAATGTTTATCTCATTCCAAATCCCACTAAAACATGTTTTCCTAATTTCCCTTAGAATTAATTCCGAATTTCAACCCTATAAATAGGACTCCTCTCTCCCTTGTGTTAAGGGATAAAGATCAATTCAAGGGGAGGTGCTGCCGGACCAAAGGCTCAAGGAGGAAGACTCCCATGCACCTAAAAGCTTCATCCACGAAGTTCTTCTTCCTCTATTGAAGATTTGAAACCTCTACATCCACAGAGTTCTTCTTCCTCTATTGAAGATTTGGAGCCTCTACATCCATGGAATTCTACATCCTCTTCTTCCTCTATTGAAGATCTTGAAGCCAATTGGAGAAACCACTAAGCTTTCCCCCTCCTATCTCTTATTTTTCTTTAGTTAATTGCATGCATCATTATTCCATCTCTCCCTTTTATTTCTTTTTATCTCCATGTTGAGATCTTCTTAGTGCAACACTTGCACACCTCCCTATTTGCATATCATTCATCATATCTCCCATACCCTTTTGCATAGGGGTTTAAAAGCCAAACACCAATAAGGTGTGTTCATATCCATGCTTTCTATGTCCATATTTACATTTGGATTTGATGCTACACATCTTGGTTTCTAATCCATGTTTGTTTATTGGTGTTTGTTAATTTTGCAAGGGTAATCAATCAAGGAAAACTCTCTTCATCGGCCGGCCGATAGAAAGAGAAGGTGCACTCACAATCTCCCCCACATTTAAGGTATTTATATCGTGATCCCTCCATTGATTATTTGTTATATCCTTTGAGGCCCTCGCGTCTCTGGCGATCACATTCCCCTTAGCATCCTCGCATGCTCCCCTTTTCTCCCTCTTTTCCACATTTCTTCTATTCATTTCTTTTTCCTTTTAATTATTCTAAGTGGATTTCTTAGAATCTACAAATTGGCGATCACGGTGGGACCACCATTGTTTTTCTTTGATTACCCTTCCCCATTTGCACCCTCGGTGCAACTCCCTTTGTGCTCCACATAGCACTTCCCTTTTTGTTTTATCACTTGTGCATCGCGTGCACATCCCCCTCTCCTTATGTGATTGCTAACTTGTTGATTTTTGAAAAATTCCACTTTCTTATCTCTCCATCTTTTTAAAAAAAATTTTTTTGGATGCCATGCTTCATATTATGTTGATTGCTATGATTTGTATGGCCATGTGAGTGTTTTACCTTATCTTTCTTTGGTTTGGCTCATATCATGGTTCATACTTTCTTTTCTTTATCTTTTGCATTAGGACTTGCATTTAGGGCATTTGGCTTGGGAGACCTCCTCTCTCTACATTAGGATTTCACACACCCCCTTGGTGAAGGAAGGACCCTCCATTGAGCATTCCGTCTCTTTGGATTGGAAATTCCTAAACCAAGCCTCCATAAGTCCCCGCACCCGTGGATTCCCTCACGGACGCCGGGCAGGTTGTACCCTTGAAGTTCCCGGGTTTAGTTGGCCTATACGTGGTGAGAGAGTGTTCCTAGTTGGCATTGAAGTAATCATATTGAAACTAGGTTCCTCCCTTGTGTGAATCATTCCAAATCTTTGTAAAAAATCATTAATTCACCAAGGTTCAAACATAAAAAAAATCAAGGTAACCATTCCAACTTGTGTGCTTCTTTGCAAATTATTTGCACATTAAATTGCTTACATAATGGCTTACTTTGATAGACAAAACAACATGTTCAATTCAATTAATGTTCATGAGGGTGATCAACCTAGCACATCTTATTCCTCTCAATTCCAACATGTTCAACATAATTCTCACCATAATTCTTTCAAAGGACCACGTCCTCGCTCTTATGGTGTTGCCCGACCCATGGGCAATGTCCAATCCAATGGTCCTTTAATCCAATTGCGAGCCACTATTCCCTCGGGACCGTCTCCTCCCAATGATGAGAAGGTTTCTCAAATCATTCATGCATTAGATCATCTCACCCCTCAACAGATCCAAGCCCTTAAGGCTACTGTTGAGGGTGCATCTCATTCCTCTCCCCCTCCTTCTAATCCTATTCGGGTGGCCCATCACCCAATTCCTCCTCCCTCTTCTATTCATACTCGGGTGGCCCATCACCCATCTCCTTTTATTCATCCTCCTCCTCGGGTGGCCCATCACCCGCCTCCTTCTATTTCTCCATCACGGCACCAAGGCCCATTTATTCCTTGCAATCCGGCCCATCCGGGTTCTTCCATGGGTCGGCCCATTAATTTCCCTCCACGGCCTTTTTATACGGCCCCTCCTCCTTCAAGGCCCTGCCAACCTTCTGTTGCTCAGGTTACACCCCTCCAGCAAACTCTCCTTGATAAAATCACTCTTATGGAGGAACAATTAAAGAGGGTTACGAGCCCGCGGCCCGCTCCTCCTACTCCAGTCAATCCTCTACACGCTTTCCTGGATGATATTACGAAGATGGAGAATGAATGGAAAGACAGGATGGATGATTATGGCATCGGCATTTCAAGCGATCAAGAGCCGGCGATTGAAGAATCTGAGGCAATATATGATGGTGAAGCCCCGCAGGCACCCCTTCCGAGTTTCCTTCGTTTCCCTCTCCCCCCATTATCATTTGATGAACCCCCTGCTCAGGACGAAGCCACCGTCTCCGATCCAACCCCCGTTTATGAGACTAATTGGTGTTACGATGATGGGTCGATACTCCAATCACCCACGCCGGCACATCTTGAGTCTCCTCCTATCCCTAACTCCGCTCACATTAAACCTCTACCAATTACACTTCCACCTGTCATGTCAACCTTCACAACGCCAGCTTTCCCTGAGCCTTCCCTTAAACCTCCACCAGTTACACCTCCACCTGTTATATCAACCTCCACGCCATCGGCCTCCATTGAGTCCACCATTGAACCTTCCCCAATTAACCTCCCATTACCACTGCCTCAACCCACCTTACCTATTCCACCACATAACCCTTCACCTTTACCCATGGCTAATCCTGAGCAAGATTCACCCTTTTTTGCACTCGAGCAAACCTCGACTGCTTCCGAGCAAAGGGAGAAGCTCGACGTGTTTGAACCTCCGTCTCCGTTTATCCTTCCTCCAACACTTTCCACTACACCTCCCATTACCCCTTCCACTAAACCTCCATTATCCACAAAGCCTTCCGCCTCCGCCTCACCTCCCTTTACTACTCGGAAAGGGAGTGCTTCTACAAACACTTGTGCCGAGGATGATCAAGAGCTGCGAAAGAAGAATTTGGCCATGGCCGCGCTATTCAAAATGCAAGAGTTCATTTGCCGGATGCCAATCCGGGTTATTGTGCCAGGCAAGATTGAAGAGGCCAAGTCGCCGACATGCCAAGCACTGATGCTGTGTAAGGGCCGGGCAGGGCTCCCTCTGTTCCAACTTCTAAATCTTGAACCCCTGGGCAACATGATGCTTCTGAGCCCTACTTTCCAACTCCCTCACACCATTACTTTTCACCCTCCAAGGGAGTTGTCGTTTACTATTGAAGCTTCGTCATGGGCTTGTATTTCATCCATTAGGCCATTTGGCTGTATTCTTTCACTGCCGTGGAGGGGCAGTTATCTTGGTGCCGAAAGGCCTTCCGCTATTTCATCCACCTTCTTGTCTATCACATCTTTTCCATGGGCCATTCCCAGGGTTAAGAGGAGGATCTCGTCCTCTCGCCCTTCATATTCTCCATATTCTTTGCATCTCATTGCATTCGCGCATTCATTGCATTCATCGCATCCATCCCATTGCATGCATTTGCACCTCCTGCTTCCCGGGTTTCCAAACCCGTATCTTCCCCGCCTTCCGGCACCTCCGGATATTCCGCACTTCCCATCTTATTCATCTTCATCTTTTTATCCACTATCCCTGGGGCATCGCGTCCCTTTTCCTGCTATCTCCCTGGAACCTCCAGGAATTTTATCCCTCCTCTTTGGGCATCGCGCCCCTTTTCATCTTCTTCTTCCGGAACCTCCGGACTTTCCCCTCGGGCATCGCGCCCCTTTCCATTCTCCTCCTCCGGAACCTCCAGACCTTTCTCTCGGGCATCGCGCCCCTTTCCACTTTCCTCCTCCGGAACCTCCGGACTTTCCCCTCGGGTATCGCGCCCCTTTTCATCTTCTTCCTCCGGAACCTCCGGACTTTCCCCTCGGGCATCGCGCCCCTTTCCATTCTCCTCCTCCGGAACCTCCGGACCTTTCTCTCGGGCATCGCGCCCCTTTCCACCTTCCTCCTCCGGAACCTCCGGATTTTCCCCTTGGGCATCGTGCCCCTTCTCATTTGCTACCTCCGGAACCTCTGGATTTCCTCCTGATCCTCCTTCATTCCTCTCTCTTGGGTATCGCGCCCCTTTCTATATTCTTCCTCTGGAACCTCCGGATTCTCCACCTGATTGTCTCCATCTTTTCCCCGGGCATCGTGCCCCTTTCCATTTGCTTCCTCCGGAACCTCCGAATTCTCCGTCTTATTCTCTCTATCATCTTCCAGGGCATCGTGACCCTCCTGATTTCATTCCCCCAGAACCTCCGGACCCTCCATCTTTCTTCCGATTCATCTTTCTACTCCTCCGGGACATCACATCCTTCATTTTCTTCTTCCTTTTCCATCATCTTTTTCCCTATTTCTCCCCAGGGCATCGCATCCCTTCTTTCAATATTCCTCCGGAGCCTCCGGATTCCTCCTATCATGATTCTCCTCCTCTGCCTCCGGACCCTCCGGATCCACCTCTTTCCATCTACCAATTTCTTTTTCTGATTCCTCCTAATTCTGGGTCTGACCCAACTTCTTCCACATCCACTGCCTTGGGCATCTGCCCTTTCTCCCATTACTTCCGAGGCTTTAGTCCTCACCCCTCTTCTTGATTTTCCGCTTCTTCTGTAGACTGTTCCATGTGATCAGGGTCTCCGCGCCTTAGTGAGGGAGTTCTAGCCCTCGCCTCTTTTCCTTTTCTCCTTATTCGTCTGAGTCTGGTTTGAGCACCACTCATTCTTGTTAAGCCACTCCCAAAATCCTTTGCTTCCAATCCTTTTGACTGCCAAAGAGGACAAATCCCATGATGATCAACCTTGCCTCTGACAGCTGCTTCTACAAAGGTTGCAAGGTAACATATTGGCGTAAGTACGCATTTTAATGATATCATTTTCTCATTACTTCACGCATGATTTTCAAAATCAAGTGCTTCTTAACGAGATTAAGAGTGATGTTTTAAACCTTTATCTTAAGCTTTTGTTTAATTGAAATCATTCTCAAAAGAGTCCTTTAGGTTTGTTTTTTTGCAGCACCTCTGGTTAACAAAAACCCACGCTGGGAATTCAATATTCTCTCCCCGCTTATTAAGAGCAACCCTTAGCTGGGCACCGCACACACTTCACGGCGTCCTTAGCCGGCTCTTTGGTTAGACACCGTTGCTACTTTGGCCATGCCATGAGTATATCTGAAAGTCTTTTCTCTTCTTTACTCGGCCGCATGCAGGGGCAAGAGGTTGACGGATGAGATGACCAACCTAGGTAATCCCCAATACGAGAGGAGTCTCAAATAGGGGCAGTCTTGACCCAAAATCAATATGAGTTTTCATGATATACATTTCGCCAAAAGGGCTATTATGAAAATCAAGTCAAAATTTCGATAAAAGCAAAAGTATGAATTATGGCATGTCAAGAGTGGCAAAGTCCCCGCAGGGAAAACCCTGGTCGTATGCATGTCAAGGGTCTAAAAATTAAAGGCACAAAGCCCCGGCACAACAGACTACCTCTTTGAAGGGAACACCTTGGAAGGAATTCAAGTCCCGATATCTCCCATCCTGCACAAAGTTTATCCTCAATTATTCTTCTCTTCTCCCTCCAAGACCGAATGTTTCTCGGGTATGGCCTTGGTAGGGGCACCGTTGATCAAAGACGATCGGTTATAGGATGCCACTTTCAATGCACGTCCAGCTTTGGGCAGTTTTTAGCGAAAAGGGAAGGAACAAGGACCCCTAGCCAGTGGTTCAAAACACCCTTTGATGCTGCATTAACAATGTCTAAGCCAAAATCAAACAAAAATTGAATATTTCCTGATCAAAATCCAACAAAAATTGAATATTTTCAAAAATTCATAAAAAATCAAAATATTTTCAAAATCCACATAAAAATTCATATATTTTTCAAAACTCATAAAAATTTGCATATTTCCAAAATCTAAAAATTTGCATTGTATTTTCTGATGGTGTTTTGCAGGAACAGCTTTGCAGAGACCAAAAGCACGGGATGGGTCCTCTCTCTACTTATTGCTATCAATCTATTGATTCTTTCTCGATATTTTCATGACATGCCACCAGGGTCATTTTTTTTTGATTATCATCTCCCTATATCATTCTGATTATCATATCTCATGATTATTCATCTCCAAATCTTTTTTAATCAACTCCTGCTAATTTCATCTGATCACTCCGCCGATGGGCATTATATCAGATCTTGATCATTCATCTCCAAATCTTGATTAGCCAGATTGTCTCCTCATGATAAAATAACAAACAATGCTATGATTTGACTTATGCTATTCATGCCATATACATGCTATAATTGATGCTTTGATGATTGCTATGCTTAAATGCCTTCTTCATTGTTTGTTATCTTTTATATCTTGGCTAATGAATTTTTGAGCGCAGGATAAGAAGCTCTTGGTCCCGCCGACTGGGCATCATCATCAAAGTCCCACGGTGCTTGCAGCTCATTTCTCAGTTCCCATGCTTATTGATATCACCATCTCCCTGTATGTATTCTACTATATGTTACATATGTTACTAGATTATATCAAGGACCTTGTGGCTTTGGTAAATCTGGGATTTGAGTTCCCCTTCATCAAAAACAATGATGATTCCAGAGAAGTCTTAGTCACACGGATAGGCCGTTGAGCCGTCCAAGACTGGGGATGATGGTTCCCTTTTTACGAGTTGGTGCGTGGATAAACGGGCTTCGGCTTAGTATCAGCTCGCAGAATTGGTTTCTTGACCCAGTCTGGGCAGTTTAACAATATTATCCTTGATTATATTATATTTTCATTTGTTATTTTCCCTTTAGCCCAGCATGCATTCATGTAGGACTTTGAATTAACGTTGGAAAATCATTCTGATAAGCTGATATTGAGAGTTGAATTGATCTTAATCTTTCTCGATATGAGATTTTCATTGCCGAATTGGATCCTCAGTTCGTTTTATCGCTGTTTTGGGTCTTTTCTCGAGAACTCCTTGTTTGGATTTTTATCATCTTATTTTTTCAATCATTCCCCTTGATCCACCTTGGCTGCAGCACGTCCACATTGGCTGGTAACCGCTCCCCAATGGTGAAATCTACAGGTTTGTGACCTGGGGTACTTCCACCGCGCTGGAAGTTGATCATTCTCCTTCGTGCCCGCGTGCACCCTCCCTCTTTTATCCGAACATCGTTGATTTCATTGAATTTCCCGAGATTACTTCATCTCGAGCTTTTGATTTCATTCTCATCAAGTGATGTTGGTTGCGTGTCTCATCACACCTTGGCATCTACTTTTCAGTTTGCTCTGCTCCCTTGCAAAGCAGACGCCAAGGCGGGGCAGCTGTAGACACGCCAAAATTGACGTTACTGTGAGTATATCTCATTTTACCTTGTAATGCCCCAATTTGACCCTCAAATTAACTCTGTTTGAGTGGTTTTTCCCACTTTTCTTGGATTTCTCCTTTTTTTCTCCCTTTTCTTATTTTTTCCTATTTTTCTGGATTTTCTGTGTAATTTTCTCTATTTTTTGGAATTCACGACTTGAAGTGGGGCGTGTTTTAATTAATGGCCTGGTTTGAGACGCGTTTCAAAGAAAGGACGACTAGAGGCAAAGGCGTCAGTTTCTGGAATTTTCTGATTTCCAAAACAGAAGAAATAAGAATTAACGACCCTCCTTGGGTCGTGTTTTTTAAATAACACCTCTCCCTCAGGCGTCTCTTCATCATTTTCAAATAAAGAATATTTTTATTGCTAAAATTAAATCTTTGAATTGACGCCTTTGTTCAGGTCGTGGTTTTAAGTAACGCCTTGAGGCAGGTCGTCAATTTAAATTAACGCCCTTCTGAGAGTCATTTTTTTACCCTTCCGTGTCCTGCCTTAACAGGTCTTTCGTGGAGAGTTCCCTGCCGTGTTTGATCACCCTTTTTGGATTAGGGAAGTAGAGTCCTTGCCTAATGTTTATCTCTTCCAAATTCCAACTAAAACATGTTTTCTTATTTTCTCTTGATTTAATTCCGAATTTCACTTCCTTTCCTCATTTAATCTCTTTTTCCACTTGGGAAAGGGTTCCTATGACTTTCCAAGGTTGAAGGGACACTTGCCTAATGTTTATCTCTTCCAAATTCCAACTAAAACATGTTTTCTTATTTTCTCTTGATTTAATTCTGAATTTCACTTCCTTTCCTCATTTAATCTCTTTTTCCACTTGGGAAAGGGTTCCTATGACTTTCCAAGGTTGAAGGGACACTTACCTAATGTTTATCTCTTCCAAATTCCAACTAAAACATGTTTTCTTATTTTCTCTTGATTTAATTCCGAATTTCACTTTCTTTCCTCATTTAATCTCTTTTTCCACTTGGGAAAGGGTTCCTATGACTTTCCAAGGTTGAAGGGACACTTACCTAAGGTTTATCTCTTCCAAATCCAACTAAAACATGTTTTCTTATTTTCTCTTGGATTTAATTCCGAATTTCACTTCCTTTCCTCATTTAATCTCTTTTTCCACTTGGGAAAGGGTTCCTATGACTTTCTAAGGTTGAAGGGACACTTGTCTAATGTTTATCTCTTCCAAATTCCAACTAAAACATGTTTTCTTATTTTCTCTTGATTTAATTCCGAATTTCACTTCCTTTCCTCATTTAATCTCTTTTTCCACTTGGGAAAGGGTTCCTATGACTTTCCAAGGTCTTGCCTAATGTTTATCTCATTCCAAATCCCACTAAAACATGTTTTCCTAATTTCCCTTAGAATTAATTCCGAATTTCAACCCTATAAATAGGACTCCTCTCTCCCTTGTGTTAAGGGATAAAGATCAATTCAAGGGGAGGTGCTGCCGGACCAAAGGCTCAAGGAGGAAGACTCCCATGCACCTAAAAGCTTCATCCACGGAGTTCTTCTTCCTCTATTGAAGATTTGAAACCTCTACATCCACAGAGTTCTTCTTCCTCTATTGAAGATTTGGAGCCTCTACATCCATGGAATTCTACATCCTCTTCTTCCTCTATTGAAGATCTTGAAGCCAATTAGAGAAACCACTAAGCTTTCCCCCTTCTATCTCTTATTTTTCTTTAGTTAATTGCATGCATCATTATTCCATCTCTTCCTTTTATTTCTTTTTATCTCCATGTTGAGATCTTCTTAGTGCAACGCTTGCACACCTCCCTATTTGCATATCATTCATCATATCTCCCATACCCTTTTGCGTAGGGGTTTAAAAGCCAAACACCAATAAGGTGTGTTCATATCCATGCTTTCTATGTCCATATTTACATTTGGATTTGATGCTACACATCTTGGTTTCTAATCCATGTTTGTTTATTGGTGTTTGTTAATTTTGCAAGGGTAATCAATCAAGGAAAACTCTCTTCATCGGCCGGCCGATAGAAAGAGAAGGTGCACTCACAATCTCCCCCACATTTAAGGTATTTATATCGCGATCCCTCCATTGATTATTTGTTATATCCTTTGAGGCCCTCGCGTCTCTGGCGATCACATTCCCCTTAGCATCCTCGCATGCTCCCCTTTTCTCCCTCTTTTCCACATTTCTTCTATTCATTTCTTTTTCCTTTTAATTATTCTAAGTGGATTTCTTAGAATCTACAATTAGCAGAAGGGCCAGGAAAGATTGATGCTCCAACCAAAGCCGCGAAGGCACAATCAAGAGGAGATGAAACAAGTGGCTCAAGACTACTTTCACTACCTGGGGAACTCCGCCCTCGGGCAGCAAAGATTATCCCGTGCCTTGGGCACCATGGATGAAGAAGAAGAAGAAACCCTTCAGGAAGTGATGCTCGGAGTCTCCTCCTCCGATTCCAATGATTATGAAGAAGGCCACAGAGCCGGGTATGGAAAAGAAGACCTGCATAGAGAAGAAGCTAGAGAAAGAATATCAGTCTTTGACCGGCTCAAATACCCCGATCAGATGAGAAGGAAAGTCTACAGGCAGAGGGAAAAGATGCAGATCTTTGCCTGCAATATGGCCGGGCTTGTCAAAGGGCATGATATGTTACCGACACAGCCAGATGAACTGCTCAGACTAGCAACCAGACCAGGCCCCGTCACAAGAAGAGGCCAGGCGGCAAAAGATAAGATGAAGACTAATGATGAAGCCTGTAAGATCACCACTATGACAGTTAATGTGGTGACAGCGGAAGAGGAAGACAATCCCTTTGTTGATGATGCTGAAGGGACTTCAGAAGATCTACAGATCCCGTCAACCCTGGATCTCATGATCCAGATGATGTTTAGAAGATATCAACAAGAGATCAATGCTCTCAGAAGACAGCTAAATGAGAGGCACGAAGTTACACTGGTCTCCAAGCAAGCCGAGCCTGTGGGGCAGACTGCCAGCTCAACGGAAATGGCTATCCCAGCTAATCCTCTTCCGGCTGATAAGGGCAAAGCACCGAGCCAACCCGTTCTACAGCAGACGGTAGCTCAGCCCTCTGCATCGCAGACGTAGCCTGCCGCGCCTACCTTGCGCGCAACTGTGATGACAACTCCTTACGGTCAGCAACAAGCTCACTTCTTCCCAGAAAACATAGATCCAGCCATAGCCCAAAAGCTGATGATTGAAAAGATTGTGGAGATGAAGCTGTCTGAAAAGACTGGTGATGATGCTAGTACCTACGATGTGTACAAGGTACCATATCCTCCCCAGTATGCTGCTAAGAGACTACCTCCAGGCGTTAGTAAGCCGCCGAAGTTTGAAAAGTTTAATGGCCAGGGCTCTCCCAGGGAGCACATAGCTTACTACACCATAATCATGGGTGACTTGGCAGCTGATGAAGCTTATCTGCTTAAGTTCTTCGGCTCATCCCTCACCGGGATAGCCTTTGAATGGTATTCAAGCTTGCCGGCTGGGTCAGTGACCGATTGGCCTGACATGCAAAGAAAGTTCTGGGACAGATTTCACGTCACGGAAAGAGAAATTACAATAGCAGAACTATATGCAACCAGGCAAAAGCAAGATGAAACAGCACTGGACTACATCAAAAGGTGGAGGAACTTAGCTATGAGATGTAGAAGACCTCCTCATCAAGAAGATGCAGTGCAAATATGTAAGCAGAGCCTCAGGAGAGAGGTACTGGAAAAGATGATTGGTGCAGATGTCAGAACATTTGACTGATTGAACAATATAGTGGCGGAGGTCGAGACGTTCCTGTCTAAGCGTCCGACCGCCAATGCTCCAACTGTGCCGAAAGGGAAATCTAATGATCGACGACCAACGCACTCTGAGGCCAACACCATCGATTTTAGAACCTTCGAGCAACAGAAAGGGAAGAAGGGGGCAGATGAAGCTCCCCCACCAGAAAGAAAAAATAAGGTCTCTCTGAGAAACAAAATGAGAAAGCCGTACTCTTTCTCGAAAGAGAAGACAGCCGCACTATTCAACTGGGCATACAAGTTCAACAAGGTAACATTGCCTGAGCCAAAGAGACCCGATGACGCGGCGAAGAAAGGTGATCCACTGTTCTGTCCATATCACCGTGCGTTGGGGCACGCAATTGAAGATTTCTACGTCTTCAAAGATATTATGGAAGGCATGGTCAAAAAGGGCGAGCTATAGCTGGGAGATTACCAGGTAGAGCCACCTCGTCCACATGAGCCTCCGGCATTAAAAATGGCCGCCAATATGATTTCAATCTACCAGCAGCTGCCTAAGGAGGCCGTTGAAGAATGTACCAGGCATACTTATGAAGCTTGCTTCCTCACCCCACTGAAGGATCAGGAAGGATGGCAGATGAAACCCATAAAGAACAGAAAGAAGACTCCCGCAGCCAATACCAGTGGAGCAATTATCCGCGGTGTCACACCAAGGCCTGAACCGCCTCCAGTAAAGCCAGTATGGCGCACAGCTGAGACAGGGCCAGTCATTCGGATCCCCACTCATAACCGAAGAAGACAAGTCCCCCTACCTGCACATAAGGAAGTAAGTCCTGCAGCCAGGCGTTTACAGCAGTATATTAATGGGCTCGATGAATATGAACAGAAAAAGCCCGGGCACCTGCTGGTGAAAGACTGTATACTCTGGGAACAGCTCGAAGAACTGAAAATTAAAGAGCAGTCAGAGGCAGAACAAGAAAAGGCTGAGACTGAAACCTTCTGGGGACAGGGGCCGATAAAGCCAAATTCCCAGAAAAAGAAGAGACGGCCCAAGTCCAGGAAGGGAAAGAGGGTCGTGACAGTACAATGTAACACCCTGTCGGCACTCTTTACCTCGCCCGGGGAGAATGATGAGGATGAAACATCAGATGCCCCGCTAGAATCCAACCATGCCGAGGCCTCAACCTCAGCCCATGCAACACGTTCTGGAAGAAGGTGGGGGCGCCCACCACCAACTAATCATAACATTATGTTCAGAGGGGAACAGCCCTACCAGATTCCCGAACCGGAGGTACGAGGTGTCCAGGTTCCTCCCCCTACCGGCTTGTACCAAGAAAAGAAGAAAGGAGGTCAAACTCCAACATTTCTGGAATTTCTGTCTAGTCTAGAAAATGGGCAGTCGATACAGGCTGGGCCAGATAAAGGCAAGGGACCTCAGCAATCGGCGTCTATAGCCTACGAGCAGAATGAGAAAGAAGGGGATAACCCTTTGACGGCACCAGGGGTCGTTGCTATAGAAGAAGCCCCCCAAGAAATCAGTCTCGGGGATGAAACCAACACTGGGCAGCAGAGGCCACGGGCACCACATGAACCTCCAAAACCCCGATGGGTGGAAGAAATGAGACTGTCTAATGTCAGGGTGGGCAGCCGGATCATGAAAATGCTAAAGAAGCTCCCTACCAGATTCTCCATCTGGGAGATTCTCTCTCTGAGTGAAGAGGCTCGCCAGGCAATTGTTGATGCCTTGCAGTCGCCGGCACAATATGAAGCACTCTTGACAGAAGTGAATTCTGGGCCGTCAGTTACATTCTCAGAGGATGACATGCTGATTCCGAATTCCGGCCATAACAGACCGCTGTATATGAGGGGCTCCCTGAACTGTCAGCCACTGAACAGGATACTGATAGATCCCGGGGCTGCCGTGAACATTCTCCCATATCGCATCTACCAAAAATATTACTTTAATCTGCAGCTTACCAAGGTCAGAGACATGAAAATTGCGGGATTCATGAGACGCCCCTTGGGGTGGCTAATTTTTACCTCACATTGGGGGATCTCACTACGATGGTACGATTCTATGTAATCGACTCCAACACCACATATAAGGCCTTGCTGGGGAGACCGTGGCTGCATGAATATCAGATAGTGCCGTCCACACTACATGAATGCATTAAATACTACCATGAAGGAAAAGAAGAGAGGGTGTTTGCGGATCTGCATCCCTTCGAAGTATTCGAGTGCCATATGCTCGATGCGTCCTACTACACGGAGGTGTCGCAAAAGGGTGAAGGGAAAGAGGCTGTGGTCAGCCAGAAAAAGCCGGCGACGAAGGCAAGAAATTGGTCTCCACCGCCACCAAAGGGCTATATTAAAAAGCATGAGGTATCTCACATCTCTTATGCCGGTGACTTTGCTCGGATCACCCCTCCTAGCATTCACCCGGATGATATCAATGAAGAAATGAAAGAAAAGTACACACAAGTGGAGGTGCCGCAGGGTTTATTTAAACCCATCGTCAGCCTCGAGTACCAGACGGTGCTACCACTGAAGACTATGGAAGTCCCTCGCTTCTGCGAGCCTCCTACCGTATTCTACACTGGGGAGTCAGTCGAGGAAGATGATCAAGACTGCATGGTCCCTGAAAAGGCTGCAAACCAGATGGTGCCAATTACAGGCTTGGATTATACTACCCTACGGGTTTCACAGATGTTCTCTAAGATGCGAATGCCGTCATTGCAGCCTGTTGCCCAGAAGAAGGCGTTCAAGGAGCTATGGGATCCGCCTCGGGATAATAAAGAACTGAGGAAGATCACTCAGCACCCAGGATTGGGTTATACCCTGCAAGAATACTATGAAGCTGAGGTGGACGTCATATCTATCTCCTACCAGCATGAAGACCCTCCCGAGGTAGGATATGACAAATACCCCTCGGAAGATGAAGAAATCATTTATCAATCCATAATGAACAATGAAGCCCCAGACAGTCAGCCGGAGACGGGGACGTCTGATGAAGCAAAGTAAGATTGGTGCTGGGAAGACCTACCTTGCAAAGAAGAGTTGTTCCATGCTGAAGCAAAGTTTGACACGGGAATCCCGGATGAAGACCAAGTAACCAAAGAGCTGAGGGAATGCCTGGAGTTTGAGCGCATCCTGGAAGAAGTCCGGGCTCTACAGAATGATGATCTCTCAAGGGAGTCTGCACCAGAAGAGCCTCTAAGGGCGGAAGACTCCGTCTTTGAGTTTCCTGCTGATCCAGTTACGTCCTCGGGGCATACTGAACAGAATACAGCAATATTGGCCGTATATGATGAGCCAGCACCCGCTGATGACCAGTATGATGAAACAGAGGGTCGTGAAATTGAAGAAGATTATATCCCGGGAGGCTTCATTGACTTACAAGAAGCCCCGCTCGAGGTCGAAGATGGAGGTCAGGCCACCGTTGATGAGCTTGTGGAAATAAATCTGGGGACCGCAGATGAGCCAAGGCCGACATTCCTCAGTGCACTGCTGGAGCTAGCTACCAGGGAACAGTATATACAGTTTTTGAAGGAATTCCGAGACTACTGTGCATGGACATATGATGAAATGCCGGGACTGAGTTCTGATGTGGCACAGCACCGATTGGCAATAAACCCAGAGGCTAGCCCTGTAAAGCAGCCTTCCAGGAGAATGCGCCCTGAATTAATAAATCAGATTAATAAAGAGGTTGACAAGCTAATTGATGTAGGCTTTGTTGAAGAAAATCAATACACTACATGGCTAGCCAATATAGTGCCCGTAAAGAAGAAGAATGGGCAGATCAGAATATGTGTTGATTTCCGGGACCTTAATAAGGCTTACCCGAAAGATGACTTCCCAGTACCAATCACTGAAGTGATGATCGATGCGACTACTAGTCATGAGGCCCTATCATTTATGGATGGGTCATCCGGATACAACCAAATCTGGATTGCTAAGGAAGACAGAGTGCACACTGCATTCCGTACCCCGAAGGGGATATTCCACTACAAAAGGATGCCGTTTGGTCTCAAGAATGCCGGCGCTACCTACCAAAGAGCTATGACCAAGATCTTTGATGATTTGCTCTTCAAGAAAGTAGAGTGCTACATTGATGATCTGGTAGTAAAAACTAAAAGAAGAAAAGACCATTTGCAAGACCTGAGGGTAGTATTCCAGAGGCTGCGCAAATATGAACTCAAGATGAATCCCAAGAAGTGCGCCTTCGGCGTGTCCAGTGGAAAATTCCTCGGGTTTATTGTCCGTCATAGGGGCATTGAAATTGACCCATCCAAGATTAAGGCTATCCAGGAGCTCCCTCCGCCAAGGAATCTGTCCGAGCTGAGATCTCTGCAAGGGCGTCTGGCCTATATCCGACGATTTATATCAAATCTGTCGGGAAGATGCCACCCCTTTCACAAGCTCATGATGAAAGATGTGCCGTTCCTCTGGGACGATGGCTGTCAGGAAGCCTTTGAGAAGCTGAAAGAATATCTCAAGACCCCTCCGGTGCTGGGGGCACCAATTAAGGGCAGGCCCTTGATACTGTATATCGCAGCCACATACTGTTCCCTGGGGGCAATGCTGGCACAGATAAATGAAGAAGGCAAGGAACAAGCCTTATATTATCTGAGTAGGAGGCTGATTAGAACTGAAGAAGGTTACAGCTACATAGAAAAGACCTGCTTGGCACTGGTCTTTGCTGTCAAAAAGCTCCGACACTATATGTTGTCACATGAAGTCAGATTGATATCTGCAGCAGATCCGCTCAAATATATATTGACTCAGCCAGTACTGAAGGGCCGGTTGGGCAAATGGGAAGTAATCCTGATGGAATTCGATATTACCTATACACCCCAGAGGGTAATAAAAGGACAGGCCGTGGCTGATTTCTTCGCAGAGCATCCTGTGCCGGAAAATGATATGCTAGGGACTGAGTTACCCGATGATAAAACACTCGAGGCCTGCCAAGCTCAGTCAGTTATGTGGCAACTATTCTTTGATGGAGTATCTAGAACAGAGACAGACTCGATGGAAAGACCAGAATACGGGCCGGGGCCGGTATTGTTGGGTTAGGTGCAGTATTCAGAGGGGGGGGTGAATGAATATAACTCGTTTAAAAAACTTTCACCCAATTGAAAACTATGATGCTCACTAACTATCTAGAATGCTAACTAGACAGATATATCAAATCTGAAAGACTAATTAGCAGTAGCGGAATTCAACAAACAGACAGTGAGCAACCAAAGCAAAGCGCACCTAAGTATTCATTCAAACCATTCTTTCACTCAAATAAACTTTCGCTCACTCAACAGATTAAACACTCAGAACAAGATCTGATTAAATCATTTAATGAACCTGTGATCAAACACTTGGGGCGCCCCTATGCAAACATCTAGCGGAAGCAAAAACCTATAGAGAAATCAAACCACTGCACAGAGATTTTTAGGTGGTTCGGTCCAGCAGACCTACATCCACCCCACACTCAATCCGAGTGTGGCTTCCACTAGCTCACGCTAGAAACCACAGACTCAGTCTGCAACAAGTGCTGCCACACAGCTTGACCAGGGGAACAACCTCCCCTCTTCCTCCCAACCGGAGGGAACCACTAGTGACACCAGTCACTAGCAAACCAGAGACACACGGTCTCTCTTCCTCCAGACCTGGAGGGAACCCCTGGACTTGAATCCACAAGCCCAGAACCGGAGACAAGTCTCCCTTCCTCCAAATCGGAGGGAACCCACAAGTAGCTCCCAGCTACTTGCAACCGGAGATCAGGTCTCCCTTCTCCTGATCCACAGGAGGAACCCCGACCTCTCTACAGAGTATCGGAAAGCACAGCAAGCCAGAACACAAAGGAAAAAGCAATAAACGAAAATAACTTCAGCACACAAAAGCTGAAACACGAAATACACAATGTGGCTCTCAACGGAGCTGACTGGCCTGGATTTGATCCACGGTCCAGTAGACGGATCTTCCGGTAAGCTTTTCTTCCTCTTCTCTTCTCTTCTTCTTCTTCTCTTTCACTCTCTCAATCTCTGCTCTTCTATTCTCTTCGGATCACTCTTCTATCTCTCTCTCTCTTTTCTTCTCCTTCTGCTCTACTTCTTTCTCTTTTCTTTTTCTATCTGGATCGTGGCTCTCTGTATGAGCTTTTCTTCTTGCCAACTCGATCACCCTTCTTCTGTGGAAGAAGGCTCGTATATATAGCAGCAGCAGCATCATCAGCCACGACGTGTGACCTCCACTTTTCCAGCCCTAATGATTCGGACCATGTGGCAGTCTCTCAGCAGGCTTCATTATAGCCTCGGATCACGTGCCCTCCTTAAGCTTCACGATCAAAGCACCTGTAAAATAGAGTATCGGATAAGTCATCAATTTAAAGAACACCTCTGTATAGATTATCAGAAGAACAACACTTAAAAAAAAACCTGAACGAGGTTAAAACGAAACAACACGAAGTAACAAATAGCAACGACACGGAGACAACACGAGGACACAATAGGGAAAACGATACGAAGTCAGTAAAGACTCGATGTACAACAGTAAGTAACACGAAGTAAAACCATACAGACATAAACGATAACACGAGATGCAACTTGTAACAGAGATAACACTACAAGGAGAAGTACACGCAGAAGATGAAAACAATAACCGACGCGAGGTGAAAAACAACACGAGGACAACACGGGCTGACAGCAGAAGCCGACACGAAGTGGTTGCAAACAAGTAAGACACAAGGTCTACGTAAAGCAACACGAAGTGTGGTCAAAGCGAGAAAGACACGAGTTCTAATGAGAAAGACCAACACGAAGACGGTGAAAACAGCACGAAGTGAAGAACAATGACACGAAGTGTAGTGGTGACAAAAACACACACTACACAGAGAACGACACAAGGTGGTGGCACAGAAAGCAACACGAAGTGCTGCAATGTTCTGCACGCAGTGGAACAAAAACGACATGGAGTGAGTACGACATGGAGACATGATGTGACACGACCTCGGACCTAATGCAAGCAAGCACAATCGCATTCAAAACGGGCCAAATTGGGCCACCGCTCTATCGTCACTCACCCAAGCCCGGGGTGACTTGGCAATGCCAAGGGGAGGATGTGGGGTTGGGCCCTTGCTGGTAGAGGGCCAGCAAGGCCAAGACTTGATTCCCAAAGGGTGGGGATGCCCAAATCAAGGGGGTCGACAAAGTGCCAAAGGCACCGGTTGCAATATTCCCACGGTGATCACTCAAGTTTATGGGGCTTGAGGATCGGGCTCTCACTCGCATAACCAGCGGAATTAAGAGCTAATATTGAAAGATAAGCACTAATTGGAGTGAAGGTTTGAGTACTTACTCGACCGATTTGAAGAAACCGGTCCCGGTCGGAGACGAGGGCGAGCGGGGAGGCGAGTGGATCCCCACACGCCGCGGCGGTGTCGCTTGACCTGCCCCAAACAAATTACACCACTACACCTCTCGCAGGAGGGGAAACTTGGGGTGGGGGTTAATGATATTACATCAATACTACCTCCACGCAGAGAGGGGCCTTCAGCCGGCCAAGCGGGGTGGGGAAACCAAAGCAAAGAACGAGGAACAAGGGTGGACGCCAAATCTACCTGCTGTCAGCGAACTAGGACAGAGGGTCGGTGTTGCTGTTGTAGATCTTGCTCAGGAATTGTGCTGATGGCAAGATTAGCGGAGAAATCTTCATAACAGGAAGGGGAATGCCTCAGAATTTTTGTAATTTCTTCTGGAGTCGCTGCTGGACGGGGCAGGAGCTTGAATAGGGCCTCTGTTTCTTGGACTAGCAGGGGCAGGTCACCAATAGTAGGATGTAGAGGCTTTCCTGACTGCTCCCGAACTCCAAATTTGATTCCGTCAGCGCCATTAGAACCATGGGTGAGTCCTCTTTGCAGCAAAAGAAACAGGGATGCCAGAAGAGAACAGAGACGATCTGTGGAGCTAGAAGAGTGAGGATGTGTCGATGTAGACTGGGGAAGGCAGAGCCGCGCGACCGTGGAAGAAAATTGGTAACTTCTGTTCCCGGATGCTGAATGGGCTTCCGCTTCTTGATTCTGAAAGTAGACAGGCCGATGAAGAACTTTGAAGAAGGACTTGAAGACTGATGCCTTCGGGGCTGGTCGTGGCAGAGCTTCTAAGCCGGCTCAGGTCCTCAGCCGAGGTAGAACCGCGCAGCTGTGGGAGAATGGACCTCCTGGATGACTCGGAGATCGGAAGAAGACGAAACCACTTCGGTTGCGAAGGCGACTGGCAGACGCTTCCGACGATGGCTCTTGGGTCTTCAAACTTATCCGGAGGAGGTCGTGGTGGCCGCTGCAAGTTGCTGGTCTGCTGTAGATCTTCAGTTGAGAGTTGTAGGTTGATGATGATGGGGGGGAATGGGGTATATGGGAGGGGAAATGGGGGTGGATTAGTGTGGGGAAAGCCCGGGCTGTGAGGGGGTCTAGGAGGGGGTGATCTAAGGTGGGGGAAGGGAAGAATGGGGTCTGGAAGGGGGTCTAACAGGTGGTGGGAGGAGGAGCTACGGATTTGGGAGGGTGGGTGAGAGGAGAAAGTGAGGGGGGGGGGCACAAGTGAGTGGAGGGAAGGGTGAATTTCAAATTTGAAATGGCCTTGGAAGTTGTGGGGTTGTGTGGGGAAGGGGTTGATTGTGTTGGAATGGGGAAAGTGATGTTGGAATGTGGAAGATGGTGTTGGAATGGTGAGGGATCTTCTTGGGACTAGGGGGTGGAGTAATGGAGGCCATGGGGAAGTGGAGGGCTTTAATGATGGTAGGTGGGGGTTGAGGTGGTTGGGAAGGGAGGAGAGAGAAGAAAATTTGAAATTGAGTGTTGAGGAGAGAGAAAGTGGAGTGAAAAAGAGAGATTAAGAGAGGGAAGGGTGGGGAATCTCTCCCCTGGGGTTTCTCACCCAAAAATTGTTGGAATCACTCCACTAAACTAAGCTTTGGACTCTCAAATGGCATTTTTTTTCATTGATTGATTCATTACCTCCAAATGAAGGAAATGGGGCCCTATATATAGGAAACCCACATTTTACAATAAGACCCTGACAAAAGACTCATTGATAAATAACCGAAGGGGTAGGGGAGCTCATTGGGCCAAGCCCGAAGAAATGGGCCCAATTAGCACATTACACACTCTAATGACACTCAAATATAGGAAAATAAATGCAAGACCTAGGGACATGACTCAAATAAAATACAAATTACATCAAATGACTCAAGTAAAATTATATAGGACTCAAAATTAAATGACTAAACCATGCCGGATGCAACCGGGGCGAGGAGACGAGCTGTGAAGGTGGGCATGGGAGGTGATGTCCCCATCAAGACAGATGACAGAGACCGTCACGAGTTGAAAACAACATGAAGACGAAAACTGAAATCGACACGGAGTGAAAAATGACACGAAGATGAAAACAACACTTAAGACGAAGTTGACACGGAGTGAAAATGACACGAGGTCTGGGAGACACGACACAAAGTCACAAGAACGACAGTAACCAACACGAAGTGTGGTTACGAAACATGACACGAAGTCACAGAAACACCAACACGAAGTTATGAGAGGAAAAACGATACGAGGTCATGAAAACACAAGACAAAGACAAAAGATGAAATCGACACGGAGTGTAGGAACAACACAAGACAGACACGGGGTCTAGGAAAGACAGTACGGGGATAGAAAAATAGACACGGCTTATCACGACACGTGATGAAGCTATGAGAACAGTATGAAACGAATAAAACGACACAAGGAACAACAGTAACCGACACGGGTTGAAAAACAACATGAAGTCGAACAGTAATTGACACGGGGTAACACGACACGAGGTAAAAACGAGAATCGACACGAAGTGTGGTCAAGGCGAGAAAGACACTAAGTCAAAAATGACGGACCAACACTCAGACAGAACCATAAAAACAACACGGAGACGTAGACACTAAAAACAACACGAAGATGAAGACAAGGGAAACGACACGAAGTCTAACCTTATACAAGCTTTCCTGTCACGCATGGAAATCAACACGAAGTGTTGTAAGCTCATACGACACGAGATCTTTTCGTGTTAGTGAGGGGAAACAACACGAAAACTCAAGTACAGAAATAGCACGAAGATGATGTACAATCTGATGTACAGACATGAAGAACAGTCCAAAGTATAGACTTGCACGAGCGAGCTACAGTGCCAAAGTATAGACTTCACGCTGTACAGACTTGGAAGACCAGTGTTGAATGTGTAGACTTGTAGTTTATCATGAAGGAAGGCCAGTGTACAGACTTGCTGTCCTCACAGCAGACGACTCCAGTGTATAGACTTGGAGGCCTGAAGGCGATGTGAGTAACAATCCAATGTATGGACTTTGACTCTAAATGAGACCGACAGTGTATACACTTAGCCAATGCAATGCACTGTATGGACTTCCATGAGATGCTCAATGTATCGACTTTGAGCTTGCTGTGCAGTGAATAGACTTAGGGCATAAACCCCACGAAGCACTGTATAGACTATGCACATAACATAAGTCTAACATAAAAAATATATCAGTTGTACCAGTCACAGTCATGATGCAATCATCAAGGCACAATGTCATGAAAACACTATATCATTGCTATCATCAAAATACAATATCAATCATCAAAACCACAGCAATGAATGAATGCTTTATGCATCAGTTTAACATGTAACAAGACTCATCAAAATATGTTAATCTAAACTGAGTAGCAAGATGACTGAACATTTGATTAACTCACATCAACAACCAATCATCAAAACCATCATCAAAATCACAGGGGCACAACAATCTCCCCCTTTTTGATGATGGCAACACTTTCAATACATTGAGTCATTCTGATGATGTGAGGCATTCTGAGGCATTCTGAAGACTCAAATTAGTCTCCCCCTTTGACTTCATCAAAAAGAAAAATAATTTGAGAAATTATAGCATGTATAAGAGTTCAGTCAAGTTCTCCCCCTAAATAAAGGCTCCCCCTTTGAGAAGGAAAATGAACATGATTCAGCATGACAAGGAATGCTCCCCTTGAAGAGATGCCAATTGATATGCAAGTGATGCATGACATGGAAGCTCCCCCTCAATCAGTGGAATCTTATGAGATAGGAGAAGTTCAGGTCATTGAGCCAAGGACATGAGCAGAAGAAATTCAGTTAACAGATTTTTCAAGGATGCTCCAAACATAAGAAATTTTGCCAGATTTTCAAAGAGATATCAATCTCATAAATCTAAAGCATAAGTTTTCAAAGTCTTCTATCATAAGGGCTTATGAATGACATTTATTGAACATCATGGTTTAAACATGATGTATGCAGAGTTTATCAATAAAATTCTGTAATGATATCTAAAACCATGGTTTAATAAAAATGAACCAAGCCCTCATATTTATCTTGATTATCCTCCCTTTGTCTTACACAATCAAATCTATTGACTTCTTTCAGAATTACATGTACTAGTATTGAAATCAAGCAATTATGAAGTCATATGATTTTGTCTAGGGTTGTAGCAATTTGATTTTGGCATCAATATTCAGATATTTCAATTTATTCAACAATTTTCCTTGCTACAAATTTTACCTGCACTCTAGTTCAGTACACACCTTGTAACTAGAGGATATATCTTGATCAGAGGCCAATATCCCTAAGCCCTTAGTGTGACTAACTTTCATGTCTTATGTGAACAGAGTTAGCATTTACACATCATGACACACTACAACTCAATTTTTAATGAGTGAATTGTATTTCTCAGTGTGCATGCCATTGCTCTGCCTGATTTTCAATGAATTCTTACAGAGTTAACTAAGACACCTCATGACACAATCCTTTGGACATGTGTTTCTCAGTGACCAAGGTCATTGCTCTGAGAATTACTTTACCCTTTAGACAATTCAGAAACATTCATTTGCTTCAAAACAATACTAATCTCATGTACTTAACCAAATAAAGTCATGTATTCAAAAGTGCAGATTTCAGAAGTTTTTGCAAGATATAGCATGAAACAGTTGGTTAAGATTTATTAAACATGATTCAGATATGTTAAGAGATTTTGAAGTTCAGCGTTTTCAAATTATGATCACGGTTTGGTCAAATAGAATCAATGAAAGGGATATACACACAAGGCAAGATATCAGGAGGTCAGGCAAGTTCCAGGATGTTCAAAGTTTATATGCAATGAACTCTGACATAAATGTATGCACATGACTGCTTTCATGCATTGTATTGACTCCTCCTGACACTATGCATTCAATTATCCTTTTTGGTATTTTCAATGCAGTAAAATGCAATGCAATTAACTATATGCATGCAAAGACTCAACACTGAATGCTATGCAAGGACATGCAATTAACTCCCCCTGAAAGCATGCAATGTTTGCACTGAAAACTGAACATATGATTTTGATTCATGCATATTCAGACTGTCCTAACCAGCAAGGTGACCCATGGTACTAGGCGGAGCACTTGGTCTAAAAGACCATCTCACACATAGTAAGAACCTCTAGACAGACTTCCCTGCCTTTTGATACCTTACCATTTATATACCATTGTGGTCAACCATGATAATTCAACATGGGCAACATGCATGGATCGAATTTCAGCTAATCAGATTTTTCAAAATGCAATGGACAGATTTTCAATGAGCAATGCCTCAGACAAATTTCAAGCCTCATACATATGCAGTTTTAATTTTTTTTTTTCAGAATGCAATTTGTTTTCAGAGTTTATGCATTTCAACAATTACCAAACAACTACAAGTGGCAGATTTGTAAGAATACATCAAATCAGATATGCAATTAATTTCAAAATGAGAAATGCAGAGAGATTACCTGAACAGTGTGGGAGTGGGGCTTTCATTCTTGAGTGCCTTGGATCATTACCCCTTTTATTCCAGTCCCAAGGCACACCTGCAAAACAAAGTTTATTTTACGCAAACAGGTACCCAAGAAGTCTTGGGTCCTGACATGACATTATCACTCCTAGCAAGTTTTCTCAGCACATTTTTAGCTTGATAGCCATTAAATTTCATCAGAGGATGACTATCCATCAAATGTCCAGATTTGCCATAATGATGGCAAGAGACAGCAGTTTTCAAATCTGATTTAAGCACATACTTGTTAGCATGAATTCTATGTGCATACACATGAGATTTTCTGTTAACAGAATAAAAATTCTGTTTACCAAAACCAGTTTGGCTTTGGTATCCTGCCAGCCAACAGTTTGTAGCCCTGTGACCTGGCTTCCCATAGTTAATACATGCAGGAATCTTTTCCTTAAAAATAGATTTATTTCTGCCAAGACAATTTCTATTTTCAGGGAATTTATCAAATTTAGAATTAAAATGTTTTCCCTGAGCATACCAGCAGTCCTTGACTACATGCCCACACTTGCCACATTCAAAACACCTTGGGTGCTTACCTCTTGAACCATTATAACCCCATGAAGTCCTAAACCAACACTCAACAGCTTTATGACCACGTTTGTTGCAATTATAACAAATAATGTGTTGGTTTGAAGCATACATGTTTCTTTTGGGGTGATGATGAACAGAAGACCTAGCACGCATTTTATCATCTTGTTTCATGATGAGACAGGCATCCATGAAATGACCATGCCTACCACAGTAATGACAAGATGTATCAGACTTCCTAGTGGCATGATTTTTACCAAATGAATTTCTCGAATGCACTGTTTCACTTGCATATCCATCTTCAATCAACAATAAGTAGTCATCCATTACATGGCCTACCTTGCCACAATAATGGCATGAAACACTCTTATCAGATCCATCCGGATAGTTAATTGAGCTATGAGCAGTATGCATTGAGTCATCATATGCAGTATAGGTAGTAGATTTAAAGACACAAGTAGGAACATGTTTATCCTTGTTTTTCTTACCATTTTTGCTCATTTGTTTACCCTTGTTCACAACTTTTATTTGTTCTTCATTTTTCTGGGCCTTGAATTGGAAAACAGATGATGTAGTTGTTTTAGGAGGCCCAGAGCAGCTTGCAATGTCAGAGCTGCGAACAAAAGTAGTGTACAACTTTTTCTTAACAGATTTTTCAATTTGGGATTTGCATCCTTGCTTTCCACTTGATTTACTGCCGTTATCACACAAAGGAATATTCATTTTCTCTTTTCCCTTGATAGATTTAGACATGGAACGAACAAGTTTACTTATTTCAGATTGGAGAGAATAAATTTTGAGTTCTGAATTAGTTCTGTCTTCCTCACATGTGATAATTTGTCTCTGCATGACATCATTCAAATTTTTAACTATTTCTAGTTCCTGTTTCAGTTTCAATTCATTCTCAGATTGAATTTCCTTATCAGCAGATTTTTCTTTTTCAAATGACAACCATTTTTCAGAAAAGACAGTATTAAGAACCATTAGCCTTTTATTTTGATCTTTTAGATGAGAATTTTATTCAATCATCTTATTTTCAAATTCTTCTTTCAATTTCAGATTTTCATTTTCAGCCTTTAGACTTGTGATTTCAGCATTTTTCTCTTTTCTTAATTTTCTCTTTTCTGACTTAACTCTTTCATATTTTTTAAGTAGATGCTCATGCATGGCAACTAAATCATCATGACTAATATCTTCAGTCTCAGAGTTTACCTGGGATGAGGACTCATCTGATTGATCACTCCTTCTTGCCATGAGACATTCTTCTCCCTGTTCCACGTGTGTTGTAGTTACTCTATCAAACATTTCCTTTGCAGTGCTACAATCTGAGAAAGAGGAAAAATCATCAGAACCGATTGCAGCCTTCATTAAATTTAGAGCTCTCACATTATCATCATTTTTCAACTTGTGGACATAAGTCCACTTGGACTTATCCTTAGGAAGTTCATGTGGACTGTGAGAGATAACCTTCCACAATTGTGGATTAATAGAGTTAACATGCTTGTGCATACGATATAGCCAGAATTGAATATTTGAACTACTGAATAGTGGAGGATGAGCCATGACAGCACAACAGATTAATGCAACAGGAATATTGATGCACTAAAAGCAAATTAGCACCTAAGACCGCAAGATCGATCTGCAGGTCGCTGGACCTTGTATGCAGACACCGCTCTGATACCAATTGTTGGGTTAGGTGCAGTATTCAGAGGGGGGGGGGTGAATGAATATAACTCGTTTAAAAAACTTTCACCCAATTGAAAACTATGATGCTCACTAACTATCTAGAATGCTAACTAGACAGATATATCAAATCTGAAAGACTAATTAGCAGTAGCGGAATTCAACAAACAGACAGTGAGCAACCAAAGCAAAGCGCACCTAAGTATTCATTCAAACCATTCTTTCACTCAAATAAACTTTCGCTCACTCAACAGATTAAACACTTAGAACAAGATCTGATTAAATCATTTAATGAACCTGTGATCAAACACTTGGAGCGCCCCTATGCAAACATCTAGCGGAAGCAAAAACCTATAGAGAAATCAAACCACTGCACAGAGGTTTTTAGGTGGTTCGGTCTAGCAGACCTACATCCACCCCACACTCAATCCGAGTGTGGCTTCCACTAGCTCACGCTAGAAACCGCAGACTCAGTCTGCAACAAGTGTTGCCACACAGCTTGACCAGGGGAACAACCTCCCCTCTTCCTCCCAACCGGAGGGAACCACTAGTGACACCAGTCACTAGCAAACCAGAGACACATGGTCTCTCTTCCTCCAGACCTGGAGGGAACCCCTGGACTTGAATCCACAAGCCCAGAACCGGAGACAAGTCTCCCTTCCTCCAAACCGGAGGGAACCCACAAGTAGCTCCCAGCTACTTGCAACCGGAGATCAGATCTCCCTTCTCCTGATCCACAGGAGGAACCCCGACCTCTCTACAGAGTATCGGAAAGCACAGCAAGCCAGAACACAAAGGAAAAAGCAATAAACGAAAATAACTTCAGCACACAAAAGCTGAAACACGAAATACACAATGTGGCTCTCAACGGAGCTGACTGGCCTGGATTTGATCCACGGTCCAGTAGACGGATCTTTAGGTAAGCTTTTCTTCCTCTTCTCTTCTCTTCTTCTTCTTCTCTTTCACTCTCTCAATCTCTGCTCTTCTATTCTCTTCGGCTCACTCTTCTATCTCTCTCTCTCTTTTCTTCTCCTTCTGCTCTACTTCTTTCTCTTTTCTTTTTCTATCTGGATCGTGGCTCTCTGTATGAGCTTTTCTTCTTGCCAACTCGATCACCCTTCTTCTGTGGAAGAAGGCTCGTATATATAGCAGCAGCAGCAGCATCAGCCACGACGTGTGACCTCCACTTTTCCAGCCCTAATGATTCGGACCATGTGGCAGTCTCTTAGCAGGCTTCATTATAGCCTCGGATCACGTGCCCTCCTTAAGCTTCACGATCAAAGCACCTGTAAAACAGAGTATCGGATAAGTCATCAATTTAAAGAACAACTCTGTATAGATTATCAGAAGAACAGCACTTAAAAAAAAACCTGAACGAGGTTAAAACAAAACAACACGAAGTAACAAATAGCAACGACACGGAGACAACACGAGGACACAATAGGGAAAACGATACGAAGTCAGTAAAGACTCGATGTACAATAGTAAGTAACACGAAGTAAAACCATACAGACATAAACGATAACACGAGATGCAACTTGTAACAGAGATAACACTACAAGGAGAACTACACGCAGAAGATGAAAACAATAACCGACGCGAGGTGAAAAACAACACGAGGACAACACGGGCTGACAGCAGAAGCCGACACAAAGTGGTTGCAAACAAGTAAGACACAAGGTCTACGTAAAGCAACACGAAGTGTGGTCAAAGCGAGAAAGACACGAGGTCTAATGAGAAAGACCAACACGAAGACGGTGAAAACAGCACGAAGTGTAGTGGTGACAAAAACACACACTACACAGAGAACGACACAAGGTGGTGGCACAGAAAGCAACACGAAGTGCTGCAATGTTCTGCACGCAGTGGAACAAAAATGACACGGAGTGAGTACGACATGGAGACAGATGACAGAGACCGTCACGAGTTGAAAACAACACGAAGACGAAAACTGAAATCGACACGGAGTGAAAAACGACATGAAGACGAAAACAACACTTAAGACGAAGTTGACACGGAGTGAAAACGACACGAGGTCTGGGAGACATGACACAAAGTCACAAGAACGACAGTAACCAACACGAAGTGTGGTTACGAAACATGACACGAAGTCACAGAAACACCAACACGAAGTTATGAGAGGAAAAACGATACGAGGTCATGAAAACACAAGACAAAGACAAAAGATGAAATTGACACGGAGTGTAGGAACAACACAAGACAGACACGGGGTCTAGGAAAGACAGCACGGGGATAGAAAAATAGACACGGCTTATCACGACACGTGATGAAGCTATGAGAACAGTATGAAATGAATAAAACGACACAAGGAACAACAGTAACCGACACGGGTTGAAAAACAACACGAAGTCGAACAGTAATTGACACGGGGTAACACGACACGAGGTAAAAATGAGAATCGACACGAAGTGTGGTCAAGGCGAGAAAGACACTAAGT
The DNA here is from genome assembly GCA_022559845.1 of Amorphophallus konjac. Classification (NCBI taxonomy): domain Eukaryota; kingdom Viridiplantae; phylum Streptophyta; class Magnoliopsida; order Alismatales; family Araceae; genus Amorphophallus; species Amorphophallus konjac. The sequence goes on along the minus strand of CM040126.1, from coordinate 107,292,587 downwards.
CAAAAACGAAGGACCAACACTCAGACAGAACCATAAAAATAACACGGAGACGTAGACACTAAAAACAACACGAAGATGAAGACAAGGGAAACGACACGAAGTCTAACCTCATACAAGCTTTCCTGTCACGCATGGAAATCAACACGAAGTGTTGTAAGCTCATACGACACGAGATCTTTTCATGTTAGTGAGAGGAAACAACACGAAAACTCAAGTACAGAAACAGCACGAAGATGATGTACAATCTGATGTACAGACATGAAGAACAGTCCAAAGTATAGACTTGCACGAGCGAGCTACAGTGCCGAAGTATAGACTTCACGCTGTACAGACTTGGAAGACCAGTGTTGAATGTGTAGACTTGTAGTTTATCATGAAGGAAGGCCAGTGTACAGACTTGCTGTCCTCACAGCAGACGACTCCAGTGTATAGACTTGGAGGCCTGAAGGCGATGTGAGTAACAATCCAATGTATGGACTTTGACTCTAAATGAGACTGACAGTGTATACACTTAGCCAATGCAATGCACTGTATGGACTTCCATGAGACGCTCAATGTATCGACTTTGAGCTTGCTGTGCAGTGAATAGACTTAGGGCATAAACCCCACGAAGCACTGTATAGACTATGCACATAACATAAGTCTAACATAAACAATATATCAGTTGTACCAGTCACAGTCATGATGCAATCATCAAGGCACAATGTCATGAAAACACTATATCATTGCTATCATCAAAATACAATATCAATCATCAAAACCACAACAATGAATGAATGCTTTATGCATCAGTTTAACATGTAACAAGACTCATCAAAATATGTTAATCTAAACTGAGCAGCAAGATGACTGAACATTTGATTAACTCACATCAACAACCAATCATCAAAACCATCATCAAAACCACAGGGGCACAACAGGTATTGTGCTGAAGTCACCAGAAGGGGAGGTCGTGCATACTTCCTGTTCTATAAACAAGCCCTGCACCAATAATCAGGCCGAGTATGAAGCTCTGATGATCGGGCTATATGTCAGCCTCAACATGGGTATCCAAATGCTTCAAGTTTTCGGGGATTCGATGCTGATAATAAAATAGATCCAAGGGGAGTTCAAAGCGCGGAAGCCAGAACTGAGTCCCTACCACCAAAAAGCTGTGCGACTCATGGCGAAATTCTACCATATTGAGCTCAAGCATGTGGGCCGTGGACATAATGCCCAGGCTGATGCACTGGCAAAGCTGGCCAGCTCACTAGCAGTTCTGCCAAATAAGACACTGAACATTGTCATCATGAACTGGCGGCAAGTCCCCAGAATGCTAGAAGGGTGCCCCGAAGAAGATGAAGTTGCCACCATCAGCACAGAACAAGCGTCTGATTGGAGACAGCACCTGCTGCAGTGGTTTCTACACCAACAACTGCCGCAGATAAGAGAAGAAAAGATGAAACTCCTAAGAATCAAAGATTCTTATGAACTCAGGAATGGAATTCTGTTCCGAATAATGGCAGATACACGCAAGAAGATTCTACTCCGCTGTCTGTCCACTGAGGAAGCCTGGCAAGCGATGAAAGAAACACATGCTGGGACAGCAGGTGCCCACCAGGCTGGTCCCAAGATGAAGATAGAAATCAAGAAGCTAGGCTACTATTGGCCCACCATGTTTGAAGACTACTGTAAATTTGCAAAATCATGCCAGAAATGCCAGGAGCATGCTACTGTGCCTAGAAGGGCTCCTACGACTCTGCACCCTACAGTTCCCAGTTGGCCGTTTGCACAATGGGGAACTGATGTAGTCGGGCCACTGCCGACTTCCTCGGCCGGACATAAGTACATACTGGCCATAACAGATTACTTCTCCAGATGGGCGGAGGCTATAGCATTAAGAGAAGTGACTGGTGAACTGGTCGCCAGATTCATCAAGCAAAACATTATCTTCCAGTTCGGGATCCCCAGCCGAATAATATCTGACAATGGAAGTCATTTCAGAAATCAGAAGGTCTATCGGCTTGCTGAGAAGTATAAGATCGAATGGAGGACCTCCACTCCTTACAATCCACAGAAAAACGGATTGGTAGAAGCTTTTAACAAGACTCTCTGCACCTTGCTGGCCAAGGTCGTCAGTTCTAATAAGAAGGACTGGGAAGAGAAAATGTATGAAGCTCTGTGGGCATACCGCACCGTCTTCAAGACACCTACAGGGTGCTCACCATACTCGCTGGTATACGGCTCAGAGGCAGTGGTTCCGCTAGAGCTGGAAGTCCCGTCACTCAGAGTGGCAGTCCAATATGGCCTGGCCCGTGGCGAACAGACCAATGTAGAAAGAAGACTAGAAGAACTGGCTGAATTGGAAGGGAAGCGCCTCCGAGCCCAGAAGAGTATCCAAATGTATCAGGCCCGCATGGCCACTGCATTCAACAAACTCGTAAGAGGACGAGAATTCAAGAAAGGTGACCTCGTCATGGTCAAGAAAAAAGAAGTCATGGCGTCCAACCCAAAAGGAAAGTTGAATCCTAACTAGGAAGGTCCTTATGCGATACAGAGGGTCTACGAAGGAGGGGCCTACGTGGTTGTTAACCATCGAGTGGAAATCTAATTCTCACCACTCAACGGAAGACATCTAAAGCTATATCATGCGGCACAACCTGCATTCCCGAGTGATCAGGCAAAGCTACCTATTTCTTGGTATAGCGGCACTCCGCCCTAGCCAAGCTACCCTTTCTTCGTCTAGCGGCACTCCACCCCAGCCGAGCTACCCATTTCTTGGTCTAGTGGCACTCCGCCCTAACCAAGCTACCCCTTCCTTGGTCTAGTGGCACTCCGCCCTAACCAAGCTACCCTTCCTTGGTCTAGTGACACTCCGCCCTAACCAAGCTACCCCTTCCTTGGTCTAGTGACACTCTGCCCTAACTAAGCTACCCTTCCTTGGTCTAGTGACACTCCGCCTTAGCCAAGCTACACCCCTTCCCTTGGCCTAGCGGCACTCCACCCTAACCAAGCTACCCTTCCTTGGTCTAGTGGCACTCCGCCCTAGCTAAACTACACCCCTTCCCTTGGCCTAGCGGCACTCCGCCCTAGCCAAGCTACCCTTCCTTGGTCTAGTGGCACTCCGCCCTAACCAAGCTACCCATTTCTTGGTCTAGTGGCACTCCGCCCTAACCAAGCTACCCCTTCTTTGGTCTAGTGGCACTCCACCCTAACCAAGCTACCCTTCCTTGGTCTAGTGGCACTCCGCCCTAGCCAAGCTACACCCCTTCCCTTGGCCTAGCGGCACTCCACCCTAGCCAAGCTACCCTTCCTTGGTCTAGCGGCACTCCGCCCTAGCCAAGCTACACCCCTTCCCTTGGCCTAGCGACACTCCGCCCTAGCCAAGCTACCCTTCCTTGGTCTAGCGGCACTCCGCCCTAACCGAGCTACCCCTTCCTTGGTCTAGTGGCACTCCGCCCTAACCAAGCTACCCTTTCATGGTATAGCGACACTCCGCCCTAGCCAAGCTACACCCTTTCTTGGTCTGGTGGCACTCCGCCCTAACCAAGCTACCCTTCCTTGGTCTAGCGGCACTCCGCCCTAGCCAAGCTACACCCTTTCTTGGTCTAGTGGCACTCCGCTCTAACCAAGCTGCCCTCATCTTAAGCTGGTGGCATTCCGACCTGTCACCCTCTAAAAAGGAAGGAAGAAGAAAGAACAAAAAAAAAATAAAAAAAAATGGGGTTAAAAATAGAGATACCCCGCCAGACTCGCTCCTATATTAGGGACAAGTGTAAAAATGGCTAAAACCCAGCTGTGGTGAAAACCCGAAAGGGCACTGCAGGCAAAATCGGGTACCCCGCCACGTGAAAACCCGAAAGGGCGCGTGGGCAAAAGCAAGAGGGGGTTGGCTCCGGCGAAAACCCGAAAGGGCGCTTGGGTCGGTAATGTGGTGATTCCAAAGAAAGCCTTACCTCCCACCCTAAAGCTCCTCGTCGATCGACCGGTGCTTTGCCCGATCAACGATTAAACCCAGCCAGAATGGACCTCACGTCTATTCTGTTGAAGCCTTCATGCATTGCTCAAGAAAAATTCCCTCGATAATAAGCCCACCACGGGATAGACCTTCCGTCTGTCCTGATAAAACACTTCCACTTGTTTCTGTCTAAGACCCACAACAATGAAACCCTGTCCGGTTTAGACCTTACGTCTATCCCGATGAAACCTATGAAATCCTTGCATTGGTATAAACCCAGTACTGAAACCTGAAACTGATCGACTAGCACATTGCTCGATCAGCAATAAAACCTTGTTCGGTTAGACCTTACGACTATTCCGACTAGATCTACAGTCTCTTTACGTCCCGCCGTGATGAAACCTGCTGTTGATCGAATGGCGCACTGCCCGATCAGCGATGAAACCTGTCCGGTTTAGACCTTACATCTATCCCGATGAAACCTATGAATTCCTTGCATTGGTATGAACCCAATACCGATGATGAAGCCCGCTATTAATCGATTGGCACACTGCCCGATCAGCGATGAAACCTGTCTGGTTTAGACCTTACGTCTATCCCGATGAAACCTATGAAATCCTTGCATTGGTATGAACCCAATACTGATGATGAAGCCCGCTATTGATCGATTGACACACTGCCCGATCAGCGATGAAACCTGCCCGGTTTAGACCTTACGTCTATCCCGATGAAACCTATAAAATCCTTGCATTGGTATGAACCCAATACCGATGATGAAACCCGCTAGTGATCGACTGGCACACTGTCCGATCAGCGATGAAACCTATCCGGTTTAGACCTTACGTCTATCCCGATGAAACCTATGAAATCCTTGCATGGGTATGAACCCAGTACCGATGATGAAACCCGCTACTGATCAATTGGCACACTGCCCGATCAGCGATGTAACCTGTCCGGTTTAGACCTTACGTCTATCCTGATGAAGCCCATGAAATCCTTGCTTCGATATAGACCCAATATCGATGATAAGAGCAGCTATTAATAGAGCAATACACCGCCTGATCGACGCTAAAATCCATCCAGGGTAGACCTTCCGTCCGCTCTGATATAGCACAACACTGCTCTTTGAATCTATTCAGACCATCCGTCTGGATAGATCATGAAACTCTATCCCTTTGCGTTAATGTTAAACCCCACATTAACGATGAAACTCATATTCTCAGCAAACGGCCTCGTACCCGAGCTGCTATCAATACCCTCTAAATCGATTCGGACCTTTCGTCTGGATAGATCATGAAACCCTACTTCCCTTTGCATTGATGTTGACACCCACATCAATGATCGTGTGTCCACAATGAACATATGGCGCCATGGTCCATAGGATGAAAGTTCTGGTCCCAGAAAAGACAATGAAAAAGGAAAAGAGAAAGAAAACGACAAAAAGTATATATATAAAAATGGGGTTGAAAATAGAGATACCCCGCCAGACTTGTTTAGGCGTTCTGGACAAGTGCAAAAATGGCCCAAAACCCAGCTGTGGTGAAAACCCGAAAGGGCACTGTAGGCAAAATCGGGTACCCCGCCACGTGAAAATCCGAAAGGACGCGTGGGCAAAAGCAAGAGGGGGCTGGCTCCGATGAAAACCCGAAAGGGCGCTTGGGTCGGTAATGTGGTAAGTCAGAAGTTCCATGCCAACTGGCACGTTGCCTTCACCTACCCTTCACTGACGAGGCCTTCCGTCGGTCATCTGGCTCTATGCCCCACCGATGATAAATCCGTTCCGCGGTAGATCCTACGTCTACCCTAATGAAATCTACATACCCTCTTTTCACATATCCCACCAACAATAAAATCGGTCATCATTCTGATAAAGCCTAGCCAGTTCAGACCTTATGTCTATCCTGATCAAACTCCTAAACCTTCCCTTGACCGATCGGCTCCTTGCCCGGTCAACGATGAAACCCTACCAGGATAGACCCTACGCCTAGCCTGATGAAACCTACGTATTTCTTGGCAAAGTCCCACCCGCCATAAAACCTGCTGGAATAGACCTTACGTCTGTCCTGACGAGACCTACACCTCTACATACGTCCCACCGTTGATCGACCGGCACCTCGCCCGATCAATGATGAGATCCTCTATCCGGTTTAGACCTTACGTCTATACTGATGAAACCTATGAAACTCTTTGCGTCGATATAGGCCCCATATCGACGATGAGACCAACCACTGATCGACTGGCACCTCGCCCGATCAGTGATGAAACCATGTCCAATTAAAACCCTGCCAGTTTAGGCCTTTCGGCTATTCTGATGAAACTTATAATACTTTCTTTGCATCGATATAAACCCAATATCGATGATGAAACTAGCTATTGATCGACCGGCACCTCGCCCGATCAATGATAAAATCCTATCCAGTTCAGACCCTACGTCTGTCCTGATGAAAACCACGCACCCTTCAATGTCCCACCTGTGATAACCTCTACCCAGTCTAGACCTTACGTCTACTCTGATGAAACTTGTAAAGCTTCTTTGCATCGACATAGACCCAATGTCGATGATGAAATCATGTACTGGTCGATTGGCACATCGCCCTGACTAGGTTTGAAACCTGCTCGGGACGGACCATTCGCCCGTTCCGGATTGTGCTCTGAGCCTCTTCGTTCACATTCCTGCAAGCCATCTCCCTTGCGGCACGTATGGCCAAGAAGGACGTGTGCTACCACCAACAAAATTCGGTTTAAAGCGCCCCCCGGAGGCCGTCACGCGGTGGAGCAAGTTCTCCATCCTTTCTCTGAAGGGGTGGACGCTCTCCTGCTAGGTACGGGCTATTCCCATAGGGACCGCTGAAACCGCTGCCAAATCGCCGTGAAATATTAATGGTGCGATAAGTTAAGAACAAGCCACATATGAGACTGGTGTAAAGATTCCTTTCCATTGAATAAAAAAAAAGGGAAGACAAGAAGGGCCCCTGAGGGGAAATTGTATTACAAAAAAAGAGGGGGGGGGGAACAGATATTCACGGGCGTCGGAATATGTCTTCAAAGGCCAGAAGCCCTACATGCGGGGCAGCCCCCAGCTCATGAAGTCGAGCCTCCTCCTCCTGTAGCCGAGCAGACTCGTCCCGAAAGGATGCCATCTGCCCCTCCAACAGAGCTACTTCCTCCGCAAGCTGCGGTCGAGAAGTTGTTATCTGCGGCAGTTCAGCCCGGAGGTCAAACAGTTCAGCCTCCAGGATGGTTATCCGGCTGCGCACGAACTGCTCCCGCTGCGCCAGAGACTGCAGTTGGCATTGGCGCTCCTGAAGAACAGAGTTCGTCTTCTCTAGCTCAGATTTGCACTCCTTCCTTTACAACTTCAAAGCTGTCAGTCTGTCAGACATAATATGCGCCAAGAAGTCCCGGCGATGTATAAACTTTAACAACAATAAAACCCGCTGGGCCCATATTTCCATGGGACAGCCCATCGCCTGCAGACCAGCGGTGAAATGCTCGGCTATCTCCTTCAGCCGCAGATAAGTCAGTCTAGGCTGGGACTCCACCAGCTGGCGTAGCATGTCCAGATTTTACCAGATGAAACTCTCGGATGAAGCGAAGCCAGGAGAAGGTGCTGGAGCTACTTCGAAAGTCACCTCGCCATCAATGTCTGCCCACAGTGCAACATCCGGATGAGAGGACGAAGATGGCAAATCCACTGGAAAAATTGGCCGGTCCCCCTCTGTGCTCTCCGGCTGAGCTGAAGATTCCTCCTCCACCGTTGTCTCGGGTGCTATGGCTTGAACATCTGCGGAGGGAGGACCAATGAATGATGGAGCTATCTCTTCATGAGTCTCCTGAATAAGGGCTTCATCTTCAGCTACTCTTTCTGATAATGGGGGCGAAAGGTCCCTAGTCTGTAGAGGCAGAGATCCAGTCTCTATAGCCACTGTGGCAGGGACTGTTGATTCGGGCGCAATCGACATTACGACGGCCGGTATAAAGGCGGAGCTTCTGGCTGGGTCTGCTTCGGCTCTGAACTCTGAGGCCCTAACAGGGATGGAAATCTCTCCTGATGATTCCAAGTCCAGTGATGTTAAGTCAGTTGAAGATTGTATTCTCACTGGCACGGGGCGAATAACCTCAGAAATTTCCATGCAAGTTGAAGGTAAAGCAGGGATGATGATCAAATCTGCAGATGAGACATCCATGGAGACTGCGGCCGCATCTGAGCTGGTAGTGACAGGGTCCTGAGGACGAAGCAGAATGATCCTCATCAATGGATGAAAGAAAATAAATAGAACAGCAAACAAAAAAGAAGCTTACCTTTAAAGTGGGGTCTATATCCTCAAGATGAGACAAAAGAGGAGAAAGCTCCGTAGTTGAAGCGACAAATGGAGGGCTTATGTCGACCTCAGTGTCGAGCTCGGCAAACTCCTCTTGCAATTCCTCCTCAGAAGATAGCATCAACAGTTTAGGAGGCTGAAAGGGTGGGAGGCCTTTTGCAAATACAGGCAGGGCTTCTGATTTTTGGATTTCCTCCTCGCTGCCGCTGAAGGTCACTTCCTCCTCATTATCAGGGACGGTCTCGGAGCTGCCTGAGGATATCTAAACTCTAGCTATGTGCTGCGAGGTCGCCTCTAGAGCATGCCGGGATGCAGACCGGGTGATTATGCGTCTGGCCGGAATAGGGCTCTGTTTTGTTTGAGTCCTTTCACTTTCCTGCGGCTGAGACGACTCTCCCGCTGCTATCGTAGCCCCAGTCGGCTCCCTGACTGTCAACTCAACAAAAGGGGAACTCTGAGGGATATAATGAAAAAGAATAACAACAAAAGTATGAAGAGAAAAGATGAGAAAGCACATTTACCCTCCTCCTCGCCAGCCGGGGTAGGAGAAGGCAGCCTCGTGTCTCTTTCCACAGGCACTGCAACCTGCTCCGGGGCTGTATCAGATAAAGAGAAGCTCATTCTCGAAGGACGCCTTAAAAGAACAGTCAAGAAAATAATGAAGATTGCATCTGCAAGATATTTACCGCTACTCTCGCGGGTTCCTGAGCAGCCTCCCTCTGAGACCTGAACTCGTCAAAAGAGGGGATGTCTGGAAGAGGGGTCCCGGCGTCCGTCGCAACTGGAGCTGACTGCTGGACCTGAACGACTTTGGCCCTCTTGGCCTTGACAACTGTAGCTTTCACCACAGAAGGCTTCCTCTTCTTGCCCGGAGGCAGGGGAGTGGTCGTAGGTGCCGCTGCAGGAATTTCAAAGTAACTAGGCTTCTCAGCTTGAGCGATAATCTTCCTGTAAAGTCCCTGCCATTTTATGTCCGGTCTATCTGTGCAAAACATAAGAAGGATAGTCATAGTCGATAGATGCAGAACACAATAATAAAAGAAAGACGCCATGAGCACACAGGAAGGGTCATACCTACTGGGCCGTCATAGAAGGTGGAAAGCGGCCAATACAGATAAGCCACCTCCTTCGAGCGGGAAGCAGCCTCCTTCACGAGCCAGCATACGTCACCTATGGTCTAGCATTTCTCCGTCAAGGCAGCTAAATCTTTGTGTCCGTGGAAGTCAAGGCAATGAAACAGGCCGAGGTAATCCATGCACCAGCCGTCGACATAATGAAAAGAAATAAAAAGCGGCTTATTCAGAATGCCGGCTATCGGGTTCTCTACTGACAGCCCGTGAACATTCAGTAGCACGAAAAGCCAAGAAGTGTGCTGATAATATGTGTTGGTGCGGTCTTCCCTCCGCACAAATGTCCGATAAGGGTGAAATCTGTCTACCGGGCCCCTCCAGGGGGCTGCTGTCGGGAGAGGCTCCTCCGGGGGAAATGGATACTGCACCTCCACCTGAATGCTCCCTATGTGGCCCAGCTGCCTCAGGTCCTTTGTAAAAGCATCTTCATTGATCTCAGAAAATACAGGAGTGGGTATTTCAGAGCCTTCCTCTTTTAAGGACTGATGCCTGGCAATGTATGTGTCCGCCTCCCTCGGATGCTGTGAATAGAGCCTTTTCAGATGAACCTCATCAATCTCAAATACAGGCCCTGATTGCCGCTTTAAGAAAGAGCGCTTGGCCACATCCCAGAAGGCGCCTCTGCCATCCTTATAAAAATTGGTGCGGGTATTCCACCACTTGATGTATTCTGATGTGACCCGGGGAATACGATTAGAAACGGTCGGGACCCTGAAAGTTACGCCCTCTCGGCGATGAAAGAAATCCCACCATATCCGACCGTCACTGGCAATGGAGGACCCATGCTTGGCACGGCTGTCCAAAGGGAACTGAGCGGCTGATGAAGGAATATGCTGATCGTAGCCGAAGTTTCTGCTAAAACGGAATGGGTAATAGGGCTCCAAGATGAGCAAGCCTCCCTTCCTGAAGACCAATACACTGGGTCGGATAGCCATAGCCCACCTTACCAGTTCTGGTTCTAATATGGGCCTGGTGGCATTGGCCCCCGAAACAGGATGGACATAAACTTCTACCTCCTCCATTCTGCATTCCCTCTGAGGGTCTACTAAAGGAGCCGAACCTGTTGCCAAGCTCCAGAAATGAATGCTACCAGGAGCATCTACAGGAACTTTTGTCAACCGTCCCCTGATCTTAAACAGCTGCTCTGAGAAAAGGCCGGGTTCGGCGCTAGCAAACTCAATCATCCGAGGGAGTAGTGTGTCTGACTGCAAAGTTCTCGGGGCCAGCTCGGGGAAAATGCTGCAAACCCAAGCATTGAAGAAATGAAATGGACCTACAGTCCGTAAGGAACGGGGAACCCGATGTTTATGCAAATCTCCCAGCGATTTGTAAACTAAACACAAAGCCGCCGGGCACAGAGACAGTCTCATCCCCCAGGCCATCTGACAGGCCGGATATATAGCCTCCGGTCTGATAGTCGTCTCGTCCCCTTGGGGGAGAGCGAAAGTGCACAGCCAGAAGGTCAGATAAGCTGCACAATGAGTAATGGGGTCAACCCCTGCTGGGTTCGGGCCATCTACACCTACTTGACGCAGTGAAGTCGGTAATGCTGATTTATAACGAGGGGCCCTGATCTGCTTACTGGGAGTCGGTCCCACGGAAGGGAAGTTTGTATACTTCAAGGGACCCCCGAAGAAGTACTGTATCCACTGTCCTACACGGACTCTCAACCTGCTGCTCTTTTCCCGGGGTTGATATCCTTTGGAAGATCCCCTGCTATAGGCCAGACAAATGGTCCGATAAGCCTTCATCAAGTACCGGTATACGTAGCCAAAGGAATATCTGCCCTCTCCATCAGAGGCGTCCTTTACAGAGTCATCTAGACAGACCTCCTCATATGGCTCCCCATCTATAGGCAGGCCTGAAAGCTACGCAAGACTCCAAAGATCGAGAGAAGTCTCGCCTTCTGCTGTATAGAACGTATTAAACTGTGGGCAGAACACTTCAAGCATGCCGCAACATAATCCCTGAGAGACGGGATAGCGGAACCTGGAGGCAAATACACTATGATATACCCCAGCTCTAATTAGTAAAGGGGCGTATTCCTTCAAGACAAATTCTGTAAACTCCACTGCTCCTACCCTGAAGAGATGGGCGTCTGTCACTTTAGCGTCCCCAAACCAGCCGGCAGCCAGCTGATATTTAAATTGAACGGCCAGACAGTTCAAAATGAATGGCTCGTCCCTATAACCCCACTTCACAGGAGCTAGAAAAAGTCCAAAGTTGGGCTTCTCCCGATGGACACGACCAGCTGCATGGTCCCACCTTGCCGGGGTAAACTCTGGAGCCCGGGTCAGCATCTTCTTCTCTGGCTCTAATTCGGAAATGCCCAGCACGGCATTCCAGTCCCTCTGCTCGCCTGGGAGATATATAGCTCGGGCTCGATAAACAGAACCCTTCATGCTGTCTCTGTCAGCCAGTATTGCCGCTTCCACAGACCGAGCAAGCAGAAAATCCCTTATTCCGCCTATGGTGAAGGTCCGGATAAATGGCAGCAGATGGCGATCCTTCGGCAGGTTCGGATGGTAGTCGGCAGCCCTTCTGAAATCAATCCCTTCTGTGGAAGAATAGACTCCGAAAGACGGCACTGTGTCAGTCTCGGAATCCGAGGACTCATCAACAGTGGCGATCTGGTTATAGCCAAAGCTCAGACTATTCACATTCAGCCAGTTGACTGAAGCCCGAGATATGTCCAGCTGAGCCGATGAACTCGCTCCCACAGTCATGGAAGCCGCAGCAGAAGAGTCAGAAGCCATGTCAGTGACTGCAATCAAGAAAAGATGAAAATAAGCATCGGAAAGATGAAGGAGAATGTAAGGATTAAATAAATAGTTCCAATTAAATTTCGGCAGCATCTCCTCTTGTCCGGGGTCTGCCCAAGAAAAATAGGGAGTCACCCACCAAGAGGGAGTGATCCCGAGCATAAAATGGGACTCAATCCCACGTAATGAGCTTACCCAAAAATGAACGGGTCAAAAAAGGGGGAAGGCGACAAGGCTCTCAGAGGGGGGAGCTCACCGCCGCCGTCGACATGAAGAGAGAGAAGGATAGGTAAGAAATGGGGTAAAAAAAACCCCTCTCGGGGGGTTAAAAAGAAGAGGAAGGGGAGGCTTCTCGGCGTGAAGGAAAGCGCGCCGAGAACCCCCCGTCGGTCGGAAGAAAGGAGGCGCGCCGAGACCGTCGCGCCGAGAAGCCCGCTGAAGACCCCCCGCGCCGAGACGCCCGCACCGACAATAGGCCGCGCCGAGAAGCCCCGCACCGAGAAGGGTCATACCTCACACCGAGAAGCCCAAGGCAAGGCCAAGAAGGCTCCAAAGTGCTGACAATAAAATCAGAAGATATGGAGATGAAAAACATGAAAATGAAAGATACATGTGCATAATATTGCAGCAGCAACATGATTAAGCCAAAGAACAATGTCAAAGAGAAATGGTGGAAGATGCCCTCGAATGATGAAAGGCACCTGCAGACCCCGTGCCGCTTATTCTGCGCTTACGCCGCCCGCAGGTAGGGGGCATTTGTTGACACCTTCAAAATGAGCAAAGGCAGAAACAAAATTGAAAGGAAGATCAGACCAACAGTGAAAGATCAATGACGAAGTTCGTCAACCGTCCACCTGGCTGAAGTCCTTTCCGGGCCAAGCTGATGTCCGATACCATTGTCAGTCAGACGACGGCACTGATGAAATAGTAGTCACCTGGCTGAAGTCTTTCCAGGCTAAAGCTGATGTCCGGTCTTGTCACCGTTCCGGTGACGATGCCAATAAAATGATGTCTGGTTTTGTCATCATTCAGATGGCAACGCCGATGAAACCCCGGTCTACCGACTGATGAAAAACCTATGAATGATCTCAATAGAAACTATGTCACCAATGGAGGGCCCTTTTGGGTGCTGATGCACTTGAAGGACCAATAAGAGGCCTAGTCTAAAAGGCCTAAGTGGGCCTATAAAGTGGCGCCGGGATCCTCTTGTCGAAGCCCAAAAGCCGCGCCGAGAAGCGGAAGTCCTGCGTGCCGGGAAGCCCCTCAGTCAAGGCCGCGCCGTGACAGGCCTGCCGAGAAGATACAAGATACAGCTATAAAACCCCCTTCCCCTCGAGCAAGAAAGAGGCAGAAGCTTAGAAGATCCTCACCATCACCACCGCCAGAAGAGAAAAAAGAGAGCCTCCTCCACTGAAAGAAAGAGAGAAGAGACCAATCCCGAGAGAAAAAGAAGAAGAAGAAGCTCCAGGTGGGCACCAGGGGAGGGAGAGGAGTCAATGCTCCGCCCTCCCCCCCATGTTTTATTTTTCTTCTCCATGTAGTCTTACGAGTTTTACCTCGATTTATCAAATGTAACCGGGATATCCTGGCCTTCGTTCTATTTCCCTTTCCCTCATTCCCCCTTTTTGATTGGTGTGAGTTTGGGATGATGCAATGGAATGAAATGCTTTGATGGCCCGTTTGAGGCGTTTCCCCATTTTCTTTCTTCTTCCTTACATGTATCTATGTTTCTGGTTCAACTGACCGTGAAATGATGAAGCCTTCCCATCTCTGGTTTCTCTCGAATGAGTGCTGCTCAGTATCTTGAGTGATCGTTCTGATGCTTCAGGTTTCTCTGCTCCGATTGTTCTTCCTGGAGGAGCGTCGAAGGAAGAGTCCCAATCTTCACACCCATGGATTATTGGACTCTATCCTCTCACCCCTTCAGTGATGCCTACACTGGGTAGTCTCCCCATCTTTCATTCCGTTTGTTTCCTTTTCTTAAGCCATTAAGGTCGCCCCAGGAATCAGGGACAGTTATCCCTTGGTTTCCCTGGACGGCCGGCGACAGAAAAACATATCCCCATGGGTTTTAAATGGGTGATGATCTCGAGCCCTCCATAAACCTCACCTTCCAGTGATCCCCTGGCACTGCCCAGCAAAGCCCTTGGCTTCCCCCCTCATTTGCATCCTAAATTCCCAGCCATTACCTGAATCCCAGAAAGAAATCTCAAAAATAGAGTGCCGTAGAACCCTGAAACACATCTCGGCGCCCTCATCTATCTCGGCTCTCGGCTCCAAGAACAGTAGAATAGGTGAACAGCCCTCGGCGTGAGCCTTCTCGTGCCAAGAACCCCCACTGCCCAAGCCGAAAAGGCTCTTCACCATTTCTTCTTGCCCGCGCCGAAAGCCTCTTCTCCGTCGCGCCGGGAACCCCTCACATTGAGCTGCGTCGATAAGCTCCCCGACCCTTTTGTCTTTGCGCTGAGAAGCTCGCGCCGGGGGCTCCCCTTTGGCTTCTCTTCATCACGCCGGGAACCCAGGCCCTCTCACCTTGGCGTCGGGAACCCCCAGCCTTCTTGCCGTTGGCGCCGGGAGCCCCCTGTCCTCCTCTTCATCGCGCCGGGAACCCCGGCCCTCCCACCTTGGCGCCGAGAACCCCCACTGCCCAGGCCGAAAAGGCCCTTCACCGTTTCTTCTTGCCTACGCCGAAAGCCTCTCCTCCGTCACGCCGAGAGCCTGTGCCCATTCAGAGTGCGCCGAGAGCCTAATCTGCCACCCAATGAACCCCAACACCCAGAGCAAACCCACACAGGGATATCCGTGTATCACCAGATATGTCCCGGGGATAAAATTAAAGGGAGTCAGACTCCCTTATGTTCCATCAGTTCGTGTCGGGATTACGACAACCTACCCCCTTTTTAGCTCCGGTGAGCTCTGCCCATGCATGAATGCCACCAGCTCTTATAAGGGAAGAGCCAAATATTGCCCCAAGGCATACATGTGTAATGTGAGAGGTTCGGCCTCTCTATCTCTCGGCTTTCATCCCGGCACTCCGTGGGTGATAGCCTATTCTCCCCTGGGCATAATCCAGATTATGGGGAGATGCTGTCGAAATGTTGATCGATGCTTTAAAACCCCATCATGGTTACAGCTCAGTCTGCCTGTGATTTAAATCCGCTTTCTCCCCTTTCCCCTACACCCAGTTTTTGAACCGCTGATTCAACGATATCGTCTGTTTCCGTGGTTAATGTTATTATCTTACCCGCCTTCCTGGCCCTGGTATGAAGTTTAAAATGGTGCATACGAATATCTGTTTGCCTTATGAGGCCTCCTATTTCGGCGTTTAATCAAGGGTTGTCCATCTTAGGAAGGGCGTAATTAACGTCATAGCCTTTATGGTATGGCGGACTTTTGGTCCCGACTCGGACTTCATAATCGACTGACCAAGTCAAGTCGAGCGCATAATGAAATCGTCACACATGTGACTGGCACGCCAATTAACTAAACCAATAAATCAATAAATAAATACAAAATAATAAAATCAAACAAGATAGATAGACGGAAGAAAAATCCCGCGTCCACAGTGGCGGAGCCTGATGGTGCGTCCTCCTGAAGTGGGACAGAGGCTGGTTCAGGTCATTAGACTGGGTGTCAGGATGGTGTCCAGCGGTGTAGCACGCGAACACTCAGACCGCGTCATTAATGAACCGGGCCGTCCTCTTCCTACGCGGGTGCCGCTCCGGGCGGATGGGCGCCCCTAGTCTGTCAAAGACCGAGGTGCGTTGCAGAGGGGGCTCACTCCTGATATTAGTCGGAGGAGAGTCTGGGACAAGTTGCTGGAGGGCCCGGGCTCGGGCTCGCCTTTGCCTCCGCTTGCTTGTGCGGGGGACATTAGACGACTGGGCGTCGTCAGACGATGCTATTGTGAAGCCAGGTGCATCCCGTCTAATGCCGCGTCTGAGCGCTTGCAGGGGGTTTCTAATACGCGCCCTTTGAACAGCTTGAGCTTCTTCTAGGGTGATCCAGATTCTCCTCAAGTCGGGTTGCTAGTCTCCCTTATCGCCGCTCTTCCCACAAGTTGTCTTGGGAGGCCGTGTGTTGGGCTGCGGTGGGCGCCGTCGGGCTGTTGCCGAGGGACCTGCTCCTTTGAGCTTCGCCCCGTCCTCTCGTGTTTGCCGCAAGAGGTCAAAACGATTGGAGGTGGGGATGGTGGAAGCGGTCCGCTCCTGGGGTATGATTGGCTCACCCCCGTTAAGATGGATCCGCAAGTCACCGAAAAGAACTGTCTTGCCGGAGTTGCTGGTTGCAGCAGCGAGCTGCCTGCCTCTACAGCCATGGCGACGCTTCTTCTGAGGAGCTGAGGAAGACTCCACCCCGAGATGGTAGACCGAGAAAACCCGGCTCGGAGCGACCGACAACGTGAAGCTGTCAGCCAGAGTTACTGGGATCGGCCCCCGGGGTACGAAACCCATGTCGGGAGTGGATGACTGGGTGACTCGGGTATAAGCCTTTGCCTGCGCTGATAGAAGTGTTGCCGATGCTCGAGATGACACTCTTGCACCGAGAGGCGACGCCGTTGGAAGTGCTAAGGTGCCGACGCCTCTGGGTCGAGGACTCGCGGTAGGTGCTGACATAGTCCAGACTCGGGGCGAAAGGCCCGAGGAAGGTGTTGAGGAACCTTGCCCCCTGGGTAGGGGACCCACTGGGAGAGCCAGTTCAGCTGGAGCTCGGAACCGAGGTCCAGAGTGCAACACCGGAGGGCCGCGAGCTCGAGGCTGGGAGCCCATATCGAGGGTCAGTTTTGCCGGGGCTCAGGCCTACGGGCCTGAGAAAAGTGTCGAGGAGCTGTGGACCCAGGGTTGGGAGCCCGTGTTGGGTGCCAGCTTTGTTGGGCCTCGGGGTTGGAGACCCGAGGAAGATGCTGAGAGGCCGTGGACCCAGGGCTGGGAGCCCGTGTTGGGTGCCAACTTTGCTGGAGCTCGGGGTTGGAGACCCGAGGAAGATGCTGAGAGGCCGTGGACCCAGGGCAGGGAGCCCGTGTTGGGTGCCGACTTTGCTGGAGCTCGGGGTTGGAGACCCGAGGAAGATGCTGAGAGGCCGTGGACCCGGGGCTGGGAGCCCGTGTTGGGTGCCGACTTTGCTGGGGCTCGGGGTTGGAGACCCGAGGAAGGTGTTGAGGAACCTTGCCCCCTGGGTAGGGGACCCACTGGGAGAGCCAGTTCAGCTGGAGCTCGGAACCGAGGTCCAGAGTGCAACACCGGAGGGCCGCGAGCTCGAGGCTGGGAGCCCATATCGAGGGTCAGTTTTGCCGGGGCTCAAGCCTACGGGCCTGAGAAAAGTGCTGAGGAGCTGTGGACCCGGGGTTGGGAGCCCGTGTTGGGTGCCAGCTTTGTTGGGCCTCGGGGTTGGAGACTCGAGGAAGATGCTGAGAGGCCGTGGACCCAGGGCTGGGAGCCCGTGTTGGGTGCCAACTTTGCTGGAGCTCGGGGTTGGAGACCCGAGGAAGATGCTGAGAGGTCGTGGACCCAGGGCAGGGAGCCCGTGTTGGGTGCCGACTTTGCTGGAGCTCGGGGTTGGAGACCCGAGGAAGATGCTGAGAGGCCGTGGACCCGGGGCTGGGAGCCCGTGTTGGGTGCCGACTTTGCTGGGGCTCGGGGTTGGAGACCCAAGGGAGATGCTGACATAGTGACCGAAGTTCGGGGCACGGGGCCCGTGTCGGAGATCGGACGAGGTTGGCCTCGCGAGCTAACACTTGCCCGGGCCGGTGTTGGTCTGAGGACCCTGCAGGGGCCAGTGGTGGCGGTCCGATACCTGGTACTCAGGTAGGCACCGGGACTGGAGGTGTGCGTGGCACATTGGCCACGGGAGTCGACAGAGAAACTGGAGTTGGCTAAGGAGCAGCCACAGGGATCACGCCCAAAAAGTAGGGCGATCCAATGGCGGGAGCGAAGCTGCCGAAAGCAATCGGGGTCGCCAAGTAACCCACCCGGGCGTGGGTGGCGATGACGTTGGGACGGTAGGTGACGTCTGCCATGGTTGCTGGAGAGCTGAGTGCTATGGAGGCTGCTAGAGAATGCGCAGACGAGTACCCTCCTCTGCCTCTCCTGCAAGGATAAGGAAAGGGCACCAGGGCTTCAGGGCAGGCATAGACTTTTCTTCAGTAAAAAGAAGGAAGGCGGGAGACGTCCCACCGGGTGTGACAAATTCTCTGTTGCGCGGGATTTTATGTCGAATGACTGGGGTGAAGGAAGGGATACAGCGGGGAAGGAAAATACGGGAGTTTGATGTATCTCGGGTATCCTCCTTATAGTTGCATGCCTCTCACGGCGGTATCAGGCAATCTCCTTTTACGGAATGTCGAAAAGGGTCGAATGGCACGGGATGTAAGAGTACTGGTTAACCGGACACGGTGCGGGCGTGCCAGTCGATTTCTCGACAATCACCCATGGAACCAAGGGTTGACCGGGGGAGCGCCACCAGGGCGCGGCATGTGGCATCGGGCGACACGTGGAGAAAAGGGGTTCCACGGGTGCGAGTGCATAGGCGATTGTGGGTGTCATGTACTGGACATCATTCCCCACCGGACGCAAGCAACCGGTATTTTTTTACATCGGATTGAATCCGAACACCTTCGTTCTATGCTGAAGAAAAGTCTATATATGTGTCTGAAGCCATGGGTAGAGGGCCAGGAGCATTCCGCAGCTGTTGGTGCGCTTTTGACTGGGTGATGTTTACTAGGATAAGGGTGTTGGGCACATATGCCGAAAGGTGTAGGTCGGGAGCTAGGGGCCCGAATGCGGGCGCTTATATTTCACTGGCTTTATGATGGACCGCATGGGCTTTACAAATGGGCCTAAGTGGCCAAAGTACAACTGGCACAAGCCGCGGGACAATTTTGACATGTGGGTCGGTCCCCGGGTCATTGCGTAACAAGGCGGATATCCGCGTGCTTTACAGGATCCCTTTACAGGGGGATTGGTGTGGGCCCGACTGCCTTGGGGGCCAAAGCGGGCACGGACTGGCGCCTGGCGGAGGACGGACGCGGCTCGAGGTGAGCGGTCGGGTCCGTGTCTCGGACGGCGAGTGTCGTCATGCTGGAGAGTCAATGTCAGTCCCGAGACTATAATTCCCGGGTCAGAGGTACGACTGGACTCAAGTTGTTAGTCTGAGGGGCCAACGGTCGGTTAGGAGGTGAACGGTGGGCACGTGGTTCCGTGTCAGGGTCCGGCACGGTATTACGAAGTGCACCTCGTCACCGTCGTGAGTTGACGTACACGGGCAAACCCGGTCTCTATCTTAGTAGGTGGAGGTGTATGTGGGTGACTCTAAAAAACTATAACCATATATACAAATGATGGGTCATGTGCAATGGTAGAGGGCACATGAAATTGTCTAAAGAGACCTATCATAACATCCACTAGTGCATCCCTTACATCTAGGGAGGATTGGACCAGTGCTGGTGGAACCCTGGACTTAGAGGAGGATGCAGTCCTAAGTCTCCTATCACAGAGATAGCCAACTTGTAATGCTATCCGAAAGTGATCTCAGACATCCTGTGGAACTGAAAGACATGGAGGACAATCTCGGTCCACCCTATCGAGGTGCTCAACAAATCTGTGTATACTAGTGATGCGATGTGAGCAATACCTACAATGCACGTGGCGATCACCTAGTAGGGTTCCATCGTCAACCGATTGGAGCATTGTCAGATCTGCATAGAGGGACAGTCGACTGACCTACGCCATCCGGATCTTGCGGCAAGGAGGCTGGATAAGACCTCCCATATGTATAGATCTGGTAGGATCCGACCAGTAGATGGCGGAGCCCCACTAGATCAGTGCAGAGGGTGGCTCGATCATACCTATCCATGCCGCTAGATCAAACCAAAGGAGGGCAACGGGTTGTCCCTCTGCCCATATCTAGCATCGGTCTACCATCTGTCGACTGGATTCGACGGTGGATCCACCCCTTCCCTCAATGCTCTCATTAGATTGTCTTAAAAACCAAAAAAAACTCCCAATCCCCCGAGATCGCCACCTCGAGCTCGTCGGAGATTGCTAGAACCCTACTACATACCCCACTGCCTCATAGCCTGGCACCACCGTAGATCCAATGCCACGCCGTCTCGCTGGCCTCCTCGCCCTCCTCTAAATACCCTTAATCATAGGCCTTGTCTGTTGATCTAAAGCCATTGCGGCACATACCGGCTTGGATCATACGTGCCAGCTAACATATTGTACCAGATCATGCAATGCGTTGCGACACACGCCATTACGTGCAATCCGAAGCGTGCCAACATCATACCGCGTGCCAAGTGTGCTAGATCTGTGCTAGTATGATCTGATATGTCCTAACTGTGCGTACCAAATATATCCGGCAAACCTTGGGTACGCATGTAATTGGATCATCCATTATTGTCATCAGATGGTGGGAGCTCCGATTTCATCACCATCTAAATAGATTAAGCCATGATGATGACTGGGTCTACGTTCATGGGTTTAGGAACTTGGATAATGCTTAATTGTGAGATTATCATATGTCACACTTAGGCATGAGGTTCACATCTTCTCCTTTTACCTTCTTTCCTCCTCCTGATCACCCCCATGTTTCTCATTATTTACATTCATGCTTAAGAAACACCAAAATCATATATGCTTACCATGCAAAGTTGGGAGATATGGAGACTTTTAAGTCATGATTCTTGTTTGTTCCTACAACTATATTTAAAGGCATATATAAGACTAGAGGGGTGTTGTAGAGGCAAAAATATGGTTTCTATGCCACGTACCACCTTCTCTATTTATTGAACGGGGAAACTCGTCCAACACCCGTGGAAGCCTGCAAGCACCAGAAGATGAGGGGCGTCAGAAGGAGTCCTGGGTGTTACCCCAGGGGACAACCCTCCGATGCTTAAGTTAGCCATGGATTAATAAATAGTGGGGAAGAGCAAGCGAAAGAGAGAGAGAGAGAGAGGCCATAGTAGAAGGTCGAGGGGCCGTGTAGATCCTCCAGGCGATGGCTCGTCGCTCCCAGTGTCCACTCGGTGAGTGCTCGCTAGGTGGTAAGGTCGCATAGGAGGATTCCTTCCTCTGGGCGTGGACCATCGTTTCTTCTCTCTTTCTGTAGTAGGGCTAGTAGCTCTATTCTCTTGCTTAGCGATTTGACAGAATGATCCACTAAGCCTTCTCTTCTCTACCAATGTCCCTTTTATAGGGGGTTGTCCTGGAGAAAGGGGCCTATCCCTTAATAGGGAAGGGCGCAAGTAGTGGAGTAACGCCTCCCGTGATTGTGGCGGGAGTTTCCTGTTGGGGGGGGGGGTTACCCCAGCGTCGGCTGGTCCCTGGGCGAGTCTTACGGCGCTCATGGGGCGTGCTCGCCTGTTACGGGGTCGAGGCTGACATCGTAGGGGGTAACGGTCGGTCGTTGGAGGGTTCTCCGGCGGTCATCACGCCTTGGCCGTAACCTTTCTGCGCTGTCGAATCCGATGCTGAGCTGTAGTGGGCCACACCTTAATGGGCTGCGGCTACTGGGCACCCCTTAGGCGCGCTGTAGATTCGGAGTCAGATCGGGCTCATTATAACAAGCCGGTCATGGGCCGAGCTAAATTTACCCTCCTCACTAGCCCCCTACTCTCAGTTGCAAAGCACTTTTGTAGGGAGCTGAGAATCAATGACAAGAGGGTCGTTTAGCACGAGGGGTTCGAGGGCGATCTCCTTATATCAGAAGAATTGGTCGCCCCATCCGCATGCTTGGCGCGCAAGGCGCCGCTGGCGGTGGCAGGTGCCACTGTTGCAATCATAACGTTGGCCTCGTTCGTCTAGGGGCGCGGGCTTCGAACAGATGACTGGCTTTGGTGACCGTAATGTGATAGTGGCGGGCGCCCTTTCACCTACCCTACGGCTTGGAAGCATCGATCTGTCTTGGGCGGTTTATAAGGGTCACTGTGAGGTTTCCCCGAGAACTCCATCCACATCCTGTTGGTTGCCGTGCTTGTTGTAGGCTTCTTCTTCCTTCGCCTGGTGAGGCTTTTCTTCCTTTCCCTGTGTTTCTATGTCTACTGTAGTCATGCCACCTGGTAGAAAAGCTCGTCGCATCAGCCCCACATCTTCTGTCGAAGAGGTGGATCCTGGCCGCGGTGGTGTCCCAAGCACTTCAGGCGCAGGCACTAGTCGTCCTCACTCTCCGTCGTTAGTAGCATATAGGGTGGTTTACGGGCTGCGGGAAGCTTTCCAGATTCCTCCTGAATTCGATATCGTCTTCCTGACCGTGGACGACGATATGTTGAGTTTGCCTCCGAGTGGTAGCAGGGTCTTCATAGCTTCTTTCCAGGCAGGTTTCTGCCTTCCGATCCATCCCTTCATCAGTTCTATTCTTCACCATTATGGCCGGCAACCAAGGGATCTCTCCCTTAATTCCTA
Organism: Amorphophallus konjac; assembly: GCA_022559845.1. Taxonomy (NCBI): domain Eukaryota; kingdom Viridiplantae; phylum Streptophyta; class Magnoliopsida; order Alismatales; family Araceae; genus Amorphophallus; species Amorphophallus konjac. The sequence goes on along the minus strand of CM040126.1, from coordinate 107,270,036 downwards.
CCACATCCTTTGTGGTTTTTGTTGCATCCCTATGGTTTTGATGATGTCTCACACTATAAATCAATCTTCTATCTCTAGATTTATGCTGTTTCATCATGTGAGTGAGTACAGTTCATATGGTTGTCAGATAAGCATGCTATCTTGATACTATCTACACTCTGCTTAGTTAGTATTGACAGCAGTGGGTCGACCCACCCTTGCTGATGCGTCGACTCATCTGTACATTGTCATATCTGCTTCTAGTCTGTACATCGGGCACTTTCTAACTGAAGCCTGCACACTGATCCTAATACTCTAAGTCTGTACACTGCCCGACCTGTTAAGTCTGCACATTGCCAAAGTCAGTTCAGCTCAACCCTATACATCCTTCCAATCTTCAACTCCATACATTGGAGTGTCAAGCTTAATGTCTATACACTGGTTACTGCATTCTCATGAAGTCTACTCATCTGATAGTGTAAGTCTATACAGCGCCCAGCGTCTGCTTGCATAGTCTGTACAACGCCTACTTCACACACTCAAGTCTACACATTGCTTGTCAACAGGCTCGCACACACTGAAGTACATACATTGCACAAAGTCTGAACATTGCTTCAGAGATAGCTTCAGCAAAGTCTATACATAGACTGGCAGTCTTCATGCTAAGTATATACATTCCTTGAGTCCAAGTCTGTACAGCGTCCGTTGTCTAGAATCCTTGAAGTCTGTATATCGGACTGCTTCTTTTGAAGTCTATACATTGGCTCATTCACTTCTGCAAAGCATGTACATCAGACTGTGTCAAAGTCTATACATTCGGTTCCTTGGGAAAATTCTATACATCGCTTAGTCTGCACATTGCCTTCAGCCCAAGTGTTCAAAGCCAAGTCTATACAACGCCAATTCTGTACACTCCTCATCTGTTCCTACGCTTGCCCAAGTCCATACACTCAACATTTCCCTACGCTTTCCTGGCCAAGTCTGTACATCACTAAGTGTGTACATTGCATGCTGCTCAAACGTTCAAAGTCTTCAAAGTCTGTACAGCGTCCGTCTCAGCCAGCGTCTCATGCTGCGTCTTAAGCAAGTCTGTACATCGGCTTCATTCGCTCAAGTCCACACATCCACAGTGGTTCATCAAGTCTATACATTCATTTGAGCTTCACCAAGTCTGTACATCGGCTTCATTCGCTCAAGTCCACACATCCACAGTAGTTCATCAAGTCTATACATTCACTTGAGCTTCACCAAGTCTGTACAACGCTGAAGTCTTCACAAGTCTGTACAGTGCTTGAGCTTCATCTAGTCTGTACATCGCTTCAAGCGATTCAAGTCTATACAGACTACCTTTACATCTAGATTCTGTACATCGGTTCAACAGCCGATCGTCTCATACAGAACTTTCCAAGTCTGTACAGCCGAGTGTCTAATGCATCGTCTCACTCTGGCATAGTCTTTACATTGGCTAAAGCTTGTCGAAGTCTATACATCTCCGTTGAGCATCAAGTCTACACACTGCTCACTATCTTATTAAGAGTCTCACACAGGTTCCAAGTCTGTACACTGTTTAGGCATCGTGAAGTCTATACAGTGGCTGAAGCTTTGTTAAGTTTACACATTGGTAAGGCTCGTTTGCATTGTTCATCACATGTATATACACTGCCTTTCATGAGCCTATCCATCAAGTCTACACATTGGGTTGTCCGACCACAACCCTATACATTCTGGTGTTATAACTTGAGTCTTCAATGCTCACAGCACACTCTTTCCAAGCCTGTACACTGGTGAGGCTTCGTGAAGTCTACACAGTGGCTGGGCTATGTAAAGTGTACACATTAGTAAGGCTTGTTTGCTTTGTTCTTCATAAGTCTACACACTGCCTTCATATGCATTCTTCATAAGTCTATACACTACCTTCATATGCATTGTTCATAAGTCTATACACTGCCATTCGTTTGCATTATTCATATATCTATACATTGCCTTCACATGCGCTTTATTCATTAAGTCTGTACACTCTCTCACGCTGTACACACTTACTCAGTTGTGTTTCTGAAGTATATACATTCGTGTTTATAGCTTGAACTAACTAAGTCTATACATTCAATCTGTCTCTGTATGCAGGCGATTCAGGCTGATGATTGGGCACGTGAACCGAGGTTGGCACCTGGCACGTGATCCAAGACAACAGGCACATGACACGTGGATGGCAACCTAGTCAGGATGCTGCCATGTGGTCGAAATTCAAATGATCTGGCAAAAAGTGCATGGGCGGGAACCTGGCAGCCACACGCCAATATCTGCTATAAATATAGAGCTTCATCCTTCAGTAGAAGCCTGATCGTGAAAAGAGAAAGCAGAAGCCATTGGTGAGAGTTTGCACGATCCAGAAAAGAAAAAGAGCAGAGTGTTCCAGATCTGAGAGGAGTTTGTTCGAGAGAGAGAGAGCAATGTGTGTGGATTGATGAATTGCTTCATTTGAAGCTACATTTGTATTGGATTTCAGAACCGATTTCTTCTTCATTGGTTTTTGTTTCTACTTTGTTTTCGTTTCATTTTGTTCATCCTTCTGATTTGAATTGGTTTCCCTCCGGTGTGTGGAGGAAGGGAGTATTACTCCAGTTTCCCTCTGAGTTGCAGAGGAAGAGAGATCGGTGATCTCTGGTGGTGTTAGTGACTGGTTGTCATTAATAGTTTCCCTCCGGTGTGTGGAGGAAGGGAGAGGATTCTCCGGTTGTGTTCTAGCTGGGAGCTAGAACAGGTTTCAAGTTCTGTGGGTAGCAGAGCTTGGTTGAGGGATTTGTTTCCCTTGGGTGTTCAAGCTGTGTGGCAGCATGTTGTTCGCAGACTGAGTCTGCATTGATCTAGCATTGTCTAGTGGAATCTTCATTCTAGTTGGAGTGAGGGGTGGATGTAGATTGCGGACTGCAATCGAACCACCTAAAAACCGAGTGCCTCCTCTGTGGTTTGCTATTGCTATCTGCGCTCTTCATCTGCTTGTCTCTTTGCTTCCATGTGATCAGTTCTTCATTCTCATTTACATTTCTCAGTGTACGGGTTAAGGAGGTGCGTTAGCAGTAGAATTTATTTTTCGCCTAAGTTTCTACAAATTGGGAGTGATCTATTCATCCCCCCCCCTTCTATATCACTCTTGCTGCGCTAACACTTGGTATCAGAGCAGGTTTACGCCATGTGGACGAACGGTCAAGGAAATGCTAGTGGTCCTAGAACCTTCATGGCCGAAGGTCAATCCATTAGTCGCCCTCCTTATTTCGATGGTAGTAACTATCTGTTTTGGAAGAACAGGATGGAAGTGTTCATCAGGGCTCAGAGTCATAAACTGTGGAGAGTAGTCACGGTGGGGCCATATGATCTGCCACCAAACGAGGACGCTTGGACAGATGACCATGTCAAGCTCTCCTCACTCAACTGGACGGCGCTGAACATCATCCGGTGTGTTGTTCATCCAGAGGAATATGCCCGTATATCTACATACAGAACTGCCAAGCGAATGTGGGATGAGCTGCAATTGATCTATGAAGGTACAGCTCAAGTGAAAGCCTCGAAGGTAAACCTCTACACTTCTAAGTATGAAATGTTCAAGATGAATGCAGATGAGAATATAACTGAAATGTATGCCAGGTTGTCATTGATCACAAACACACTTAAAGGGCTAGGGAAGGATCTTGCTGAGGCAGATATAGTCAGGAAAATCCTTAGATCTTTATCCCCGGCATGGCACACTAAGGCCATTGTGATTGAGGAGTCAAAAGATCTGACTATCTTGACGGTGAATGAACTCATAGGATCTCTTATGACATATGAGATGAATTTCAAAGGAGGTGGAGAAGGAAGTGAGAGGAAGGGTAAGAATGTGGCTCTAAGAGCATCCCGTAATAAGGGTAGCAACAGCGGGAGCAGCAGCAGTAGCCCCGAGTCTGAGTCCGAGCTTGAAGGTTTGTCAAATCTCGACCAGGAGGAGCAGGCAATGCTCACTAGACAGTTCAAAAAAATTTTGAAGAAAAAGGGAAAGACCTTTAGGAAGAAGAAGCCACACTCTTTCAACAAGAGTGCTGAATTTACCAGTTACAGGGATAGAAATCCTAAGAGACTGACTTGTTTTAATTGTAACAAATAGGGACATATGAAAGGCGAATGCCCAGACCTCCAGAAGAAGGGTCCCTATCTTCAAAAGAAAAACGTAAAGGTGCAGAAGAAGAAGAAGCCACAGGCGATGGTCTGCACATGGAGCGAGGAAGAAGAAGACCCCGAAGACGCTTCCTCAAAAGAATATGAAGATGGAATTTGCCTCATGGCAAACAGTGAAGAGGAGGTAATAAACGTTTTTGAAAATTTCTCAATTGATGACTGGGAGGATGCTTATGGTGACTTGCTAGATAAATTTAATTCTCTTAGCAAAGAGCACAGAGTTCTGAAAAGAAAATTTAACACAAATGTTGAAGAACAAACTCTGGTCTGTGAGGAAAATGAGAAGCTAAAAGAACAACTAGAAGAAATGACCTCACTAAGGAAAGAAAATGATAAGCTCAAAGAAGAAACTCAAGAAAGTCAAAAATAGCTCAATGAATTCAAAACTAAAATTGAAGAAAGCATGAATGAAATTAGAGTGAATTCAGAGAAATATGAAGCTGTGAAGAAAGTAAATGTTGAACTCCTAAAAAATTCTGAGTCCCTTCAAAAGGAGCTGGAAGACAAACAGAAAGTCTTAGAAAAGTTTGTCCAAGGAAAGACTAGCTTAGATGCTATACTAGGGACTAGGGTCAATTTCAATAAGGAAGGTCTAGGCTATGACCCAACCAACAAGAGACCCTTGCAATTCAAGACCATCACCTTCTGCCCAGAAAAGGAAAAGAAAAGCTGGACACACCATCCAACTCAAACAGCTCTAAGGAAATTCAAAGTCCTAAAGAAAACACAAAAACCAGTACTGGACAACCATTTAAGATGGGAATGAATTTTATGAAGAATAACACTAAGCCCACTCACCAGAACACAAATGGTAGATGGACCAAGAAAGTAAATCAGAATAAGAGCTGGAATTACAACAATCAGATGGGTCCAAATAGGACCTACTGGAGAAATAACTTTCATGGTCAAAGATATGCTAATCAACAAGCCTACAGGAAATTTCCTAAGAATAGGAAGACTAATGACTGGAATAGAACTCACTTCTCCAGTTCAGCTGGATTCAACTTTAATAAACCAGAAAGGAAGGTGCCAGAGAAAACCATTCTGAAACAAATCTGGATACCTAAACACTTGATCAGAGATTTGAACAATGTCATTGGACCCAACTCATCTTGGGTTCCAAATCACTCTGCTTGATGTATCTGTGTAGGTCGGCCTGGCAGCTGAAGACAACAAGTGGTACCTCGACAGTGGCTGCTCCAAGCATATGACAGGAGACCGATCCAAGTTTAGCAAGATAGAGATGAACCCAGGGGGTCTGGTCAAGTTTGGAGGAAAGAACAAAGGTAAAATAATTGGAGTTGGAACAGTAGGTAAGTCTTCCACAAACTCCATTGAAAAAGTCTTACTTGTGGAAGGGCTTCAACACAACCTGATTAGCATTAGTCACTTATGTGACAGGGGTCACAGGGTTGTATTTGATGATAGTTCATACAAAATCCTTGAAACAAATTCTGACATGGTTAAATTTGTAGCCAACAGGATTAATAATGTCTACATTGTAGACTTAGATGAGAAATCTGAATCTACTATTTGCTTATCTGCCAATTCTGAAAATGATGCCTTTGAATGGCATAGACGTCTAGGTCATGCTAGCTTTTCAACTTTAAATAAATTGGTCAAGCATGATTTAGTTAGAGGCATGCCTAGAATTAAATTCAACTCAATATCAAAAGCATGTGATGCCTGTGCTCTAGGCAAACAGACCAGAAATTCCTTTAAATTAAGATCTGAGCCATTGTCTTCTAGACCAATGGAACTTCTTCATATGGACCTTTTCGGTCTCACTAGAACTCAGAGTCTTAATGGAAACAGGTTTGGCTATGTCATCATAGATGACTTCTCTAGATATTCATGGATATTTTTCTTAGCAAATAAGAGTGATGCATTTCAAAAGTTTAATCTGTTTTTCAATAAGGTCAAACAAGAAGGGAAATACAAGGTCTGTTCTATTCAATCTGACCATGGAGGTGAGTTTGAAAACTCCATGTTTACTGATTTTTGTGAAAAAGAGGGACTAACTCACAGGTTTTCTTCTCCCAGGACACCTGAACAGAATGGGATTGTGGAGAGAAGAAATAGAACTGTGGTGGAGATGGCCCGAACCATGTTGATTGAAAGTAAATTACCTAGAATGTTTTGGTCAGAAGCGGCCAATACAGCAACCTACATAATCAACAGGGCCATGGTAAGACCCATACACAAGAAAACACCTTATGAGCTTCTAAAAGGTAAGAAACCAAACTTGTTTCATTTCAGAATTTTTGGATCAAAATATTTTATTTATAACAATGATAAGAAAGATTTAGACAAGTTTGAAGCCAAGAGTTCACCTGGAATATTCTTGGGTTACTCTGAAGTGTCAAGGGCATATAGGGTATTTAACATATCAGATCAGAAAGTGGAAGAGTCTCCACACATCCTTTTTAGTGAAAAGAAAGATGTTTCTAATGTTGAAAATCTTGACAGGGATTCCAATCATGGTGGAGATTTTCTAGAAGACCAACAGGAAGAAGAGAAGACTCATCCAAGTGGAGAAACAAATTCCCCCAATCAGGAAGGGCCAAGAGAAACAGGTGAGTCTTCAACAAATATCAGATTTCTTAAAGACCATCCTTTAGATAAAGTCATAGGCAATCCTGAAGATCCTCTTCGGACTAGGTCTCATTTTAGAAATGTGAATAATGATGACTTAATTGCACTAGTCTCACAAATTGAACCCAAAACAGTAGAAGAGGCCTTAGCTGATCAAGCTTGGGTCAATGCTATGAGTGAGGAATTAGGTCAGTTTGAAAGGAATAATGTCTGGGAGCTTGTCCCAAGACCAGATGGTATAAATGTCATAGGAACCAAGTGGGTGTTCAAAAATAAGATGAATGAAGATGGAATCATCTCGAGGAATAAGGCCAGATTAGTAGCCAAAGGCTACTGTCAGGAATTTGGTGTAGACTTTGATGAATCCTATGCACCTGTTGCTAGGATGGAAGCTATAAGATTGTTGCTTGCCTTTGCATGCTCAAAGAATATAAAACTCCAACAAATGGATGTTAAAAGTGCCTTTTTAAATGGAGTCATTAAAGAAGAAGTTTTTGTTGAGCAACCTCCTGGATTTAAATATTCTCCTCAACCTAACCAAGTGTTCAGGTTAAACAAAGCCTTGTATGGTCTAAAGCAGGCTCCAAGAGCATGGTATGAAAGGCTGTCTAAATTTCTGATCAGCAAGGGCTACAAAAGAGGTAAAGTTGATCAAACTTTATTCACCAAAGGCATAAACAGAGATCTCATCATAGTTCAGGTATATGTAGATGACATTGTATTTGGATCAACTAAGCATGAACTATGTGATGAATTTTCTACCATGATGTCTGCTGAATTTGAAATGAGCTTGGTTGGTGAACTAAAATATTTTCTTGGATTGCAGGTACAGCAGCTAGAAGATGGGTGCTTCATCAACCAAACCAAATACACAATGGAACTGTTCAAAAGGTTTGGCATGGGAAACTTAAAGCACATTACTACACCCATGGGCACCAATACTTCATTGGATGCAGATGAGACAGGTAAAGAAGTAAATGCCAAACTTTATTGAGGTATGATTGGATCACTTCTTTACTTGACAGCCTCTAGACCAGATATACAATTCAGTGTAGGAATGTGTGCAAGGTATCAGTCTAGACCTACTGAATTACACTTAGCTGCAGTTAAAAGAATCTTCAGATATTTGTCAGTTACTCATTCTCTTGGGTTATGGTTTCCTGCATCTCACACATTTAACTTAGTAGCATACACAGATGCTGATTATGCAGGCTGTAAACTAGACAGGAAAAACACTAGTGGCCATTGTGAATTTTTGGGTGGGTGTTTAGTGTCTTGGGGCTCCAAGAAACAACATTCTGTGGCCCTCTCTACTGCAGAAGTTGAATATGTGGCTGCAGGGAGTTATGGAACACAAGTAATATGGATTAAACACCAGCTTCAGGACTATCAAGTAGACCTGGGGTGTACACCAATTTACTGTGATAATACTAGTGCCATCAATATTGCTAAAAATCCTATTTTACATTCACGAACCAAACACATAGAGATAAGACATCATTTTATAAGAGATGAGGTGTCTAAGAATAATTTTGAACTGATTCATGTAGGCACAGATAATCAGATTGCTGACATTCACAAAACCTCTGGATAATGAAAAATTCACCACATTGAGAAGGGAATTAGGCTTATACAAATTGTCATAATTATGAAGCATGTTCTTGTTGTGAGGGGGAGTTGTGTTTGTCTGATATTTAGCCTTCTTTCTTGCTGGTTTAAGGGGGAGTTCAGAATGCTTACTCGTTGGCTTTCAGAAAATGCTTTGAGTAAGGGGAAGCTTTGAGATTATGCTAGATTGTTTTATTGAGGAATGCTATGTTTTAGGGGGAGCTGAGTTGTCATGTGAGAAGAGAAGTTCTTTGACAGATTCAAAAGGGCTGTCCAGATGTGTAACTTTGCTGGTCTTGCATGACTGATCTAGTGTGGTTATCTCAGACAGTAGAGTGTCACTTATCTCTTAAGTCTATAAGTCACTAACTCTAATCTCCAGTTAGAATCTTTCCTTTGGTACTCCTTCAGAGATCTGGACTAATTGCATAAAGTATATCTTCCTACATTGTCATTGATTCTGGTTCAGGCCAAAAACTTGTATGTCTTGATATCTGACCCAATCAGCTTGAAATCTAGACTTCAAGACTCAATTCAAGGAATAGTCCTTTTTGGTATTATTTTCAATCATTCTATCTCTTTAACTCAAGGGATTAACTGAACAAACATGTTCTGTTTTGATCACTGAGAAACTGGGAGCTTCATTAATGAAATGAATATTTCTCCCAAGTCATGAGGTGACAAATGCTTAAAATGAATGAAAAGACATGATAGAGTAATGGTGGCTTACTGGTGAGTAACTGGGGACTCTGGCCTCTAATCAAGGTGTTTCCTCATGTCAAAAGCCACAGTTACTAACTCTGTTCCTTAATAAATAAAAAAAAGGGAAGTAATGAGGTACTCACTCTGAGTAACTGGGGATTCAGGCCTCTAATCAAGGTGTCTCTCTAATGTCAAAGGAGTGAACTACCAACTTACTCATTGATCTTCTTGAAAATCATCTCCAACAAAAAAAAAATTCCTTGTTGTTATGCAACTAATGGATTGCTTGTCTTCAATACCTTGAGAACACCTCTCTGATTTCGTCTCTTACTGTCTTGTGGGATAGTTGAATGATCAGCTATATCTGACCATACTTGTGAACTCCTGCTCTAAATCATCCACTATGTATGCTGATAAACTTGTCAATCATTCTACTTCTCTATTGTGTACTGAAATTTAAAGAATCTTCTCTTGAGATTAGAAACTCACATATTCTCTTAAGACCTATTCGTGACTTTCTACACTAAGAACTTACTGCCCTTAGTCCTCATGTTTCCAGCACTGTCATACATTCTGTAGTTCTTTTTGCTGATGTCAAAGGGGGAGAGAAGTTTGCAATATCAGAGAGAAGTTTGCAATATCAGTAAGAAGTTCTGCAATATCAGTGAGTCTTGGATTTGTCTTGAGCTTTGGGGGAGTCATGTTGCTTCGGAGAAGATTTGGTTATGAGTTGTGGGAGAGATGAGAGTGTGTTGTAGGGAATGTTTAATTCATCTGCATGAGCATGCCTTGAATTTAATATGTTTGTTGCAGCTGATATAAATTTCTAGTTGAACCTTGATATTACTTGATTCATAGTGTTGTCATCATCAAAAAGGGGGAGATTGTTGCATCCCTATGGTTTTGATGATGTCTCACACTATAAATCAATCTTCTATCTCTAGATTTATGCTATTTCATCATGTGAGTGAGTACAGTTCATATGGTTGTCAGATAAGCATGCTATCTTGATACTGTCTACACTCTGCTTAGTTAGTATTGATAGCAGTGGGTCGACCCACCCTTGCTGATGCGTCGACTCATCTGTACATTGGCATATCTGCTTCTAGTCTGTACATCGGGCACTTTCTAACTGAAGTCTACACACTGATCCTAATACTCTAAGTCTGTACACTGCCCGACCTGTTAAGTCTGCACATTGCCAAAGTCAGTTCAGCTCAACCCTATACATCCTTCCAATCTTCAACTCTATACATTGGAGTGTCAAGCTTAATGTCTATACACTGGTTACTGCATTCTCATGAAGTCTACTCATCCTATAGTGTAAGTCTATACAGCGCCCAGCGCCTGCTTGCATAGTCTGTACAACGCCTGCTTCACACACTCAAGTCTACACATTGCTTGTCAACAGGCTCGCACACACTGAAGTACATACATTGCACAAAGTCTGAACATTGCTTCAGAGATAGCTTCAGCAAAGTCTATACATAGACTGGCAGTCTTCATGCTAAGTATATACATTCCTTGAGTCCAAGTCTGTACAGCGTCCGTTGTCTAGAATCCTTGAAGTCTGTACATCGGACTGCTTCTTTTGAAGTCTATATATTGGCTCGTTCACTTCTGCAAAGCATGTACATCAGACTGTGGCAAAGTCTATACATTCGGTTCCTTGGGCAAAGTCTATACATCGCTTAGTCTGCACATTGCCTTCAGCCCAAGCATTCAAAGCCAAGTCTATACAACGCCAAGTCTGTACACTCCTCATCTGTTCCTACGCTTGGCCAAGTCCATACACTCAACATTTCCCTACGCTTTCCTGGCCAAGTCTGTACATCACTAAGTGTGTACATTGCATGCTGCTCAAACGTTCAAAGTCTTCAAAGTCTGTACAGCGTCCGTCTCAGCCAGCGTCTCATGCTGTGTCTTAAGCAAGTCTATACATCGGCTTCATTCGCTCAAGTCCACACATCCACAGTGGTTCATCAAGTCTATATATTCACTTGAGCTTCACCAAGTCTGTACATCGGCTTCATTCGCTCAAGTCCACACATCCACAGTAGTTCATCAAGTCTATACATTCACTTGAGCTTCACCAAGTCTGTACAACGCTGAAGTCTTCACAAGTCTGTACAGTGCTTGAGCTTCATCTAGTCTGTACATCGCTTCAAGCGATTCAAGTCTATATAGACTACCTTTACATCCAGAGTCTGTACATCGGTTCAACAGCCGATCGTCTCATACAGAACTTTCCAAGTCTGTACAGTCAAGTGTCTAATGCATCGTCTCACTCTGGCATAGTCTATACATTGGCTAAAGCTTGTCGAAGTCTATACATCTCCGTTGAGCATCAAGTCTACACACTGCTCACTGTCTTATTAAGAGTCTCACACAGGTTCCAAGTCTGTACACTGTTTAGGCATCGTGAAGTCTATACAGTGGCTGAAGCTTTGTTAAGTTTACACATTGGTAAGGCTCGTTTGCATTGTTCATCACATGTATATACACTGCCTTTCATGAGCCTATCCATCAAGTCTACACATTGGGTTGTCCGACCACAACCCTATACATTCTGGTGTTATAACTTGAGTCTTCAATGCTCACAGCACACTCTTTCCAAGCCTGTACACTGGTGAGGCTTCATGAAGTCTACACAGTGGCTGGGCTATGTAAAGTGTACACATTAGTAAGGCTTGTTTGCTTTGTTCTTCATAAGTCTACACACTGCCTTCATATGCATTCTTCATAAGTCTATACACTGCCTTCATATGCTTTGTTCATAAGTCTATACACTGCCATTTGTTTGCATTATTCATATGTCTATACACTGCCTTCACATGCGCTTTATTCATTAAGTCTGTACACTCTCTCACGCTGTACACACTTACTCAGTTGTGTTTCTGAAGTATATACATTCGTGTTTATAGCCTGAACTAACTAAGTCTATACATTCAATCTGTCTCTGTATGCAGGCGATTCAGGCTGATGATTGGGCACGTGAACCGAGGTTGGCACCTGGCACGCAGGCGCATGACACGTGGATGGCAACCTAGTCAGGATGCTGCCATGTGGTCAAAATTCAAATGATCTGGCAAAAAGTGCATGGGCGGGAACCTGGCAGCCACACGCCAATATCTGCTATAAATATAGAGCTTCATCCTTCAGTAGAAGCCTGATCGTGAAAAGAAAAAGCAGAAGCCATTGGTGAGAGTTTGCACGATCCAGAAAAGAAAAAGAGCAGAGAGTTCCAGATCTGAGAGGAGTTTGTTCGAGAGAGAGAGCAGTGTGTGTGGATTGATGAATTGCTTCATTTGAAGCTACATTTGTATTGGATTTCAGAACCGATTTCTTCTTCATTGGTTTTTGTTTCTACTTTGTTTTCGTTTCATTTTGTTCATCATTCTGATTTGAATTGGTTTCCCTCCGGTGTGTGGAGGAAGGGAGTATTACTCCAGTTTCCCTCTGAGTTGCAGAGGAAGAGAGATCGGTGATCTCTGGTGGTGTTAGTGACTGGTTGTCATTAACAGTTTCCCTCTGGTGTGTGGAGGAAGGGAGAGGATTCTCCGGTTGTGTTCTAGCTGGGAGCTAGAACAGGTTTCAAGTTCTGTGGGTAGCAGAGCTTGGTTGAGGGATTTATTTCCCTTGGGTGTTCAAGCTGTGTGGCAGCATGTTGTTCGCAGACTGAGTCTGCATTGATCTAGCATTGTCTAGTAGAATCCTCATTCTAGTTGGAGTGAGGGGTGGATGTAGATTGCGGACTACAATCGAACCACCTAAAAACTGAGTGCCTCCTCTGTGGTTTGCTATTGTTATTTGCGCTCTTCATCTGCTTGTCTCTTTGCTTCCATGTGATCAGTTCTTCATTCTCATTTACATTTCTCTGTGTACGGGTTAAGGAGGTGCGTTAGCAGTAGAACTTATTTTCTGCCTAAGTTTCTACAAATTGGGAGTGATCTATTCATCCCCCCCTTCTATATCACTCTTACTGCGCTAACAGTTTTATCTTCGTGTGTAAGAAGGCTTCAGTGGAGCCAAATGCTCATCTCTTCCCGGCAGTTCTACTATCTCCAGAACTGTCCTTCTGACACTGCCTTCACCTACTTCAAGGCTAGGCCCAACCGACACCTTGTCAGTGTCTCTGAGGCTGCGTCCAACCTCAAGCGGTGGTCGGAGCGTTTTGTACATGTCACCAGGGTGGATGTTCGTGGTACCTGGAGGTTCGCGGGTTTTCTCCCCCAATGGGTTGATAAATGGCCCTCAGCGACGGCCGTGGAAGTTAGGAAGATAAAGGCCCTTCTTCGCTTCCCCCTTGACAATGCCGATTTTAAGCTGACTCCGGCGGTGCTTCGAGAGTTTGGGATGAGCCCCCTACTACCTCAGGGTACTGACTTTGATTTTTCTCCAGGTCCACCGGTGGCGAACCGAGCTAATGTTTCTTGTGTTGCCTTTTCAGGGGCTCAAGAGTCGTCGGGGCTGCAGTACGAGATTGTCGAGTTGCCGCAGAGCGCTTCTCGCCCCATAGATCACGTCGAGCCGGGGGCTGGCCAGGTGACCATTGCTGCCCCCGAGGCCGAGGTTGCGTTCGCTCCGGGGCATCTTCAATATCCAGTCCCCTCAGGCGTTCCCCTGGTGAGCCCGTCGGTGGCTCCTGTAGTCAGTGGCGAGTTGAGTGCTCGGACGGACATCTCCAAGGGATCCGCCAACGTCGCTGAAGCGGAGCCCACCATGGCTCATTGTGATCGTGTCCCACTGACCGTGGATGAGTTGGCGGCACTAGATAGCCAGTGTCACCCGAAGAAGAGTAGCAAACTCTCAGCTCCGGCCCGTAGTCGGGTTCTGCCGCCGCCATCGTCTGAGGTGCTGTTTACACGCCAAATTTTTGGACATCCGTTTTCGTTGGATGAATATGCATATATTTTGGCATATTTGTACGTTCCGCGCTTTTGGGTTTATCAGACGATTTAGGGTTCGTGTACAGGACTTTTCCCCACCGACCGGAGTCGGTGTTAATTTACATCGGACAAGTTCGAACACCTTTGATTAATTGCCAAAGAACGCCTTTTGCCTCTATGCATTATGACATTATTGATCTTGACGATCGCCCATGACGGGTACATACACTTGCAAAGAAATTTGGAGACTTCATTTCTTTGAACATATGTAATTTGCATTTCAATCAGCCTTGCAAGACCTTTACATATGGTCCCGATTGTATAACCGGGTGTTGACACACTTTTTATTAAAATCATGTTTTTATTTGCTTTTTGGTTTATTAGGTGCATTTGTTGGTTTATTAAGTGCGTGGGCGTGCCAGTCACAAAGTGATGATTTATTCGGGCTTCAAGGAAGCCCTGGGTGCACTCGATCTGACTCGGTCAGACGATTGTGTGATTCGTATCGGGACCAAAACCCGCAATGCCATAAAGGTCACGACGTTATTTACATCCCCTCGGAGAGGTGAACACCCTTGATTAATCGCCAATAATAAGGGCCTCATGGCCATAAAAATTAACATTAATGTAAGAAGATAGGGAAGGTCGAATTATGCTAAAAGCCCGCATTGGGATACAAACATTCAGATTTTGTCGGTCGCTCATGGACCCCTTTATGTTCGGACAAAGGTCTGTATTGAAGGTACGACGGAAACGAAAATAAACTCGTACAAATGTATGCCGAGTTTACGGTAATTTCAATAAAAGAGCGGAAACGAATCCCAGTGGGAACGAGTCCGATTTGACTAACTATCGGCCCAGAGTAATGTCAGATTTCGGCCATGTCGGGATGGTTCCCAAGATTCGAACCCGACTTGGAGGGGTGGCGTTAATGTTCCCTTTACACCGGGTCTTGAGGAGAAATGAGGCCGCGGAGCAAGTTTCACCATGTTATTATTGTTTGACCTTTTATTATTATTTTGTTATTTTATTATTATTATTATTTTGATGGTGAGTTTGTTATTATTACTATTTATTATTATTATTTATTCCTTTTTTATGATTTTGTTTTTACTATTATTATTATTATTGTTGTTGCACTTGGAGCGTGTGGAAGGACGAGCCAAAAGACCGATGCACATGAGGGAATGTTGATGCTCATTTGGCCCATGGGCAATGAAGGTCGATGAACATTGCGCCAGCATTATACTAAGGTCGATGCACATGGGCACTGGGCTAAGGGAAGGTCGATGCATATCAAGCACAAAGCCATATGAAGGTCGACGCACATGGCCACAGGGCTGAAGGGAAGGTCGATGCATACTATTCATAAAGCCGTAAGAAGGTCGACGCACATCAGCTCCAGGCTAGATGAAGGTCGATACACATCAGCTCAAGGTTGGATGAAGGTCGATGCATGTTTGGGGTTTAGGCAACCGAGGTATGTACATGTGGGCAAGGTCGATGCACATTTAGGACAAGATTAATGCACATGAGATTAGGTCTATACAGGTTTTGGGTCTAGGGCTTATGCCTGTGGCATAAGGTCGATGCACATTTGGGTTGTGTGAGGGGCCAGTTGGCCAAAGTCTATGCACATTGGGAATGTGGGGGGGGGCAAAGTCTGCCAAGGTCTACGCACATGTGAGATGTGTGAAGGACAAAGGTCGATGCACATTGGGAATGTATGAAGGGCAAGGTCTATGCACATGTGACATATGTGAAGGGTAGGGTCTATGCACATTGGGGATGTGTAAAGGGCAAGGTCTATGCACATTGGGAATGAGTAAAGGGCAAGGTCTATGCACATGTGAGATGTGTGAAGGGCAGGGTGTAGGTGTGCCGGGTAACGGGCGTGGTGGTAAAGGGGCTGAAGCGTATGTGCCGGGCAGGCCAGGGAGCGTGCCGGGCCAGGCGGGCTGGGTGCGCTGATAAGCGTCCATTTTCTATGATAATTCATCGCATGTACACCATTTTATGTGCATATAATTAGACAATTATGCATGATCTATCGTTAATCTCAACTTCACATGTAGATTGGACCTTTCACGTAAATTAATTAAATTGGTGATTTTATTAAATAAAATGAAGTTGAGAGTCATGAACATTAATTATCCATTGCATAATTGTGAGCAATTGTGATTCATGTGCACATTATGGTAACTTTCCTGGACTAAATCATAATTGTGTGTGTGCAGGACACCGAAGGTAGTTGCAAAAGAAGCTAGGGGTAAAACGGTCATCACCACTTTGACCAAGTCAAATAAAGAATTCAAAATATTTTGGTTGGAGAGAAAAAAAGCTCAAAATTTTGAATTCAAAGTTTGAAAAGGAGGAATTCAAAGTTTAAGTTTGAAAAGGAGGAAAAGGACATTCAATGTTTAAAAAGGAGATTCAAAGTTGGAAAGGGGGTGCCCAAAGTCCAAGAAAGGGGGTGCCCCCCTCCTTTTTCTTTCCCCCATGCATCATATTCTACCTAAATCTCAGTCAACCATCTCCTTTTGATATAATCTCCACCCTCCATTGACCCAACATTCCCTATAAATAGCCCATGAAAAGGAGGTGAAGGGGAGTTCTTCTTTTGGTAATTTCTCTCCCAACATTAGGTCGCCGATTTCTCCCCCTTCGGTTCGTTTTCTGCTCTTACACTCTTCATGTAAGTTCTTCAATTTCCAATGCTCTACAACTTCTTCTTCTACATTATCTTCTAATTCCTTCTAATGTTTACGTTATTATATATTTTTCACTGTACTATCCTGTTCATCTGCGAACCAATATTTCTCTCTGTTCTTCCCCTTCTTTCGCCACTTTATCATCATTTTCTCCTCTTCTTATCTTCATGAAAGATCTTTGTGTTTACGTGTCCTACAATTTTTTATTCTACATCATCTTCTAATTCGTTCTGGTTTGTAAGTTATTTCTCATTTTTCAACATGCTATCATGTGATTGTAATGTTCATCCAAGATGCTAGCTTCTGTTATTCTTCAATTTTGAAGCCCTTATGCTCTTCTTTTATATCTGAGTTCTTAATAAACATTCTTTTTCTCTTATAGATCTAGATTTTATTCTTATACCACTTCCTCTAATTCTATCACGTTTTTAAGTTATTTTTAATTCGTCTCAGTTCAATTTTTTCTACACAGTTATTGTTCATCCGTGCAGACCATTTCCCTTCTTCCTCTGATTTCACCCTCTTCCTCACATTTTCTCTCTTTATGCCCTTCATCAAAGTTCTTTCTCTCTTCCCTCTCTTCAACTACTTTTTCTTGGGCATCCCCTAATTCATCTTGGGTTCAAAGTTATTCACCCTCCAAAGGCAGCTTCAATGACGAAGGTGACTTCCTCCCGGTGTAGACGACATCTTCCGTAAGGTGGTTTGTGATCCAAAGCCAAGAGAGGACGACGCCGTCATCACCATTTTTGCTACCATCTTCACACCTCAGGCTCCTTTTATTTTTATTATTTTAGTTTCATTTCACTTCATTATAATCTCATCATATCTTTATTGTAAGCTTGTCTTGCACTTCATGTACTCTTTCTTTTAAGTTAATGAAAGGAGTTGTTCTTTTCATCTAGTTCTTGATCTTCTACCCTCCCTAACTCCTTCTTATATCTCTTCTTTTCATATCATGCAATTATTTTCTATAGCATAGGTGCATAGTCATAGGTGTTTTCAATTAAGTGTTTGGTTTGTTCATCATTTCACTATTTTCTTTAAGCAAAGTCAAATCACAAGTGTTTTCCAAAGGACTTCAAGATTTTTAACTCTAAAAATCTGTTCTTCCTGTGGAATCGACCCTTCTCGCCACCTTATTACGTCTTACTTTCATCTAGTGCGAGTTGAAAATTTTAAGATTGATACGCGTGTTTTAAACGACGAACTTTCACGTTATCAATTTTTGGCACCGTTGCCGGGGAAGAATGATGATTTTTGATTTAAGAACTTTATTTTCCTTGTGTATATAGTGTACTAATAAAGCTCTCTTTTTTTACAGGTTAAAAAAATTTTAAAAAAAATAGACGTAAGTTTACATTTCTTTCTTTCATCTTTTGATTTTGTCATTCATTTCAAAAAAAATGAGGGATTACTTTTCAAGTAAGTATCCAAACTTTCCCTCTTTCATTCTAGTTTCATTTTTCCATTTTATATATCTTGTGGTTAGATAGTTTCATTAAAAAAAATTAAAAAAAATCACTTGAACTTTAATAAAAGACTTCATTCAAGAGTAGAAATCATACCATCCATGTTCTAGGCCATGCATCATTTAGCATAGGATTTTTCCTTGTTATTTAATTTTTGCATTGTATTTTGGAGATTACAAAGGGCAAGGTACGTTCTACTTATCCTATTCTAGCATGTATATTGCATAAGAACCCTTTGTTCGAAATTGTGGTGTACGTTTCATTTCAAAATATTCTAAGGGCAACACCCCTAAATAACATAAGGTGAGATTTTCATCACCCTTCCTTAGCCCACAAACCACATTTTCCCTTGCATCTTTGCATGACCTAAGCCTTAAATAAAAGTCAGTAGACATTGGCCCTAGGATCACACTGTGATTTTAGTACGATTTGAGTTTACCCTCTTGTGAAAACCGGTGCCTAAGGCAAGACGGTCGAACGGTAAACGCCTTAGGTGGGATTGTGGTTTGACATAATTAGGTCCCTACGAAAGTAGGGGTAGTCTCCCACTGCCCCACCCCTTATCTGGCCGGTGAAAATATTGAGGGTAAACTTAAGTTGCACTTTAGCCATTTTGTGAAACCTAATTTGTAGGTGTAGGTCACATCTAGGTCATTAGGTAATTTGTGTGACAACTTGTTTGTATTTGCATAAAAAAATAAAAACAAAAATAAAAAAATTTCTCCTCTTCTCTCCCTTCATCATTGTTAGTGTTAAAAAAAAGCACAAAAATATATATAAAAAAAACATATCCATGGATTGGGTTTTTAATCAAATTGACTGCTTGACCCGAAATCAATTCATCCCAATAGGCCCAAGCTCCTTTACACCACCTATATTTCAAGATGATTACACATGGGCCCGGCCGGCCCATTATGTAGGTGAGTACCCGACCCAACACCCATCTTCCACCCAATTCAATGAAAGCCCATATTTTTGGTCAGCCCAACAAGAAAACTCCACACGCATGATGGCCCAATATCCTTTTCTTCCCCAAAAGAAGGACCAATTTGCTCAATCCTATTTAGGGGACCATATGTCATTCCTTTCTCATGAACATGTTTCAACATGCCTAAACCTCCATACACCTTCTTACACCCCTATCCTTGAGTGGGGAGATCAAAATAATTTCTCTTGGAAAAATCCTAAAGATCAAGCTCCATGCCCGCCCGAGTCAAATCTCCAAACCCAATTTGATCAAAATCAATATGGAGGGCATGACACATTTGTCCCTTATCAATATGACCCTCAACACATCCATTCCACCATTCCATACAATGGTCCCAATGATGAAGAAAAACGCAACCAATTGATTCAAATCATCTTGAATAATCAACAAAGCATTGGCTCCCTCCAAACCAAAGTGGACCAACTCACAAGAGCCACACATGAAATGTCAATGGACCAATTGCCTAACCCCCTTGATGAAACTTTTAAAGATCAAGTCTCTCAATGCACCCAACACATTTATTCTTGCCAACAACCCGTGGTTCCCTTGCTGAATGAAACTCTTGACCAAGGTAATGAGGGAATTTGGGAAGAATTACATCAAAGAGAATTTAGGGTGACTAGCAAGATGGCTTATTTGAGTAAGGAGTCCACACCCATTTATGAGGAGAGCCACAATGAGTTGGTTGAAGATAAGTTTGGGGCTGAATTAAATGATGTGCCAAAAGATGTCATTCAAAATTATGAGATTAAGAATATTAATGGCCCAATTGAGAAAAAATTTAGAAAAGAGGGTTATCTAGTTGAAAATGATGATGACGAGATATTGGAATGTGACCATTCTCACTTGGAAGAATATCATGAAAGGATCGCATTGGAAGATTTCTTATTTTATCTCACGGTCCCACAATTAGAAGCTTTGATTGACATTCTCCCTATGATAGAACAATGTGAACACTTTGATGTGGAGAGTGTCATTATTAACTTATGTGAGGAAAAACATAAAGAAGCGGGTAAAGTTGATGTTGCAGATATGTTGAATGATAACCCTCATGAGGAAGAGAATGGTGAAGGGCGTTTGAGTTAAAAATTCATCTTTCATTTAGAGGCCTCACGTGTGGAGAACAAAACTGATAATCTCATTTTAGAAGATATTGATAATGGGGCTTCACTTGAAGAAATCGAGAACATCACTCCAAACATCAAAGGGCCATTTAAGGAAACGTATGATGAGGGGGAGTGTTTTGTGGATAATAATCTTGTTGATTTAATGAAGATAAATTTTGAACATCCCCCTCCTATTGATGAGTGTGATGAAGGGATCCTCTTAGAGAAATTCACATTTGAACTGACCTATGATGAGGGGTACGGACTGGAAAGATTAACATTTGATCTTCCCACCTCACCATTGGAACATTCCATTGATATTCTTAATGTAATTGATGAGGGTGATGAAGGGGTCTTGTTGGAAAGATTTACATTTGGTCTATCCACCAAATTAGACTTTGATGAGTTTGATGAAGGGGCCATCTTAGAAACATTCACATTTGATCTAACCCCTGAGCCCCTACCCCATAAAGTTTGACTCATCAGATGGGATAGATTTTGGGTTCACACCTCCTTCCACTTTGACCCCCCTGCAAGCTGAGCCTCTTCAATATGACAATCTCGGACCTGAGGGAGATGTGGCAGCCATATTCACCTTTAATTTAACTCCCCATCAGGAAGATCAATTGATTAAGGCCCTTAATTCTCATAAGGCTATTGTTGAGGGGAATGTGGCTAATAATGTCAATCTTCATAAGCCACTGGTGTCCAACCAGGAGGAAGTAGTCAAGTGGGTGGAACCAATGGATTGATATCGGGCAGAGGTTCCATCCCGATCTTGATAGACTAATAGCCATTAACTGTTACATGATCCATAAAGAAGAGAACCAGCTCACAAGTATTGCCAATGTTAAAATCAATAATGTTCAAGACCGACATATCTCTGGCCCACATGCTTACACGTATCATCTTGTCTTCAAATGGCATGAATATTAGAATTTAAAAGAAGAAAAGATAACGTGGTGGCTCATTCTCAAGTCTACATGATGGTTATGAAGCTTGCACCTTCTATGCATGCGTCTGGCTGAAGACGGAAAATTTAGCGCTTCTGGGAGGCAACCCAAGGTTTTTGTTGTTTGACATTTTTGTTTGAGTGTGTTTTAGTAGTCAAGTCAAGGCCAAGGAGAAGATGTCATCGCCGTCCATGACATTGAGAGAGGTTTCATCTCGCATATCCAGTTGTCTCTTTCCTACTCAGTAGTATTTATTGATACATTGTTCTATTGCTTTCAATTCTATATGCCATTGAGGACAATGTCATTCAAGTTGGGGGGGAGAGAAATATTTTCATGATTCATATAGTACAACCTGATAGGAGTTTTGTCTTGCATGCCATCGTTGCATGAAAGTAGAAAGATGTTAACCCCATTTTGAGTTTCATGATTCATGCTTAAATTAAAAGTAATTCTAGAATAGAAAAGACTAGAGAGAAGGATGATGAAAATTTTAGTCAATCTAGCCATGGAAACTGATGTAAGAATCTCTTTAAAGTTCACATACACTTTAGAAGAAAAAAATTCACATTGCACACTAATGAAACAAGTAAGACAAGCCCCCCTGCCATTTTGGGTATGTTGTCTGATATTCTGCACTTCTTAAGAAAATAGATCTTTTTACAAAACTTTCTGCCAAATTATCTATCAAATAAGTGCAATGACACTTTGAAAAAAAAAGAGAAAAAAATTACCATGAAAAATGTCCCTAGTCTTAGTAACCGGGCCTACTTCACCTAAGACGTGTTGAGGTTCGCATAAAACGGAAAAGGGAACCTGGATCTGTGAAACTGGGCCTGCTTCTCCAAAGGTAAGAGTCGAGGTTCACGTTGAGTAGTGAAGGGTAGTGCATCATCATGTGTGGTATAAAAGATCCCAAGGTGACAAAGCAATAAGGAAGATAAAAAGCTAATATACTTAATGCTCTGATCTAAGAGGTGCAGGGTTGAAAGACATTTGCTTGGAATAGCAAATGGGGGATGCAATTGTCTAAGCTGTGGATTTGGTAGTTACATATGCACAAGTGCTATTGATTTTTGATTTGAATTCTTGATCATGTACTATAAGTTCCTACATAAGGCTAGTGTGCATTAATGATTCCATATTCTTAATCTTTAGTTGATTCTATGAAGGGAGAGCTGGATATGAGACTATGAATTTTGTAAACTCTTGTTAGTCCTAAATTTTAATTTATTTGCATTGCTAAGGGACTAGCAATGAGTAAGTTGGGGGGTGTGATAAGCGTCCATTTTTTAAGATAATGCATCGCATGTACACCATTTTATGCGCATATAATTAGATAATTATGCATGATCTATCGTTAATCTCAACTTCGCATGTAGATCGGACCTTTCATGCAAATTAATTAATTTGATGATTTTATTTAATAAAATAAAGTTGAGAGTCATGAACATTAATTATCCATTGCATAATTATGAGCAATTGTGATTCATGTGCACATTATGGTAACTTTCTTGTATTAAATCATAAAGATGTATGTGCAGGACACCGAAGATAATTGCAAAAGAAGCCGGGGGTAAAATGGCCATCACCACTTTGACCAAGTCAAATAAAGAATTCAAAATATTTTGGTTGGAGGGAAAAGAAAGTTCAAAATTTTGAATTCAAAGTTTGAAAAGGAGGAATTTAAAGTTTAAGTTTGAAAAGGAGGAAAATGACATTCAATGTTTGAAAAGGAGATTCAAAGTTGGAAAGGGGGTGCCCAAAGTCCAAGAAAGGGGGTGACCACCTCCTTTTTCTTTCCCCCATGCATCATATTCTACCTAAATCTCAGCCATCCATCTCCTTTTGATACAATCTCCACCCTCCATTGACCCAACTTTCCCTATAAATAGCCCATGACAAGGAGGTGAAGGGGAGTTCTTCTTTTGGTAATTTCTCTCCCAACCTTAGGTCGCCGATTTCTCCCCCTTCAGTTCATTTTCTGCTCTTGCACTCTTTAAGTAAGTTCTTCAATTTCAAATGCTCTACAACTTCTTCTTCTACATCATCTTCTAATTCCTTCTAGGTGTTAAGCTATTTTATATTTTTCACTATACTATCATGTTCATCTGCAAACCAGTATTTCTCTCTGTTCTTCCCCTTCTTTCTCCGCTTTCTCGTCAATTTCAAATGCTCTACAACTTCTTCTTCTACATCATCTTCTAATTCGTTCTGGTTTCTAAGTTATTTCTCGTTTTTCAACTTACTATCCTGTGATTGTACTATTCATCTGAGGTGCTAGCTTCTGTTATTCCTCCGTTTTGAAGCCTTTCTGCTCTTTTTTTATATCTAAATTCTTCATGAAAGTTCTTCCTCTCTTGTAGATTTAGATTTTATTCTTCTACCACTTCCTCTAATTCGATCACGTCTTTAAGTTATTTTTATTTCTTCTCAGTTCAATTTTTTCTACACAGTTACTATTCATCAGTGCAGACCATTCCCCTTCTTTCTCTGATTTCACCCTCTTCCTCACATTTTCTCTCTCTATGCCCTTCATCAAAGTTCTTTCTCTCTTCCCTATCTTCAACTACTTCTTCTTGGGCATCCCCTAATTCATCTTGGGTTCAAAGTTATTCACCCTCCAAAGGCAGCCTTAACGACAAAGGTGACTTCCTCCCGGTGTAGACGACATCTTCCGCAAGGTGGTTCGTGATCCAAGGCCAAGAGAGGACGACACCGTCGTCACCATTTCTACTACCATCTTCACACCTCAGGCTCCTTCTATTTTTATTATTTTAGTTTCATTTCACTTCATTGTAATCTCGTCATATCTTTATTGTAAGCTTGTCTTGCACTTCATGTACTCTTTCTTTTAAGTTAATGAAAGGAGTTGTTCTTTTGATCTAGTTATTGATCTTCTACCCTCTCTACCTCCTTCTTATATCTCTTCTTTTCATATCATGCAATTATTTTCTATAGCATAGGCGCATAGTCATAGGTATTTTCAATTAAGTGTTTGGTTTGTTCATCATTTCACTATTTTCTTTATGCAAAGCCAAATCACAAGTGTTTTCCAAAGGACTTCAAGGTTTTTAATTCTAAAAATCTCTTCTTCCCGGTGGAATCGATCCTTCTTGCCACCTTATTACGTCTTACTTTCATCTAGTGCGAGTCGAAATTTTTAAGATTGATACGTGTGTTTTAAACGACGAACTTTTGCGTTATCATGCGCCGGACTGAGCAGGCTCGGGCATACCGGGCCAGATAGGCTGGGTGTGCCAGCAGGGACAGGCCAAAGGGTGTACCGGGCAGGAGGAGGTCGGACTGTGTCGGCCAGAAGACATTGGGGGTGCACCGGTTATGATGGGGACATAAGAGCAAGACTACTAACTTTTTATTTTACATTTGAGTCCTTTTATTTGCCTTTATACCCTTGGGAAAACATGTATGCATTTGTAAGGCTTTATAAGCCAATTTGTCATTCCTTAAGGATCTTTGGGTTTTTTTGTAAAAGTCTAGTAGGACCAGCAAGGGGCCCCCATCTCCTTCCCCATTGGTCCACCTAAACCTTAGGGCCCATGTGGGGCCAATCAAAGGTCCAAGGTGGGCTTCTAGAAGCTTGACCATTCAAAGGGGACAATGGGCTTAAAATGTCCAAGATGCCATCCCATTTAGTCAAGGGGGTGCCCCCCTCTTATTAGTTGTTTAATAGGTTCCAAATCACATGGGGAATTAAATATGTTCTATCCCCTAAGTGCCCCTCCCCTATAGTAGTATTAGTCTTTTTACATTTCTTATAAATACCTTGTATTTTGTGCATTAACTTAGCATTAATGAAGGAAAATTCCATTTTATGCTCAATTGCCCAAGGGCACCCCTCTCCCCCCCTACCTACTGTGAAAGCTATGAATTTTCAGAGGTGTGATGCCTCCCCACCACCGCCTCCCTGAGTGTGAAGCTCAGCATCGCCGCCACTTCGCCGGAGTTCTGTCCAAATCAGGATAGAACCTCAATCCCGTAAATTTATCTTTTTCTCTTGTTGTCTGATCGAGCCCAAACTTTGAGGGTTCGTTCTCCCTGTCTCCCCTAATCTCCAGATCAAATTTTGTGCCATTTAGCCTTTGTTTGATATTTTTCCCGTATTTTTGTCATTCCCTTTAGTAATCTGCCATTTTACAGATCTACGGGACAGTGTCCCTTTGTCGTATTTTTCCCACCCCCTAATAAATTTCTAGAAAATCCCCAAATATTACCAAGTGTTTCTCACGTATACCCCCTTCCACCATAATTTTCATGGAGTCTAGATATTTCATTTTTGTATCGGTCAAAATTCAGTTTTAGGAAAAACTCAGTCTATCCTGTGTGTCTGTCAATCCGGGTCAGAAAAAAAAACAATGAAACAATCATTTTCATTTCCAATCCATTCACTTGATGGATCTGTCAAAAATATTTGTTGTAGATCTCTGAGTCCTCTATCCATCGGTACCTCTTGTGCGTCGATCCGACATCGGATCTGGTCGTAAAAATTCTTTTCGTGAAGGCGCGCAGAACAGATTCGAGCCCAGCCAGCACAACTCAGTCCGAGATTTAATTCCTCAGAAAATATGCCGGCTCATCCTCGGCGACCGCCACTTCAGGGAGTGATCAGGGACGTCCCGCCATCGTCCCAGCCAAGCCCCGCCTTCAGAAGATCTCAGGAGGACGACGTCCCTTTGGAAGCCATTCCTTGCTGTCCTGCAACTCAGAACCGAGTCGGCACAGCACCGAGTTGGCGCAGTACCGAGTCGGACCAGCAGCCTGGTTCCGCCCCGAGAGCCCCTCCGACTTGCTGCCCGTCAACCCAAGATCGGTCCTCCCGGGCTCACTTGTATCCCTTTACCTCCCTGCGTGGAGTGGGCAACATAATTCACTGCTGTAATTAAATTTTCTACCGAGAGTTACCGTACTTGGCCGGGAAGTCTTCCCCACGCCCGGAGTATGGAGGTAAACTCGCTACCCTCCTCGTAGGCATTTGCTTTACCCGTATATTTTTGAATGCCTCTGCATGTGATAGGTTATTAGCCTGTTATATCAATTTCACCGCTATGAGAGAGTGAGTGTGACCCGTCCCGTGACTAGTTCCGAGCACGGAAGAGCCGATACCCGAGACCCACTGCCGATTTCTCAACCGCGCACGGTCCAGTGTTTCCCTCGCATAGGGACGATCGCGAGCTAGAGTCCCAAGTCGCGTGTCCGTCCCACATCAGTTTGGTATCAGAGCGCCAGTTGAGTCTAGGGTAGTCACTCATCATTGCTTAACAAAAATACAAAAAAAGAGTCATTTAAGTCGAGTCTAAGTTTATGTCGGTCCAAGGTTGCATCACATACCTTATTCGGTATATTAAAAGGTGTTGTCCGAACGTTAGGCTACGCCTATCGGGAAGACCACACACTTGCGCGAGAGGATCTTCGGATCCCGTAACTCCGCCAACGTACCGGATCTTGGTTGAAGTCTAGGGTCCTTAGTGTGCATTAGTTAGTGCATTCCAACCTTGCATAGTCGTGTCTAGTGTCTTGTCCAAGTGTCAGCATGTCTGCCTTGTAGTTCCCCATTTCCAATGGAATCTCGATCGTCCAGGCGATATGACCGTTGGCACACCCATGGACTTGGCAACCACCCTCTCCACTTCCGTAGGCCCGAAGCCTCGGATTTTTATGGCTCTAATGACCCGGGCGACTACCTCAAGTGGGAGGCCACCATGGACACATACTTTGATTGTTATACCATGTCCGATGCCGGGCAATTCTACTTTGCCAAGGAGAGGCTTCTCCACGAGGCGGCCAAAAAGTGGAGAGACATCGAAGGCTTGAGAGAGGTTAGGAGGTAAAGGCCCATCGAATCATGGTGGGACATGAAAAGAGAGCTTAGGAGGGTCTACCTTCCCCATCCGGTCCCTTCCAACCCGTCCCACCCATTTACTTCCAACCCCGTGGGTAACACCTCCAG
Organism: Amorphophallus konjac; assembly: GCA_022559845.1. Taxonomy (NCBI): domain Eukaryota; kingdom Viridiplantae; phylum Streptophyta; class Magnoliopsida; order Alismatales; family Araceae; genus Amorphophallus; species Amorphophallus konjac. The sequence goes on along the minus strand of CM040126.1, from coordinate 107,242,856 downwards.
CCGACCCCACTAACTCAATTCCAACCAAGTGGGTCATAGTCGGAGGCAACGAGCCCCACACGTAGTAGAGCCTAGACCCAAGCCTAGGCCAGTTGATTATGGGCGAGTCCACCGTGATACCCCTACTCCAACCCATACCATTGTCGAACTTGTGCAAATGATTTCGGATCGGGTGGATAGGAGGTGTGCGCATTTTGAATCGTTGGTCTCCCCTTGCCCACCTCCGAGACCGGACGTAGCCATACCCGAGCCTAGGGATGTCATAGCCGGTAACCCCAACCCGGCCCTACCTCAGAGGTCCCAAGGACCTCTTCCCCTCCGGGAGGACGTTCCTTCCCCACCCATGAGAGCTCCATTGCCACCACCCTCATCTTCAATCTTTATGTGGAGCTATCTCAGCCCGAGCCACCCATTTTTCGAACAGGAAAGCTTTTCATCGCCGAGCCACTCCTTAGCTGGCTCAAGAATGGCTTGGTCCCACCTCCCTTCCCATCCATGGACCCCACACTACCTCTAGTGCCAATCAACTCGTTTCATACAACATTCCAGTCTAGTCACCATGTGGATACATTGGGTGACCTTCTTAACAGATTAGATCGGCAGTTGACATTTACGCACTTGTTGGCCCCAGGCTTCGACCGACCCACAGGTCGTAGCTTCACCCATCCGGCTTTGGGGTCCATTACCTCCGTGTGCACCGTGGGTTGTGTCACCATGGAGATTCTTCTACTCCTCCCGTTACCGGCCGAGCCCGACTTCATTCCTTTTATCCCAGGGGAGGAGCCATATCTTCTATACAGTGTCCCATCTACCACGATAGATGGAGGTGACCATCACCTTCATGAATTTCAAACATGGGACTATGTAATGGAGGAGCCGAGGGGTCACACATTCTTTGACCCATTCGACCCCTTCGCTAGTGGACCTCGTGACCCACCATTTCCCTTACACCTTGTTAGGGAAGTCCACTACCACACCCCTTCCCCACGGGCTAGTCCACCAACACCCAACCCGGGGACCGTTCCATGGTCATCATATAGGGGTGTCAAAGAAGGAGAATTCGGTTCTCCACCTATCCAATCCACTAGGGAGCATGTGCATGCATGGCGCCTTTTAGGATGTTTAAGAGTTCCCCATTCCGCCAACCACCGGTTACATCTAGTGTATGCATGGCACACATTTGGGTGTCCTGGTCCGCCACCGCACATGATGGGTCGGACTAATAGTAGGTGTGTCTAGGGTCTTGTGCGTTTGTCCATGCATGTGTCTAGCATAGTCGGTCCTTTATACGCTCGCGTTGTCAGTCCCTTTCGAGTGTGAGACTTGTCAGATTTTGGGATCAGTTCTACCTCACATATCGGATCTAGTCACATAAAGGGACCCATCGGTGATTCATAGTGAGTCTTTGAGCCGCCTCCCTCCTTTGACAGTGACTCCACCCCGGAGTGTCCACCTCTAGCCTCATTCCCCAACAGCGAGCGCATATCGAATCTATACGGGATGAGCAGGTGCCGAGTACTTGGAGTGGAGCGTACTCCGCGCTTCCTGGTACGATGACGGATCCGCTCGACTACTCGAGCAGTCGCACCCTTACTAGATGGGGTCGAGTTCTTCCCACCCGGGGAGAATTGATGGGGACATCAGAGCAAGACTACTAAATTTTTATTTTACATTTGAGTCCTTTTATTTGCATTTATATCCTTGGGAAAATATGTATGTAATTGTAAGACTTTATAAGCCAATTTGTCATTCCTTAAGGATCTTTGGGTTTTTTTGTAAAAGTTTAGTAGGACCAGCAAGGGGGCCCCATCTCCTTCCCCATTGGTCCACCTAAGCCTTAGGGCCCATGTGGGGCCAGTCAAAGGTCCAAGGTGGGCTTCTAGAAGCTTGACCATTCAAAGGGGACAATGGGCTTAAAATGTCCAAGATGCCATCCCATTTAGTCAAGGGGGTGCCCCCCTCTTATTAGTTGTTTAATAGGTTCCAAATCACATGGGGAATTAAATATGTTCTATCCCCTAAGTGCCCCTCCCCTAACTCAGATCTGAGGGTAGTATTAGTCTTTTTACATTTCTTATAAATACCTTGTATTTTGTGCATTAACTTAGCATTAATGAAGGAAAATTCTATTTTATGCTCAATTGCCCAAGGGCACCCCTCTCTCCCCCTAGCAGCTGTGAAAGATGCGAATTTTCAGAGGTGTGATGCCTCCCCACAACCACCTCCCTTAGTGTGAAGCTCAACACCGCCGCCGCCGCCGCCATCGCACCGTTGCCGCCGCTTCACCGGAGTTCTGTCCAAATCAGGACAAAACCTCAATCCCGTAAATTTATCTTTTTATCTTGTTGTCTGATCGAGCCCAAACTTTGAGGGTTCGTTCTCCCTGTCTCCCCTAATCTCCAGTTCAAATTTTGTGCCATTTAGCCATCGTTTGATATTTTTTCTGTATTTTTGTTCTTCCCTTTAGTAATCTATCATTTTGCAGATCTACGGGATAGTGTCCCTTTGTCGTATTTTTCCCACCCCCTTATAAATTTCTAGAAAATCCCCAAAAACTACCAAATGTTCCTCACGTATACCCCCTTCCACCATAATTTTCATAGAGTCTGGATATTTCATTTTTCTATCGGTCAAAATTCAGTTTTAGGAAAAACTCAGTATGTCTTGTGTGTCTCTCAATCCGGGTTAGAAAAAAAAAAGTGATACAATCATTTTCATTTCCAATCCATTCACTTGATGGATCTGTCAAAAATATTTGTTGTAGATCTCTGAGTCCTCTATCCATCGGTACCTCTTGTGCATCGATCCGACATCGGATCTGGTCGTAAAAATTCTTTTCGTGAAGGCGCGCAGAGCAGATCTGAGCCCAGCCAGCACAACTCAGTCCGAGATTTAATTCCTCAGAAAATATGCCGGCTCATCCTCGGCGACTGCCACTTCAGGGAGTGATCAGGGACGTCCCGCCATCGTCCCAGTCAAGCGCCACCTTCAGAAGATCTCAGGAGGATGACGTCCCTTTAGAAGCCATTCCTTGCTGTATTGCAACTCAGAACCGAGTCGGCGTAGCACCGAGTTGGCGCAGTACCGAGTCGGACCAGCAGCCCGGTTCCGCCCCAGAGCCCCTCCGACTTGCTGCCAGTCAACTCAAGATCGGTCCTCCCAGGCCCACTTGCAGCCCTTTACCTCCCTGCGTGGAGTGGGCAACATAATTCACTGCTGTAATTAAATTTTTACCATTGTACCGGGAGTTACCGTACTTGGCCGGGAAGTCTTCCCCACGCCCGGAGTGTGGAGGTAAACTCGCTACCCTCCTCGTAGGCATTTGTTTTACCCGTATATTTTTGAATGCCGCTGCATGTGATAGGTTATTAGCCCGTTACATCAATTTCACCACTGCGAGAGAGTGAGTGTGACCCGTCCCATGACTCGTTTCGAGCACGGAAGAGCCGATACCCGAGACTCACTGTCGGTTTCTCAACCGCGCACGGTCCAGTATTTCCCTCGCATAGGGACGATCGCGAGCTAGAGTCCCAGGTCGCGTGTCCGTCCCGCATCAGGTTAAGGTTGCCTGAGAGTGTGCCGGGCTAGAATAGGTTGGAGTGTGCCAGGCAGGGTAGGCCAAGAGTGTGCTGGGCCAGAATGCGTTGAAGTGTGCTGGGCTAGAATGGGTTGAAGTGTGCCGGGCAAGTTGAATTGGGGGTGCACCGGTTGGAGGGACAGGTTGGTTCGAGGGTCGGTTCAGCTGTGGCTGGATCGGGGAAGGTCCCTCGGTTCATGAGACTCATGTGAGGAGTTTTCTTTTTTATTCATGAAATGCATGCATGGAGCTTTGATTTGGTTTTATTTTATTCATGTAGATCATGTTCGTGGTTATGTTCGGCAGTCCGTCGTAATGATGCGGGTGTTCAGTTATTCGAGATCTCTGGGGTTTTTTATCATTTCGGCAAAGTCGCTTCATTGTTGTTTATTTCGATTATTTGTTGTTTCTTTTTGCATTATGGCTCTTCTTTTATTATTGTTGTTATTATGTTAATTTTGGTGAAAATTCGGCAGCATCTCCCCTTGACCCAAGAGCCGGGGGTGTAAGGGGCACATGCCCACAAGGAGTGGCATGACCCGACAAGTCAAGGTGTGCGCATATGCAACAACACCTTCAAGAAAACTCCGAAAAACATGAAAGTCAGCAAGCGGGAAAACACCGGGCTAAAAATAGGCTGAGGGTGCACTGGATAGAGGGGCAAGTTGGGTGCACCGGGTGGAGGTGGCCCAAGGGTGTGCCGGGTAGAGATAGGCTAGGACTGCACCGGTTAACGGTTGGTTGGAGGCATGCCGGATGGAGAGCAGGTTGGGGTGCACTGGGCCAGGCAGACTGGGTGTGCCAGGCAGGTAGGCTGGGTGTGCCGGGCAGGGCGCAGACAAGGGTGCGCCGGGCGAAGGGGCAGAGGGAGTGCATTGGCTCTGGGGGAAGCCCAGGGACGTGCCGGTGGAGGGGAGACTTGTTCCCGTGAGAGGGGGGGGGCTTGTGATGCAGAGAGAGAGGGAAGCCACCGAGCTATCCTACGAGGGAGGAATGACCAACGGGGTGAAACACCTGAGAGAAGGCTGTAGTGCTTAGAAGTAGTCAGTAGAAAATCGTGAAGGGAGTGAAACAACAAGGAATGCAAACACAGAAGAAATGTCTGTAGGAAGACATCGAAAACATTTGCAAGTCTTCTACTTCTATTCTCACAAGAGGAATGCCCCAAGAGAGCTAATACATTGTAACAAAAAAGAACATAGCAAAAGAAAGAAAGAACAAGATACGGTGGGGAGGAGGAATGGAGCATTGGCTCTTCCCCTCCCAGACCTCACTCCCTCTCTTCACTCACTCTTCTTCTCTTCTTCTCCTTCATCTTCTTTCTTTCCCTTTCTCTCTTCGCTCAGGTAGTGGCAGTCGAGGGAGTAGCAGGGGCTTCCTTCCTCAAGCTTCTTCCCTCTTCGCTCAGGTGGCGGTGGGTGGAGCATGCTTCTTCTTTTTTCTTCTCTTCATCTCTTCTTTTTTTTCTTCTTCGTTTTGCCCCTCTAGAGAGCCAGGCCGCGAGAGAGAGACTTTGAGAGGATTAATCCCCTTTTATACAGAATGGGGGTTGGAACCTTCGAAGGCCAACCCTTCTTGTTCTTCTCTTTCTTTTTCATCCGTCCGGGGCCATTAAATGGCCAATGCATAGGGACAACAGGAGGAGCTGGCGTGTCTTCACAGGGTTTGCCGAGGTTGACGTCGACGGCCTGGTACCGCTGCATTGTCGACTGGGGCGGAAGCCAGAGACACGAGCATTCAATGCTCTGTGTTCGAGCGAAACAGAGTATCGTGCTGAGGATGGGACTTATGGCAGGTACATCGGGTGAAGAAGAGAAGGCAATGCACCGAGTGGGAGGCTTGGCAGGTGTGCCGCTGGAGGATGCTGGGTAGTGTGCCGTTGGAGGGTGCTGGGCATTGTGCCGCTGGAGGGTGCTGGGCAGTGTGCTACTGGTGGGTGCTGGGCAGTGTGCCGCTGAAGAAGCCAATAAGGTGTGCAGTTGGAGAGGGCACTTGGGCGTGCTGCTGGAGGGGGCACTTGGGCGTGTCGTCGGAGGAGGCACTTGGGCGTGCCGTTGGAGAAGCCAATAAGGCATGCCGTTGGAGACGGCAATAGGGCGTGCCGTTGGAGAGGCTAATAGGGCGTGCCATTGGAGAGGCCAACGGGGCGTGCCGTTGGAGGAGGCACTTGGGCGTGCCGTTGGAGGGGGAACTTGGGCGTACCGCTGGAGGGGGCACTTGGGCGTGCCATCGGAGGAGGCACTTGGGCTTGCCGTTGGAGGGGGCACTTGGGCGTGCCGTTGGAGGGAGCACTTGGGCGTGTCGGGGAGATAAAAGGGGCTTTGTCAAATTATGATCTTCCTCTTTCCCCAAGCTTTTAGGCCCGACATGCTCACATTTTGATGGACGACTCGACTCGTCCGTCTGAGCATAGGCTGACGGCACGTACTCCGTTGTTCGCAGTAGTTGCGGTTTGTAGATTTTCTTCAGGGAGTCAGGAATTGCGAGCCTCCTGGGGGTGTCTTTCCACTCTCGAGAGCTCGAGAGCGGATCCATGGTTGTGCGTAAATTCAGGAGAGTATCTTATCTTCCCCCCGTTACTTGATGCGCCCGTGCAGGTACAAGGGTTTACTAACCTGTGGGATTCTTCGGAGTCTGGGCACCCAGTCTCTCCACAGTCTTGTTCTCCAGGTTCATCTTTCGATGTCGAACTAGGGAGTGTACGGACGTGAAATTTTATGCGTCCCCAAATACCCCCTACCCACAAGTAACGGGGGTGAAGGATGAGACAAGCGGTGCACGTCGGTGCACTTGCCCTCATAAGGTATCTTCTTTCTTTTCTTTTCTCTCTCTCTTTTTTCTTCTCTTTTTCTTTTCTTCTCTCTTTTCTTCTTCTTCTGTTATTCTTTTTTTCTCTTTTCTTCTCTTCTTTTTTTCTTTTTTTTCTATCTTTTCCTCTCTCTTTTTTATTTTTTTTTCTTTTCCCTTTTTTTCTTTTGTTCAAAGGGCCGGGGACCCTTATAAAAGGAGTAGGAGGAGTGCGTCCTGTTGATGAGCCCATTCAAGAGGAACCTGATAAAGATCTGCGTGCAGACACAGGAGAACGCTCGCTCTTTCAAGGAAAGGACGAGGGGATCATTCCACCGTGTGAACCATGCGGACCGGCCAGGGGCGAAAGCGAGATGTCCGAACCGTAGGGTTGGCGTATCCTCAAAGGGGCGGAGAGAAGGGTTTATTCACTTGATGATCCGGATGGGATGTCCGAATGAAAAGAGATATGTTCATCGCTGAAAGGGGACAGAGAGAAGAGTTTGTTAATTTAATCGATCTGAACAGGTGGTTCAGATTGAATGTGCTATTCGTCACCCAAAGGGACGGAGGGGAGGGTTCGTTGATTTGAAAAGGGTATTCGTCGCCCAAAGGGATGGAGAGATGAATTTGTTGATTCAAAAGAGGTATTCGTCACTGAAGGGATGGAGAGAAGAGTTTGTTGATTCAATGATCTGAACATGTGGTTCAGATCAAATGGGCTATTCGTCACCGGAACAGACGGAGAGAAGAGTTCGTTGATTCAAAAGAGATATTCATCGCCCGGAGGGACGGAGAAAAGAGTTTATTCCTTAAATGATCTGGACAGAAGGTACAAATCAAAAGGGATATTCGTCACCCGAAGGGACGGAGAGAAAAGTTTGTTCTTTCAAAGACCTGGACGGAAGGTCCAAGTCAAAAGCGGTATTCGTCACCCAAAGCGACGGAGAGAAAAGTTCGTCGATTCGAAAGAAGTGTTCGTCACTCGAAGGGACGGAGAGAAAGGTTTATTCTTTTAATGATCTGGATGAAAGGTCCAAATCAAAAGGGATGATGTTCATCGCCGAAAGGGGACAAAGATAAGTGTTTGTTCCTTTAATGATCCAGACGGAGGGTCCAAATCAAAAGGGATTGTTCGTGACCCCGAAGGGACGGAGAGATGAATTTGTTGATTCGAAAGAAGTGTTCATCGCCCGAAGGGACGAAGAGAAAAGTTTATTCTTTTAATGATCTGGATGAAAGGTCCAAATCAAAGGGGATGATGTGCGTCGTCATAACGGGACGGAGATAAGTGTTTGTTCCTTTAATGATCAAGACGAAAGGTCCGAATCAAAAGGGGTATTCGTCACCCGAAGGGATGGAGAGAGGAGTTTGTTGATTCCAAAGGGGTGTTCGTCACCTGAAGGGACGAAAAGGAGAGTTTCTTCATTCAATGACCCGGATAGGATGTCCAGATCAAACAGGCTATTCGTGACCCAAAGGGACGGAGAGAAGAGTTTATTCCTTTAATGATCTAGACGGTAGGTCCAAATCAAAAGGGGTGATGTTCGTCGCCGAAAGGGGACGGAGAGAGGAGTTTGTTCCTTTCCAAAGGGGTGTTCATCGCGTGAAGGGATGGAAAGAAGATTTTGTTCATTCAACGACCCGGAAAGGATGTCCAGATCAAACGGGCTATTCATGACCCAAAGGGACGGAGAGAAAAGTTTATTCCTTTAACGATCTGGGCGAAAGGTCCAAATCACAAGGGAGGATGTTCGTCGCTGAAAGGGGACAGAGAAAAGGGTTTGTTGATTCGGTGATCTGGGTAGGAGGTCCAAATCAAAAGGGATTGTTCGTCGCCCGAAGGGACAGGGAGAAGAGTTTGTTCCTTCAAAAGAGGTATTCGTCGCCCGAAAGGGAACGGAGGGAAGAGTTTGTTCCTTTAATGATCCGGACGGTAGGTCCAAATCAAAAGGGGTGATGTTCGTCGTCGAAAGGGGACGGAGGGAAAGGAGTTTGTTCCTTTAATGAGCCAGACGAAAGGTCCGAATCAAAAGGGGTATTCGTCACCGAAGGGACGGAGAGAAAAGTTTGGGCGTGGACACCGGCTAGTGTTAATGGAAAGAAAGGAGGTTGATTCCTCACCCAAGCGGAAGGTTCAGGTTAGGGTGAGAGGGTATTTTGTTCTTTAATGCACCGGGGGTACTGGCTATGAAATCTGAACCGGGAAAGTGGGCCGTGAGGGCCAAAATCGGCGTTTTGAAAGTAGCCCGTGAAAGGTGAAATCGGGGAAGTGGGCCACGAGAGCCGCAATTTGGAAGCTGGCTACAAAAGCCAAACTTGGGGAGCGGGCTGTGAAAGCCCAAATTGGCGAAGCGGACTATAGAAGCCGAAGTTGAGAGATTAACAAGCCACGAGGGCGGGTAGCAGGCTGTGGGGGTCCAGATTGGGCTCTACAAGCCAAAACTGGGAAAGCAGGCTACGATAGCCGAAATTAAGTTATTATTATTATTATTATTATTATTATTATTATTATTATTATTATTATTATTATTCATTTCTTCATCCAAGCATGCAGGCATTCGTCAGCAGGCATAACACAAATATACATAAGGTAGCTCCATGTATAGGGGATGGGATAGGGACATCACTCATAATTCACAGACACGGTGCAGGCCAGGAGGCTCAACTAAGGGGTGGTGCACCCATCAAGAAGATATTGCATGTCTTGCATGTATAGCTTAAATTCACGCATTTCACGCAAGATAATTCTTTGTGGCGTAGAGGAGCAAACATGTGAACAAAAGGCCCTAAACATAGGGATATGCAGGTTTTCGAGGTAACACTCGAGGATTACTCTAGCACCTACACATGGGTTTCAGGCTCTCGATTTCGGTAGCTTCGCACAGCCCCCATCTGTTTACTTTGGTAGCGGATTTCACCGTTCGGTGCGAGTCTCCTCATGTGTCTCAATGGGGATTCCCGGCTACTAGGATTCATTCTTATTATAATTCTATTACGGATTCGACTGTTTGACGTGAGTTTCCTCATGTGTCTCAATGGGGATTCCCAGCTACTAGGCTTCATCCTTATTGAAATACGCTTCACCATTTCACGCGAGTCTCCTCATGTGTCTCAATGGGGATTCCCGGCTACTCGGATTCAAGTTTCTCTTCTTTTTTTTAACAAAATGGGGGTAGGCCGCTTTTTTCTCACGATTACCTTTCACGCGAGTGCAGGAATTTAAGCATCCGTAGAGTGCTAAGAAGAAAGTCGGGCAATCCCTATGGTTGAAGACCATTGAACACATTAAGTGCGAAGTGTGGGAGTGTTACCTCAGGTTTATTTTGTGAGTTGGGCTTAGCAATTTAGCCATGACTCTTCCCCTTGACGTGTGCACCCACCATAATTAGGTTCCCTTCGAGCGTATGCCGTGATGCACGGGCATCCGAAATCGGGGCAGCATTATTTAGCAAGGAAACACGGTCCTAGAAAATTCCAAGAAGGTGTATTATTCTATATTATAGGCAAGCATGCAAGCAGGGCAGCCAAGCACTTTTTGTCACTTTTTGTCACTTTTTTTCTTATTTTTCTTTTTATTTACTTTTTTTACGTAAGAACATATTATTGTTACGTATAAGCGTAGTGGTAGTACAGGTATTAGAAAAGTAGACCACGAAGGGCCGAAAGGATGTTAGGGAAGCGGACTACAAGAGCCGAAGCTGGGAAGTAGGCTACCAAGGCCAAAGCCTGAGAAGCGGGCTGTGGGAGTCAAAGTTGGGCAGAATGCTGCAAGTGCCAAAATTTGGGGAGTAGGCTACAAAGTCGAAGATATTGGGAAGCATGCTACAAGAGTCGAAGTTGGGAAACAGGCTATGAGAGTCAAAATTGGGGAAGCGGGCTGCGAGAGCCAAAAAGTTTTGGGAAGCAGGCTGCGAGAGCCATAGTTGGAAAGTAGACTACAAAAGCTAAAATTGGGAAGTAGGCCACGAGAGCCGAAGTTAGGGAAGAGGACTACGAGAGTCGAAGAGAAAGGTCCCTTTTTTTTCTCTGGCCGGGGGAAGGATCCGAACAAGAGTGAAAGGTCTCTTCTTTAATTCTCTGGTCGGAGGAGGATCTGAACAAAAGTGAAATGTCTCTTCTTTAATTCTCTGGCCGGGGAAGGATCCGAACCAATGTGAAAGGTCTTTTCTTTGATTCTTTGGCCGGGGGGAGGATCCAAACCAAAGTGAAAAGTCTCTTCTTTAATTCTATGGCCGGGGAAGGATCCGAACTAGAGTGAAAGGTATCTTCTTTAATTCTCTGGCCGGGGAAGGATCCGAACCAAAGTGAAAGGTCTCTTCTTTAATTCTCTAGCTGAAGGAGGATCTGAACCAAAGTGAAAGGTCTCTTCTTTAATTATCTGGCCGGGGAAGGATCCGAACCAATGTGAAAGGTCTTTTCTTTGATTCTCTAGCCGGGGGAGGATCCGAACCAAAGTGAAAGGTCTCTTCTTTAATTCTATGGCCGGGGAAGGATCCGAACCAAAGTGAAAGGTCTCTTCTTTGATTCTCTGGCCGGGGGAGGATCCGAACCAAAGTGAAAGGTCTCTTCTTTGATTCTCTAGCCGGGAAGGATCCGAACCAAAGTGAAAGGTCTCTTGATTTTTATTGGGTGGCCAAAGGCCAAAGGTGGAGTTGCTTGTTGGCTCGACATCTATCGACTTGAATGCCGATGGTTGAGAACCTGTCGGCTCAAAAGCTGATAATTAGGAACCTGTCGGCTTAAAAGTTGATAGTTGGGGATGCTTTTGACTTACCAGCTGATAATTGAGAAGCAGTTGGCTTAGATGCCGATAATTGGGGAGCTGTCGGCTTAAAAGTTGATAGTTGTATGGCTGTCGGCTCAGAGGCCAATGATTGAGAAGCTGTCGGCTTAGAAGCCGATAGTTGGATAGCTGTCAGCTCAAAGGTCGATAATTGAGAAGCAGTCGGCTTAGAAGCCGATAGTTGGATAGCTGTCGGCTCAGAGGCCAATAATTGAGAAGCTGTCAGCTCCGAGGCCGATGGCTGGACATCTTTCGGTTAAAGCCCCGATTGCTGAACATCTGTCGGTTGAAGCCCCGATGGCTGAACGTCTATCGGCTTGAAGCCCCGATGGCTGAATGTCTTTCGGTTTAACGCCCCGATGGCGGAATGTTTGTCGGCTTGGACAAAAGGTCGTGATGCCGACCACATGAGAGGTCTATTTGTTGGGTGGCTGAATAACGAAGGTAAAAGACCATGGCTGCCTCAAGACTTTCTTTCTTTTCTTTTCTTCTTCTTTGATGTGAAGAGGCGGGTGCAAAGACCACGTCTGCCTCATGAGTTTCTTTCTTTTCTTCTGTCCTTCTTTTGTGAGGAGGCAGGTGCAAAGACCACGTCTGCCTCATTTTTTTTTATTATCTTCTTTTCTCATTAATGCCTCCGGACTGGAGTGTATTTTTTTCATCTGCCCCCACTAGGTTGAGGTGTGCTTTTCTTCATCTGCCCCCTAGGTCGGGGGGGGGGGTGTATTCCTTTCTTCATACACCCCTGGGACCCGGGGAATGTTGTTTGTCTTGCTTGAGATGCCCCCAGAGGGGTGTATGTTGCTTCATGGACCCCGAGGCCGGGGTGTATTCCTCTTCATGTACCCCGAGGCTGGGGCATATTTTTCTTCATGTGCCCCCAGGCCGGGGCACAACTCTGTCTTCATGCCCCGAGACCGGGGTATATTTCTTGCTTCTTATGCCCCCGTATCGAGGCATGCTTCTTCTTCTGATGCCCCTAAGCCGAGGTGTATCCTTTGTCTCATATGTCCCCCGAGTCGGGGTGCGTTTTGCTTCTTGTGCACCCAAGGTAGGATGTGTGTTTTTTCTTCACGTGTCCCTAGGTCAGGGTGTGACTTCATGCTTCTCATTCCCCCATGGCGGGGTATGTTTCTTTAGCTTCTTATGCCCCTAGAGCGTGATGTATTTCTCTTCCTATGCCCCCGGAATGGGGTGTATCTTTTGCTTCTTATGCCTCCAGGTCGGGGTGAATTTCTCTTCAAATACCCCTAAGCTGGGGTGTATCTTTCGCTTCCTATGCCCCCAGGCCGGGGGGAATTTCTCTTCAAATACCCCTGAGCCGGGATACATCTTTTGCTTCTTATGCCCCCAGGCCGGGGGGAATTTCTCTTCAAATACCCCAAAGTCAGGATACATCTTTTGCTTCTTATGCCCCCAGGCCGGGGTGGTATTCCTTCTTTGAATGCCCCTAGGCCAGGATACGGCTTTTGCTTCTTATGCCCCCAGACCGGGGTGGTATTCCTTCTTCGAATGCCCCTAGGTCGGGGTGTGTTTGCTTCTTGTGCACCCAAGGCGGGGTGTGTTTCTTTCTTTGTGTACCCCTAGGCCGGGGTGAATTCTTCCGCTTCTTATGCCCCAAGGGTGGGGTGTAGCTTTATCTCATGTGCCCCCATGAGGGGTGTGTTTTGCTTCTTCTACCCCTCAAGGTGGGGCGTATTTCTCTTCATATGTCCCCAGAGCGGGGTGCAGTTTCTTGCCTCTTATGCCCCCACGGCAGGGTATAGTCCTTGCTTCTTAAGCCCCGATGGCGGGGGTGAATTCTTCTGCTTCTTATGCCCCAGAGCATAGTATATTCCTTTCTTCATATGCCCCGGAGTGGGGTGCAACTTTCGTCTCTTATGCCCCCGGGCCCGGGGGGGTATTCCTTCTTTGAATACCCCTAGGTCGGGGTGTACTTTTTTATTTTTTATGCCCCTAGAGCAGGGTAGATTCGGTTGCTTCTTACCTCTTATGCTCCCATGGCGGGGTGTGTTTGCTTCTTATGCTCCCATAGCGGGGTAGAGTCTTTGCTTCTTATGCCCCCATGGCAAGGTAGATGCATGCTCTCTTCGAGAGTCGTGGCCGTGCTTGGCCTCGTTGCTATAAAGCATTCCCCACAGCGGGTAGGAATTCATCAAGCTACAGTTGCGGCTTGTTAGATCTTCTAACAGCCACTCGAGGGGCCGTCTTATGCCGGATAGAGGCAGCAGGAAGGTGGGACGGGCCGGGGCCTTGCACCGCGGGCTTGGACCCTCCTAGAGCCGGACGGGATGCCGGCCTTCTTCTTGTCCTTTTGGTCGGCGATGCTTGCCAACTTTTTCTTTTGTCCTTTCTTTTCTTCTCTCCTTTTCAGGTATAATAGACCAAGGTGGGTGCACAGGAGAGCACTCAACCCCTCAGGGAGGGGATGAGTGGTTCGCTCCACCGCATCAATCCTACAGTGGTAATCTTTATTCAGCACATGTCTCGACGGATGTGGCCGTACAATCCTCTCTCACCGATTCTTTCTCTTCCTTTTTTATTTATTTCTTTTCTTTTTTTTCTTATTCTTTTTTTTCTTATTCTTTCTTTTCTTCCTCTTAGGGACGGGGGGTTGATTTCCCCTCCCTTCTTCTTTCTTTCATTTTTTCCAGTGGCCTTCATAATTCCTGGAAGCGGCCTGTGCCTCGGAGTAGCATCTTCGAGACCACAAAGATAATTTCGCCTAGTCAGGCTTTTCTTCCCATAGAGCTGGGGAAGACAGTACCTACAATTCATCAAAGCAGGCAAACGTCGTTTATTAGGAGGCCATGAGGCCCTGAATCTCGGTGAAGAGATCAAGGGTGGTTAATGTCCCACCGGGCGTGCCAGACTTGTGGACGCACTTTTTATTAAAATCATGATTTTATTTGCTTATTGGTTTATTAGGTGTGTTTATTGGTTTATTAAGTGCGTGGGCGTGCCAGTCACAAAGTGACGAATTATTCGGGCATCAATGAAGCCCTCGGTGCGCTCGATCTGACTCGGTCAGACGATTGTGTGATTCGTATCGGGATCAAAACCCGCCATGCCATAAAGGTCACGATGTTATTTACATCCCCTCGGAGAGGGGAACACCCTTGATTAATCGCCTGGAATAAGGGCCTCATGGCCAGAAAAATTAACATTAATGTAAGAAGATAGGGAAGGTCGAATTATGCTAAAAGCCCGCATCGGGATACGAACATTCAGATTTTGTCGGTCGCTCATGGATCTCTTTATGTTCGGACAAAGGTCCGTATTCAAGGTACGACGGAAACGGAAATAAACCCGTACAAATGTATGCCAAGTTTACGGCAATTTCAATAAAAGAGCGAAAACGAATCCTGATAGGAACGAGTCCGGTTTGACGAACTATCGGCCCAGAGCAATGTCGGATTACGGCCATGTCGGGATGGTTCCCAAGGTCCGAACCCGACTTGGAGGGGCGACGTTAATGTTCCCTTTACACTGGGTCTTCAGGAGAAACGAGGCCGCGGAGCAGGTTTCACCATGTTATTATTGTTTGAATTATTATTATTATTTGTTATTTTATTATTATTATTTTTTTTGATGGTGAGTTTGTTATTATTACTATTTATTATTATTATTTATTCCTTTTTTGTGAGTTTGTTTTTATTATTATTTTTGTTGCACTTGGAGTGTGTGGAAGGACGAGCCAAAAGACGGATGCACATGAGGGAAAGTCGATGCCCATTTGGCCCATGGGCAATGAAGGTCGATGAACATTGCGCCAGCACTAGACTAAGGTCGATGCACATGGGCACTGGGCTGAGGAAAGGTCGATGCATATCAAGCACAAAGCCATATGAAGGTCAACACACAAGGCCACAGGGCTGAAGGGAAGGTCGATGCATACTATTCATAAAGCCGTAAGAAGGTCGACGCACATCAGCTCTAGGCTAGATGAAGGTCGATGCACATCAGTTCAAGGCTGGACGAAGGTCGATGCACGTTTGGGGTTTGGGCTGTCGAGGTCTGTACATGTGGGCAAGGTCGATGCACATTTGGGACAAGATTAATGCACATGAGATGAGGTCTATGCAGGTTTTGGGTCTAGGGTTATGCATGTGGGATAAGGTCAATGCACATTTGGGTTGTGTGAGGGGCCAGTTGGCCAAAGTCTATGCACATTGGGAATGTGGGGGGGGGCAAAGTTTACCAAGGTCTATGCACATGTGAGATGTGTGAAGGACAAAGGTCGATGCACATTGAGAATGTGGGGGGGGGGCAAAGTTTCCCAAGGTCTATGCACATGTGAGATGTGTGAAGGACAAAGGTCGATGCACATTGGGAATGTGTGAAGGGCAAGGTCTATGCACATGTGAGATGTGTGAAGGGCAAGGTCTATGCACATTGGGAATGTGTAAAGGGCAAGGTCTATGCACATGTGAGATGTGTGAAGGGCAGGGTGTAGGTGTGCCGAGTAACGGGCGTGGTGGTGAAGGGGCTGAAGGGTCTGTGCCAGGCAGGCCAGGGAGCGTGTCAGGCCTGGTGGGATGGGGTGCGCCGGACTGAGCGGGCTAGGCCATACCGGGCCAGATAGGCTGGGTGTGCCGGCAGGGACATGCCAAAGGGTGTGTCGGGCAGGAGGATGTCGGAGTGTGTCAGCCAGAAGACGTTGTGGGTGCACCGGTTAAGGTTGCCTGAGAGTGTGCAAGGCTAGAATAGGTTGGAGTGTGCCAGGCAGGGCAGGCCAAGAGTGTGCCAGGCCAGAATGGGTTGAAGTGTGACGGGCAAGGCAGGCCAAGAGTGTGCCAGGCTAGAATGGGTTGAAGTGTGCCGAGCAAGTTGAATTGGGGGTGCACCGGTTGGAGGGGCAGGTTGGTTCGAGGGTCGGTGCAGCTGTGGCTGGATCGGGGAAGGTCCCTCTGTTCATGAGACTCACATGAGGAGCTTTCTTTTTTATTCATGAAATGCGTGCATGGAGCTTTGATTTGGTTTTATTTTATTCATGTAGATCATGTTCGTGGTTATGTTCGACAGTCCGTCGTAATGATGCGGGTGTTCAGTTATTCAGGATCTCTAGGTTTTTTGTCATTTCAGCAAAGCCGCTTCATTGTTGTTTATTTCATTTATTTGTTGTTTCCTTTTACATTATGGCTCTTCTTTTATTATTATTATTATTATTATTACGTTAATTCTGGTTAAAATTCGACAGCATCTCCCCTTAACCCAAGAGCTGGGGGGGGTGTAAGGGGCACATGCCCACAAGGAGTGGCATGACCTGACAAGTCAAGGTGTGCGCATATGCAGCAACACCTTCAAGAAAACACGGAAGTCAGCAAGCGGGAAAACACCAGGCTAAAAATAGGCTGAGGGTGCACCGGATAGAGGGGCAAGTTGGGTGCACCGTGGGGAGGTGGCCCAAGGGTGTGCGGGGTAGAGATAGGCTCGGACTGCACCGGTTAACGATTGGTTGGAGGCATGCCAGATGGAGAGCAGGTTGGGGTTCGCTGGGCCAGGCAGACTGGGTGTGTCGGGCAGGCAGGCTGGGTGTGCCCGGTAGGGCGCAGACAAGGATGCACCGAGCGAAGGGGCAGAGGGAGTGCACCGGCTCTGGGGGAAGCCCAGGGGCGTGCCGGTGAAGGGGAGACTTGTTCCCGTGAGAGGGGGGGCTTGTGATGCAGAGAGAGAGGGAAGCAACGGCGCTATCCTATGAGGGAGGAATGGCCAACGGGGTGAAACACCTGAGGGGAGGCTGTAGTGCTTAGAAGTAGTTGGTTGAAAACTGTGAAGGGAGTGAAACAACAAGGAATGCAAACACAGAAGAAATGTCTGTAGGAAGACATCAAAAATATTTGCAAGTCTTCTACTTCTATTCTCACAAGAGGAATGCCCCAAGGCAGCTAATACATTGTAGCAAAAAAGAACAGAGGAAAAGAAAGAAAGAACAAGATACGATGGGGAGGGGGAATGGAGCATTGGCTCTTCCCCTCCTAGACCTCACTCCCTCTCTTCACTCACTCTTCTTCTCTTCTTCTCCTTCATCTTCTTTCTTTCCCGTTCTCTCTTCGCTCAGGTGGTGGCCGTCGAGGGAGCAACAGAGGCTTCCTTCCTCAAGCTTCCTCCCTCCTCGCTCAGGTGGCGGTGGGTGGAGCAGGCTTCTTATTTTTTCCTCTCTTCATCTCTTCTTTTTTTTTCTTCGTTCTGCCCCTCTGGAGTGCCAGGCCGCGAGAGAGAGTCTCTGAGTGGATTAATCCCCTTTTATATCGAATGGGGGTTGGAACCTTCGAAGGCCAACCCTCCTTCTTCTTCTCTTTCTTTTTTATCCGTTCGGGGCCATTAAATGGCATATGCATAGGGACAGCAGGAGGAGCTGGCGTGTCTTCACAGGGTTGGCCGAGGTTGACGTCGACGGCCTGGTACCGCTACGCTGTCGACTGGGGCAAAAGCCATAGACACGAGCATCCAATGCTCTGTGTTCGAGCGAAACAGAGTATCGTGCTGAGGATTGGACTTCTGGCAGGTGCACCGCGTGAAGAAGAGAAGGCGCTGCACCGGGTGGGAGGCTTGGCAGGTGTGCTGCTGGAGGATGCTGGGCAGTGTGCCGCTGGAGGGTGTTGGGCAGTGTGCCGCTGGAGGGTGCTGGGCAGTGTGCCGCTGGAGAAGCCAATAAGGTGTGCCGTTGGAGAGGGCACTTGGTCGTGCCGCTGGAGGGGGCACTTGGGCGTGCCGTCTGAGGAGGCACTTGGGCGTGGTGTTGGAGAGGCCAATAGGGCGTGCCGTTGGAGAAGCCAATGGGGCGTGCCGTTGGAGGAGGCACTTGGGCGTGCCGTTGGAGGGGGCACTTGGGTGTACCGCTGGAGGGGGCACTTGGGCGTGTCATCGGAGGAGGCACTTGGGCGTGCCGCTGGAGAAGCCAATAAGGCGTGCCGTTGGAGAGGCCAACGGGGCGTGCCTTTAGAGGAGGCACTTGGGCGTGCCGCTGGAGGGGGCACTTGGGCATGCCGGGAAGATAAAAGGGGCTTTGTCAAATTATGTTGTTTTTCTTTCCCCAAGCTTTTAGGCTCGACATGCTAACATTTTGATGGATGACTCGACTCATCCGTCCGAGCATAGGCTGACGACACGTACTCCGTTGTTCGCAATAGTTACGGTTTGTTGATTTTCTTCAGGGACTCGGGAATTGCGAGCCTCCCGGGGGTGTCTTTTCACTGTCGAGAGCCCGGGAGTAGATCCATGGTAGTGCGTAAATTTGGGAGAGTATATTATCTTCCCCCCATTGCTTGATGCGCCCGTGCAGGTACAAAGGTTTACTGGCCGGTGGGATTCTACGGAGTATGGGCACCCAATCTCTCCACAGCCTTGTTCTCCAGGTTCATCTTTCGATGTCGAACTGGGGAGTGTACGGACGCAAAATTTTACGTGTCCACACCGGGTCTTCAAGATTACATTAGGTTACAATCAGAACCTTTGAATTTGCTTCAATCTGTATTTGGGTCTTTGAATTTGCTTTCGTCTTGATCGGGTCATTGAATTTACTTTTGTCCTCTGATCAGACGGTTCAATTTGAATTCCATCACGATCGAACTGTTCGATCGCCAAGATGATCATCGTTGGTCCATCGGAGTTACTTCACGATCATGATCACTCTTTTCATTGTCATCTGCCCCCTTAAGTCAGCATGGTGTCCATAAAGAACATTTCTGCCTGAGGTGGAGTATATTTGTAATTTTTCTCCATCATGGTATTTCTGTAGCTTTCCCAAACATTGGGATGTTATTGGAATTTCTGACTCTTTCTGGGTATTTCCACCCTTTTTCGAAAATAGCCTTGTCACTTTCTGACTTCTTGGGCATTCCCATTACTTTTGACTTTTCGGAACATATTTGACATTTCTTGACATCTTGGAGATCGCCCCATCGTTTGACTTCCTGGGCATTCTTGACTTCACTTCTTGACTTCTCGGGAATAGCCATGTCATTGGACTTCCTAGGTATTCCTCGTCTTCCTTTCTTGACTTCTCCGAAATAGCCCCGTCATTCGACTTCTTGGGTATTCTTGGTCTTAATTTCTTAACTTCTTAGAAATAACCCTGATTCTGAAAATAGGAAAAAAGCTCAGAGAAATTCTACCAAGAAAGCAGAACAATTTCACTCCCCTAGACCCCTCACAAGAAAGGGAAAGTTATATTGTAAGAAGTTTTCATCCTAGTAAAGAAGATAAATGAGTTGACTATTGACAGGAAATGCCTCTAGCTGTGAAATGCCAGTCCATTAAACTATTGATGCAGTTTTGTATTATAGAAGTCGGATGGTTGAACTTGTCACTGAACACTACTATTTCTTTCCCTCCAAATGGCCCAGAGCATGGCTGCGAAGCACATGCCCCAGAGATCCTCCTCCTCCTTGGAGGGATTCAAAAAAATCCAATCTGAGCACCATTCTTCCATATGTTTATGGAGGGCCCATTGACCTTAGTAGTTCCGAAGAAATGGGCCCAGATATTTTGGATGATGCCATAGGAGAAAAATAAGTGATCCAAAGTCTCTCGGTACCTCCCACAGAAAAAGCAAGCTGACCTTATGTTGGGTTTGAATCTTTGGACTCTGTTGGCAGTTGACAGTCTCCTCCAGGCCAATTTCTACATAAATATTTTAATCTCGATGGATAGATTCGCATTCTAGACTAATTTATACCACGGGACTTTCCGGCCTCCTTGCGTCAAAATTCTGGATGTAGATCCGACAGAAAACACAACTGATTGCTCCCATTTCCAGCTCCCGATATCTTTATAGCCAAGGTGCTGACGCGGACGATGTCGGAGGACAGATCGACGGCATCTCCGGGACGCGAACACGACGGGATAGTTTCCTGTCTCGCACAGCTCGGCCTCACACCGGGCGATCTCTCACTGGGCGACACTCAAATCCCACAAATGAGAAAGGAGGGAAGGAGGATGCACAAAGGGGCCAAATGCACCAACGTGATTGCAAACTTTCTTGATACTTCATATCATACGTAACACCCTTAGCCTCCCTTATATAGGAAAAGCCATAACAACAATACCCTCAAACTTACCTAATTATGTTTATGTCCTAGCCTAATAAAACAAGACTCAACAACCCACCTTTTGACTTGTGAGTTTAATAAAAATAAAATATAACAACTTTTAACTATAACTGGCCTAATAAAACAAAAGTAAATATACATGTAGTAATACATGTATTTTACTCACATACACACATGGAGAGGGGGATTTCTGTAGCCCATCTAAGAGCAGTAAAACTAGGTCCATCAGGACCAAACGAGGCCCAACTCATCCAAGTGACAGCCCCAGAGGGCCCACTTAGGGTAAAAAGCCCAATAAGATTACTCGGGATCAAATCCTTCCTCAGCGGCCCTTAGGCTCCGAAGGCCCGAGCGTCGGTCAGAACGGAGGAAGACCCATGCCCGAGTTATCCCCTCATCGGGATAGAGGCAAGCGCTCAGCGCCCACTCCGACCTATCTTCATTCGAGCTATGTCTATCGCCTGGACAGGGTTGGCACCTTTTATGCTCGGCTTGACCGACGATTGCTTATCCACGCTGCCGTTGAGAGTCTTTTATGAGCAAGAGTTTATGAGGATAAGGGACGAGATCACGCCCTTCAACACACAAATACACAATAACGTAAATACATACAAGTAAAATACTCAGGATGCCGAGTCTTCGAGTGAGTCTCCGAGCCACAAGCTCGGTGTCTGGGTAATGCGGCGTCGGCTCCGAGTATTGGGCCCGATAGTTGACCCGGTGGTCGGCTCCATGTATTGGGCCCGGTAGTGGACCCGGTGGTGTCCTCACCAACTCTCCCAGGACGACTGAAACTTGACTCCGTCAAGTAAGGGAGGACACTGTTGTGGTAGTGCTCCAGCAGATCTGGATCGAGGCGCTGGAGATCTTTCCGGCTGATCCAGGAATCATCGGAAGGTCGACGGTCCCGCTAGTGGACAAGGTAGCGCTGGTACACCCTGCTCCATGTAGTTGCCACCTACTCATCCAGTATCCTCTCAATGTGCTCGTACGATACTCTCGAGGCTGTGGGACGCACAGGGGTTGGCTCACTCTCAATGGGAGGAGAAGGCTCAAAAGGGTCACTTGGAATCACTGTGGATTCCTTGTAGGCCACTAGGTCTGCCACATTAAAGGTCGAGCTCATCCCATATTCGGGAGGTAAGTCCATAACATAAGTATTAGAGCCAATCTTCCGTAGAATTGGGAAGGGACCATCACTACGGGCTTGCAACCTTTTAACGGCTCCCGAGGGGAGTCGTTCGGGTCGAACCTGTAACATAACCATGTCACCCTCTTGAAATTCATGGTGACGTCTATGCGAATCAGCCAAGCATTTGTAAGTCTCATTACTGAGGTTGATTTGCTTGCTAATTGACTCATGCAAACTTTTGACATGTTGTGCAAACTCCTTAGCTGACTTGGATGTTCTAGACTCGAGAGGAAGGGGAATGAGATCCACAGGTTTCCTCGATTTGTAGCCATGCATGACCTCAAATGGACTCATACCTATGGACCTATTGACCGAACTGTTATATGCAAATTCGACTCTGGGCAAGAGAAGATTCTAAGTGCCAAAATGATCCCCTACGAGACATCTCAAGAGATTCCCTAAACTGCTATTGACTATCTTCCATTCATCCCCTGGTCGGATTCTGTCCTGGTGGTGGCCACTTTTCAAGGCAATCTTGGAAAATATGGTGGCTCCACTCATCATGCCAACCATGTTATCGCGACGGGGAATTAGAAATATGTACTCGACAGTGATTTTGTTGAGGGCGCGGTTGTCAACACACATCCACCAGGTGCCATTTTTCTTGGGTGTGAGCAAGGTAGGGACAGCACATGGGCTCTTACTCACCCTGAGGAAACCTTTTTGGATAAGGTCCTCGACAATACTTTGGAGCTCAGCATGCTCCTTGGGGTTCAATCTGTAGTGGGGAAGGTTGGGTAGGGTGGACCCGGGGACAAGCTCAATAGCGTGTTGTACATCATGCATGGGAGGGAGTCGAGAAGGCAAATCCTCGGGGTTGATGCCTTGGAAGTCCTGCAGTATTGCCGGGACTTCAGTTGGGATTGAGACTCGGGACTCCTTGGGTGTGATGGTGACGTCAACAGCCCAAACAGGGGCACCCTCAGCAACCTCTCCGTTTAGCTCACCGACATTTATGGAGTCAGGGTGCCTAACTAGGTCATGACCAACCTTAGGGGCCTTAGAAACGGGTGTGATAGATGCAGGAGGAGAGGGAATGAGAAGTTTCCCTTCAGTTGGGGTTGGGGAATTCTTCTAAATCTTGGGGGATGCAATGGGAGTGGAGGTGGGACTCTTTCCCGTGGTCACCTTTGGGGGTGTCAGGTATAACTGGATCTTCTTCCCATTGTGGGAGAAGGAGCACTGATTGGACCGACCTAATGTAGCGAGGTCTACATCATAGATCCATGGTCATCCTAAGATGACGCTCCCGACCTTCAATGGCACTACGTCACATAAGATTTATCCTTGGTAGGACTGGAATTGGATGGGAATGACACATGTGGTGGTGACTGGGATAGAAGTGTCATCGACCCAAGCCACGTTGTATGGCCTTGGATGAGGGTGCGTAGGTAGACCTAAACGGGAGACAAAGTCTGAAGAGACTGCATTGATACAGCTCCTTTGTCAATGATCACCTTGCAGGGATGAGAGTTCACCATGATATAGGTTTGGAAGATGGAGGTTCGACGCCAATCGTCCTCCTGGGGTGTCGAGATATAGCGAACTACACCCAATCTTTCCTGGCTAGAACTCTCGACAATGTCTCCAACCTGCATGTACTCGACATGAGTGCCATCAAATTCTGCATCCATTTCCTCGAACTGGCGATGAGGTCAGGATAGGCCATATATCTCTCCTGATCCAGGGGTGTTCATAGAGTTGAAATACGCTCTAGACGGCCTGATGAATCCCAAGACGAACGTGGCATGCACGGGCTCGGACCTAAAATGATGCAATCTTGGGATCGAAAAATTAGCAAACTGTGGACCCAACTGATATGCAACGGGTCAATGTGAAGGGACTAGTCAGGGAAAGTTGCTCGCCCGTAGGCGAAGTAGTTGTGGAACTACCGCCTGACAATTAGGGTGCCCTAATGTGACAATCTAGGGCTTTAAGGATAGGTGCATACAAGCTCTCTCATTCCGTCCATAGCGATGCACTTAGGAGACTGGCAGCATGGATAGGGCTCTCTCTTACTTCGTCGCATGGCAATTGAAAAGATACTAAATAAGCAAGTGATTGGAGCACGTACCTAGCTGACTGACAAGTCTAGCTCCGATCGGAGACGAAGGCGAGCGGGGACATGCGGGCCCGCATGGCGTTGACGAAGCTTCACGGTTATAATGAATTCACTCCGCGCAGGGAGGATTTAATTTATTACAAAACCGCCATAATTCCCAATTAATCAATATATATATATATATATATATATATATATATATATATATATATATATATCAACAAATGTTATCCTCCCCTTTTTTTTCTATTTTTAACCCTTTTCAACCCTTCCTACACATTGCTCTTGCGGTGGCGGGTCAACACAAGCAGGCAGGTGTTGGTTTTAATGTGTCCCTTCTTTTGCAAGATGGGCTATGATGCCAACTATGAGCAAATAATGAGCCAAGTAATGAAATCAATCAACCTATGAACATGCGAATCATGAACCTGGGCAACTAGAACAAGCTCTAGCATGGGCATGCTATCTCAATCAAGATTAAGCTAAGCAAATAAACAAAAACACACGCCGGGGCATGGAATAAGGAATAAGGAAAACACACCATAGAGGTGGAACGAGCAAAAGTAAAGAGGAGATATGATGAGGGAGAAAAGCTAATGCCCAAACTAAGAAAAGATGTGATCGCCACCAAGGTAAAAACAAGCCAAAGACCTGATCAATACCTTAGAATAGGAGGATGGTACACCCGCCCACGGGAGAGAGAAAACAAACAGGAAACTGTAGCTTTGTGGGATGTGACGGTCGAAGGATGGTGCGTCACAGGACTGTTGTTGATTTATTTGCTTCCTTCTTTTGTGGTTGTGATGAGATGATAAAGATGATAAGCAAAAATCAATGATATCAATCAACCTATGGACATGCGAACCATGAACCTAGGCAATCAGAACAAGCTCTAGTATGGGCAATGCTATCTCAATCAAGCTAAGCTAAAGAAGGCAAAGAAAAACACATGCCGAAGCGTGGAGCAAGGAGCAAATAAAAACACACCACGTGGGAGGAACAAGCAAAGGAAATAAGAGATATGAGAGAGAAATCAATGCCCAATACTAAGGAAAGAACGTGATCGCCACTAAGGTAATAAAACAAGTCAAAAACCTGATCAATACCTTAGAAATAGGAGGATGATGCACCCGCCCACGGGAGAGAGAAACCAGTGAAATCTACAGATCTGCCTTGAACGTAACGGTCTAGACCCTGCGCGTCACAGAAGTGTGACGGTCGCCCGATGAACCGTTAGAGAAGCCTGACGCGTCTGCTCAAGACCGTCAGAGAACCTGCAGAAGCAACATGTGAATTCTTTGAACTCCAAACCTTCCAGCCGGCCAGAAAGCTTGGGCCTCATCTAATGAACTCTGTAAACCTGCCAAAGAACGTGAAACACAAGAAATTAATCCCAAATTAGCTCTTTAAACAAGCGTAGTATCAATTCTTAAATAACTCAAAGGCATCAAAAGGAAAGGGGAATACCGGAAAAGTGTTGTTTTTTTTAACCCCTCTGGGCGTTTTAAAACATGGGAAGGATGTTTAGATGATGAAAACAGATGGAGAACGTGGGAGAAAGAGGAGGGACAATGCTATGATGAAAAGGAGGAAGGAAGAACACAAGTATGACAATGATGAACTTTGAAACCCAAAACCGGAGTACTCCCTTGATTGTGATGCAGATGGACGTGGAAGCAGACTCCTCTTGGATGAAGATGGCTCCAGAAAGCGGCAGCACTTCGACGCAAACTCCAGATTTTTCCTCCTCAGGCCATGAAGTTAAGGGTGCTATTTGTAGGCCCTCAAAATCTCTGGGCGAGCAGAGGATAATCCAACAAGAAAAGAGGATAACTCTTGGCAAACTCTTAAAGATAATACTCCCAAGAGTCCATAGAATCAAACAGAAGGTTCTGAGGATCAGATTTGGAAGAGAAATCACAAGATCAAACTCTCATCTTGACCACGGAGTAGCAGAGAAAAGACCAGACCAGTCAGGACTCTCTATTGGATGTAACAGCTGCACGACAGACTGCCACATGAATGTAACGCGCCAGGGAGAGACCGTCACACTAACCTTATCTCCAAAGAGATAAGATCAACGGGGAGAAGATCAAAATAGTTGGACTCTTGAATAAATGTAACGGCCATGGGAGGACGCATTAGAGGGACGTAACGGCTGCACGACAGACCGTTAGAGTCAATGGGCAGGCAAAGGATAAGGATTGAAACAAAGGCCTTAAATCTCAGGACTCTTCAAGATGTAACGGTCCATGGCTAATGCGTTAGAAGGATGTAACGCCCCTGGTATGGATCGTCAGAATCAATAAGAACCAAAGAATGATAAGAGCTTGCTAAGTTTCATCCGATGAAAGTGCCGAGGAAC
Source organism: Amorphophallus konjac (assembly GCA_022559845.1). Taxonomy (NCBI): domain Eukaryota; kingdom Viridiplantae; phylum Streptophyta; class Magnoliopsida; order Alismatales; family Araceae; genus Amorphophallus; species Amorphophallus konjac. The sequence continues at coordinate 107,217,034 of CM040126.1, read as the reverse complement.
AAAACTCAACCAAGAGGAGAAGACCCATGAAATAACCCTCCAACTGATCAAGAGGGCTTAATGATGGATGAACAACTTGGAGCATCATATAGAATGAACAAGGAGATAACCCAACTATTGGTCATAAAACGGGTGTCAACAACTGTGACGGTCCCACGATAGACCGCTACAACACTCTAACGCGCCTAGGATAGACTGTCAGAGCTTCTGCAGAATAAGATTGGGAATCTTTTGATCTCCAAGCTCTCTAGCCGGCCAGAGAGCTTGGGCCTCGTGATATGGACTCTGTAAACCTGCAAAAGAGTGTAGAACACAAGAAAAACAACCCAGATTAGCCCTTTCACAAAGTAGTATCAATAATCTAAGAAACTCATGAACATGCAAAAGGAGAGGGAAATACCGGGGGGATTGGTTTTTTTTAACCCCTCTGGGGCGTTTTAAAAGATGGGAGGATGTTTTGAAATGTATGCAACATATGAAAGAACGTGAAAGATGGATAGGGACAATGCTATGATTGCTTAGAAGATGAGAAAACACTAAGAACAATGATGTGACTGAACTAAACCCTTTAAACCGATACTCCCTGGACTTTGGAAGTAGATGGATGTGGGAAGTAGCTTTCCTTGGTTGGTTCTAGCTCTAGGATGCAGCAGCACTTCGACGCAAACTCCAGATTTCTCCCCCTTCAAGTCATGAAGTCAAGGGTGTTGTGTCCCTTGTGCTTTGTTGATGATGTGGTGTTTTTAATGATAGCAACATGAATGAGTCACCACATTATCTTGAATATGTCTGACCTTTTCTGTGGGAGATTGCATAAGTGTGCCATGTCTGAATTGTGAAGAATGCATGCATGCGTATGCTTGAGTCATGCTGTGATATATTGGCTTGTGCTTGATTTCTGTTCTGTGCATTGCTTCTCTGCTGATATGTTCATGCATTATCTTTGGAAAATCTGTACAGCCTACGTCTCTTGCAGCGTCAACGCTGTGAGCATTCTCAAGTCTGCAGCGTCAACGCTGTGAGTAAGCACTTTGTTTCAGGTTCTTCAAGTCTATACAGACTTTAGCGTCTCATTTAGCGTCTAAGGCAAAGTCTACACATTGGCTAAGTGTGTACATCGCTTACATTTCTTGAGACCAAGTCCATACATCGTGAAAGTCTATACACTCCTCTTGGCCTTAGCATTTGTTTTGAAGTCCATACATTGGTCTTCAGTTCAAGTCTGTACAGCGTTACGTTCTCTTTGGAAAGTCTGTACAGCGTCAAGTCTGCACATTGGGGTTTTACGAGAAGTCTACACATTGGTCTCCACCTGAAGTCTATACATTGGCTAAGGGTCTTCAAGTCCATACACAGTTGTCTGATGCATATTGTTTGAAGTCTGTACAACATGCCTTGTTATTCACAACTTTCTTATTTGTGACTTCCCTAGTGTTTTGATGATGAGCATCACTATGTTAAGTATTCTCATTTTAATCAGATATCTTGCGTAATGTTATGCATTTGAAATTTCCATGATTAACAGGAAAACTGCTATGAGGTAGTACCTTGTATGTCCGTACTATACCTTTCATACTTCGTGTTGTTGGTGTTTACTACACTTCGTGTTGTCCTTTCGTACGTCGTGTTGTTCCAACTATGTTTGTTGATTATCTTCGTGTTGTTTACTGAAGCAGCTCGAATTATTCTGATGAACTTCGAGTCATTTTCTTGTGAACCTCGTGTCGTTTCTTCAGTATTTAGTTGCTCATCTCGAGTCATCCGTTTTATTTTTGCTCTTGTGTTTTCGTGTCATTTACTGTAGTTACTCGAGTCATTTTTCCGGCTTTCACTGCTTTATCACGTGTCGTTGTAGCTGTTCCTATTTTTCTATCTTCATGTTGTTTTTCCTAGACCCCGTGTCCTTTTTGCTTTGTGACCACACTTCGTGTCGGTTTCTGTTTTCGTCTTCGAGTTGGTTTTAGTCCGTGTCGTCCTCGTCTTCGAGTCGTTTGTAAGTTCGAGCGATTTTGTATTCGTGTTGTTTTTGTGTCTTCATGTTGCTTTTTGTGTCTTCGTGTTGCTTCTTTCTATCTTCGTCCAAGGTTCCTTTGATCGCGTGTTTCTATCATTTTTACTCCGTGTTATTTCCTTCTCCGTACCTCGTGTCGTTCTCAGTATAGTGCACCTATTGTTGTTCCTACACATCTCGTGCAGTTTTAGTTTTTATGGCCCTGAGTTTTAATCGTTTTAATTCTTTGCAGGAGAAGAAGAAAAACAAAAAGAAGAAGGTGGTCCGAGGAAGAATATTCCTCAGTGACTGGGAGGCACGTGATCCGAGGCTGGAAGGGTAGACAGGATTGTGACACGTGTGCTGAAGCTGGCTGAGAGACTGACACGTGGCCACAAGTTCTGGGCGGGAAATGAGGAAGCCACACGCGCCCAGTGCTGCCCTTCTGCTGGCTGCTGCTTATAAAAGGAAGCCTTCATCCAACAGATGAAGATAGATCGAAGAAGAAGCCTGGAGAGCAGAGAGTCTTCGATCCACAGAAAGAGGAAGAAAAAGAGAAGAGGAAGAGAGCAGCAGAAGAAAAAAGAGAAAGAGAGAGCTCTTGAGGACTGAAAGAAAAGAGAAAGACAGTGAGAGAGAAAAGGAGAGCAGAGAAGAGAAAGAGAGATCGTGAGTTGAGAAGAAGAAGAAGAGAAGTAGCAGAAGAAGTTCCTACTGGACCATGGATCAGATCCAGGCCAGTCAGTTCCGTTGAGAGCCACATTGTGCATTTCATTTTTCAGCTTTCTGTTTGCTGAAGTTATCTTCATTTCATGTTTTTATTTTTCCTTTTTCATTTGGTTATCCTTGTTCTTCCGATTCTCAGTAGTGAGGTCGGGTTCCTCTTGGTGGGTCAGGAGAAGGGAGATCTGATCTCCTGTTGCAAGTAGCTGGGAGCTACTTGTGGGTTCCTCCTGTGGATTCAAGAGAAGGGAGACTTGTCTCCGGTTCTGGGCTTGTGGCTAGCAAGTCCAGGGTTCCCTCCTGGTCTGGAGGAAGAGAGACTTCGGTCTCTGGTTTCCAAGTGGTTGGGAGTCACTTGGGGTGTCCCTCCGGTTGGGAGGAAGAGGGGAGTTTGTTCCCCTGGTCAAGCTGTGTGGCAGCAACTGTTCGCAGACTGAGTCTGCTTGGTTCTAGCATTGGCTAGTGAAGCCTCACTCCGGTTGGGAGTGAGGGGTGGATGTAGGTCTAGAGGACCGAACCACCTAAAAATTATTTGTGCAGTGGTTTGCCTTACGTTAGATCCATATCTTCTACCTCCCATTCACAGGTTGTGCATGCTTGGCTAGTTGCATTATCTAGAGAGTTATTTTTTAGCATTATATTCTGCTAAGTGTGTTTGGGTTGTTTAGCTCTGCCTTCGGTTCTGGTTGATCAGGTGGCTGCATTGTTGCAGTCCAACTGTTTGTTCATTTGTTGCCTTATCATTTCATCTTGGAGAGCTCATTAGTTTTTATTCCGCATATCTGAGCTTTAGAGTTTTTAATTTGAGCTATATCTTCTAGAGGGATACATTCACCCCCCCTCTGTATCCGGGCCTAGCACCCTAACAAAGGGTTCTATTTATAGGCCCTCAAAGTCTAGGTTCGAGTTGAGGATAATCCAGCAAGAAAGTAGGACGTTTCTTAGCAAACTCTTGAAGATAATACTCCCAAGAGTCCATAGAAAAAAAGCGAAGGTTCTGAGGATCAGATTTGGAAGAGAAATCAAGGAAACAAACTCTCAGTTCGATCACGGAGTAGCAGAGAAAAGGCCAGGCTTGCCATGACTCTCTGTTTGATGTAACGGCTGCTCGATAGACCGTCACAGAGATGTAACGCTCTAGGAAGAGACCGTCACACAACCTTATCCCTTAAGAAGATAATACTAACGGGGAAGTTTTCAAACGTTGGACTCTAGATGGATGTAACGGTCAAGTGTAAATACGTTACAACAAGGTAACGGTCTCACAATAGACCGTTACACTCAACGAGTAAGCAAATGATAAGTTTGAAAGAAGCCCTAAGCTTAAGGACTCTGCAAGGACGTAACGCACTAGGGGAAATGCGTCAGAGTAATGTAACGCCCCATCAAAGGACCGTTAGAGACAATAGAGTGCCAAAAAAATGAAAGCTTGCTAAGCTTCGTCCAACGGAAAAAAAGTAAGGAACCAGACTCAACCAAGGAGACATGACTGAAGAAATGGACCTCAAATCGATCAAGAAGGCTCAACAAAGGTGAACAACTCGGAGCATCATATAGAATGAATAAGGAGATGACCCGACTTATTGGTCATAAAACGGGTGTCAACAAATGCCCCTCCTTAACGTCCTCTTTGCAGGGGAGTGAGCGGAGGTGAAGCGAAAGCGAAATGGAACATGGAGATGAAGCGGAGATGAAGCGGAGTGGACTAAAAAGCGGGCGTTAAGGCAAACGACACCCGTTCTAAACCAACAAGCAATAGGAATCTTCCGGAAAGCTTCGAACTAATCACAAGGAAAGGCAACCAAAGGACGCATGTCTGGAGGAACTAACAACTAAGGAAAGGAAAACACGGCCAGCGGCCGGAGCAACGGAAAGGAAAGAGACGATTAACTAAACTCCAGACAGGAATCTTCAGCTAACCAAATCAAGTGAGCAAACCGAAGGAAACCTTCCAATTCAGAGTGGAATGACTCTCCTTATTCGGGATCAAGAACACAGCTATTCACCATTACTGGGACACCTGGACAAATGAGGCTCATGAATGCTCAAAAGATGCGCATGATGCATGCTGGGCTAAAATAAAGAAATCATTAAAACAAATGCAAAGAAAGATAAAATAACAAGATACTCGAGAATAGTATTGCTAGATCGGAGAAACCAGGGTCAAGACACCATCTGCAACCACGGCGTGCAAGATAGAATCATCGTCCCCAAACTTTTCCAACCTAACGGCCTATCCAACGATTAAACATTTGCACTTAGATCATCATCATTTTTGTTTAAGGGGAACATCAGATCCCAGAACACATGAATGACCAGCCGGTTCTCGAGATAATATATCATAAATAACATATAGTAATGCATTAAGGGATAAGGAATCGAGATACAATACCTGACTTACCTGCCTGGCGAACGGCAAAACATGATGACTTAAGGGCATGAGCTTCAACAAAAGAGGTTAGCCATCAACAATAAACATGAATTCCATTGATAAGATGAGGCATGACCATTAAATAAGCATCAAAGCAAGATACTTTAACAATCATGAAAATTCTGACAAATATAGCATCATCATTCATCAAATACTTTGAAGCATGTAACGGTCTGAGAAGGGTGCGTTAGAACCCTCTGACGGATCAGCCTTGGGCCGTTAGAGTATGGCGGTTCACATTCTACAAGACATCGTTCAAATGTCCTAATGGTCCAAAGAGGATGCGTCAGAGATATGTGACGGTCTTACAATAGACCATTACATTTCCTGATCGTTCAAAAAAAACAAAACCGAACGGTCATTCGTCCATTCGTTCATTCAACCAAAAACACCCAAACGCCCAAAAAACCTCAACCGTGCCAACAACCTCCACCGTCCAGCCCCGTCCGATGAACGATGGCCAGTGGCGAGCCATGCCAGCCACCGAAGGCAAGGGAGAAAGGGAAAAAATGAATGGCCATCCGGCGCCTCCGACACCGGATTGAGCAAGACGATGCTCCAAGCCTTCCGACGAGCAAACCAACGGAGGAAGCTCCTCCCATGACCGTAGAGGAAGCCGAAGACGCTATGGGGGAGGCCATAGGTGAGGAGGAAGCCACGGCAAAGGAGAAAAAGAAGAAGAGAGGCCAAGACCCCGAGGTAGGCCGCCCACCCCAAAGCTTCAATTTTTAATTTTTTTTGTTGCATGTATGTATGTTTGGAGGGTAGAAAACGGGTATGGGGACCCTTTAGGAATGATTATAGGCCATATGGCCATTTTTAAAGCCAAGGAAAACAAAGGGGATAACGCCCCTTTGCAGGGAACGTGACGGTCGTTGCAGCGACCGTCACAGCTCTGACGCACCACCCCTGGTGCGTTAGAGTTCTGTGACGCACCACCCTAGGGCCGTTAGAGTAACCAGAGGCAGAAACAATTTTTAGGGGATTTTCAATTATTCAATTTCTTTTTGTTTTTGCAATGTAATGAATATATGATGCAAATGACTGACTTATGCTCTACATGTGCAAGGGAAAAGAAGAACGAGGATTTCTTGGCTGCAGATCCGGGCAGTGTACCAGGCATTGCCCGAGTTTTAGAGAGAGAGATTGGCTGCTATGGACTTCGCCGAGGTGCTGAGCATCGAGGTGACACGGATGGACACGCCTCTCTTGTATGCGCTCCATGAGAGATGGGATTCAATCAGCCGAGCTTTCATCTTCCCCTGGGGTCACATGATCCCAACACTGGAAGACATGGCCAGGATCGCCAGATTGAGAGTGCACGGAGCAGCGGTGACTGGGTGGACATACGGCGACTATAGAGAGCTAGCCCAAGAGCTGCTAGGGCTAGACTTGATCAGGCCGGGGAAGACATCGTCCCAGCTTTCGAGATCGAGATTGTAGGACAGCCTAGGATTGAGAGGAGCGGCGATAGCAGTCGGCGAGCTACCCGAGCAGCATCTAGATATGGTGATTGAGTAGGTACGCCCACGAGTGGCGGCGAAGGCTGGACACGAAGGAGACCGAGTCCTGAGACGGTTCCTGATGCTATTGTTCGGGAAACTGCTCTTTCCGACTCGAGCTGACGTGATTAGTTGCAGACTGCTACCACTGCTGGAGGATCTGGGCAGAGTGGGGAAGTACGCATGGGGAGCGGCAGCGCTTGCCTTCCTCTTCGAGTCGCTCAGTACCACGGACCGAGGGACGATGCTGGGCGGGTTCTCACCTTTCCTACAGGTAAATGCTGAACTCTAAATGCCTTCTTATATGATTATGCAAATGAAATTCATGAATGCAACTGATATGTTGACACTCGACTCAAAATGCAGATCTGGAGCTTCGTCTATCTCCCGGGGATTGGGCGAGGTACACAGCTACACCCTGAGCGGACCCCGATCGCGAGGCGATGGGTGGTAGTGAGGGACACGTGGTCGATCAGTAGGCTGACCCGGGTGATCCATGATGATCTAGACTCGTTCCCGCATATGGCGGTAAGCTCCGAACTTAAAATGCTTCTACATGCCTTAAAAAAAACTTTTAGATGCTTCTAAATGGACTGACATGACTTTCAGGTGAGATGGACCCCATACCGAGACGAGGGCCACGAGGGACAACCGTGGGTGAAGGCATCCCTGGCGTACAGCGGGCGAGATGTATGGCTGCACTGCATCAACGTCATCGAGCCCTTGCACTACCGATTGATCCTGCGGACTCGGGGACTCCATCAGCCAGAGGTGACGTTCCCGCGCAGAAATGATGAGCGTCCGGGCAAGTCTTCCAAGGGTATCAGCGGCAATGTGGATTGGTGCGCCCGAAAGGCCAAGTACGTGCATGACTGGAATAAGAGAGGCCGGGTGGTGAAGGATCGGGCGGAAAATGACGAGGCTTACCTCAAGGCTTACTCGCAGCAGTATGGGGACCAGGTGTTCAGAGGCACCCGACGACCGGTATGAAATTCTAAACTTAAACTATGTCTATTCTAAGTTAATGCTATATGCTGTTAACTCATGCTTTCTAAATCCAGCTAGACCCTCAGGGACGAATAGCCGAGCTCGAGGGACTCCTTCACGCCACCATCCAGCAGCGGGATGATTACCGGACTGCTTTGGAGCTCCTGGTGAGATTCTACACTTAAGACTTAAATGCTTATGATGCGAATATGATTAACTTTGACTTCTAAATGCAGCGGACTGAGGGAGCCCAAAGAGCGGGACCGGATGCTCCATCTTCATCGTCACAGCCTGCCGGGGCCAGAGCTGAACGAGATGCGGAGTTCACTCGAGCGGTTGCTCCGGCCGAGGAGGCAGAGGCCACCCTCGTAGAGCGGGTAAAATACTAAATGCCTGAATTAAAATGCTTACGTTTATGCACTAAATGCTTAATACACTGACAATGCAAAAATGCAAACTGCAGGCGAGAGAGCTGACCGCAGCAGTGGCTGAGGCAGAGCGAGCTCGGGGAGAGACTGAGAACCTACGGGCGGAGGTAGCCCGGCTGAGAGGGGAGCTCAAGCGGACAGCTACCCAGACGGCAGACCTTGAGATATACCAGTCCAAGGCTCGGGCGGCACGGCTTCAGATTCACGATTTGAAGATTGAGCTACGGGCCGTAGAGTGGATAGTCCGGACGATCAGCCGAGGGCCTGCACTGAGTGGATCCCGGAGTGCTGCAGCGGGAAGCACACGGAGCGGAATGCCGAGCGGCTCGGTAGGAAACTACCTAGTTAGTTCTTCCGATCAACGGAGGAACGAGGAGGCAGATAGGAGACGACCACGAGAGGGAGATCACAGTACCATGGAGCCGCCAGCCAAGCGACAAGAGGGTACTGGTGATAGCGAGGGCCCGGGAGACAGACCGGCCGAGTGATGTATTCTCTTTTTCTTCTTATTCCCATTACTTGTACATGACTCATGTGAATGAATGCAAATCTTTTTTATGTTTTGCTTTTTATGTGGATGAATGAATGAATGTGAATGTGAATGTGAATGTGTGCGAATGAACGGATGAAAATGAATGTGTGGATGGGAGTGTAAATGAATGAACATGGGCAAAGTGTAGGGCCGGCAGGTCAGACCAGAGGAAAAATGAGAGAAGAAAAAACCTGCAGCAGAAGGTGTGACGGTCTAGAGGGAGAGCACCAGACAGATGTAACGCATCAGGACCAGGCCGTCAGAGACGACAGAGGGTGGACTGAAAACTGCGTAGCAAGAAATGTGACGGTCCACTGATGGAGCGTCAGAGATAAGTAACGGTCCAAGATGAGACCGTCAGATATGACAGGATGATATTGGGCTAAATGTGTAGCAGGAAATGTGACGGTCCACTGAAGAAGCGTCAGAGAAGGTAACGGTCATAGATGAGACCGTCAGACATGACAGAGCCTGATTGACTGAAACTCGTGTAGCAGGAAATATGACGGCCCAGTCATGGAGCGTCAGGGATGTGTGACGGTCGTACGATAGACCGCCAGAGAACAAAGTGTACTCCGAGATGGATTCTACCATGAGAGCCCAAACTCGAAGCAAGGACACCTTAATCCATACTAGAACTCTCCTAGGCTTAGGATAAGGCCTTCTAACCCAATTCTGATCAAAATCAAGCCTTTAAAAGAGAGAACCAAGCCCTAAAAATCACAGCTTTCACCAATTCTCTACTACAAGGGTAGAAAACCTCCATCAAAGGGCGAGGAACACCATGAAGAGAAGCTTCGAAGTGATAAGCATGGAAGAGAGGGTCTACACCGGCCCTAAAGCAGCCAAGAAGGAGCATGGGGAGCTGCAACGGCTGACATCAATCCCCAAGCATCTGAGCTCAAGTGCCCAAAGGGTGGTAAGTTCCAATTTATCCTCAAAAGTTCATAACTTGCTGCACTTTTCTGCTTCTCATGATTCTTCCTTCTTCTCCTTCCTAGCCTTTGCCTGGTCCAAGGTGTTACTCCAACATAAAGTGGGTGGCTCCCATGGTCAAAGAACTCCCTTTAGAAGTAACTTCAATTCTTAGGGCATGGCACCTCCAACCTTTGCTAGTTTTGGCCAAGAACTTCCAGAAATTGTCTTTAGATTGGTCAAGCATTTCATCCCTTATAGAACTATGACATCCACAAACACATACCTTCGTCTTCCCTTCCTTTGAAGCTACAGTCCTATTGGAGGAGGTAGAGACCTACCTAGCCCTTGCTAAGACTAAAGTGGGGGATGAAGGTCTAGTGTGCCATACAGTCGAACCTATTGACCCATCTTTGATCCTAAGCGATTTCATACACAAGCCAAAGGATGTGAGGACCATGATCAGCCCAAACCATATTCACTTGATACCCATGGCTTAATGGATAGTCTCTCATTGTAAGAACAAGTGGGAGAGATATGAAGCCATAGCCAAAGCCGTATCGATTTGCTTAAGCGGAGTCTTCCTTTTCACTACCACCGACCACCTCTTAGATATCCAAAACCTTAGCATCATCAGCGGGTTGTGACAGGGTTTGTCCATATCTCAAGCAATCCTTTCATACCTTTACGAAGGACTTAGCTCTGCTTGCTTAGGAGGACCTTTGTTCAGCTCTATGATACTCCTCGAGTGTTGGATGGGTGTGAGAATCAAGTTCCAACCCAAGGAGAACATAACTTCAGCCAGCTGGGTCTTTGGGAGCCATCCTCTGTTCTTCATTGGAGGTGCCTTCGGATTTTCTTCACAGGTTGAATGCAAGACGGCGGACAAGAAAACACGGGATGAATGGCGCCTCTTCTTCAATACTTTATCAATAGAGAAATTCATGATGCATCCAAGAGCTTTGCGGAACACCTTGCTTAGAGTACCACGGCGACCAGGCCTTGATCTTCAGCTAGTAGGGAATAATACCATGGCGCTCTACAACCCACACCGGTGCTATCTTCAAATTGGGCTACCCTGAACCGAAGTTCTTGCACTATCACACAACCCTCCCCTTCTAGCTAGGAAGATGGGGACCGAGGAGGATGAAAGAGCGATCCGGAACGCACTGACCATGTGGGAGATCAGCAAAGCGCGCCCGTGGCAAGAAGAAGTGGAAGAAGACGACGAGGGACGCCGTAGCTATGTGAAGAAATTGCGCAAGATTTGCCCTCTTGTGGACAGAAAATTGATTGTAGTTTGAACTTTCTTTATGATGTTTGTGAATTTGAACTTTTATCAATTATGTTTCATTGAGTTTAATTTAATGATATGGAAAGTGCCTTAGTCGAATGGAAGCGAGATCGTTGCTTGACTTAGCTTGAATGTTCTGGAAAGCAGAATTCCTGGAAGGTGTAACGGTTCTACACAGGGCCGTCACAACTGCCTGACGGTCTCTCGATGAGCCGTTAGAGTAAACGATCTGAGAGGGCTGAATTCCTCGGGAGTATGTAATGGTCTACTGATTGGCCGTTAGAGTGATTTAACGGTCCATCTTGGGCGCGTCAGAGAGCTTGCTGAAGAGCAACGGATTTCAAAGTTCAGAAGGTTGTGACGGTCAACATGGTGACAGTTACAAATCTGTGACGGTCTGACGCTGGTGCGTTACAGACTTGAGCCTGGAATTTTGTAATCTTGGGCTTGAACCTACGTTCTGCACATACTTAGACAAGAAACAAGTTAGATCCGTTCTTAGACTCAACCCCTTGCCTAAAGCAAGTTAGAATTTGACCATTTCTTGATATTTGGTCAAGGGGTGGAGCCTTATTAAATAGGTGAATATGGAATGGAAACAATGCAATGTATGCGGTGCATATGATAGCATTTTTTTTGGATTTTGAAAACATTTGGATTTTTGTGAGTTTTTGAAAATATCTGGTGTTTTGGATTTTGGAATATATATATTTTTTTGGATTTTGAAAACATGTGTTTTTTTTTGGATTTTGACATATATGATTTTTTTTTTGGATTTTGAAATATGTGATTTTTTGGGATTTTGACATATATGATTTTTTTGGATTTTTAAATATATGATTTTTTGGATTTTGAAATATGTGATTTTTTTGGATTTTGACAATAGTGCCTCCCCTAGCAACGTGGGTCCTTCTCATATCATTAAGAGTTCCCGAGGTTGGCGTGCAATGGAGGTGACAGCCCCTGGCCAGGGCCCAACTTGCATGACGGTGTCTTTACCAAGGCTATACCCAGGGTACTTGTCTTAGTCCTAAAAGGAAAGAAAGAATACGGGGGTAAGCTTAGGCCAGATCTAGAAGTTTTTAGCTCTTGAGTCCCTTTCTAGACAACCCATTCAGAGACTCGGTCTGTTGGCCCGGGGCTTTATGTCCGTCATCGAACCTTTGTCCACTCTAGGCAAGCATACGACCGGGTTCATAGCGTCCCGCGGGGAAACTGTACTGCCACTCTTGCCATGCCTAGTTTTTATTTTTTTGGAGCTTTGAGATTATGATTGATAGACTTTGAGATAGACTTTTTCTTTTGGTCACGATGAATGCTCCTTTTCTTTACTCCTTTTTCTTTTTCTTGTGGCGTCAGGTCATAACGGACTGCCCCTATTTGAGACCTCCTCTCGTCAGGGTGCATGGATCGGTCATCGCCTCTTTATTTACTTCTTGCCCCTGGATTCAGTCGAAGAAAGAAACGGACAGGGACTTTGACTTTCCCCCAGAGCATGGCCAAGGAGAAACGGTGTCTACAATGCAGAAAACCCGACCAGGGACGTCATGTAGTGTGTGATTGCCGTACTCAGGGTCCTCTCATGGGGTGAAAGGGAAGATTACCTCGCTGCTGGGGTGGCACGTGGTTAGACTCTAAGGAAAGAAACGCTTAAGATACAACCCATTCCAAACGTGAGAGAGCTCCTCACCTTCGGCGTTCACTAAGCGGTAAGCATTCCCTGGATAAGCTTCTTTGACAACGAACGGCCCTTCCTAGTTAGGTTGCAATTTAGACCTAGGACCTGCAGACCGAATGAATTTACGTTTCAAAACCATATCACCCTTTTGAAATTTACGCTCAATTACCTTCTTTTGAAAATAACGTGAAACTCTCTTTTGATAAACAGATACATGATCGGCTGCGTTCATCCTCTTCTCGTCTAAGAGTTCCAGCTGGACGAGCAACGCCTCTCGATGTTCATCGAGATTAAGTTCTTTATCGAGCTGCACCCTTAGGGAAGGGATCAAAATCTCATATGGGAGCACCGCCTCCATCCCATAAGTGAGAGCATAAGGGGTTTGCCCCGTGGGAGTGCGAACGGAGGTGCTGTAAGCCCATAGAGCCTCCACTAATCTTTCTGGCCAATCAAAAAACTTATGAGATTCGTACGTTTTCTTTATGATTTTGAGAAGGGTTTTATTGGTGGCTTCGGCTTGACCGTTGCCTTGTGGGTAATATGGAGATGAGTGATGCAATGCAATATTGAACTTCTTACATAGGCCCTTGAGCTCTTGAGAGATGAACTGGGGTCCGTTGTCGGTGACGATGCTGCTTGGCACTCCGAACCGTGAGATGATATTCTTCATGATGAAGCGGCACACCGTGGTAGCTTTAATCTCTGCGTACGCTTCGGCTTCAGCCCACTTTGTGAAGTACTCAGTGGCGGTAAGGATGAAGGATTTTTGCTTGATCTGAGAGTTGGGATCACCGAGCGGGCCGATAATGTCAAAAGCCCACATAGAGAACGGCCAAGGAGCAGATAGAGGATGAAGAGATGAAGCTGGAGCATGAATTTTATCAGCATGGAGTTGGCACTTAAGACACCTCCGGACATAGAGGGAGCAATCTTCCTCTAGAGTGGGCCAATAATATCCCTGCCTAAGGATTTTCTTCGCTAGAGCCTGGCCATTAACATGACCTCCACATTTGCTAGAATGGGCTGCTTCGGCCACCTTCCAAGCTTCATCATCGTTCAAACATCTCATGAGCATTCCATTAGTAGTGCGCCTGTATAGCTCTCCTGTGACAATAGTATACCTTGAGGCAGCTCTCCTTATTGACTTGCGCTGCTCAGCATTTGCCCCTTCTGGGAACGATCCATCTTTGCAAAACAACTCAATCTCATGATACCAGGGCAATTCTTCTTCCTCCAGAATATCTTCTAATTCCATCAAAGATACTTCCTTTAATCCTTTCTTTTCAGCCCTCATCTCTATAGTCTTCCTAAGGTTGACATACCAAGGATCCTGAAGAGAGGGTGCGTCCAATCTCTGAACGACGATAGTCTCAGTATTCCGACTGAGAGGGAAAGATAGAGAGGAAGCAAGCGAAGCTAAAGCGTCGGCTAGAATGTTCTGAGGCCTAGGAGTGTGGATGTAGATCAACTTACGGAACTGCCTAGCCAGGAGTGTGACCAAATCTTGATAAGGTTTGAGCTTAGGGTCACGAGTGCGGTAAGTGGACAGAACTTGCCGAAGGATGAGCTGAGAATCCCCTATGATATTCAAGTAACGCGCGCCTAGGAGGTAGGCGTGCTTCAATCCAGCTAAGAGAGCCTCATACTCAGCAATATTGTTGGTAGCAGGAAATTGAAGTTGATAAGCAAAAGGAATCGTCACTCCTTCCGGAGTGAGCATAACAGCGCCTATCCCTCGGCCCTGAGAATTGAGTGCACCATCAAAGTGCAGAGACCAGAAGGGATGATGAGTGAGGACGGAAAGATATTCATCAGGGAAGTCATCTTGAATAGAATCCGTGCAGGGAATTGGGAGATGGGCAAGATGCTCAGCGATGGCATATCCTTTGACTGCCTTCTGAACGACAAACGTGATATCAAACTGAGATAGAAAGCTCTACCAACAAGCTAACCTACTAGAGAGGACAGGCTTTTCTAAGAGATAGCGGATCGGGTCCAGTCTAGAGATCAGCCTAACTGGGTGGGCAAGGAAGTAGTGCTTAAGCTTCTGAGCTACCCACACTAAGGTGGCACAAGTCTTCTCCATAGCGGTGTATCTAGCCTCAGCTGGGTTGAACAACCTGGAGAGGTAATAAGCTGCCCGCTCTTTCCCTTCATCATCTACTTGTGCTAAGACCGCCCCTAGGGAGTTCTCAATGACCGAGATGTATAGGATTAGGGGTTTCCCAGGGACAGGAGGTTGCAAAACTGGGGGATTGGATAGATATTCCTTTAGGTCCTCATAAGCCTTTTGACACTCTTGATTCCATTCAAATTTGACCCCCGCCTTTAGCAATTCATAAAACGGGCGGCATCTCTGAGAATGTTGGGATATGAATCTTCTGATGAATTGCAGTCTACCAATCAGTCCTCGAAGTTCCGTAATGTTCTTTGGCGGAGGCATGTCCATGACAGCCTTTACTTTATTAGGATCAATCTGGATCCCCCGTTTGCTAACTATAAAGCCTAGCAACTTCCCTGAAGAGACTCCGAAAATACACTTCTTTGGATTCATCTTGAGCTTGTACTCCCTGGCTCTTTGCAACACATTAGCTAGGATAGAGGTGTGTTCTTCTTTGGTTCTTGATTTCACCAAGATGTCATCCACATAGGCTTCCATGTAAATGTGCATCATGTCGTGGAAAATAGCCATCATTGCCCTCTGATAGGTGGCACCTGCGTTCTTCAGACCGAATGGCATAACCACGTAGCAGTACGTGCCCCAGGGCGTGGTGAAGGAAGTTTTCTCTTGATCCTCCGGAGCGAGACGGATCTGATTATAACCCGAGTAACCATCCATAAAAGATAAAGATTCGTACCCGACGGTACTATCGACCAGGACGTCTATGTGCGGCAGCGGGAAATCATCTTTGGGACATGCTTTATTAAGATCCCTGAAATCGATGCAAATACGCACCTTTCCATCCTTCTTGATAACAGGGACTATGTTCGTCACCCACTGGGGATATAGAACAACTCTAATGAACCTGGCCTTGTATAACTTATCAACTTCTTCTTTGATCCTTAAGGCCATGTGAGGGTGAAATCTTCTCGATCTCTATTTTACAGGCGTTGCCGCCCCTGGTTTAAGTACGAGTCGGTGTTCCACTAAAGAGGGTTCAAGACCCGGCATGTCCTCATAAGACCAGGTGAAAGAATCACTATACTCCCTTAGAACCTTGACTAGATCTTCTTCCACTTGCGGAGGGAGATTAGCGGCAATAATGATGGGCCTTGGGTCTTCTTCAGTTCCCAAATTTATTTCCTTCGTAGGTTCATCCACTGCCAATGAGGACTCGTCGAATCTCTTTAATCCTTGCACATATAGATCGGCAGTGTTATCTACGTTGCTGTCCCCATCATCAATCGGGTCTTTTTCATCCAGGACTTCATAGACACTGAGTCCGTCATCGCTCCACACCCCTTCTATTTCCTCTTCATCTTCAATCATGATTGCTGTAGCAACAAACTCTGGACACTTCAAAAGAGCATGACATCGCTGAGTCAGATCCTGTAAGAACCTATCAGGAATGGATTTGGAATGACGCGCAAGCGGGCGCGGCTCAAGCTTGGAAGGATTGGACTACCTAGAAGAGGACCCTACTTCTCTAGTTCTAATCGACCCTACTTCCCTAGACTCGACGGACCCTACGCCTAACCTAGGAGAAAGGAAATCTAGTGGAAAGGAAGAAGCATGGGACTCATGCCCCTGGGCGGAGGATGGAGACAAGGTAGCATAATCTTCCACCGAAATCTCCATTTCAAATTTGACATTTTTTTTGGAGATCAGTGGAGACCACACAGCAGGATGGAGGAGGAGGAAGTTGCATGGGGAACAACTCAGGGAATATGCAATCGAAAAAAGGATCAGAGGATCGAAACCACATCTCATGGAGTTGGGCATTGGGGGGGGAGGAGTGAATAGAGTTGACAGATCAATGGGTGGGCAGCGCCCACATGCACATGGAACAAACAAGATTTCAAGTGGTCTTTCCGTAAAATACGGATCGACCATAATCGGGGGTGAACGGGGTATGGACCCCAATTGTTGAAAGAGAGATGAGAGGCGGGAGGGAGACCAAGAAGTGATGACGGGTGAGCTCCCCTTTTCTTGCAGATGAGTAATTGGTTTCTTCGGCCTCCACTGAACAAGCCAGGTTTCTTGATTCTTCTTCTGATCATGGCCATCTGGTTTGCTGAACATTCTAGCAAGTGATTGACTGAAATCTAGCATATCATCAACATGTCCTTTTGGTAGCAGAGGCGGACCGGCAATCGTGCAAGCTGCATCTTTCTTTTCTGACTGTGCTGATTGTGAATTTAGGGTACCTGGCTGAAGAGGACCTTTAGCAAAGTGTTGACGATAGTCCCAGGTAAGTGGTCCTGAGTCACCAAAAACTGATAGTGCAAACTCTCGATAACCGAGACCTCACCTGCTCATCTTACTCCCTTGGGGCACTGCCTTAGTACGCCCCTGTAACTGTGCACCGAGGCCTTTCCCCGGTTGATAACCCATCTTCAATATGATATCCCAACCCTTGGAATCTCGGATCTGGGGTTTCACTTTGATACTGACAGGTGTAGTGACGGGCTTGCGTGGTGCATAAGCCCAAGAGAAATCTAGATCTAGCACGAAAATAACGGGCCGACTGCTGGGCCACAATGTAGGCAAAATCTTCTCTGAAATGGCTTTTACAGACTGGATCGTGGATAAGCTTTTGACCTTGACCACCCTCCCTTGAAAAGGGAATTTAAGACATTGATGCGCGGTGGATGGCACGGCACTGAGAGTATCGATCCACGGACGACCCAAGATAGCTTTGAACATAGGGTCGATGTCTAGCACATAAAATTCGATGGGCATAGTAAGAGGCCCAAGCTCAGCTTGAATAGTAACAATCCCGTGACACGCCCTCCGAGAATTGTCATAAGCAGCTATAGTAGTGGGGGTTGGGCGTAGAAGTTCTTCTGATATATTGCAGGCCCTGAGGGTGCTGAGTGGACATACATTGATAGATGCCCCTGTATCAACTAGTGCCGCCTCAATACTGACTTTGTTTAGAATAACAGTGATGCAAAGCGGCATTTGCCGAGCTTCCGGTGGTGCTAGCTCAGTTTCAGAGAAGGTAATAGATGGCCCCTTAGATACTGTTGCCAGTGCGGTAGGTAAGTTGTCAACTGCCATATCTTCACTAACCATCACCTTCTGAAGAAAATCTCTGAGAGCATCTTGGTGAAGGGTAGGTCTCTTAATAAGCTCCAGCACATATATCTTGGCGGGCACCCTATCAAGGTGATGTAGCAGATCATATTGGGTACCCGGCAGTGGCTTAGTTTCTTCCTGCTCAGCAGCCGGTTGGGAAGACTGGGGATTAGAGGTGGAAGGAAAGTTGCGGTGAAACATGCGCCCGCTCCACAGGGTGAAGTTATAGGCTGCCGCGGCCTCGGATGGGCTCAAGATGAGTGACTTAGTAGGCCCGGTGGGGTGGATGAGTGGTGCGAAAGAGGGCGTGGTGGAAAGGATGATAGGTGAGGGGTTGGTGGTAGCGGGTGCGAGTGGAAGTGGGGATATAAAGGTAGGCGGAGGTGCAATGAGTGGAGGGTTAGATGGAGGTGTGGTGGTAGCGGGGGTATAATGTATGAGAGGCGGGCGGTGGAGTAGGAATAGATGAAAGGACAAACGGTGTAGCAGGCGGAGGAGGGTTTTGGTATGTAGGCGCAAGGATGGTAGGAGTGAAAGGAATGCGGAAGTTATGGTGGAGGGCCATAACTTGCGGCGTAGAGCTGTCATCGTCAAAGGACCACCCGGCATCAGGGGCCGGGGGTTGAACTATGTTGACCTGGGCCAGCACCGGTGGCTGAGGCTGCGGAGCGGGAAGATGGTTCGGTATTGGGTTCTGATGGATCCCCAAGTCTTGAACCGGTTGTTGTTGCTGTTACGGCTACTGCTGCGGCTGCGGTGCCTGTGGTTGCTGCACTTGCTGACTTGGCGGCTGCCTTCTTTTCTCTTTAATTTCCGTAATGGCCCTATGCATTTCGGCCCAATCAATCCTTTGTCCTTCATGGAGGTCATAGACCAAATCCCTGAACTGGAAACACCCTTCAATAGTATGTCCTGGCTGTCTGTGGAACATACATTACTTTGCCTGATCAACGACCGGGTTCCAGTTGGGCCATTCCGGAGGAAGTTGTATAGCATTGACTGACATGAGAGCTGAGAAGATATCTGTGAGGGTTTCCGATAGGGGTGGGTACTGTGCTCTTTTTGGAGCCGGGCGCTTGTTGTTATTGTTGTAGCCATTGGGTAGAGTGACATTATGGTATTGCGAAGGTTGTGGGGGTTGCTACGGAGCGGCAAAGGTGTTTTGTGGAGTGGCAAAGGAAGGCGGAGGGTTTTGAAAGTTTTGTGGATTGGGTTGAAAGTTTTGTGGCGTGGGGTTTTGAGGAGTGCGGGGGTTTTGTGGAAAGCGGAAGGGTGCGGCTTGGAAGGGAAAGGTAACGGCTTGAACTTGTTCATTGGTCTGAACCCCCTCGGTGACAGGCCCTTGAGGTTTCTTGTGGTATTTTGGCTTTTGATTCTCAAAGAGCGAGTGGATGGGGGAGTCCTTGAACTGTGTTTGAATGAACCGTGCCCGGCTATAGAGTTGGTGCATGTTGGCTATATCATTCATGGCCAGAATGTTTCGGAAGGTCGGAGTAGCATTGGAGATGAGGCCTGGCACCCTGGCGGCCATCTGCCTCCATCTGTCAGCGTAAGTTGCAAACTCCTCATCAGGCTTCATCTTCTCGGCCACCAAATCTGTGAAAGAATATTTTGGGCCGACTCTGTCTTGGAACCGCTGGATGAACTTGTCTTTTACTATCTTGAAGCTTTCGGCGTCCTCCAATGGCAGAGAGTAGAACCATTCTAGGGCAACACCATCTAATGATCGGTAGAACAAATACGCCATAAGGCGATCATCATATTGAAATTGGGCCGATTCATATAAGAAGTCCCTCACATGAATAAAGGGATTTCCGTTCCCATCATACTTGCGGTAATTGGGGAGCTCGGATTGTGGAGGGAATCGGATGTTTTGGAAGCTGGGGACGGGGACATCTGCCAAGGATTGTGGGCCAACCCGTTTTTAGAGGAAATCAAGCTGTTGTTGCATGGCGGCCCATTTGTCAAGGAGTTCCTGCTCCCTAGATGGTGTAGGGGTAGTGAGAGACGAAGGTTGAAATTGAGGAGCAGAAGGATGGACCGTCGTAGGAGGTGGAAGCCCATAAGAAGGAGCAGTAGGATAAACGGCCAAGGTAGGGGCCCATAGGAAGGATATTGGGCCGGAGACTGCACAGATTAGAATGGACTTGGGCAACCCCTTGCTGAGGGCACAAGAAATCTGAAGGGCCAACAAGGACTTGCGGCACCGATGGGCTGGACGTGTGATGATCCACCTGAATAAAAGAAGGGAGAGTAGACTTTCCCTTATCAGAAAATTGCTGGGCCGAAGCGGAAGATTGGCCCGTTTCCATACCAGAAAAGGTGATGGTCCGAGGTTGGACCGGAGTAAGATCAATTGGAGTGGGCTGGATGGAAAGATTAGATTGGCCCTGCACAATCGTAGGATGTGGGGTATTGGACCCCTGCATGGCCTGATAGACAGCTTGGAGTTGGGCCGGATCCAACTGGGCCATCATTTGGAGAATGGAGCCAGCAGAAGGAGGAGAAAAGGAAGGAGTGGTTTGGCCACCCTCCATAGGGACGGAGGATGGGAGAGGGGCGGAGCCCTCTCCAGACGAGAATGAGACAACCCTAGGAGGGTTTTCAAGAAGCCCTTGAGGGAGGGACTCCTCTTGGGAACGGGGAGGATTGAAAGAAGTCATGATGGGTTCGAAGAGCGGATTGGAGTAGAATTTGGAGAAGGAATTGACCCTAGGAGGTGACTCTAATAGATGAAAACAACTCCACATGCAACGAAAAACTTTTAACAAAAGCAAACAACACACAAGAAACACACAATAAGTGATCAAACTTAGATGACTTAAACAAAGATGCAAGTGAAATAAGAGATAGCAACACTCAAGATCAACCAAGTTGTTTAGATGATGGAATCAAGATTCTTATGATTTCCTCTTTTAGAACCTTAGTGATTTGATTAAAATGGGCTCTCGACAAAAGGTTCCTAATAGGGGAAAGGTATGTGGCTTGGTAGACTCTAAATGTGGTCACTCCTTCACTTATGCAATCCTAGACACGGTGTGGGAGGTGGTACAACCGACCCGGCGTCCGTGTGGGAATCCACGGCTCGCGGGGACTTATGGAGGTCCCTGATGTGATTTCCTGGTCGGCTCTAAGGAATATAGAGATGAGGGCTACACACACCAAGGTAGGAGAATGCAATCTAATGTATATGTGCACCGGAGTGCATGCAAGTTCTAGCCTCAAATCTAACAATCAAATGTACACACAACGAGATGAATATATGAACCAACCAAGGAGGAGATCAAATATCACCCAAGTATGAAAATCACAGCAAAAATGCAGAAGTAAACTGCACCTCGGGTTGCGTACCTATCTGGAGTATGTGACAGTCTAGACTACCTGCGTCATAGGATTGTGACGGTCGAAGACCAGACCGTCAGACTATTGTAACGCAGGGATGCAGGACCATCAGAGGAGCCAGGGAACCAGAAACAACAGGAAATAAAAGGGAAATCCGAGGAACACACGGGCAACCAGGGTAAGAAAATGAAAGCAGGTTTTAACAGAGATCCCAAAGCACGATTGGCACTAGATGTCCCACCGTGATCGCCAAAAAAACTGTTAGTTTTAATGTGTCCCTTCTTTTGCAAGATGGGCTATGATGCCAACTATGAGCAAATAATGAGCCAAGTAATGAAATCAATCAACCTATGAACATGCGAATCATGAACCTAGGCAACCAAAACAAGCTCTAGCATGGGCATGCTATCTCAATCAAGATTAAGCTAAGCAAATAAAGAAAAACACACGCCGGGGCATGGAATAAGGAATAAGGAAAACACACCGTAGAGGTGGAACGAGCAAAAGTAAAGAGGAGATATGATGAGGGAGAAAAGCTAATGCCCAAACTAAAAAAAGATGTGATCGCCACCAAGGTAAAAACAAGCCAAAGACCTGATCAATACCTTAGAATAGGAGGATGATGCACCCGCCCACAGGAGAGAGAAAACAATCAGGAAACTACAGCTCTGTGGGATGTGACGGTCGAAGGATGGTGCGTCACAGGACTGTGACGGTCCCACGATAGACCGCTACAACACTCTAACGCGCCTAGGATAGACCGTCAGAGCTTCTACAGAATAAGATTGGGAATCTTTTGATCTCCAAGCTCTCCAGCCGGCCAGAGAGCTTGGGCCTTGTGATATGGACTGTCACGCCCCGAACAAGGCGGAATTATCAAGGCGTGAACAATTATACAAGCAGGTCGATCAATAGACTCAGATGATGAGTATGAACAACAAATGGATAAAATCACATCTTTATTTCATAATCTGACATTTCCAACAAACATCCTTCAAGGACTTACAATACTATTCAAACTCGATACACTCTTTTATAAGTAGACAGACTGGAAAAGGAACTTATTAAAAACTATCATCACTCTAATCACTCCAGCCCATTCCCGTCATCTTCAAAATTTCCTGAAAATTAACAACAATACACAGGGTGAGCTAGAAAGCTCAGTAGGATTTATATCTCTTTACCAGGTCACTTTAAGTAATTAAAATTTTGGAACATCTATATGCTTTCGAATAAAATAAGAATAAAACAAATGACCAATAGAGAACAAGATCAGGAAGTCAAGAATTTCAAGAATAGATACTGTAGAACTCAAGTGTAAGCATGAAAATGAATAACAAGTATAGAATTGTAAATATGACCATGTAACAAGGATATTAACCACTCCAGTCAAAAATGTCATGTATAGGATGTTAAGCATGTATCGAGTAAAGCATGTAATAAGTGAATTGCCTAGTTCAATCGTGCATGTCAGTTGGTGGAATGCCACACCTTATCATTCAACTCCCTCGGGCACAAGTACTTCCAGACTTTACTTACCTAGGACCAGATCAGGGCCCCCATGTTTGCCAGACATTGAGTATCAGGTGGACCAAAGTCCCATGTAATTCCCAGAACAATTCATTTACAATTATGGCCAATTTGAGTTTCAAGAAAAGCTTAAGAAACGTAGTATAGCGCATAACTAGTCATTTAGTTATGGAGGACTCTAGAGGTGACCCCTACAGGCTCAAGAGGTGGCTCCCATTATGTAGCACTTTGCGCCATTCCGGCCTCAAGAGGTGGCTCCCATAACGTAGCACTTTGCCCTGCATGGCACTTAGCTCCTACACTCTTAAATGGTAGTTTATGGCTAAAGTACAGATCTAGCAAAATTTCCATTTCAAAGGACATATAGTATGAAGAAAGAGCATGTAGTATGAAGAATAAATGAAGTTTATAAGAGAAGTTCAAGGATGATTTAAGGCATCATGTTTAACGACATTAAGATAATAAATAGAATGAATTTTCGGTTAAGGCGAGATCAACTCTTGTGGAAAATCTTGTAAAATAAGTTTAGATCAAATTTTTCTCAATCGGGTAATTAGCAAAAACCAAAGAAAACGCGGCCAGGTAAGAGGTGGGACAGAGGGAGGCTCCTCTCGTATTCACGAGGTCCTAATTAAGTAACCACTTATCCACTTAAAGCGTTTGCCCATGGACCTCTAGCCTTAGACACCGGTTCTTCTTGGTGAACTTGCTAGCTACACGATTTTTCGGAGACACGAAAATACGTAAATCGAACGGAAATCATTCTTGTATATTCTAACATGTTCATTTGTGAAAGAATTTCAATGAAGGGAAAGACATTGAAAAAAGATGTCAAGCTTTCAATTGTATAATATGTTCATATATGAAGAGAAGTTGAACGGAGATGTCAAGCTTTCAGATGGAGCTTAGATAAAAGAGATAGGGTCAATCATGTATAGGAATTGTACGAAAATTAGAGCATAGTTGTTTGAACAATTAACGATGGCTTTACAAGTTCATTCACCTAGTCATTTCTTTGTTAATAGTATTCTTAAGGTAAGAACATGATTTTAAAATTCAAATTTTAAGTTTTGAAATAACGCACATAAACGATGTAAATCGGGCATGGTTACCGTATTCGAATCATGGTCTATATGTGATCTACGTTATTGAAACACGTTATGATAATGAAAACTCTATATTTGAACTTTAAATCTTAAAATAAACTATAAATACATGATCATGACAATTTTACATAGAATCAAAATACACATGCAAAGAAACATATATAGAGACCTAATTAAGTTTTCGCCTGAGAGAAAACCTACCTCGTTAAAGATCAAAGAAGAAGAAATTTAAGAACGAAGAACGCTTTCGAACACTTCTCCAACTTCGAGCTTTCTCCCTCTCTCCAACCAACAATTCCTCTCAATAGATTTATGCTTTGAGTAGGAAGAGCCCAGCCCTATTTATAGGCCAAAATCTCCCACCTACTTCATTCCACCATGTCACTATTACACCAACCTTGTTCCACTATTACACCAACCCCATTACACCAACTTTATTCCACTATTACACCAACCCCAT
The DNA here is from genome assembly GCA_022559845.1 of Amorphophallus konjac. Taxonomy (NCBI): domain Eukaryota; kingdom Viridiplantae; phylum Streptophyta; class Magnoliopsida; order Alismatales; family Araceae; genus Amorphophallus; species Amorphophallus konjac. The sequence goes on along the minus strand of CM040126.1, from coordinate 107,192,874 downwards.
TACACCAACTTCGTTCCACTATGTGGATGACATAATCTATGACCTCATTTATTCAATGATGTAAGAATGACCTCATTCATTAGTTATGATTAGATTAAAGCTACTAATTCTCTCTTAAATTGGATGCTATAGTACTGCTACAGTGCCGACATCTTCGCCTTCTCAGAATCGTGCCGTGAATTTCGTCGTTCGTGTTAACAAGTGGAATAGTATTTATGTTTATGTATTCTATGATGGAAAATATTCATAATTTATTTTATTTTCATCTTTCATTATTCCTTTTTGCATATGAATACATATAAAAAATTTCAAGTTGCTACATCCTCCCCCACTTAAAAGAATTTGGTCCTCCAAATTCACAACATGTAATAGTAATTTAAAATTTTAAATGGGAGGTTCAAAATTCTAACCTGAGATCAAATCTGGATACTTCTTCTTGATTGACTCTTCTAATTCCCATGTAGCCTCCTCGAATCCACGCTTACTCCATTGAACTTTTACCATCGGTATAGCCTTATTTCTTAGCTGGTGAAATTTTTGATCTAAGATCTTGATCGGTCTTTCTTCATAAGATAAATCCTTCTATAGCTTCAAGTCATCGAATTGAATCACATGCGAAGGATCATACACATATTTCCTTAGCATGGATACATGAAATACATCATGGACACCAGCCAATTGTGGAGGCAAAGCCAGCTTGTATGCCACTTCACCGATTCGTTCTAGAATCTCAAAAGGGCCTATATATCTTGGACTCAGTTTTCCTTTGATACCAAACCTTTTAATTCCTCGCGTGGGTGAGATTTTCAAGAAGACATGCTCCCCCACTTGAAATTCAAGGTCTCTTCTTCGATTATCGGCATAACTCTTTTACCGTGATTGAGCAATTTTCAGCCTTTCACGGATCAACTGAATATTGTGAGTTGTATCTTGAATAATATCGGGACCCATCAATCCCTTTTCTCCAACCTCACTCCAGCATAGAGGTGATCTACAACTCCTACCATACAGTGCTTCAAAAGGTGCCATCTGGATGCTAGACTGATAACTGTTGTTATATGCAAATTCAATCAATGGCAAATGTTCATGCCAACTTCCCCCAAAATCTATCATACAAGCTCTTAACATATCTTCGATAATTTGATTCGTCCTCTCGGTTTGTCCATCTGTCTGAGGGTGGAAAGCCATACTAAAATTCAACCTAATACCCAATGATGATTACAAACCTTTCCAGAAGTGAGAGGTGAATCTCGGATCTCTATCCGAAATAATAGAGGTTGGAATACCGTGCAGCCTTACAACCTCCTTGATATATAGGGCAGCTAGAACATCCACGGTCCATTTGGTTTTGATGGGCAAGAAGTGAGCAGACTTAGTTAGTCGGTCCACAATCACCCATATAGCATCAATTCCACTTCGGGTCTTTGGCAATCTAACTATAAAATCCATGTCAATACTATCCCATTTCCATTCCGGTGTCTCTAGAGGTTTTAGCTTACCAGCCGGTTTGAGATGTTCTGCTTTAACTTGTTGACAGACCAAACATCGGCTCACGAACTCAGCTACCTCTCTTTTCATGTTAGGCCACCAAAAGGTTCTTTTGAGATCTTGATACATTTTTGTAGCACCAGGATGAATAGTGTACCTCGATTGGTGCGCTTCTTCCATTATCTTCTTCTTGATTGTGTTACTATCAGGCACACAAGTTCTTCCTCGAAATAATAATCTCCCGTCATTCGCCAGTTGAAAATCAGGCCTTTGGCTCAAATTTCCAGAAATTTCAACTAATAAAGGATCGTTACCTTGTTGCTCTTTTATCTCAGAGAACACTCCAGGTTGTACCCTTATACTGGCAATCAAGACTCGTTCCTCCTTTGATTCCACATTTAAATTTAATCTTGTAAATTGCTCTAGCAAGCGCCATTCATTAATCATCAAACTTGATAATAGAGCCCTCGGCTTTCTACTAAGAGCATCAGCCACAACATTACCTTTTCCAGGATGGTATTGAATAGAAAAGTCAAAATCTTTCAAATATTCTAATCATCTTCTTTGTCTCATGTTGAGCTCTTTCTGAGAAAATAGATACTTTAAACTCTTATGGTCAGAATAGATAATGAACTGCTCACCATATAAATAATGCCTCCATATCTTTAGAGCAAAGACTACTGCGGCTAATTCTAGATCATGCATAGGGTAATTAACTTCATGGGTTTTCAGTTGCCTAGATGCATAGGCTATCACCTTACCTTGTTGCATTAATACACAACCTAGGCCAATTCTCGAAGCATCAACATATACCTCAAATCCTCCTCCCGCAATAGGCAGAGTAAGAACAGGTGCCGTTGTCAAGCGCTCCTTAAGAGTTTGAAAAGTCTTCTCACATTCCTCAGCCCATACATAAGAATTTTCCTTCCTTGTTAGTCTAGTCAATGGCACGGCAATTTTAGAGAAGTCTTTGATGAATCTCCTATAGTAACCGGCCAATCCTAGAAAACTTCAGATTTCGGTCACATTTGTAGGCATTTCCCAGTTATTGATAGCTTCTACCTTTGAAGGGTCAACTGAAATATTTTCCTTAGAGATCACATGACCGAGAAATGAAACTTCTTCTAACCAGAACTCACATTTGCTCAATTTAACATATAACTGATTTTCTTTTAATATCTGCAAGACAATCCTCAAATGTGCTTCATGTTCTTCCTTGGTTTTAGAGTAGATCAATATATCATCAATAAATACCACCATAAATTGATCTAAATAGGGTCAAAACACACTATTCATGAGTTGCATAAAAGCTGCAGGGGCATTAGTCAGCCCAAAAGGCATGACAACAAACTCATAGTGTCCATATCTACTCCTGAATGCTGTCTTATAAATATCTTCTTCCTTGATTCTCACTTGATGATAATCCGACCTGAGGTCAATCTTAGAGAAATAATGAGCTCCAGAGATTTGATCAAATAGTTCATCAATTCTTGGCAGAGGGTACTTATTCTTGATAGTCAATTGGTTCAACTGCCTATAATCAATGCATAACCTCATAGATCCATCTTTCTTCTTCACAAAAAGAACAGGTGCTCCCCAAGGTGATGTACTAGGTCTGATGAATCCCTTCTCTAATAATTCCATCAATTGCTCTTTTAGTTCCTTCAGCTCAGTAGGTGACATTCTATAAGGAGTTTTGGATACAGGGGCTGCTCCTGGTATCAAATCGATTGAGAATGAAACTTCTCTCTCAGGTGGTATGCCAGGTAATTCTTCAGGAAATACATCCGGATATTCCTTAGCAATAGATATTTCTTCCAGAATGGGTTTCTTGGGTTCGGTTATAAGGATAGAAGCCAAAAATGCAACACATCCTTTCTTCATCATTTTTTGAGCTTGAAGGGCAGAGATGAGAAGACGGTGTCTAGGATGGCTATTTCTAGAGAAAGACACTTCAGGGTATCCTAGTTCACCAAAGGTTACACTTCCTCGCCTGCAAACCTTCTTAGCATTATACTTGGCCAACCAGTCAGCACCTAAGATTACATCATAACCCTCCATATTCATGCATATCAAATCAGTGGCTATGTTATGACCACTAATCAACACTTCACTAGAGGGAAAATAATGTTTAAGCTCAGTGCTTGCTCCTAAAGGTGTGGAAATAACAAGTTCAGTTTTCAAAGGAACAGGTTTTTCATGTAAGGTGGAAGCAAAATTCTGGGATATGAATGAATGGGTAGCTCTAGTATCAAATAGAACAAAAGCAGTTCTAGAATTGATGGTAAGAGTACCTTCCACCACTCCTCCTTCTTCAATAGGTGTAGGTTCTATCAGAGCTTGGAGTCTTCCTTGACGCCTTGGTCCTTCTTGTGTTTTCTTCTCCGATGGAGATTCCTTCATAAGGGGACAATCAAAAATTCGATGATCCGCACTTCCACAGCGCAAGCATGCTCCCTTCTTTCTCCAGCACTCTTCAGTCTTGTGGCCAGCCTTGTCACAATACTTGCAGATATCTTTTGAAGATATATAAGGGATGACTTGTCTATTTTCATCTCGAGGCTTTTTATCTTGTTGAGGGGTTCTTCCTTCATTTGGCCTCTTCTTTTCAAAAGTGGGTTTAAAATTTCCGACGCCAATAACTTGTTCTTTCACGACTCTTCCCTTAATTCTATCAGCCATCTCCATGGCATCTTCTAGCAGTTGGGCCTTTCGGACCATCTCGGCATATGTTTGGATGTCCATAGGCGCCAGTTGGGGAATGTATTGGGGCCTTAGCCCATTCATGAATCACTTGGCCTCCAGTCTCTCTGTATTAATGAGGTGTGGAGCATAACGGGCCAGTCGAGAAAAATGGGCCTCGTATTCAGCTACAGAGAGAAATCTTTGTTTAAGGGTGGCAAATTCTGCTGCCTTCTTTTCTTGGACTCTCTCCGAGAAATACTTGCCGTTGAAATATTCTAGAAATTCCTCCCAAGTGATATGGGGGTCGGGCAAGGTCGCCTCCACGGATTCCCACCAAGCTCTTGCATCCATTTCAAGTTGGAAAGTTGCAAGTAAAACTCTATCTTGATCCGAGCATTGCATGACTCGGAATATTCTTTCTATCTCCTTGACCCAATGTTCAGCTTCATCCGGGTCAGTGGAACCGTTGAACCTCGGAGGATTCATGTTCCTAAAGTTACGGTGCAAGTCTCCCGCACCATGGTGATTAACTCCTCCTTGAGCCACTTGTTGTAGGGCTTGAGTTAGCCCTTGGATAGTCCTTTGTATTTCTCTCCATTGAGCACGCTCAGCGGCCATTTTCAACAGCTAAGAATTTCTGCAAAACAAGCTACGAGGATTAAATGTCTTATCTCTACATATCTTAATATCTAGCCCAAGTCTCTACCCAATCTCACGGGTCAAGTATAGCTATCGTTTGTCCTATAGTGTGAAGAACCTAGGGTTTTCAATAACTAAGCCTTGATGTCCTAGACTCTTTTTAACTATAGGCTCTGAGACCAACTAAACTGTCACGCCCCGAACAAGGCGGAATTATCAAGGCGTGAACAGTTATACAAGCAGGTCGATCAATAGACTCAGATGATGAGTATGAACAACAAATGGACAAAATCACATCTTTATTTCATAATCTGACATTTCCAACAAACATTCTTCAAGGACTTACAATACTATTCAAACTCGATACACTCTTTTATAAGTAGACAGACTGGAAAAGGAACTTATTAAAAACTATCATCACTCTAATCACTCCAGCCCATTCACGTCATCTTCAAAATTTCTTGAAAATTAACAACAATACACAGGGTGAGCTAGAAAGCTCAGTAGGATTTATATCTCTTTACCAGGTCACTTTAAGTAATTAACATTTTGGAACATCTATATGCTTTCGAATAAAATAAGAATAAAATAAATGACCAATAGAGAACAAGATCAGGAAGTCAAGAATTTCAAGAATAGATACTGTAGAACTCAAGTGTAAGCATGAAAATGAATAACAAGTATAGAATTGTAAATATGACCATGTAACAAGGATATTAACCACTCCGGTCAAAAATGTCATGTATAGGATGTTAAGCATGTATCAAGTCAAGCATGTAATAAGTGAATTACCTAGTTCAATCTTGCATGTCAGTTGGTGCAATGCCACACCTGATCATTCAACTCGCCTCGGGCACAAGTACTTCCAGGCTTTACTCGCCTAGGACCAGATCAGAGCCCCCATGTTTGCCAGACATTGAGTATCAGGTGGACCAAAGTCCCATGTAATTCCCAGAACAATTCATTTACAATTATGGCCAATTTGAGTTTCAATAAAAGCTTAAGAAACATAGTATAGCGCATAACTAGTCATTTAGTTATGGAGGACTCTAGAGGTGGCACCTACAGGCTCAAGAGGTGGCTCCCATTATGTAGCACTTTGCGTCATTCCGGCCTCAAGAGGTGGCTCCCATAACGTAGCACTTTGCCCTGCATGGCACTTAGCTCCTACACTCCTAAATGGTAGTTTATGGCTAAAGTACAGATCTAGCAAAATTTTCATTTCAAAGGACATATAGTATGAAGAAAGAGCATGTAGTATGAAGAATAAATGAAGTTTATAAGAGAAGTTCAAGGATGATTTAAGGCATCATGTTTAATGACATTAAGATAATAAAGAGAATGAATTTTCGGTTAAGGCGCGATCAACTCTTGTGGAAAATCTTGTAAAATAAGTTTAGATCAAGTTTTTCTCAATCGGGTAATTAGCAAAAATCAAAGAAAACGCGGCCAGGTAAGAGGTGGGACAGTGGGAGGCTCCCCTCGTATTCACGAGGTCCTAATTAAGTAACCACTTATCCACTTAAAGCGTTTGCCCGTGGACCTCTAGCCTTAGACACCGGTTCTTCTTGGTAAACTTGCTAGCTACACGATTTTTCGGAGACACGAAAATACGTAAATCGAACGGAAATCATTCTTGTATATTCTAACATGTTCATTTGTGAAAGAATTTTAATGAAGGAAAAGATATTGAAAAAAGATGTCAAGCTTCCAATTGCATATTATGTTCATGTATGAAGAGAAGTTGAAAGGAGATGTCAAACTTTCAGATAGAGCATAGATAAAAGAGATAGGGTCAATCATGTATAGGAATTGTACGAAAATTAGAGCATAGTTGTTTGAACAATTAACGATAGCTTTACGAGTTCATTCACCTAGTCATTTCTTTGTTAATAGTATTCTTAAGGTAAGAACATGATTTTAAAATTCAAATTTTAAGTTTTGAAATAACGCACATAAACGATGTAAATCGGGCATGGTTGCCGTATTCGAATCATGGTCTATATGTGATCTACGTTATTGAAACACGTTATGATAATGAAAACTCTATATTTAAACTTTAAATCTTAAAATAAACTATAAATACATGATCATGACAATTTTACATAGAATCAAAATATACATGCAAAGAAACATATATGGAGATTTAATTAAGTTTTCGCCTAAGAGAAAACCTACCTCGTTAAAGATCAAAGAAGAAGAAATTTAAGAACGAAGAACGCTTTCGAACACTTCTCCAACTTCGAGCTTTCTCCCTCTCTCCAACCAGCAATTCCTCTCAATAGATTTATGCTTTGAGTAGGAAGAGCCCAGCCCTATTTATAGGTCAAAATCTCCCACCTACTTCATTCCACCATGTCACTATTACACCAACCTTGTTCCACTATTACACCAACCCCATTACACCAACTTTATTCCACTATTACACCAACCCCATTACACCAACTTCGTTCTACTATGTGGATGACATAATCTATGACCTCATTTATTCAATGATGTAAGAATGACATCATCCATTAGTTATGATTAGATTAAAGCTACTAATTCTCTCTTAAATCGGATGCTATAGTACTGCTACAATACCGACATCTTCGCCTTCTCAGAATCGTGCCGTGAATCTCGTCGTTCATGTTAACAAGTGGAATAGTATTTATGTTTATGTATTCTATGATGGAAAATATTCATAATTTATTTTATTTTCATCATTCATTATTCCTTTTTGCATATGAATACATATAAAAAATTTCAAGTTGCTACATGGACTCTGTAAACCTGCAAAATAGTGTAGAACACAAGAAAAATAACCCAGATTAGCCCTTTCACAAAGTAGTATCAATAATCCAAGAAACTCATGAACATGCAAAAGGAGAGGGAAATACCGGGGGGATTGGTTTTTTTTAACCCCTCTGAGGCGTTTTAAAAGATGGGAGGATGTTTTGAAATGTATGCAACAGATGAAAGAACGTGAAAGATGGATATGGATAATGCTATGATTGCTTAGAAGAGGGGGAAACACTAAGAACAATGATGTGACTGAACTAAACCCTTTAAACCGATACTCCCTGGACTTTGGAAGTAGATGGACATGGGAAGTTGCTTTCCTTGGTTGGTTCTAGCTCTAGGATGCAGCAGCACTTCGACGCAAACTCCAGATTTCTCACCATTCAAGCCATGAAGTCAAGGGTTCTATTTATAGGCCCTCAAAGTCTAGGTTCGAGTTGAGGATAATCCAGCAAGAAAGTAGGACGTTTCTTAGCAAACTCTTGAAGATAATACTCCCAAGAGTCCATAGAAAAAAATAGAAGGTTTTGAGGATCAGATTTGGAAGAGAAATCAAGGAAACAAACTCTCAGTTCGATCACGGAGTAGCAGAGAAAAGGTCAGGCTTGCCAGGACTCTCTATTTGATGTAACGGCTGCTCGATAGACCGTCACAGAGATGTAACGCTCCAGGAAGAGACCGTCACACAACCTTATCCCTTAAGAAGATAAGATTAACGGGGAAGTTTTCAAACGTTGGACTCTAGATGGATGTAACGGTCAAGTGTAAATGCGTTACAACAAGGTAACGGTCTCACGATAGACCGTTACACTCAACGAGTAAGCAAAAGATAAGTTTGAAAGAAGCCCTAAGCTTAAGGACTCTGCAAGGACGTAACACACCAGGGGAGATGTTTCAGAGTAATGTAACGCCCCATCAAATGACCATTACAGACAATAGAGTGCCAAAAAAATGAAAGCTTGCTAAGCTTCGTCCAACGGAAAAAAGTAAGGAACCAGACTCAACCAAGGAGACATGACTCAAGAAATGGACCTCAAATCGATCAAGAAGGCTCAACAAAGGTGAACAACTCGGAGCATCATATAGAATGAATAAGGAGATGACCCGACTTATTGGTCATAAAACGGGTGTCAACAGCAGGCGCTGGTCAGCCAACGCGACTGTCGAATGCGGAGAGGGCGAGGGAAACGTGGGCAACCCGTAAAGGAGGGCGGGTAGGGGTCTCCACGCTTGGTTCAAACAACACACGCGGCCAGGTCGGCCAAGGCAGCAGGTGGCCTTCTTCTTCACGGATGACATGGGCACCTTCGAGCGAGACAACGCATGCTTGAGAGGTCAAAGAACGCGGGCGATGGCAAGCAGCTACCTTCGGCGGGTCTTCAACGGCATACACGCGACAGTGGCGACACGGCTGGTCGGCAGAGGTAGTGGCGCACCTGGGCGAAGCGGCTTCGGGCGTTTCTCACGCGAGGGCTTGCTGGTTTAGCATGCGGTGGTCGTGGGCGGTCGCCGGCGTTGGCAGTGGGGAGAAGGGACGTCGTTCGCCGGTGAGGGTGCGGTAGATCCAGGGGGTTGCAGTGAAGGGAGAGAAGGTGAGGGGAGGCGGGCGCCGACTGTGGAGGCAGTGGGGCGTCCGGTGGCTGCTGAGAGCTTGGTGGCGGCTGTGTGATGTTGCCGCGGCAGCGTAGAGAGGTGTGGAGGTCGGAGGTGGCAGGGGGGACGGGCAGCTAGGGGGGAGGTGTCGCGGCCACGCAGGCGGGCGACCTCGGCGGACGGGGCGGTAGGGCAGCAGTAGTGCTACTGGCGGAGGTGTCCGTGGGCGTCCGCGGGTGCAGAGAGAGAGAGAGAGAGAGAGAGAGAGAGAGAGAGAGAGAGAGAGAGAGAGAGAGTGATAGAGAGAGTAACAGAGAGATTCACGAGAGGGGGGTTTGAAAAAAATAAAATTTTTCCCTTTTTTTCTGCTTCTCTCCTATTCTTTTTTTTTCTATTTTTTTCCTCTTTATTCCTCTCAACCAACAGAGAACTCAATTACTCTTTTCTTCTTTTTTCTTTTTTTTTTCACTTCTAGCAACCGAGAGAAGGAGAGGAGATGGCGGGGATGTCAGGGTCGACGGAGGTGCCGTTTGTTGGGCTCTGATACCAAATTTGACGCGGACGGCGTCGGAGGACAGATCGACAGTAGCTCCAGGACGCGAACACGATGGGATAGTTTGCTGTCTCGCACTGCTCGGCCTAACACCGTGCGGTCTCTCACCGGGCGACACTCAAATCTCACAAAATGAGAAAGGAGGGAAGGAGGATGCACAAAGGGGCCAAATGCACCAACGTGATTGCAAACTTTCTTGATTCTTCATATCATACGTAACACCCTTAGCCTCCCTTATATAGGAAAATCCATAACAACAATACCCTCAAACTTACCTAATTATGTATATGTCCTAGCCTAATAAAGCAAGACTCAACAACCCACCTTTTGACTTGTGGGTTTAATAAAAATAAAATATAACAACTTTTGACTATAACTAGCCTAATAAAACAAAAGTAAATATACATGTAGTAATACATGTATTTTACTCACATACACACATAAATACACAAATACATAAATACATACAAGTAAAATACTCAGGATGCCGAGTCTTCGAGTGAGTCTCCGAGCCACAAGCTCGGTGTAGGGGTAATGCGGCATCGGCTCCGAGTATTGGGCCCGGTGGTCGACTCCGAGTATTAGGCCCGATAGTGGACCCGGTGGTGTCCCTACCAACCAAGAGTGACAGAGAGAGTAACAGAGAGATTAACAGAGAGAGAGAGAGAGAGAGAGAGAGAGAGATTCACGGGAGGGGGGTTTGAAAAAAATATTTTTTCCCTTTTTTATGCTTCTCTCCTATTCTTTTTTTTCTATTTTTTTCCGCTTTCTTCCTCTCAACAAACAGAGAACTCAATTACTCTTTTCTTTTTTTTTCTTTTTTTTTCACTTCTAGCAAGCGAGAGAAGGAGAGGAGATGGCAGGGATGTCGGGGTCGACGGAGGTGCCGTTTGTTGGGCTCTGATACCAAATTTGACGCGGACTGCGTCGGAGGACGGATCGACGGCAGCTCCAGGACGCGAACACGATTGAATAGTTTGCTGTCTCGCACAGCTCGGCCTCACACCGGGCAGTCTCTCACCGGGCGACACTCAAATCCCACAAAATGAGAAAGGAGGGAAGGAGGATGCACAAAGGGGCCAAATGCACCAACATGATTGCAAACTTTCTCGATACTTCATATCATACGTAACACCCTTAGCCTCCCTTATATAGGAAAAGCCATAACAACAATACCCTCAAACTTACCTAATTATGTTTATGTCCTAGCCTAATAAAACAAGACTCAATAACCCACCTTTTGACTTGTGGGTTTAATAAAAATAAAATATAACAACTTTTGACTATAACTAGCCTAATAAAATAAAAGTAAATATACATGTAGTAATACATATATTTTACTCACATACACACACAAATACATAAATACGTACAAGTAAAATACTCAAGATGCCGAGTCTTCGAGCCACAAGCTCGGTGTTGGGGCAATGCGGCGTCGGCTCCGAGTATTGGGCCCGATAGTGGACCCGGTGGTCGGCTCAGAGTATTGGGCCCGATAGTGGACCCGGTGGTGTCCCCACCAACTAAGAGTGACAGAGAGATTAACAGAGAGAGAGAGAGAGAGAGAGAGAGAGAGAGAGAGAGATTCACGGGAGGGGGGTTTGAAAAAAATAATTTTTTCCCTTTTTTTTCTACTTCTCTCCTATTCTTTTTTTTTCTATTTTTTCCCTCTTTCTTCCTCTTAACCAACAGAGAACTCAATTACTCTTTTCTTTTTTTTTCTTTTTTTTTCACTTCTAGCAACCGAGAGAAGGAGAGGATATGGCGGGGATGTCGGGGTCGACGGAGGCGCTGTTTGTTGGGGTCGGATACCAAATTTGACGCGGACGGCGTCAGAGGATCGATCGACGGCAGCTCCGGGACGCGAACACGACATGATAGTTGCTATCTCGCACAGCTCGGCCTCACACCGGGTGGTCTCTCACCGGGCGACACTCAAATCTCACAAAATGAGAAAGGAGGGAAGGAGGATGCACAAAGGGGCCAAATGCACCAACGTGATTGCAAACTTTCTTGATTCTTCATATCATACGTAACACCCTTAGCCTCCCTTATATAGGAAAAGACATTGCAACAATACCCTCAAACTTAACTAATTATGTTTATGTCGTAGCCTAATAAAATAAGACTCAACAACCCACCTTTTGACTTGTGGGTTTAATAAAAATAAAATATAACAACTTTTGACTATAACTAGCCTTAGAAAATAAAAGTAAATATACATGTAGTAATACATATATTTTACTCACATACACACACAAATACATAAATACGTAAATACGTACAAGTAAAATACTCAAGATGCCGAGTCTTCGAGTGAGTCTTCGAGCCACAAGCTCGGTGTTGGGGTAATGCGGCGTCGGCTCCGAGTATTGGGCCCGATAGTAGACCCGGTGGTCGGCTCAGAGTATTGGGCCCGGTAGTGGACCCGGTGGTGTCTCCACCAACTAAGAGTGACAGAGAGATTAACAGAGAGAGATAGAGATATTCACGGGAGGGGGGTTTGAAAAAAATAATTTTTTCCCTTTTTTTTCTACTTCTCTCATATTCTTATTTTTCTATTTTTTCCTCTTTCTTCCTCTCAACCAACAGAGAACTCAATTACTCTTTTTTTTTCTTTTTTTTTCACTTCTAGCAACCGAGAGAAGGAGAGGATATGGTGGGGATGTCGGGGTCGACGGAGGCGCTGTTTGTTGGGCTCTGATACCAAATTTGACGCGGACGGCGTCGGAGGATGGATCGACGACAGCTCCGGGACGCGAACACGACGGGATAGTTTGCTGTCTCGCATGTTGGGTCCCGTGAGGTGTAAATGGATCTAAAAGGGGGGTTGAATAGATCATATCAGAAAGTTTGGCCTATTTAAAACTCTTAGCTAACAGAAACTTAAACCACTCTTATTAAGTGAATGAATCACTTAGGCACGATGCACAGCGGAATTAAGTAGAGTGGCTCAAATGAAAAGACTTGAATTACAAGCTATGAAACGTCCACACTTCTTTAAGTGAATTACAAAGCATAACACATAGATGAACATGCAATAACTTGCAACAACTGTGCGTGTGTGTGTATGCTATATTGATCACTCAAAGTGCATATGTATGTGAGCAAGATAACCAAGTATGGAAGCACACGAACCTGCGAATGGGGTTAGAAGATATAGAGCAATCACACAAAATAAACAACCCACAACACAGGGATTTTAAGGTGGTTCGGTTGCAACCCCGCAACCTACGTCCACCCCTCACCAAAACCCGGTGAGGCTTCCTTGCTGACTCACAGCTTGACCTGGGGACACGCCCCAAACCACAGAATAGAGAAAACCCTCTTTCTGTCTTCCTACACACAAAGCCGGCAGGGACGGCTATACCGCAGATCGGAGAACTCCCGATTGCCTTCCTACTAACCAAATGGTAGGGACGTCAACCGCAAATTGGAACACCCTCCAATTGCCTTCCTACTAACCACCGGTAGGGACGAATCACGACTTCAATGTTTAACAATATTGAAAGTAAAACAAATGTGAAGGAACTAAAACAAGAGATTGAGTAAGAAGGAATTGGCCCTTGAATGGAAATGATTTGTTGATCAGCAACAGGGATCTCTTCTTCTTACAAATCAATCTTCTTGATTCACCCTTGAATGGATGAATGTTCTTCACGGAGTACTGTTCATGTGAACAGTAACTGTTCTTCCAATCCTCCTCTTTTGATCTTCTTTTTGATCTCTTTGAATGGATGAAGAAGTGAATAGATGCTACCTTGATCCTTGCTTCCTTCTTCACAGATCTTGGAAGATGATTGCTTTGATATGAACTTTAAATACCTTGGATTGGATGAAGATGTTCTTCACGGAGTACTGTTCACGTGAACAGTAACTCTTCCTTCAATCTCCTCTTTTGATCTTCTCTTTGTATCTTCTTGAAGTGGATGAAGAGAGTAATTGATTCTACCTTGAATCTTGTTTCTTCAACAGCTTGTAGGAGATTGATTGCTTCAAAAATCACCTTGGATGAACTTGAAAGGATGAAGAAAATCACTTTGAGAAATGAGCTTCTTGGATCTCCTTGTAAGTTTTGCTTCTTCTCCTTCTTAGAATTTGATTGAAGAGTAGAAGGTGATTGCTTCAGGATTACTTCAGATCTTTACTTGAAACTCTTAGTGGATGAAGAACTCATTCACGAACTACTGTTCATATGAACAGTACTTCATCTCCTCTCTCTTTGAAAACCCCTCTTGCAGCCACTCTTAATCCCAAATGAAGCATCAGGGTTTGCCTCCACCAATGTGTTGGTTTTATAGACCTTGAATGGTCCTTGGAGAGGCCCTAGACCAGATCCACAATTTGTGGGTGATTGGGAGACTTTAGGGTTCTTTGGGATTAAAGAAATAATGAGAATTAGGCAGCCCACGAGGTGGAATTCGAAGTCAAACATGGTTGGCTCGGGGATGGCGGTCGACCTGCAGCTCCTGGCGGTCGACCGCTACTGTAAAATGCTATAGATGAATGGCCCCTGGGATTTCCGGTCGACCGCCACTGGCTGGCAGTCGACCGCCACTGAAAGACTTTCGGCCTGGGCAGTCCCTGGCTGGGGCGGTCGACCGCCCCTGTGCTGGCGGTCACCGCCAGCTGGGCAAGGCCCGGGTTGGCCTGGGTCGGTCCGTTGAGTCTCCGGTTTGGTCCGTTAAGTCTTGAACTCCATCGTTCAAACTCCATTAGCAGCCCGTGCATGTTTGTAGCATCACCCTTGACTGTCTTGAAGAATTCTGTTGATTATATCATTCCTATAATCAGAATTTTGTTCCGGGGGCTCCGCCCCCGGAAACCCCCGCAAGGGGCACTGCCCCCTTGACCCCCGCGACCTGACCGCGCAGGTCGATCCGCGTGAGAGGGCGCAACATTGAGCTTTCACATATGTCTCTACTAAGCTCTTCACTTGGACAGCCTTCCCTTAAGCTCTTCTTGAGATCCTTGCTTGATTGGAACTCCTTGGCTTTGGAAGATGACTGAATGGCTTCAGTTGATGCTTGAAGTGTGTGTTGCAAGCCATTCTTGATCTGCAAGTGCACTTGGCATCATGAGTTTCCACGTTGCATCTTGAGTGATCTTGGAGCCTTTGGATCTATCTTGATTTCTGTGCGGCCAATTGGCTAAGCATTGCAAGCCATTCTTGATATGTTGAATTGGCAATATAATGACTTGAATTGTATGCAAATGGACTTTATCAAATGCATAGCAAAAGTAATAACGAATAGCAAATTGACTCTAAAGACATACATCATCAAAACACTAGAAATGAGTCATAGTTGAGTCATAGTTGGAATCACATCAAAATAATAGAACCAATCATTATATGAGTCATAGTTGGACATCATCAAAACAATAGAAACACTCACGTTCCACACATGCCCAACTTTAGCACAACATTCTCCCCAACATCGCACAGCTCGGCCTCACACTGGGTGGTCTCTCACCGGGCGACACTCAAATCCCACAAAATGAGAAAGGAGGGAAGGAGGATGCACAAAGGGGCCAAATGCACCAACGTGATTGCAAACTTTCTTGATTCTTCATATCATACGTAACACCCTTAGCCTCCCTTATATAGGAAAAGCCATTACAATAATACCTTCAAACTTACCTAATTATGTTTATGTCTAGCCTAATAAAACAAGACTCAACAACCCACCTTTTGACTTGTGGGTTTAATAAAAATAAAATATAACAACTTTTAACTATAACTAGTCTAATAAAACAAAAGTAAATATACATGTAGTAATACATGTATTTTACTCACATACACACATAAATACATAAATACGTAAATACGTACAAGTAAAATACTCAGGATGCCGAGTCTTCGAGTGAGTCTCCGAGCCACAAGCTCGGTGTCGGGGCAATGCGACGTCGGCTCTGAGTATTGGGCCCGGTAGTGGACCCGGTGGTGTCCCCACCAGGTGCAAGCTCTGATTATCCAGCAGATAAGAGAATTGCAGATACTGATCCCACTCTACTTCATTCAAATTTCTCCTCAGGTGGATGCACCATCCGGGGCCAAACATCAGAAGTCTTGACTTCAGTTCTACAGGCCAAAGCATAAAGATTGGGGAAAGTGTCCTGTGAGGTGTATTTGATAACTAGGGATCTTCCCAGAATATAGTTCTCTTACCATCCCCTAAACGAATAGGTGCTGAACAAATGTCAAATTCTTTGAACTTGAATGTGTTTCTCCAAATAGAAGCAGACAAGCAACTCATTGCTCACACTCTAGGGGTGTTTCTATAATTTTTCCTTCATCGGGGAGATTTTTGCAATTTTCCATAATCGGGAATATTTATGTAATTTTCCCACTATCGGGGATATTTCTATAATTTTTCCACTATCTGGGACATTTCTACAATTTTCCCGCTACGAGGGGTATTTCTGCAATTTTTTCGCTATCGGGGACATTTCTATAATTTTTCCACTGTCGGGACATTTCTATAATTTTCCCGCTATCGGGGATATTTCTGCAATTTTCTCGCTACCGGGGATATTTTTGTAATTTTCCCGCTATCGGAGATATTTCTGTAATTTTTCCACTATCGGGGACATTTCTGTAATTTTCCCACTACGGGGGGCATTTCTACAATTTTCCCGCTACCGGGCACATTTCTAAAATTTTCTGACCACCGGGATTATTTCTGTAATTTTCTGACCACCGGGATATTTCTACAATTTTTTCACTATCGGAGACATTTCTATAATTTTCCCACTATCAGGGGTGTTTCTATAATTTTTTGCCCACCGGGGGTATTTCTGCAATTTTTTGCCCACCGACGGTATTTCTACAATTTTCCAAGGTTCTTCATGGACTTTGGCTATTTATAAAATTTGTATGGCTCTATCTTCATTTCAACAACTTTGATGATCAAAAGATCATATCTTAAGCAACCAAATATCTTGAAATCTTTAAGCCACCAAGAGCTTTAGAAGATAACAAAATATGTTGGAGTTGAAAGCCTCCAGGTGCTACTGCGCCATCTTCCCTTCTTCTTTTCCTTCTCTCGGAGTTCTTCTTATCTTCTCTCTAGGCTCTTTGAGCAGAGTTTAACAACTTCAAAAGAGCTCCGAGCTTTCCTATTCTTCTTTGGCTTCAACCTTCCACGAGAGTCTCTCCCCCTCAAAGGGAAGTAGGTCTTGGATTTTTATAGGTGGTGGAGGAGGACAAAGGGGAGATCCCCCGGAGCTTGGAGGAGGTAACCCCTGCCTTTTCCTCTCCCCCGTCTCTTCCTCTCCCTATTCTTCCTCCCCCGGAGGTGCAGCAGCAAGAAGGAAGATGAGGGGAGGTCCCCCGGTGGGCGCGCAGGTGGAGATGGCCCTAGGGAGGTCCCCCGGGTGCACAGGTGGCAGCGAGGCTTTTCCCGATGCAGGGAGGACCGGGGGAGCTCCCTCGGTGTGCAGCAGGCGGAGGGGGGGCCTCCCCTCTCGTGGGTGCAGGTGGGGGGAGCACCCCCCGGGGGTAGCAGCCCGGGGGGACCTCCCCCGGTGCAGGTGGGCCGGGGGGGCCTCCCCCCGGTGGTAGCAGGTGGGGGGAGCATCTTCTGATGGTAGCAGCAACAGAGGGGGGGGCTCCCCCCGGTGGGTGCAGCAGAGGGGTCCGAGGGGTCTCCCCCCCAGTTGGAGCAGCAACAGGGGGGTCTCCCCCCCCCCCCCCCCCCCCCGTGGGAGCAGCAGCAGGGTGCGGGGGGTCTCCCCCCCGGTGGGAGCAGTAGCAAAAGGGGGCCTCCCCTCGGTGGGAGCCGCAGCAGGGGGGCAGCAGGGTGCGGGGGGTCTACCCCCGGTGGGAATAGCAGCAGGGGGGTGCCTCCCCCCCAGTGGAAGCAGTAGTAGGGGGGCCTCCCCTGGTGGCAATAGGTATTGGGGGGAACCTCCCCCGGTGGGTGACTTGTCAAAAATAAAAGAGGGGTGTAGTCACTACCTTCTAGTGCCCACGGGTAATTCTGGTCACCTTTCAAGCCAATGGTGAGCCTAAGCAAGTGCTCACCCTGACTGATTTGACGCATTCTGGTCACCTTGCATGCCAATGGTGAGCCTAAGCAACTGTTCACCCTCTAGTGCCCATGAGTTCTTTGAAAGCTAAAAGCTTTATTTTGTTGAGCGAGTTATAACTTTGCATCGCTCAGAAGGTGTTTGATGAAATGTCGATCAGTTGTATGACGGCGACGACCGAGTTTCTTCGTTTCTAAATTTTTACGTAATTACCAAAAATTATGAACTTTTTAGGGTTCAACAAATGCCCCCCACGGGACGTCTGTCAGAGCGAAGGTGATGGCAGACGGCCCGTGCACTTCACTTCTTCCCTTTTTTTTTCTTTATTCTTGCTAACATAGCGGAGAGTTTAGCTTAGATTTTCCCCTCGATGAACATCCTCCAATGTACAATGATATCCTGGAAGTGAGATTGGAAGGAATTATATGTTGTCCCAGCACTTCAGTCTTGTGCGGTGTGAATTTTGATTTTTGAGTTTACGCCGACGTCGTGTTCTATCACACATTTGGCGTCGAACCATTTGACTTCTATCATCAGTTTGATTGAGTCGAATATTTCTTGACTCAGTATTCTTTAGGAGGGAACTCAGGAGAGCGCACACCACTTCAGAGAAGAGGCATGGACCCGCTCCACCGAGTCAACCCCGAGGCTGAGTTTCATTAAAACATCACGAAATGCGCCAACTGAAATAGTAGGGTTTTTTCTTTCTTTCTTTCTTTTGTTTCTCTCCATCCTTATGGGTTTTTTTTCATTTTTTTCTTTTTTTTCACTTCTTTTTCTCCTCCTTTTTTGTGACCAAAATCCTTTTGTTCTTCGTCCATAGCTTGGTCTGACATCTTCCCTTTGAGTTTTGTCTTTTCTGGCTTTGTCCGAGACTTGATTTGGAACCTTGCTTGTGGAGACTCACCCTTTTTTTTTAGTTTTCTAGTCAATATGATTGTCGGCTTTGAACTTTCAGGTCAGTCGAGGATTTAGGTTGAAGCATTGACCACTTTAGCTCGTAGAAGACAGGATCCTCCTCCTTGCGCAACATTTCTACGAAGCGTCTTTGGCTTAATAGCTTTTCGATTGCCTATTTGTGGTTTCTCTGTTTCATGTAGCTTCTTTGGGCATCGATCTCTTCCTTTTGTATAATGGTTTCAATGCAGTCTTGGATTTCTTGGCATTCCTCGGTAGGGTGAGACACCCTAGCATGATGGTCACACTAGAGAGGATGCTTGTTTCCTCAGCCTTCCTTTTTTTTAATCCTTTTCCTCGTTCTTCTCCTGCTTTCTCGCTTACGCCAGTTCAATCGGAGAAGGAGTTTCTGCCTTTGCCGACGGTTGGGATGTGCCTCCAGAATTGGAGTTGTTCAATCGGGATTTTCTTTTAGACGGTTCAGGGTGACCATGCTTCTTTGGGACCACCTTGACCCAGTCAACCTCTCCTTTATGTATTTGGCGAGTGACATTGAATGCTTGCTTGGTTATTTCGGGCGACGGTTCTTGGAACTCGGTCATATAAGGACCAGAGTTTTGAGATGTTGATACTACTTCGGGCTTCTTGTCTGCTTGTTCCTTGGTTTGTCTGGACTTAACTTGGGGGATTCTGCCTTGGTCTCGCCCTTTTTGGCTTTGCCTAGGGTCGGACTTGGATTGCTTCCGCTTAATGTCATCTTTTGGAGCTTGTCCAGAGCTTGGTTTGGAGTTCTTTGGTTGGGCCCTGCCTTCCTGACTTTACCCGAAGCCTGGCCTTAAGTGCTTCTTTCTAGACAGAGGACTCACTGAGCCAATCATCCATTGCTGCTGGAGTTATATCTTTCACGTCGACATTGCTCATATGATTTGAACTTTCTTGTATGCTGATGTTTTTCTTTCCAGGTTCTATTGAAGGGATCCTTCTAGAACCGTCATGTCAGGGTACGGAAATCAATATTCCAATTTGTAATTTCCACATTAGCTTTGCTTATAAAATTTGAGATTTCTCATATACTGATGATTTTCTCTTTTTGCTTTGGAGGTTCCTTCCAAGCTGTCACATCAAAAGCATGCATTGGGAGAATTTTAGAGCTTCCACAGCTTCAAATTTGAGTGACCTAATGCTCTCAGAGATGTAGTCTTTTGATTTGCAGTCTTTGCTTCATTAGGAGTGTCTCCCCTCCACTGGTGTTATGCAGGGCGACTTTGCAAAGCAAAGTTGGAACAAGATGTACTCAAGAGGTGTTAAGCTTCGCACTTGATGTGCATTCTTTCGTTTAGTTGCAGCTATCCCGAGGGCTTGTCCCGAGACTCCTATTGTGAATTCTTTCCTTTATTGGCGGTCACCCTGAGGGCTTGTCTCAAGTACTCGACATGATTTCACAAATGCAATAGAATTTACTTCCTTCATAGATTTACAGTCCTTCTCTTTTTCTTCTTTTATTTTTCTTTTCCTTTTTCTTTTCCTTTTGTCCTTCCCTCTCTTTTTTTTCTTCTTTCTTCTTCTTCTTTTTTTTATCCCTCCCTTTTTTTTTCTTTCTTTTCTCTTCCCTTTTTTTTGAGCAAGGGTAGTTAACCCTCCCGGAGCTTGAAATTAGATGTTGCACTTTGCAAGAGAGTAACTGTGAGGTGATGACTTGGCCGACCTTTAACGGTTTAAGGGCCAAAAGTAGAGTTCGGAAACTTGGGTATTGGATTTCAAGGCTGACCAAAAATGGTTTAGGAGCCAAAAGTTTGGATTTAGGGCTGACCAAATGAAGTTTGGAAAGCCAAAACTTGCATTTGGGGCTGACAAAAAAAAATGGTTTAGGAGCCAGAACTTAGGATTTCGGGCCAACCAAGTAAAGTTGGGAAGCCAAAAACTTGAGATTTGGGACTTGCCAAACGACGTTAGGAAGCCAAAACTTGAGATTTGGGGCTGACCAAACGAAGTTGGGAAGTCGAAACTTGAGGATTTGGGACTGACCAAGGAAGTTGGAAAGCCAAACTTACATTTGGGGCTAACCAATGAAATTGGAAACCCGAAAAACTTTAGATTTGGGGCCGACCAACTAGGTTGGGAGGCTAGTTGGGAGGCCAAAGATTTAGGATTTGGGGCTAACCAAGGAAGTTGGAAAGCCAAACTTTGAGATTTGGGGCTAACCAATGAAATTGGAAACCCGAAAAACTTTAGATTTGAGGCCGACCAACTAGGTTGGGAGGCCAAAGATTTAGGATTTGGGGCTAACCAAAGAAGTTGGAAAGCCAAACTTTGAGATTTGGGGCTAACCAATGAAAGTGGAAAGTCGAAAAACTTTAGATTTGGGACCGACCGACTAGGTTGGGAGGTCAAAGATTTAGGATTTGGGGCTAACCAAGGAAGTTGGAAAGCCAAACTTTAGGATTTAGCACGGTGGGCCGTGAACAAGAACTGTTCAAAGCAACCATGACTCTTGGATTTTATTGGGAGGTATCTCCCTTACTTTCCCTTACTCCTCTACAAAGGAGGGAAGGTCTAGTGTAGATTGTTGCTTGAACTCATCCTCGGGAGCTCGTGTATCTTTAAATGCTCCCATTCAGTGGCGGGAATGACATTTCTCCTTTGCAGTCAACGAATGTATATGCGCCTCCTTCATAGACCCTAGTGACAACATAGGGCCCACGGCAATTGAGTTGTAGTTTGCCACTGGAATTCCTGGCCATGACTTCCCTTTCTTTTGACCATGATGAGGTCACATCTTTTGAACGCCCTTTGCTTTACCAGCTTATCATAGGCTTGAGTCATTCGGGCTTGGTATAGCCGAAGATGTTTATAGGTTTCTTACCTTTTGCTTTCAAGGTTAGACAGCTCTTCAAGCCTCCTTTCTATTTCATCGTGTTCGTGGGCTTGCAAGCCGGTGTGCACGGCTACTTGGTAAAATGACATTTCAATTTTAATTGATACTACAGCCTTCTCCCCATACACTAGAGAGAAGGGGGAACAACTGGTGGGAGCCTTGTAGATAGTTTGGTATGCTGAGAGAGCTTCGTGTATTTTCTCACCCCAGTCCCTTTTGCCACTGCCGACGATCTTGGCCAGGAGGTTATAGAGGGTCTTGTTAAATGCTTCGACCAATCCATTGGCTTGGGGATTGTAGACCGTTGACATTCTCCAGTCGACATGAAGCCTTGCTGCCAACTGGTAAATGGTCCTATTTTTGAATGGATGCCATTATCTGACATGATTCGACAGGGGGTGCCAAATCGGTGTATAATATGGTGCTTGACAAATTGGGCGACTGCCTCTCTTGTGACCTCCCTCAGAGGGATAGATTCGGCCCACCTGGAGAAGTAATTTGTAGCGGCTAGGATGAATTTGTAGCCTCTCGTGGATGGTGGGAAGGGTCGCATGATATCCATTTCCCATTCTGTAAAGGGTCATGTAGGAGCCATAGTGTGCAATGAGCTTGAGTTTCTTCTTGGCACTTGGCCAAAAGCTTGGCACTGATGACATGTGTGGGCATATCGGTTGCAATACGCATGCATGGTGGGCCAGTAGAAAACCTTAGGTTTTATATTACTCTTACATTTTATCCCCGACTTGATACCGCAGAGCCCTGGGTGGACCTTGTGCATGACCATCTTGGCTTCCTTCGACGAGAGGCAACGTAAGAGGACATGCTTGTCCTTTTCATGCACCAGCCTATATAATTGATTTTCTATCAATTGATATAATGTTGCCCTTCATAGCGGTTGAACCCTTTGAGCCCGATCTTGAAGGGAGGCAACGATTCCTTATTTTAACAATCTGCTCACGCTAATCTTATTCCTCTTCTTTAGTAGGACCGTCTTCTCCAATTGTGTTGACCTCAAAAGTGATAGGGTCGACTTCTTCATCATTTGAAAATTTGAGAAGTTGGGGTGGTCTTTTGCGTCGACAGCCCCAAAAGGACAAATGTGAATAAACACCAAAAACTTGAGAATGTTTGGAATTGGCAGTCCAATAAGGACTTGTAAGTCACGACCAAAAGTTTTGGAGTTTGCTGGAATTGACGATCCGAAAAGGACTTGTAGGTCAAGAACAAAAATTGAAATTTGGTGGAATTGATGGTCCAAAAAGGACTTGTATGTCAAAACCAAAAGTTTGGAGTTTGGTGGAATTAACAGTCTAAAAAGGACTTATAGGACAAGACCAAAAATTAAAATTTGGTGGAATTGACGGTCCAAAAAAAGACTTGTAGGTCAAAACCAAAAGATTGTGACTTAAATAGGATTGACGGCCCAAAACGGACATGAATGCCAACACTACAATAGAAATTTAGTCGAATTGACGGTCCAAAAGAGTTGTAGGTCAAAACCAAAATTGGAATTGACGGTCCAAAAAGGACTTGTAGGTCAAAACCAAAAAATTAAAATTTGAGTAGGGTTGACGGCCCAAAACAGACATGAATGCCAACACCACAATAGAAATTTAGTAGAATTGATGGTCCAAAAAGACTTGCAGGTCAAAACCAGAAATTGAGATATGTGTAGGGTTGACGGCCCAAAATGGACATGAATGCCAACACCACATATTAAATTTAGTACTGAGATATGCTTGTCCCAACATAGGAATAAAACCATAAGAAAAAGAGGCATCGATGGTGACGGCTCATGGTGATGCATAACTGATAAGCGCCTATTTGTTTATACTTATTTATATCACACATCATTGTTTAGAGTTTAACGAAGGTAATTATACAATTTGTACGTGATAATCTCGGTCTCACATAAAATAAAAATTGTTTTTGTAATTAATGAGACTTGAGAAATGGTTAAATAAATAAATAAATAATTTTATAATTAAATTTTGATAAAATTATTGTGTGATGATTATTTTTGAAGAGGCTAGATGTAAACTTATGATTTATATTTTTCAGGGGCCTAAGTATAATTTTTTTTGCATGTTTTTACCTTGTGTACAGGAGGCTACAATGGAAGGAATTATATCACCGACAACACTTTCGGTGTGACACTGACATGGGCATGGGATTAATGGAGGTGGACCAAGAATAATAGAAGGAATTATGGAAGGGCATGTGAATGGAGGTGGACCAAGAATAATACAAGGAATTATAGAAGGAGAATGATAAGGCTAGCCCATCCCTTCACCCCTATAAAACCACACCCTCATCCCCCTCTTAACGTCATCTCTCTCTAGTCATATCTCTCTACTTTTCTCTCTACAAGAAACACACACACGTAGGTTTTCTTTTGAGAGTTTCGGTTTGTAAGTTTATGTTGTTGTTATAGTAAGTTTTTGAGAGTTTAGTTCTTTCTTAGCTTTTTACATACTTTTCTCTTCCTTTCAATCTACTTTCTTATGCAAACGTGTTCATTTTTAAGTATTCTTTAATTTCTTCTTCTACCTCTTCCTCTAATTCTCTGCCGTTTTCAAGTTATAATCAGTTTTTCAAGTTGCAGTCTTGTGATTTTACTATTCATCCAAGGTTTTACCTTCTGTTCTTTCTCTATTTTCATGCCCTTCTGCTCTTCTTTTCCCTCTTCACTCTTCATGAAAGTTCTTCCTATCTTGAAGATCTAGATTTTCTTCTTCTATCTCTTCCTCTAATTCTCTCCCGTTTTCAAGTTATAATCAGTTTTTCAAGTTGCTATCCTATGATTTTACTGTTCATCCGAGGTTCTACCTTCTATTCTTACTCCATTTTTATGCCCTTCTGCTCTTCTTTTCCCTCTACCTCTTCATGAAAGTTCTTTCTCTCTTGAAGATATAGATTTTCTTCTTGTACCACTTCCTCTAATTCATCTACATTTTTAAGTTATTTATATTTTTCACAGTTCAATTTTTTTTACACAGTTACTGTTCATCCGCGTAGATCACATTTGTTCTTCCCAAGTTTTCACCATCTTCTGATCCTTTTCTCCCTCTACACTCTTCACAAAACGTCTTCCTCTTCCTATGATCTTCAACTTTTGTTTTTACCACTTCTTCTAATTCTCTTTGATTTTAAAACAATTTCACTTCTAATCTCATCCTATTTTAATTATTTTTGTTTCACTGGTTTTTAAACTCTCTTCTTCATCTATCTATCTCTTCCCCCACCTCTATTTTCATCTAAATATCTCCAAGGCGGATCTTCTTCCTCTAATGCTCTAAGGGTGGTGTCTATCTCCATGGCGGGGCGATCTCCTCAAAGGCTCGGCACGGTGATTTGGCGGCGCCATTCACTATCTTGGCTTCTATTTTTCTCTTCTTCATTAGTTTACGTCAAGTTGTATTTTTAGTTTTTCATAGAGTTGTACTCTTCATTAGTAATAAAATTTGAGTTTGTACAATTGTTCTTTATTTTCTCTTTCTATCTCCTTTAAAAGTCTATTCTAAACCCTCTCATATTCTTTGGCTAAATTTATTTCTAGTCTTTAGTTCATGTAATTCATTTTTCATTAGCTTAAACTCACTCAAAGACTTGGTTTTCAAAATATAAGAATTTTTCCAACTTGTTTAAAAGAAACATTTTCTCCCCGTGGGATCGACACGTACTTACCACTCTATTTAGATTTTATATCTTTTTAGTGAGTGAGTTCGATTTATTTTTAAAATTGTGACACGGCTTTTAAATGACGAGTTATGTGTACATCAATTTTTGGCGCCATTGACGGGGAGGCGTATGAATTTTGAGCTAAAAATTTTGTGTTTCTTGTGTACATATTCTCACTAGCTATCTTTTCTTGTGTTTTGCAGGAAATAGATAAAAAAAATGGAGAAAAATGGACTTGCAAAAATAAAAAAATCCAAAAAGGGCTAAAAAAAATCTTTTGCTGTGAGGTAAGTATTATTTTTTTCCCTTCTTTCCTTTATTCTACACTTTTTCTTGAACGGGGGATTGCACCTTAAGCTACGTATCTCATCGTTAATGTACTTAATTATTTTATTTATGATTTGTATATTGAGTTAATTGTTCAAAAAAAACACATAAAAAATGGTTAGTTAGGTACATTAATAAAAAAATCACTTGAACTTTAATAAAAATCTTCATCTCGAGATTAGCAACCACACTTTCATGTCTTAGGTCATGTATCATTTAGGATAGAATTTTTCTTATTGTTTAATTATTATTAATTGCATTATTGAAGATTGCGGGGACAATGTGAGTTTTTCTAAACTTTTCCTTAATCACATGCTCATGCATACTGGCATAGAACCCCTTGTTTGAACATTATTTGTTGCATATCATTTCTAAAACATCTTAAGGATAACACCCATAATCACATAAGGTGGGGATTTAATCACCCTTCCTTAGCCCATAAACCACAATTTCCTTCATCTTTGCATCACCTAGACCTTAAATAAAATTCAGTAGACATTGGCCTTAGGATTGTTGGGTTCGGTGCAAGTATTCAGAGGGGGGGTGAATGAATATAGCCTATAAAAACTTTCACCCAATATAAACTTTCGCTCAATTAGTATTTCGCTCACTCAACAGATTAAAGACTTAGAACAAAATCTGATCAAATCATCTAATGAACCTGTGATCAAACACTTGGAGCGCCCCTATGCAAACATCTAGCGGAAGCAAACCATAAGCAATCAAACCACAATGCAAGAGGGGTTTTTAGGTGGTTCGGTCCTGTAGACCTACATCCACCCCACACTCAACCCGAGTGTGGCTTCACTAACAGCTGGGCAACACAGCTTGCCAACAGACGCTGATACACAGCTTACCCAGGGGAACAACCTCCCCTCTTCCTCCTAGCCCTGAGGGAACCCACAAGCAGCCCCCTGCTGCTTGCAAACCGGAGATCAGATCTCCCTTCTCCTGACCCACCAGGAGGAACCTGACCTCAGTCCAGAGGATCGGAAGAACAAGGATAATCAAATGAAAAAGGAAAAATAAAAACACGAAATGAAAATAACTTCAGCAAACAGAAAGCTAAAAAATGAAATGCACAATGTGGCTCTCAACGGAGCTGACTGGCCTGGATCTGATCCACGGTCCAGTAAGAACAGATCTCCCTCGATCTCACTCTCTTTCTTCACTCTCTCTCTCTTTCTCTTTCTTCTCTGTTGCACTTCTCTTCTTCTCTCGATCTCTGTTCTCCTTTTCTCTCTTTCTCTTTTTCTTTTCTTCTGATGGATCGTGGAAGCTCTCTCTTCTTTTTCCCTTTCTTCTCTCAGCTTCTGCTGGATCGAAGAGCTTTCTCCTCTGCTGTTACTCTTTCTGCCTCTAGGCTTCTTCTTCGATCAGTCTTCTACAGAGGATGAAGACTCGTATATATAGCAGCAGCAGGCACACTGGGCACGTGTGGCTTCCACATTTCCTACCCTAGAAATTTGGACCACGTGGTAGCATCCTGGTATCTCGTCCATCCTTGGATCACGAGCCAGGCACCTCGGATCACGTGCCCTTCATTAGTACGCTCAGCAACTGGAGTTGAGGTGGCGTCAACACACATGCTCCAAAGGGTTGATGCAGCCTTCAAAGACATTCGACCAGCAAAACTCAAGTTTGTTGCATTGACTCCATCAGCCTGCTGCGTTGACGCATCGGTGATCCAGTGATCAAGTCTTCAGTAGATGGGCGTACTGCGTCGACGCTCTCAGCATGCTGCGTTGACGCATTGGTGTTCCAGCATTTGAACTTAGATGGCTTCAGCCCTCTCACGTTTCGTGTGGAGTGCGTTGACGCATTGTGCAACTGCGTCCATCCTCTGGTCACCTTGTCGATCCATCAACCTGCTGCGTCGACGCCACTTGATGAATGCGTTGACGCACCAGAGTAATCCAGTAAGCTTCTTTCTTGATTGTTTGAACTACTGCGTCCACGCCACTTGATCAAGGCGTTGACGCATTGGTGTGTTCCAGCAGTTGAAATTGGATGTCTTCAGCCCTCTTGCGTTAAGGGGTTCATTAGCCTCTTCAGTCCCTGTCAGACAGATGAAACGAAGTCATTAGTTCTAAGTATATGCATTGCATTGTATAGACTTTGCTGTGAAGGCGAAAGCAATGTAAAGTATACACAACGCAGTGTATAGACTTAATGAATACAAAGGCTTCATAAGCTTCAGATGAAGGCAGGCGCTGTGTAGACTTCATGATGATCAGATGAAGACAAGCGATGTATAGACTTCATGAAAATCAGATGAACACATGCGGTGTATAGACTTGATGTGTTCACTGGTGAATGTACACACTTGCCCACTGTACAGATTTGATGGAGCGAAGCGATGTGTAGACATGAAGCTCCACGATGGATGTATAGACTTCAAATATCAAGACGCTAAGGAAGACGGACAATGTACAGACTTGCTGTAACAGTCTGATGTACAGACTTCATGAAGCTCTAGACATTGAATGCTGTACAGACTTAGCCCAATGCATGAGACGCTAACAAAGACGCTGGACTCTGTACAGACTTTGCCTAAGTCATGCATGAACTGACGTTGTATATACTTAGTCAATGCAATGCACTATGAATGTATGGACTTACATGAGATGCTCATTGAGACGCTCAATGTATATAATTCAAGCCCAGTGTATAGACTCTTAGCCATGAACAAAGCATGAAGCACACTAATGCAGGAATGTATAGACTTGGAAGTCTATGTGTATGATAAAACCAATGTATAGACTCTGAAATGCAAGCGATGCAGCAATGCCTAGACATTGGGCTTTACCCTGCAGTGTATGGACTTTGCTTCCCAAACAATCAATGTTCTGATGGGTCGACGCATCAGCAAGGGTGGGTCGACCCACTACTGTTCAGACTGTAGAGACATGATATCTGACAGAATGCAATGCATATATATAAAGAACAAATGCCATCAATGCTAAACATCATCATTCATGTTACTATCATATGCAGAATGCTCAAGAATAAGACTGCACATAAATGCACTTTGTTTATTGCAATCATCAAAACACAATAACATTGCTATCATCAAAATACAATATCAAATGCACTCAAATGCACTCACTGTCTTGCATCATCAAAACCAAATAGCATTGCGATCATCAAAGTAACATAGCACATGCTTGTGCCTAAGAGGCACAACATTCTCCCCCTTTTTGATGATGGCAACACAATGTGATAGTGAGTCACACACAAGATTTTCTCCCCCTTTGACATGATCAAAAAGAGAAAAACATTAAAAACAAGAGTGCAAAGTGCATTATGCATGCAAATTCCTCTAGAACATTCTCTCCCTGAATGTAAGACTCCCCTGAATTATTTCTCCCCCTAAATAAATGCTCCCCCTTTGAGAAGGAATATGAACAGATAACAAGGTAGAGAAGGTAGGAGGGTCACTTGACAACAGCTGAATCATAGGTTCAGAAGGGAAGCATGATTATAAACAACTTGTTAAAGTATAAGAATCAGCAACAAACAATTTTGAGAAAAATGTAGGTTTAACAGTGATAAATCTAGAGTAAAACATTTGACCCCTGAACAAGAGTTTATTGATTCCATTTATAGCAGTGAATCTAGGGCACATGGTATTAATAGATAAGTCAGAAATAATACCCTTTTGTGATTAAACAAGGAAATTCAAGAGAGGCAACTTGAACATGTATTGATAAAAATAATTTTCACTCATTGACTTTTGATTTTTCGAAAGGTTACAGCAGTTTGATTTTCACTTTTGAATTTTTCAGAACCTGAACTAAGTAAATAGATCAATGGCATTTATGCTGTTGACATTAGGTGTACACCTTGATCAGAGGCAGATACCCCCAGTTACTAGGCATAAACTACTAGACCTATTTTAGATCAGAACCCACAAAGGATAGTCTTCACTTTTAACATTAAGGGTACACCTTGATTAGAGGCTAGTACCCTCAGTTACTTGGTGAGGACTCCCCCTATAGATTTGACCCTATAAACAGAGATATTCTGAATCACCTCATGACACGTGAATTCTCCTGCTTCTTTGGAGGAGTTCACAGTTTCTCAGTGCAATCAGCCATTGCCCTATCACCGTGTTCAGTTCTTAACATTAATGATCTTATTTACTGCTGCCCTTAATTCTTTTAGAGTGATTGTTAAAAAAAATCAGTACACACTCTTATTAACCTGTTCTAGACATCTCTAGTTCAACACATTTAGGCATTACAAAAACTTTTTCTATTTTAGCCATGAGACAAAGATTAAGAGCTATAAAAGTTTTCTTTTATCTTAAATTCTGAAGTGCAGACACTTAACTCTCCAATTTATAAAAGTTAAACCTTTAGTTCCTTTCAATTTGTAAGTATGATTCTTATAAGTGAACAATTGTAATAATCACCATTCAATGTACTAAACCAGATGCAAAGCTGTTGTTTTAATGAAAATGATGGGGAAAAGATAGCAATTGGCAATATGGTTCAATGAACAACTGATGTCAAAGGATATGAATCATTTGAATGAGAACACTGAGAAGTGAATAGGATTCAATGAATTGAATAGAACTCTCAGCTCCCCCTGACATCATGATGCAAGAGATATGCTATGCAACATACTGTCCTACATGCAGACTATGCACCAAGGATACATGAGACAAGTATGCAATCAATTCAGGTTTATGCATAAGTTATAAGTATTTTCATCCTTTTTCAGATTTTTCAACATATGATGCAGTGCACTGTTCTACATGAAGACAGGACCCATGGTACTCGGCGGAGAACCTGGTCTTAAAGACCATCTCACACATGGTAGAAACCTCCGGGCAGATTTCCTTGCCTTTTAGTAACATACCATTTGATATACCAGGGTTAAGCAAATGATAATGTAGTGCAAATTAGCCCTATTATGCATTGAAAAACATGCAGTCTACGACAATAGGCAAATGACAGTCATGCAAATGATGTATGCAAGTACTAGATACATGCATTGACTGTATGCACTAACTGACCCATTCAAGCTCAGTCCTAGTATGTAATCAAGCATGCAATGCATTGACACAAGACACATGCATTGACTCTATACACTGAAGAACCATTCAAGCTCAGTACAAGGTGTGCATCGACTCAAAAATGATTGAGCAGAACATCAAACATCCTATGTTCATAGTGCAAAAACTAGCAAGAGAGAAGAGCATCAGATATGTGCAAAATTAAACTCAATAGCTGAGTCTGGAATATAGACCGATCAGCTAATCAAACAGACAGTTCAACAATTTCAGATAATGACGTTTAAACATAGAGTTTTGGAACTGACCTGAGAAGTTCAAACATGGGGTTTTCATTCTTGAGTGCCTTGGTTAACCCCTCTTATTCATTTCCAAGGCACACCTGCAACAACTGGATTATTTTGATCCTGCAGAAACCCAAGCTGCCTTGGGTCCTGTATGAGCCCTAACAGGTGTTCTAAATAATCTTTTAGCAACATGATCATCATATTCCATCAGTTTACACTCAAACATTGAATGTCCAGTTTTTCCACAATAATAACATAAAGCCACAGAATTTTTGTTTTTATTCTTCATGTTAGCAGAAACATGATGCCCATGTGCATGCATATGAGTATGAAAATTATGTGTATGAGCATGAGTATTTCTTTTATTGACATGAAAATTTTTCTTTCCATGCTCAGCCAGCCGACAGTTGGCAGCTTTGTGGCCTAGCTTACCACATTCAAAACATGCAAAGTTTTTCTTTTTATCTCTCAAGTTATTTTTAGCAGAATCATAGAAAGTAGGGAATTTGACAGATTTAGAGTTTAATCTATTTCCCTGAGCATGCCAGCAATCTTTGACTGCATGCCCATACTTACCACATTCAAAGCATTTAAGATGCTTGCTTCTTGATTCATTTTTACCCCAATGATTTCCTGACCAGCACTCATTAGCCTCATGCCCAGGCTTGTTGCAAGTGAAACAAATGATATGCTGATTAAATTTGAGTTTGTTTCTTTTGTGCTCATGATGATTTGGGGTGTATCTGGCATGCATTCTGTCATCAGATTTCAAAGCATAACACTCATTCATTAAATGACCATACCTACCACAATAATAGCATGAATCATTAGATTTCCTGGGGGCATGGTTTCTATCAGATGAATTCACAGATGCATGTGAATGAGTGCAAGAAGCATGAGCATTTTGCATTGACCCATCAGATTCAGCAGAGCTAACAAATTTCAGAGTATAACCAGAATTATTCTTTGCCCTTTTTGTTTGACTCTTTCTTGTCAATTTCTGATTATCCTCAACAGGTTTTGTTTGCTTTTCAATTTTCTGAGCTTTAAACTGAAAGATAGATTTTGAAGGTGACTTCTGATTTTCATTTTATTTTGGGGATTACCTTGAAGTACCAGCTACATCAGTGCTTTGGACAAAAGTGGTATATAGCTGGTCTTTAGTGATTTTCTTAACATCAGAACAACAATTTGTTCCCCCTTCAGAGTTATCATCCTTCCTCTTCCCAACAGTTTTCATTTTTCCTTTAATCTTGACAGACTCAATAGCTGAATTTTCCAGATTATGAATTTTATCTTCCAAGCTAGCAATGTGAAGTTCATAACTGGCTATTTCCTTTTCACTGCAATTAACACATTCGCTTAGAACTTGGTTTGCAATTTTATACTTCTCAATTTCTTGTTTTAGACTGTTCAAAATTTATGAATTTTCATCATAGACAGCCTTTCCTTTTTCTATAGTGAGAAGTCTTTCAGACAAGTCAGTGTTCAACCACTTCAGTTTTTCAACTTCAATTTTTAATTCAGTGTTTTCTTCCTCAAGATTTTTATCCTGAATTTCATTGTTAGCACATCTTTCTCTTCCAGACATTAGTTCCAGTTTTTCAATTAATTCCTCTTCTCTTTCCTCCACTCTAATTTTCTTAGCCACCAAGTTTTTGTGATCCCCTTTAAGTGAGATAATTTGTTTACTCAGCCATTCATTCTCACTATAAAGATCTTCATTTCGTTCTCTTAGAGCTGAGCACATATGACAAGTTAATTGAGCAGAAGAAGAATGTGAAGCCTCCCCATTGATTTCATTTATTCTACCCATAAGATTTTCAATTTTCTTTTGAAATTCTTCATTCTCAATTTTCAGTTTATCCAATTCAGAATTAACTTGAGTGAATTCCTGCATGCCTTTTAGATGCTCTTTTTTCTTATCATTCAGCTGATTCTCTATTTCTGACATTTTATCCAACCATGTTTGTTTTTCAATTTTTAGAGAATCATTTTGTTTCTTAAGATTCTGAACATCTAGCATGCAAGCATCATAAGACTTTTTCATATTTGGACAGTTTTCACAAGACTCTTTCAGATTTATTCTATCACATTTCTTTTTCAATTTTTTATTTTCAGATTTCAATTTCTTGGAAACTTCTAACAAATTTTCATACATCTCTATCAATTCATCGAAAGAGTATCCTTCTGATTCAGAGCTTACCTCGGATGAAGTTTCATCATCAGCATTTCTACGATCAGCCATTAAGCACTTGCTGTGATTGCTGATTAACTTTAGTTTTTCCAAAATGTCTTTGGCAGACCTGCAAGAAGAAATGCATTCAATTAGAGATCTGTCAATTGATTCTTTTAATAAAACTACAGCTCTGGTGTTGACAGAATCTTTCAATTTATCTTTCTCAGTCCATCTAGATTTATCTCTTGATAAATTGTATGGACCGTGATTCATTACCTTCCAGAGATTAGGATCAATTGATTCCACATACCGATGAACTTTGTCTAACCAAGAATCGAAGTTATCACCTCTGAACATTGGAATATTAGCCATCAAATCAGATAGTAGACAGATTCAGAACACAAAGCAATCGACGAGAAATGCGCTAGAACAGATGAGCAACGTAATGCACTAAATCAGTGAAACTAAACAACGAATACAGAACGCACTCTGAAATGCACCAAACAAATAGCAGGATCCTCTGCAGATTGTTAGATCTGATAGATCAGAGACCCGCTCTGATACCAATTGTTGGGTTCGGTGCAAGTATTCAGAGGGGGGGTGAATGAATATAGCCTATAAAAACTTTCACCCAATATAAACTTTCGCTCAATTAGTATTTCGCTCACTCAACAGATTAAACACTTAGAACAAAATCTGATCAAATCATCTAATGAACCTGTGATCAAACACTTGGAGCGCCCCTATGCAAACATCTAGCGAAAGCAAACCATAAGCAATCAAACCATAATGCAAGTGGGGTTTTTAGGTGATTCGGTCCTGCAGACCTACATCCACCCCACACTCAACCCGAGTGTGGCTTCACTAACAGCTGGGCAACACAGCTTGCCAACAGACGCTGATACACAGCTTACCCAGGGGAACAACCTCCCCTCTTCCTCCTAGCCCGGAGGGAACCCACAAGCAGCCCCCTGCTGCTTGCAAACTGGAGATCAGATCTCCCTTCTCCTGACCCACCAGGAGGAACCCGACCTCAGTCCAGAGGATCGGAAGAACAAGGATAATCAAATGAAAAAGGAAAAACAAAAAAATGAAATGAAAATAACTTCAGCAAACAGAAAGCTGAAAAATGAAATGCACAATGTGGCTCTCAATGGAGCTGACTGGCCTGGATCTGATCCACGGTCCAGTAGGAACAGATCTCCCTCGATCTCACTCTCTTTCTTCACTCTCTCTCTTTCTCTTTCTTCTCTGCTGCACTTCTCTTCTTCTCTCGATCTCTGTTCTCCTTTTCTCTCTTTCTCTTTTTCTTTTCTTCTGATGGATCGTGGAAGCTCTCTCTTCTTTTTCCCTTTCTTCTCTCAGCTTCTGCTGGATCGAAGAGCTTTCTGCTCTGCTGTTACTCTTTCTGCCTCTAGGCTTCTTCTTCGATCAGTCTTCTACAGAGGATGAAGACTCGTATATATAGCAGCAGCAGGCACACTGGGCGCGTGTGGCTTCCACATTTCCTACCCTAGAAATTCGGACCACGTGGCAGCATCCTGGTATCTCGTCCATCCTTGGATCACGAGCCAGGCACCTCGGATCACGTGCCCTTCATTAGTACGCTCAGCAACTGGAGTTGAGGTGGCGTCAACACACTTGCTCCAAAGGGTTGACGCAGCCTTCAAAGACATTCGACCAGCAAAACTCAAGTCTGCTGCGTTGACTCCATCAGCCTGTTGCGTTGACGCATCGGTGATCCAGTGATCAAGTCTTTAGTAGATGGGCGTGCTGCGTCGACGCTCTCAGCATGCTGCGTTGACGCATTGGTGTTCCAGCATCTGAACTTAGATGGCTTCAGCCCTCTCACGTTTCGTGTGGAGTGCGTTGACGCATTGTGCAACTGCGTCCACCCTCTGGTCACCTTGTCGATCCATCAACTTGCTGCGTCGACGCCACTTGATGAATGCGTTGACACACCAGAGTAATCCAGTAAGCTTCTTTCTTGATTGTTTGAACTACTGCGTCCACGCCACTTGATCAAGGCGTTGACGCATTGGTGTGTTCCAGCAGCTGAAATTGGATGTCTTCAGCCCTCTTGCGTTAATGGGTTCATTAGCCACTTCAGTCCCTGTCGGACAGATGAAACGATGTCATTAGTTCTAAGTATATGCATTGCATTGTATAGACTTTATTGTGAAGGCGAAAGCAATGTAAAGTATACACAACGCAGTGTATAGACTTAATGAATACAAAGGCTTCATAAGCTTCAGATGAAGGCAGGCGCTGTGTAGACTTCATGATGATCAGATGAAGACAAGCGATGTATAGACTTCATGAAAATCAGATGAACACATGCGGTGTATAGACTTGATGTGTTCACTGGTGAATGTACACACTTGCCCACTGTACAGACTTGATGGAGCGAAGCGATGTGTATACATGAAGCTCCACGATGGATGTATAGACTTCAAATATCAAGACGCTAAGGAAGACGGATAATGTACAGACTTGCTGTAACAGTCTGATGTACAGACTTCATGAAGCTCTAGACATTGAATGTTGTACAGACTTAGCCCAACGCATGAGACGCTAACAAAGACGCTGGACTCTGTACAGACTTTGCCTAAGTCATGCATGAACTGACGTTGTATATACTTAGTCAATGCAATGCACTATGAATGTATGGACTTACATGAGATGCTCATTGAGACGCTCAATGTATACAATTCAAGCCCAGTGTATAGACTCTCAGCCATGAACAAAGCGTGAAGCACACTAATGCAGGAATGTATAGACTTGGAAGTCTATGTGTATGATAAAACCAATGTATAGACTCTGAAATGCAAGCGATGCAGCAATGCCTAGACATTGGGCTTTACCCTGCAGTGTATGGACTTTGCTTCCCAAACAATCAATGTTCTGATGGGTCGACGCATCAGCAAGGGTGGGTCGACCCACTACTGTTCAGACTGTAGAGACATGATATCTGACAGAATGCAATGCATATATATAAAGAACAAATGCCATCAATGCTAAACATCATCATTCATGTTACTATCATATGCAGAATGCTCAAGAATAAGACTGCACAGAAATGCACTTTGTTTATTGCAATCATCAAAACACAATAACATTGCTATCATCAAAATACAATATCAAATGCACTCAAATGCACTCACTGTCTTGCATCATCAAAACCAAATAGAACTGCTATCATCAAAGCAACATAGCACATGCTTGTGCCTAAGAGGCACAACAAGGATCACACTGAGATTAGGTGCAGTTTAAGTTTATAATCATTTTTGTAAACTAGTGTCGAAGGCTAGAGGTCAACGGTAAATGCCATAAGCGGGCAAGTGGTTTTTAATTAGGTCATTGCGAAAGCAAGGGGAGCCTCCCACTTCCCCACCTCTTACTTGGCTAGTGGACAGACTTGAGAATAGACTCAGGCTGTATTTATATCACTTTGTGAAATCAAATATTTAGGTCTAGATCACACCTAGGTCGTTAGGTTAATTTATGTGTTAACTTATTTGTTGTTGCCTAAAAGAAAAAAAATAAAAAAATAAAAAAATAAAAAAATCTCTCTCTTCTCTTCTTTTCGTCCTAATGTATGCAAGATAGAAGATCTCTACATCCTAAATTGCTAGGACCAATACCTGAAATTGAAAGGGTCTTACACCAACGAAATCAACATCAACATCCAATAGCCGACAACCAAGACCCACCTAAGCAAATGAAGGATTATTTCACTCCCAATCAGTATCAGCCTTCATATGGCATTCAGCTCCCCCAGAATCAAGCCATTCAGTATGAAATCAAATTCAGTACCATTCAAATGTTACCCTCATTCTATGGAAACACAAATGAGGACCCTTACAGGCACCTGGATGAGTTCCTACAAATTTGCTCCACTGTCAAAATCCAACATTTTTCTGATGATGCCCTCAAATTGACTCTTTTCCCATCTCTTTAAAAGATAAAGCTAAATATTGGTTAGGAACCTTGGGGAGACCTATTGAAACATGGGCTGATATGCAGAAGGAATTTCTTAAGAAATTTTACCCCATAGGTCGCACAAATACAATGAGAAGGGCTATCACAGGGTTCACTCAAAACTCAGGAGAGCAAATCCATGAATCTGGGGATAGACTAAAGGAATTGCTTAGAAAATGTCCCCATCGTGGTTTGTCTCGGTGGCAAATCGTTCAAGCTTTTTATGAGGGATTGTCTGATCAATATCGGCATATGGTAGATGCATCATGTGGGGGGGCTTTCATAAGCAAAAGTGAGAATGAAGCCTATAAATTGTTTGAAATGCTCAGTGAAAATTCCATCAATCATGCCTCTTTGTCATCCTATGAAAGATCAATTGGGCCCTCGAAACGGGCTGGGCTTTATGAGATAAAGAATCGTGGGGAGCACGAGGCTAGGATGGACATGAATTTCATCACCCAAAGATTGGATAAGATGGATATCATAGCCCAGAAAATGGAGAAGGTAGAGTCAATGGCCCATAAGTTAGACCAACTTCTGGCTCTTAACAAGCAAGAGCCCACCTTCCAATCCATACCAAATCCATACTCGTATCCCACACCTCACGAGGTGTGTGTTCTATGTGCTAGCCCTGACCACCATGTGTCCAATTATCCAACCGCAGCCCAACTCCCACCTTTCATCCAAGAAGAAGTTCATGCTGCTCAGGGGTTCTCCAAACGTAATTATGATCCTTACTCTAACACTTACAACCCTGGCTGGAGAAATCACCCCAATTTTTCTTGGAAAAATCAACCAGTTCCACCTCAACCAACAGATCCCTCCACTTCTCAGGCCCCAAAATAATTCATCCAAAATCAATTCCAAAATCAACAGAATTTTCAAGGAAATGCCTATGCTCGAGGGTCACAGGCCCAATATAGTACTCCAACCCAGGCCCAATATCCTCAGTCCCAATACCCTCCTTTCCGACTCAATCAGACCCAAATTCCATACCAACAACCTCCTCAGCCCAATTTTGATGAAAAATTTGAGCAACTCCAACAATTGATATTAACTCAACAACAGTCCATTGCAAAGTTGGAAGGCCAACTCGGGCAACTTGCAGAAACTAATATGAGGAGAGAAGCGGGTCAATTGCCCAGCCAGCCTGTGGCTAACCGGAGAAATCAGCCTCTAGGTTTTCCTCCACGAGTAGGTCTCCTACCTCAACCTGGCCCGCCACCACCTCCACCTAAAGGTCCACAATTCGAAAATGCTAAAGCTATTTCAACCCTTAGGAGTGGTAAGACCTTGGAAGATCCCTACAAAACTAGGGAGGAAGGAGAAACTTCAGCCCAGGAGACTCAACAAGAGAAGGAGACCGGAGAAGAACCTATGTTGGAGACTGATCTTAAAGGAAAGAAGAAAATAGGAGAGGAGCCCAGCACTTACCAACCTAAGGTACCATTCCCAGATGTGCTAAAATCAAAGAAAAAGAAACCGGCCCAAAATGAGGAGTTAATGGAACTATTTAAACAAGTGCATATCAACATTCCACTCCTTGATGCCATCAAACATGTCCCGGCCTATGCCAAATTTTTAAAAGAACTTTGCACTCCAAGAAGTGAACCAAGAATGGCTCCTAAGAAAGTTATGTTGTCTGAGGATGTAAGCGCGGTGGTGATGAACCACCTCCCGGAGAAATTGAAGGACCTCAGAGCTCCACTGATTTCTTGTAACATAGGTGGTGTGACATTTGAGCTAGCACTCACTGATTTAGGGGCCAGTGTCAATCTTGTACCCACCTTTGTCTATGAAAAATTTGATTTAGGGGAGCTTAAACCGACCTCCATCATCCTTCAACTTGCTGATAGGTCTGTCAAGACCCCACGGGGACTCATAGAAGATGTCATTGTTAAGGTTAATGAGTGCTACTTCCCCGTGGATTTCTTGATTCTTGACATGGCCGCATCCCTAGAACTTAGTCACACTCCTATCATTCTGGGACGTCCTTTCTTGGCCACGGCTAAGGCCAATATCAACTATGCTACAGGGATGATGGACATCTCCTTTGGAGGCTAAAAAGTCTCGTTAAATGTGTTTAAAGCTTCTCAATACCCAGGCCAGGATGAAGAATGTCACTCTATTGACATTATTGAGGAATTAGTGAAAGATGGTCCAAGTTTTGTCCATGACCCTTTTGAGGAAGTAAATTCTTTACATGATTCTCCGACTCTTCCAATGACATGGTCCATGGTTGAACCACTGCCTGCTTTGCAAACTGCACCTGCTCTTCCTTCGCATGAAAATCCTCCACAGCTTGAGCTTAAATATCTCCCAGATTCCCTCAAATATGCCTTTTTAGGTCTCGATCAAACTTTGCCAGTCATCATTGCCTCTGATCTCAACCCTACTCAAGAAACTCAATTGCTAGATGTGCTTAAGACTCATAGGGGTGCCATAGGTTGGACGGTGGCCGATCATAAGGGAATTAGTGCTTCGACTTGCATGCACCACATTTATTTAGAGGAAAATGCTAAGCCAAGTTGAGAGATGCAAAGGAGGTTAAATCCAAACATGAAGGAGGTGGTAAAGAAGGAAGTGGTTAAGTGGTTAGATGCAGGGATCATCTATCCCATTTCAGATAGCAAGTGGGTGAGCCCAACTCAAGTTGTATCTAAGAAATTTGGGCTGACAGTGGTAAGGAATGAACAAGGGGAAGAGGTGCCCACTCGGCTCACTACCGGATGGAGAGTGTGCATAGATTACATGAAGCTTAATGCCATGACTAAGAAAGATCACTTTCCACTCCCATTTATTGACCAAATCTTGGAAAAGTTGGCAAGTCAAAAATACTTCTGTTTTCTCGATGGGTATTCCGGGTATAATCAGGTGGCAATTTACCCGGAAGGTCAAGAAAAGACCACTTTCACGTGCTCCTATGTCACGTTTGCTTTTAGGAGAATGCCATTTGGCCTCTATAATGCACTTGCAACTTTTCCAGAGGTGTATGATGGCAATTTTTTCAGACATGGTGGGAGAAGTCCTCAAAATTTTCTTGGATGATTTTTTAATATTTGGGGATTCTTTTGAAAATTGCCTTGCAAATTTGAGGAAGGTACTGGAAAGGTGCATTGAAACAAATCTTGTGCTAAGCTGGGAGAAGAGCCATTTTATGGTCAGAGAGGGCATAGTCTTACGCCACATTGTGTCTGAACGAGGTATAGAGGTAGACAAGGCAAAAATTGATCTAATCTCTAATCTTTCTCCCCATACCTCCGTAAGGCAAGTGCGGTCTTTCTTAGGCCATGCCAGTTTCTATCGCCGGTTCATTCAGAACTTCTCCACAATTGCTCAACCTTTAACTCATCGCCTATCAAAAGATGTC
This sequence comes from Amorphophallus konjac, assembly GCA_022559845.1. Taxonomy (NCBI): domain Eukaryota; kingdom Viridiplantae; phylum Streptophyta; class Magnoliopsida; order Alismatales; family Araceae; genus Amorphophallus; species Amorphophallus konjac. The sequence continues at coordinate 107,152,487 of CM040126.1, read as the reverse complement.
TCATTCCACTTTGACGAGTCATGTCTGGAGGCTTTTAATTCCTTAAAGGCGGCCCTCACTAAAGCTCCAATTCTACAAACTCCAGATTGGTCACTGCCTTTTGAAATTATGTGTGATGCCTATGATTTTGCAATGGGAGCTGTTTTGTGGCAAAGGTTTGATAAGCGTCCCGTAGTGATCTATTATGCAAGTCGCACACTTGTCGATGCTCAAATGAACTACACCACTACAGAAAAAGAGTTGCTGGCCATAGTTTTTGCCCAGAAAAAATTCAGATCTTATCTTTTAGGGGCAAAAGTCATCATTTACTCTGATCACTCAGCCTTGAAGTATTTGTTGTTTAAGAAAGAAGCCAAACCCCGACTCATTAGATGGATTCTACTGCTTCAAGAATTCGATTTGGAAATTCGAGATAAGAAGGGGTCAGAGAATGTTGTTGCGGATCATCTTTCCCGGATAGTTATACCAGAAAGTGCACCAATGCAAGACTCCTTCCCTGATGAGCATATTTTGGCTATCTCTCACACCTCACCACCATGGTATGCTCAAATTGTCAATTATCTTGCGGTGGGCAAAATCCCCGAGGGATGGTCTAAGTAGGAGAGGGAGCACTTTTTCTCTAAAGCCAAACACTATTTCTGGGAGGACCCAGAACTGTTTCACATGGGTCCAGATCATATCATCAAGAGATGTGTCCCCGAGGAAGAGCATCAAAGTATTCTGAATTTCTGTCACACTCTAGCTTGTGGGGGACATTTTTCAGCAAAAAAAATTGCTGCTAAGGTCTTGCAAAGTGGGTTCTTCTGGCCTACTCTTTTTAAGGATGCCTATGAATTTGGCAAGACCTATCTAAAGTGTCAAGCTGTGGGGAACAATTCTAGGAGAGACATGATGCCACTCAGTCCCATCTTGGTTGTTGAAATTTTTGATGTTTGGGGGATTGATTTCATGGGACCATTTTCGCCATCAATTGAAAACGAATACATTCTTGTAGCGGTAGATTATGTGTCTAAATGGATAGAAGCAATAGCCACCCGGACCAATGATCACAAAGTTGTGATGAAATTTGTTCGTAAGAACATCTTCTCTAGATTTGGGTGTCCCAGGGCTATCATCATTGATGGGGGCTCGCATTTCATTCACTCTCAATTCTGAGCTTTACTCAAGAAATATGGGATCACTCATAAAATTGCTACCCTCTATCATCAACAGACAAGTGGCCAAGTAGAAGTCTCCAATAGGAAATCAAGAACATCTTGTAAAAGTATGTTAGGCCAGATAAGAAAGATTGGTCGAAGAGATTGGATGATACTCTCTGGGCCTATCGGACTGCATACAAAACTTCCATTGGTATGTCTCCCTATAGGCTGATTTTTGGAAAAGCCTGTCACCTACCAGTTGAGCTGGAACATAGGGCGTATTGGGCCATCAAATAAGTGAATCTGGATTTGGCCCAAGCTGGTTCCCATAGAGCTCTTCAACTCAATGAGCTAGAGGAATTGCGCAATGAAGCCTATGAAAATTTCAAGATCTACAAAGTTAAGACCAAAGCCTTTCATGATAAGCATATTTTAAGAAAATCTTTTCAACCTGATCAAAAAGTATGGCTTTTTAATTCTAGGCTGCGTTTGTTTCCTAGAAATTGAAGTCTAGGTGGGACGGTCCATTCATTGTTATCAAAGCTTTTGACCATGGTGCCGTCAAAATTTTAAATCCTCAAAATGGTCATAGTTTTACTGTTAATGGTCAACGTCTCAAGCCCTATTTAGAAAATGCTCAACTCATGTGAAAAGACTCAATTGCATTGAGTGACCCAGAGTAAGTCATGTGAGCTAATTATATGCGGCTGGCTGAAGATGTAAAACTTAGCGCTTCTTGAGAGGCAATCCAAAATTTTAGTAATTTTCTGTGCGAATAAATGACTTCTTGAGAGGCAACCCAAAGTTTTAGTAATTTCTATGTGCTAATAAATGGCTTCTTGAGAGGCAACCCAAGTTTTTATTGTGGTTTTTCTATTATTTTATAGGTGTGAATAAATGATAAGTTAGAGGGGAGGGATCATTGATGGCTTGCACCTCTACCCAGCCTTCAAAAGCCAAGCACCGCTTTCTATTGACGCGAGGATGCCCGTCGAAGTTCACCTCTATCAGGTCGTCCCGTTCTTTCCCAAAAACATCATGTTTACATTATTCAATTATTCCATTATTTCATACTATTCATGCGGAGAATGTCATTTAAGTTTGGGAGGGAGATAAAAAAAATTCATGATACATATAGTACAAGCTGATAGGAGTACTTGCATAATGTCATGTATATCATTCTATCTTGCAAACTGCATGAAAGTGGAAAGATGAACTCTCTGACTAAGTTTTCTTGATTCATGCTCTCATTGAAAGTAATTCTGGAATAGAAAAGACTAGGGAGAAGGATGATAGAAAATTTTATTCGACTTAGTCATGGAAAACAGATTTAAAAATATCTTTAAAGTTCATTAGCACTTAAAAAATAATAATCACTTTACACACTAATGAAACAAGTAAGATAAGCCTTCTGTTATTTTAGAGTGGTGTCTGATACTCTGCATTTCTTGGGGATGAGATCTTTTTAATAGAGCTATCTGCCAAAGTTTTCCATCAAATAAGTGCAAAAGCACATTGTTAAAAAAAATATCATGAAAAATGCCTTTGATCCTAGTAATCGGGAATGCTTCTCCTAAGACAAGAGTTGCTAATGAAGGGTTGTGCAGCATCATGCGTGTATTGAAAAAAAAAAAGGCAGACAAAAGCTATTGTACTTACTGCTCTGATTTAGGAGGTGTAGAGTTAAAGGATACCTAGCTAGAATGACAAATGAGGAATGTAATTGCCTATGTTGTGGATTTAGTATTACACTTGTACAAGTGCTACTGAACTTTGAGTTGTATTTTTAATCATGTACCTAATTTCCAATCTAAGGCTATTATGCATTAATGATTCGGATTTTTGATCTTTAGTTGATTCTAAGAAGGAAAACTTGGATATGTGGGTATGGGCTTTGCAAACTCTTGTTGGTCCTAAATTTTAATTTAATTGCATTGCTAAGGACTAGCAATGAGTAAGTTGGGGGGTGTGATAAGCGCCTATTTTTTATACTTATTTATATCACACATCATTGTTTAGAGTTTAAGGAAGGTAATTATACAATTTGTATATGATAATCTCGGTCTCACATAAAATGAAAATTATTTTTGTAATTAATGAGACTTGAGAAATGGTTAAATAAATAAATGAAAAATTGTATCTCTAAATTTTGATAAAATTATTGTGTGATGATTATTTTTGAAGAGGCTATATGTAAATTTATGATTTATATTTTTCAGGGGCCTAAGTACAATTTTTTTTTACATGTTTTTACCTTGTGTACAAGAGGCTACAATGGAAGGAATTATATCACCGACAACACTTTCGGTGTGACATTGACATGGGCATGGGATTAATGGAGGTGGACCAAGAATAATAGAAGGAATTATGGAAGGGCATGTGAATGGAGGTGGACCAAGAATAATAGAAGGAATTATAGAAGGAGAATGATAAGGCTAGCCCATACCTTCACCCCTATAAAATCACACCCTCATCCCCCTCTTAATGCCATCTCTCTCTAGCCATATCTCTCTTCTTTTCTCTCTACAAAAAACACACACACGTAGGTTTTCTTTTGAGAGTTTCGGTTTGTAAGTTTATGTTGTTGTTATAGTAAGTTTTTGAGAGTTTAGTCCATTCTTAGCTTTTTACATAGTTTTATATTCTTCCATTCAATCTACTTTCTTCTGCAAACCTGTTCATTTTTAAGTGTTCTTTAATTTCTTTGTCTACCTCTTCCTCTAATTCCCTCCCGTTTTCAAGTTATAATCAGTTTTTCAAGTTATTGTCTTGTGATTTTACTGTTCATCTGAGGTTCTACCTTCTGTTCTTCCTCCATTTTCATACCCTTCTGCTCTTCTTTTTCCTCTGCACTCTTCATAAAAGTTCTTCCTATCATGAAGATCTAGATTTTCTTCTTCTAACTCTTCCTCTAATTCTCACCCGTTTTCAAGTTATAATCAGTTTACCAAGTTGTTGTCCTGTGATTTTACTATTCATCTGAGGTTCTACCTTCTGTTCTTCCTCCGTTTTCATGCCCTTCTGCTCTTCTTTTCTCTATGTGCTCTTCATGAAAGTTCTTCCCCCCAAGATCTAGATTTTCTTCTTCTACCACTTCCTCTAATTCCTCTTCTTTTTAAAGCTATTTTTATTTTTCCATAGTTCAATTTTTTTACATAGTTACTGTTCATCCGCGCAGATCACTTTTATTCTTCCCCAATTTTCACTATCTTCTGGTCCTTTTATCCCTCTGCACTCTTCACGAAACTTCTTACTCTTCCTCTGATCTTCAACTTTCATTTTTACCACTTCTTCTAATTCTCTTTAGTTTTAGAGCAATTTCACTTCTAATCTCATCCTATTTTCATTATTTCTATTTCACTGGTTTTTAAACTCTCTTCTTCATCTATCTATCTCTTCCCCCACCTCTATTTTCATCTAAATATATCCAAGGCAGATCTTCTTCCTCTAATGCTCTAAGGGCGGTGTCTATCTCCACGGCGGGGCGATCTCCTCAAAGGCTCGGCACAGCGATTTGGCGACGCCATTCACTATCTTGGCTTTATTTTTCTCTTTTTCATTAGTTTACGTCAAGTTGTATTTTTAGTTTTTCATAGAGTTGTACTCTTCATTAGTAATAAAATTTGAATTTGTGCAATTATTCTTTATTTTCTTTTTCTATCTCTTTTAAAATTCTATTCTCAACCCTCTCATATTCTTTTATTAAATTTATTTCTAGTCTTTAGTTCATGTAATTCATTTTCCGTTCGCTTAAACTCACTCAAAGATTTGATTTTCAAAACATCAAAATTTTTCTAACTTTTTTAAAAGAAATATTTCATCCTCGTGGGATCGACCCGTACTTATCACTCTACTTAGATTTTATATCTTTTTAGTGAGTGAGTTCGGTTTATTTGTAAAATTGTGACATGGCTTTTAAACGACGAGTTATGTGTGCATCAATAACAATAGTTCTCTCTTTTTTTCATTTCTCTTCTTTTCCTTTTTCTTTCTCCTTTTTTTCATTTTTTCCTTCTTTTTTCCCTTTTTTTTAATCTCTTTTTTTTCATACCGACCTCCGTGGCGTAGAAGTCAAGCATTAGGAGTTAAGGTGGGGTCAAGGACTAGAATTGGGGTTGACTAACCTTTGTTGTTTGGAAGCCAAAGATTGGAATTGGGGTTTAGAATTTACTGTAGGTGACCTTAATGGTTTGAGGGCCAACGGAATTTGGGATTTGAGTTTGGATTTTGGTTGACCTTTAGGTTTTGAAACTTGGCTGACCTGTGCGGTTTGAAGATTGAAAAATGGAGTTGGCTAACCTTTGTGGTTTGGAAGCTGAGGATTGCACTGAGGGTTTGGCTGACTTTTGTGATTTGGAGGCCAAAAGTTGAAATTTGGGTGAATTTTTCTGGAACTTGTGATCTGATAGTTTTGACAATGTGCTCGCCATGGTGGGAGAAAACTATCGGACAAATGATGTTTGAGATGGTAATCCATAATGACGATGTGTTCCTCCTTTCTTCTTTCTTTTTTTTCACATTACCAACTTCAGCGCCCTTTCGAATTTTTGCCTAAGCTGACCCCTTTTAGCTTTTTCCAGTGCGCCCTTTCGGGTTTTCACACTGAGGGGTTACCCATTTTTGCCTGAAGCGCCCTTTCGAGTTTTCACTCCAGCTGGGTTTTATGACATTTTTACCCTTAGGCAACCAAAAAGTTGGATGCCCAAGTCCGTCAAGGCACCTCAATTTTAAGCCCCCCTTTTTTCATTTTTTTTCATTTTTTATTGTTGTTGTTGTTGTTGTTGCTTTTGGTGTTGTTGTTGCTTGACGTTGTTGTTGTAGTTGCTTCTGGTGTTGTTGCTTGATATTGTTGTTGGGACAAAGTGTCTGAATTTCCATTGATCCTCCACCATAAAGAAGATGTGGGGCCAATGACTTATAAGCCCGTGGCCTTTTAGCTTGAACAGGTCTTGACGATGAAGTTTTTGGGTTTTGGAATGGTAACTGACCCAGAAGGGGTTTGGGCACCATAACTTTGGGTTTCTCTCTCTCTCTCTCTTTTTTGAAAGGTTTGGGCGACAAAAATTTGGTTTTATTTTGTGGTTGCTGACCCGGAAGGGGTTTTGAACCAATGATTTGGATTTTGTCTCTTTTTCTATGATGATCCAAGGAAGGGTTGGGTAATCAAGAAGTTGGTTTTGATGGTGGCTGACCCAAAGGGGTTTTGAACCAAGGGTTTGGGTTTCGTTTTGGTTGGTTATTGACCCGAAAGGGGTTTCAAACCAAGGGTTTGGGTTTTGGTTCATTTGAGTGGACATGATTTTCGAGTGGAGGATAACCACGATGCTGGTTCATGATGATTACTGAAAATATATTTTCTTTTTTTTCCTTTTTTTCTTTTGTTTTTCACCTTACCAACCTCAACGCCCTTTCGGGTTTTCACCGAAGCTGGCCCCCTTTAGCTTTTTCTAGCGTGCCCTTTCGAGTTTTCACCGAGGGGTTACCCAATTTTGCCTGAGGCACCCTTTTGGGTTTTCACCTTAATCAGGTTTCTTTGGCCTTTTTACCCTCAACCACCCTTGTGATGGGAATGGCTAAGTCCGCCTAGGCACCTCTATTTTAAGCTCATTTTTTCTTTTATTTTTAACTCTGGATTTGAGCTCTGACAAGGTGATGATCCAACTGAGGTGGATCATATAACAGATGCAACTTCAACTTCACATGCTTTTCATTGAGTAAAAGGAAGGGTTACTCTATCTCTGTGGCAATTCTTCACAGAGGGATTTCCTTGGCAGTCACCTGCTCAACTTTGTTCCCTTAGATTTTCTTCAAGCGCTTCTTTTGTTATTTTTCTTCTGCTCAACCTGCATTTCATTTTTTTTAGAAGAAGGAATGTTTGACAATCGGGCTGGGTGGAACATGCCCCAGAGTTGAGATGTTTCTCTTTTTTTTCTTTGAGCTTTCGCCTTGAAGGGCTTGGGACTTGACTAGAAGCCTTCTAGTTTGGACTTGTGCTTGGGCTCTTGCCTTTTGGAGTTACCTTACTTGAGGTTTCACGTGAAATTTTGTTCGAAGCATTATTTAGTGCTTTGGCCCAACCTTTTTTTTTTGGAGTTTTCTTAGCAAGATTTGCCCTTTCGACTTTCCTGAGATGGTAGTCTGGTTCTTCAGCAATTTTTCTTCCTTTTCCCTTTTTCTTTACCTATTCTTCTCCCTTCTCTTCCTCATGTCATGTGTTGAGGAGAAGGGGAATCTATTTTGGGGGTGATTAGAACATGCTCCTAAGGTTGAAATTCTTGCCTCGGGTTCTTGCCTTAGAAGACTTAGATTCTTCGAGACCTCTTTCACCCAGTTGGCCTTTTGTTGTTACACTTGTACAATTTGTGATGTTTCATTGTTGTTGACCTTTCTTGGCAATTTCTTTGTCCGTATTAACTTTTTGTACCTTTAGATCATAACCTATGTAGGATGACATGCCCAGACATGGTGTTTGAAGAAGCAAGGAATAGCCCATGTCTACTTCTGTGAGTGATTTTAGGGCATGTTTTATCCTTGTGGGGGTTCTGAACTCGAGCGAGTGAGTGCCCCTAGCCGGTTCAAACTCGAGACCTGGGATGAGGAAGCCCTAAGGTTATCAGTCTCCTTAGTTCAGATTGCTTATGAAGATTGAAGAACTTTCTTAGGCCCCATTTTCCTTTTCCCCCAATAATGATTGATGGAGGGTTCAGGGATCTTGGATTGTTGGCTTCTTGGCTTGTTGCTAGAATGGCGGCTGGGCAGATTGAACTACCCTAGCCTTTCTAATTGCTCGGGCCTCCTCCTTGGTGACCCATATTTGTTTCATAAAAAGTTGTTCCATGGAATCGCCCCTTTACGCACTTAAGAGCTTTGTCTTCCTGTCGACACATCATTTTTATTTGTGAGGCTTGGACGCTAACTTCTTTCATTTTTATCTTAACTTGATGTAGACGACAATAGGATTGCCCCCTTGACCAGAGTTAGAGGCTTTGACTTTCCACCGGTGCGCTGGCTTCGTACATGAAGCTTAGCCATTGACTTCTTTCATCTCTTCCTTGGCTTGGTATATTCGACCAGGCATTGTTATGAGATCGGCTCGCCTCCATCTTGCTGATCCTTTTCAGCAATAAAGGTCAATCTTGATAGATTTGGATAAGCCACAACATGACTTCTACCATGGTGGCAACATTGCCTCCGGCTAGCAGGAACAACATATGGATTTTGTTGGCACTTAGTCTTCAAGAGGAGTCTTCACTTTGATGTCCCGAGCAACGACAGTCATGGATAGGAAGATGTTGCCCCCAGTTGGCAATAATGGCTTTGGACATGTGTTATGTTGATATTTGGGCTTCGAAAGGAAGTGCTTAACCTTGATGCCCCCGGCGGCAGCAATGATGGTTGGCATGGCATTGCCCCTTGTTTGTAGGAGAAGCTTTAAATGTATATTGACATTGGGGCTTTGAAAGGGCGTGCTTAACCTTGATGCCCCTGGCGGCAGCAATGACAGTCGGCATGGCATTGCCCCCTGTCTGTAGGAGAAGCCTTAGATGTATGTTGACATTGGGGCTTTGAAAGGGACCGCTTATCCTTGATGCCCCTAATAGCTTTAACTTTGATGCCCCCGGCGATAGCTACAACGTCAGGAATATTTAGGAATTCTTGCAAGAGTGTGAAGGAGTCACAACCTTCATTGAGACTAGGCTATTCTTCGACAATGAGATGAAAGGCAGGAAAAGTCCCACCGGGCGTGCCAGTTTATTTACACGTAAAATTTTAGACACCCATTTTCGTTGGATGAATATGCATATATTTTGGCATATTTGTTCGTTCCGCGCTTTTGGGTTTATCAGACGATTTAGGGTTCGTGTACAGGACTTTTCCCCACCGACCGGAGTCGGTGTTAATTTACATCGGACAAGTCCGAGCACCTTTGATTAATTACCAAAGAACGCCTTTTGCCTCTATGCATTGTGACATTAATGATCTTGATGATCGCCCATGACGGGTACATACTCTTGCAAAGAAATTTGGAGACTTCATTACTTTGAACATATGTAATTTGAATTTCAATCAGCCTTTCAAAACCTTTACATATGGCCCCGATTGTATAACTGGGTCTTCAAGATTACATTAGGTTGCAATCAAAACCTTTGAATTTGCTTCAATCTGTATTTGGATCTTTGAATTTACTTTCGTCTTGATCGGGTCATTGAATTTACTTTTGTCCCCTGATCGGACAGTTAAATTTGAATTCCATCACGATCGAACTGTTGGATCGCCAAGATGATCACCGTTGGTCCATCGGAGTTACTTCACGGTCATGATCACTCTTTTAATTGTGATATGCCCCCTTAAGTCGGCTTGGTGTCCATAAAGAACATTTCTGCCTGAGGTGGGGTATATATGTAATTTTCATCCATCAGGGTATTTCTGTAGCTTTCCTAAACATTGGGATGTTATTAGAATTTCTGACTCTTCTAGGTATTTCCACCCTTTTTCGAAAATAGCCTTGTCACTTTCTGACTTCTTGGGCATTCCCATTACTTTTGACTTTTCAGAACATATTTGACATTTCTTGGCGATGCTATAGGCAAACTGCTGGTTCTCCGTCCTCTTTAATGGTATGACTACTGGTTTTTTCAAGTCTACCCGGGGGCTTCGGCAAGGCGACCCCATTGCCCCGGCCCTCTTCATAATCATGAAAGAAATTCTGAGCAGAGGCCTCCTCCGTCTGCACAACTCCGGTGTCTTGAGGCCATTCTCTGGGCCGCGAGCTTGCCCTATGATTTCCCACCTCCTATACGCGGATGATGCTCTTCTCTTCTCCAATGGCCAGGCTGATAACCTTGCTCGCATTATGAACTTTCTGCAGGCATATGAACGTTGTACTGGGCAGAAGATTAATGCTTCCAAGAGCTCTTTCCTTACCTCACATAAAGCTCCGCCCAGACTGTCCAACAGCATTAGGGACATGTTGGGACCGGTGCGATGGATTCAGAGGGGGGTGAATGAATCTTCCCTTTAAAATTACTCCCAATAAAAACTTAGAATACTCAGAGATATGAAATTAAAAACCTATTCAGTTCTACCGAAACTGAATACAGTGATGTGTTCAATCAAACAAGAAACGTGCAATCAATTGGCTCACTGGACTTAGAAAGACAGATCGAGCCTAAGCATTCATCTAGCGGAAGCAAAACAATTAGCATTCAAACCACTGCACAAAGAGTTTTTAGGTGGTTCGGTCCTTCAGACCTACATCCACCCCACACTCAAACCCGAGTGTGGATTCCGCTGATACACAGCTTAAACCGCTGGGCCTCACAGCTTGCCTACAACCGCTGACAAACAGCTTGAACAGCTGGGCATTACAGCTTCACCGATCATAAGATACCACACGTCTGCAATCGCTGGGGATTACAGCTTAACCCGTCCAGAGGAATCCTCCTTTGCAAACCGCTGAGCTTCACAGCTTGCTGTCCGAGGTATCCACCTCGCCCGCTGACAAACAGCTTGAAGAAAGGTTAAAAATGAAAGCAGGAAACAAGGAATAACAGCGACTGAAAGCTGTAATCAATGAAATGCAAATGTGGCTCCCATGGAGCTGACTGGATTGGATTTGATCCAGATTCTAGTGAAGACAGATTTTCTGATGGAGCTTCTCTTCTTCTTCTTTACGAACTCTCTATCTCTCTTTCTCTTTCCTTCTCTCTCTTTTTCTCCTTCTACTGATCTCTCTTTCTCTTTTACTTTTTTTCTTTCTTTCTTTTCTTTTTGGATCGTGCAGGCTCTCTCTCTCTCTCTGCTTCTGCTCTTTCAGATGGGCTCCCCTACTTCGATCACTCTTCTCAGGATCATCTTCTCCAGATGGAGAAGTCTTCTTTTTATAGTAGGAGTAGATGGTGGGCGTGTGTCCTCCACGAATTCCCGCTCTAGTGCCTTGAACACGTGGCAGCATTTTAGCCTGCTGCACTACACGTGTCACGATCCTGGCACTTCCTCTATTCTTGGATCACGTGCCCAACTTAAGCTCCTCGAGCAACAGTCCTGTCAGATCAGGCTTGTTATCAGTGTGAGTTAATCTGAAAGGAAAGAAAGGATGCATCGAGTAAGTTTGATATTTGAACTGAGCCTGTACAGACTTTATAGCGTGTAATGCAGTATGCATATAATAAAGTATGCACATTGATGATGAATGCACGGGCATGCCATCAACGAGTGTACACACTTAGTGTGCAATGTACAACCAATGTGCAGACTTGCTATGCCTAGAGTTTAAGCATGAATGCATAATGCACAAACTATGCTTGTGCATGTGTGGACTTTGAGTGCATGACACTGCCTTACGTATGTATGCAACAGAATGTATAGACTTTGAATGCCGGGTGAAGAGTGTACAAACTTTGTCTTGAAAGATGCATAAATGCATATAGGAAAGTATGTACAATGACAATGAGTGCTCAGGCATGCTATCAAGGAGTGTATGGACTTAGTGTGCATGCGACACCAATGTACATACTTTGCATGCATGCGACAAGACGATGTACAGACTTTGTGTATGCGTGAAGCACAACAATGCAAGAATGTATAGACTTGCTGGAGTTATGATGCATGAACTTAACCACTCGTACCAGCAATGGAATGTATAGACTTTGAATGCATGGTAAAGAGTGTATAGACTTTGTTTTGAAAGATCGCACAAATGCATATAGGAAAGTGTGCACATTGAGAATGAATGCTCGGACATATCAGCAGAGAATGTGCAGACTTTGTATATGCATGAAACAACCGAATGCACTGACTATGCTCATGAATACGCATCGACTTTGAAATAAAGCACCTGATGAATGCACCGATGCAATGTATGCATATGGCAGATAATGCACTGATGCAATGTGCAGAAGAACTAACAAGTGCAGACACATGGTGATAAATCATTCATACTCATAGTGCTTGCTGACATCAAAACCGTAGGGGCACAACAATCTCCCCCTTTTTGATGATGGCAACACTATGAGTCACACAGACTCAACTATTCTCCCCCTTTGACTTCATCAAAAAGAGAAAAGTTTGAGAGAGAAATAAAAGTGTGCATGCTATGATTGAATAAAATCTCCCTAGCGGTAGGCAAAGAAAAAGGGACATGAAGGATGCTGAGAAGATCTCCCCCTTTAATATGCAGCATGATTCATAGACAAGTAAACTCCCCCTGAATGGATGCTTCTTTGTAGCGACAGAGGAGATGGATTCTCTCCTTAAGAAATGAATGGAATTCAAGGAGAACCTGATGCTTACATGATGCAAACAAGACAAGAGCCAAGCAATAAGTACAGTCTAGACAAGACCTTAACAATCCAATGCTCCTGATATGAAGCAAGGCTTTCAAGGGTGTAAGGAGAGGGATGTGTCAAGAAGATACTTATTTCATAAATCTGAATAAACGAATGGTTCAGACTCTTCCATTATAGGGGCTTATGAATTTTTATTTGAACATCATGGTTTAAATATGATGTATACACAGTTTGTCAATAAACTTTTGTACTCATATCTGAACATCAATGTTTAATAAAAGTGAACCAAGCCATCATATTTATATCTTGATTAACCTCCCTTTATCTTACTCAGTCAATTTTTAATGACTTCTTCAGGAATTACAATCATTAGTATTGAGGTTAAACATCATGAGGGAATTCAAATTTGGTTCCTGAGGATCAGCCATACTTCTTCAAATTATCTCAGATTTTTCTTTTAGCACGTGTTTTCCAGCAAGTTTACCAGGTGCAATTAAGTTCAGTGCACACCTTGTAACTAGAGGATACACGTTGTTTGGACGCCAGTATCCCTAAGCACTTAGTATGACTGACTGTCATGCTTCAGAGATAGCATTGACACCTCATGACACACTTCACCTTATTTCATTGATAAGTGAGGTATATTTCTCATTATTCAAGTCATTGCTCTACCTACATTTTTCATGAATTTTATTTAGCAGAGTTAATTATGGCACTTCATGACACAGTCCTCTAGAGTTCATGGTCAATGGACATGGTTTCTCAGCGACCAAAATCATTGCTCTGAAAGAATTTACCCTTAGGAACATTTCAGATTCATCAGATGTTTAAAAACAATACTGATTTCATATAAATCAACCAAATAAAGCCATGATATTAACATTTTCAGATTTCGGAAGATTTTACAAGATTCAACATGAAATAGTTGGTTAAAGTTTATTAAAAAATGACTTAGATATTTTCAAGATTTTCATATCCAAGCTCAATGAATACATTAGACTTAAACCAATCTGATCTTTTAGCCATTCATAAATATTTATAATGGAAGATTCTTTAATGAGTTGATTTTCAGATTTATGATCAAGGTATACGAATTGAACTCTTCTCAATTCTCTAAAATTTTCAATGAGATTCAACAGCATACAAGTTGTGAACTGTACAAGAGTTTCAAGCATATAACAAAGATGAGCACAATAGTGAAGGTGTCGACATTTGACAGAGCATTTTCAAGATGATGTCGACTCACTGTGTCGACACTTCCACTCAGGACAATTAATAGGTGCATCAAAGAATGTATCATAGAGAATCATAGATATCCAGAGGTCCATCAGACATATTTGCTCAAGAAAGACCAGCTCACAAGATTCAAAGTCAAATCAGAGTTAAGATCAGATACGTGAAATGGATGATCTCAACATAAGGATGGGAGCTTTAGTTGACTGACTAAAATACCAAGAAACCAGATGAATAGCCCGCAGAACACAATCTTGATATATACTCCCCCTTAATGAACGCAATCTTTTTGGCAATTTCAATGTAATGAAATGCAATGCAATTAACTATATGTATGCAAAGACATGCAAAGACTCAACAAACTCCCCCTGAATGCATGCAATATATATGAAGATTCTAAAAGGCACTGTGTGCAATGACATCCTACAGGGGATTAAACAGATTTTTCACAAGAAGATTCAGACTATCTCTTAAGTGCAATACAACATGCAGTCCTATCAGATTTTCAGTGAATGTGAAATGCAGATTCAAGCATTAGATCAAAAGCATAACATTCACAATTTTCAGACTCAGACAGAAACTGATGTTTTTAGCAATTCTATATAGATGAACATTTATTTTAACAAGATATACAATGAATCTAAGAGCAGGAAGTGTAGAGAATTTACCTGAAAAGTTCAGAAAGGGGTTTTCTTTTGAGTGACTTGGTTTATTTTCCCAACTCATTTTCCAATCCAAGGCACACCTACGAAACAAAGTTTATTTTGCACAAACAGATACCCAAGAGGTCTTGGGTCCTAAATTAACAGTGACATTCCTAGCAGGTTTTCTCAACAATTTTTGTGCATGAAGGTCATCAAATCTCATCAAGTAGTAATTTTTCATTGAATGACCTATTTGACCACAGTAATGGCATGATGCAGCAGATTTCAAATTCTTTTTATGTAAATTATTGTTGTCATGAAATTTATTAGCAGAGAGAAAATTCTGTTTACTAAAATCAGCCAGCCAACAATCAGTAGCTCTATGGCCTGGCTTTCCACAGTTATAGCATGAAAATTTCACATATCTTTTTGCAGGGAATTTGACAAGATAGGGGTTAACAGAATTCTTTTGAACATGTCAACAGTCCTTGACTGTATGGCCATTCTTCCCACACTCGAAGCATAGGATATGCTTACCTTTAAAACCATTTTTACCCCTAGTAGATCCAAACCAGCACTCAAATGTTTTGTGACCACGTTTGTTACAGTTAAAACAAATAATGTGCTGGTCTGAAGCAAACATGTTTTTTCTGGGGCCATGATGATTAGCAGAAGACCTAGCATGCATTTTATCATCTTGTTTCATGATGAAACATGTATTCATGAGATGACCATGCCTACCAAAGTAATGACAAGATGTACCAGACTTCCTAGTAGCATGATTTCTACCAAATGAATTTCTAGAATGCAATGTTTCACTTGCATGCCCATCTACAATCAATAATCTACAATCATCCATTACATGGCCTACCTTGCCACAGTAATGGCATGAGACACTCTTATCAGATGCATACAAATAAGTAAATGAGTTATGAGCAGTATGCATTGACCCATCAGATGCAGCAGAGCTAGCAGTTTCCAAAACACAAGTAGGGACACTTTTGACCTTATTTTTCTTACCATTCTTGTTCAATTGTTTACCCTTGTTCACAACTCTTATTTGTTTTTCATTTTTCTGGGCCTTTAATTGGAATACAGATGATGTAGATGTTTTAAGAGGCCCAGAGCAGCTTGCAATGTCAAGGCTGCGAACAAAGGTAGTGTACAACTTTTTCTTAACATATTTTTCAATTTGAGGGTTGCATCGTTCCTCTCCACATGATTCAGTGGCGTTATCACACAAAGAAACATTCATTTTCTCTTTTCCCTTGACAGATTTAGGCATGGAACAAACAAGTTCATTTACTTCAGATTGCAAAGAGGAGATTTTGAGTTCAGAATTTATCAAATCTTCTTCACATACAAGAATCTGTCTCTGCATAGCATCATTTAGATTTTTGACCATTTCTAATTCTTGTTTCAATTTCTGTTCCTTCTCAGACTAAGTTTCTTTATTTACAGCTTTCTCTTTCTCATGGGTTAACCATCCTTCAGATGCTACAGTGTTCAAGACCATGAGTTTCTTATTTTGTTCCTTCAGTTCTTTATTTTCGAGTTTCAGTTTATTCAATTCAGAATTAACCTTACTAAACTCTTGCAAGCTCATTAGATGTTCATCATTCTTCTCATTCAGCTTGTTTTCCAGTTCAGATATCTTGTTTAAACATGTTTGATTCTCATTTTTCAAAGACACAATCTGTTCCCTACAGTTATGAATATCTAGCATACATGCATCATAAGATTGTTTAGATTTGGACAGTTTTCACAAGAGAGTTCAGATTTATAGTGTTCAATCATTTTCCTCAATCTTTTATTTTCAGATTTTAATTTCGTACATCTATCAGTAAGTTCTTCATTTATATTCCATAAATCATCAAGTGAAACTTCTTAAGATCCAGAGCTTACTATGGATGACGATTCCTCCTGTTGATCAGAGTGGTGATCACCCCGGTTGGCCATCAAGCATTGATTCTCTTCTTGTTCCCCATTTGCAGTCGTGATTCTATCAAGAATTTCTTTTCCAGAAGCGCACCTGGGAACAAAAGGAAATCTGTCAGTATTAACTGTAGCTTTCAAAATATTAAGAACGGTGACATTATCACGGTTCTTTAATCTATCCTCTCTAGACCATTTGGTCTCATCATGAGGTAATTGGTGTGGGCCTTTAGATAGAAGACTCCATAATTTGGGATCATTGGAGTTCACGTAAACACATAGGCCTCCTAGCCAACTACTAAGGTTAGAACCATCATAAATCGGAGCACGAGCCATTAGGACATATGGCAAACAGATTCAACGCACATAAGAATCGACAAGAAATGCACCAAAAGTGAGATAGCACCGACGACAGCAAGATCCTCTGCAGATCGTTGGATCTGGAAAGTCAGAGACCCGCTCTGATACCAATTGTTGGGACCGGTGCGATGGATTCAGAGGGGGGTGAATGAATCTTCCCTTTAAAATTACTCCCAATAAAAACTTAGAATACTCAGAGATATGAAATTAAAAACCTATTCAGTTCTACCGAAACTGAATACAGTGATGTGTTCAATCAAACAAGAAACGTGCAATCAATTGGCTCACTGGACTTAGAAAGACAGATCGAGCCTAAGCATTCATCTAGCGGAAGCAAAACAATTAGCATTCAAACCACTGCACAAAGAGTTTTTAGGTGGTTCGGTCCTTCAGACCTACATCCACCCCACACTCAAACCCGAGTGTGGATTCCGCTGATACACAGCTTAAACCGCTGGGCCTCACAGCTTGCCTACAACCGCTGACAAACAGCTTGAACAGCTGGGCATTACAGCTTCACCGATCATAAGATACCACACGTCTGCAATCGCTGGGAATTACAGCTTAACCCGTCCAGAGGAATCCTCCTTTGCAAACCGCTGAGCTTCACAGCTTGCTGTCCGAGGTATCCACCTCGCCCGCTGACAAACAGCTTGAAGAAAGGTTAAAAATGAAAGCAGGAAACAAGGAATAACAGCGACTGAAAGCTGTAATCAATGAAATGCAAATGTGGCTCCCATGGAGCTGACTGGATTGGATTTGATCCAGATTCCAGTGAAGACAGATTTTCTGATGGAGCTTCTCTTCTTCTTCTTTACGAACTCTCTATCTCTCTTTCTCTTTCCTTCTCTCTCTTTTTCTCCTTCTACTGATCTCTCTTTCTCTTTTACTTTTTTTCTTTCTTTCTTTTCTTTTTGGATCGTGCAGGCTCTCTCTCTCTCTCTGCTTCTGCTCTTTCAGATGGGCTCCCCTACTTCGATCACTCTTCTCAGGATCATCTTCTCCAGATGGAGAAGTCTTCTTTTTATAGTAGAAGTAGATGGTGGGCGTGTGTCCTCCACGAATTCCCGCTCTAGTGCCTTGAACACGTGGCAGCATTTTAGCCTGCTGCACTACACGTGTCACGATCCTGGCACTTCCTCTATTCTTGGATCACGTGCCCGACTTAAGCTCCTCGAGCAACAGTCCTGTCAGATCAGGCTTGTTATCAGTGTGAGTTAATCTGAAAGGAAAGAAAGGATGCATCGAGTAAGTTTGATATTTGAACTGAGCCTGTACAGACTTTATAGCGTGTAATGCAGTATGCATATAATAAAGTATGCACATTGATGATGAATGCACGGGCATGCCATCAACGAGTGTACACACTTAGTGTGCAATGTACAACCAATGTGCAGACTTGCTATGCCTAGAGTTTAAGCATGAATGCATAATGCACAAACTATGCTTGTGCATGTGTGGACTTTGAGTGCATGACACTGCCTTACGTATGTATGCAACAGAATGTATAGACTTTGAATGCCGGGTGAAGAGTGTACAAACTTTGTCTTGAAAGATGCATAAATGCATATAGGAAAGTATGTACAATGACAATGAGTGCTCAGGCATGCTATCAAGGAGTGTATGGACTTAGTGTGTATGCGACACCAATGTATAGACTTTGCATGCATGCGACAAGACGATGTACAGACTTTGTGTATGCGTGAAGCACAACAATGCAAGAATGTATAGACTTGCTGGAGTTATGATGCATGAACTTAACCACTCGTACCAGCAATGGAATGTACAGACTTTGAATACATGGTAAAGAGTGTATAGACTTTGTTTTGAAAGATCGCACAAATGCATATAGGAAAGTATGCACATTAAGAATGAATGCTCGGACATATCAATAGAGAATGTGCAGACTTTGTATATGCATGAAACAACCAAATGCACTGACTATGCTCATGAATACGCATCGACTTCGAAATAAAGCACATGATGAATGCACCGATGCAATGTATGCATATGGCAGATAATGCACTGATGTAATGTGCAGAAGAACCAACAAGTGCAGACACATGGTGATAAATCATTCATACTCATAGTGCTTGCTGACATCAAAACCGCAGGGGCACAATAGGACATGACTGGTTTTCAGAAACAGACTGGTGCTCTTACCTACTTGGGCGTTCCTCTTCAACATGGACAGTCCATTGCTGCTGATTACAAGCACTTGGTGGACATGCTTCATTCCAAAATGCTCTCCTGGAAATCCAGATTTCTCTCGCAGGCAGGACGAGTCACTCTTATCAACTCTGTCCTCAGTTCCATTCCGGTCTATCTTGCCACGTCTGCCTCCATTCCAAAAATGGTTCTCAATCATATTGATAAGGTGATGGCTGCTTTCTTCTGGAATGGAATTGATAGCGTGCGTCGCAGACATTGGATATCTTGGGACAAGATCAAATACCCACCGACTGAGGGTGGTCTGGGAGTTAGGAGCCTATATCATGTGCAACAGGCCCTCGCTGCTAATCAAATATGGCGGGTTTTCACAAGCAACTCTTTGTGGGCAAAATACGCCTGATGCAGATATAAGGTCGACCACCCTTCCCCTACCCCTTTTCCCCAGGGCGTTTCTAAGGCTGATTTCATAAAAGCCTTCAATGTTGTTCAGAGACACACTCGCTGGGTTGTTGGTAAGGGCACCAAGATCGACTTCCTTGATGATGTCTGGGTAGGGGCTCACCCCCTCCGACACTGCTTAACCGCTCCCTACAGTGGCCTTGCCGCTACTGTCTAGCAAGTGGTTCACTCCTTGGACCACCCCATTTGCTCCATCCTCTCCTCCACAGTGCCTCTGGATGGCCTAATTCTTAATACTACGGATGATGTTCGTGTCTGGACGGGCACTACCTCCGAGGTTTTTACTACCAAATCGGCATATGATCTTGTCCGCCCCAGGGGTCCTCACCGGCCATTTCTGAAACGTCTCTGGCACCCCAATTTCCAGCGTAGAGCTACTATTTTTGGCTAGCGCCTCCTCCACCGGGCAGTACCTATGGATGACCGTATTGCCAGCTGCGGCGTTAATCTGGCTTCCATGTGCTCCTGCTGCAAAACCCCGCACCATGAGGACCTCAATCACCTCTTTATATCTAGCGAACTTGCTTCCCAACTGTGGACTTGGTTTCTTCCCATTGTTAGCCATCGGATTGTACTCCATGAACATATCACCACTAGGCTTGGTCGTTCATTTCCACATGTAATACCCAGTCTCCGATTGGCTTCATCTCTCTGTATGGTTGTCTGCTTCTCCTCTGGGAGATTTGGAAGGCTAGATGCATGATGCGCTACCAGTCAGTTCGAGTACCATCCAGGAGGATTATTGCTAGTATTCACTCCTCCATACAATTTGCTTTGCGTAACTTCTCCTTCAAGCTCAATACATCTGATCAGGAGTTCTCTGCCATCCTTTCCTTCGGCTATCACCCCACTATAAAGGTGAAAAGGTTGAAACTGGTTTGTTGGACCCCATTGCCTTGTGGCTTCTGCCTTAATGTTGATGGTGCCTGCAAGGGTAACCCTGGGATCTGTAGTGGGGGTGGATGCATCCGGGACACTGCTGGTAATCTGATCCTGGCCTTCTCTTACTACTATGGTCTAGGCTCCAGTCTGCTTGCTGAAACTCATGCTTTATGTGATGGTCTCCACTTGGCAGCAACTAATGGCATTCCTCTGGACAGCTGTTGTACCCATACTATTTCCCAGCCAAAACGACAAGGAATAAGGGTTCGGGCATTTCCCCGAACACCTTCAAGCCACGGGCTACCTAGCCTCTCTCTCAGCCATTAACCCAAGCACTATTCCATTGGGTTTACGCGGACCAGCTCACCACCCCTGGCTGGTCCGTGTAAACCCCTTGTGACCCTTAATCTTCCCCTATAAAAACCCCTTAGGGGCTCAAGGGGTAAGGGCATCAATCCATAAGCATTCAAGGCAATTCAAGGGCATCTAATACAAGGCATCTAGCAATACACAAGATTGTCCGGCACCCGGCAAGCACAAGACTTCGAGTGCGGAGCAAAGGAGAATTGTGTGTGGGTGACTGGTTCGGCGGTCTACTACGCCGGGGGTATGTCGTTCGCACTCCCCTCACGCCGTATGTAGTCGTCACACACAAGTCGACACCCACCGTATGTGAGACATTGTGATATGGGCGGACATCCCCTCATGCCGGGATTCCCCCTCGCACGCCCGTCGGTCGCAACCACACGCGTGCCATGACGCCATGCTCACTCACAATCACAAGGCCACATCCGACCGCTCAACTCGAGTCACGACCGACCCTCACCCAGATACCGGATCGACGTATCCCCCAATTATCCAATCATAGGCCCCACGTTCGGTATCACGGCTATGGCCCACGCCACGGGAGGACCCCTCTGTAAAATGCACATATGTGCATCTATCACGCATAGACCTGGGGACCGATTAGCACGTTGGAATTGTCCCGTGGCATGCACCCATTGTACTTTAGCCGTACGGCTTTCCTGTAAAGAAATATACATCTCAGCACAACATTGCCGATTGGACGAGTGCTCTCGCACCCCTAGCTATCCACATTCCTCGGCATCCGTGCCTAACATTCCAACCCCCAGTAAATATCCCTCGGTCCAACACGCACCCCTAGCTACTGAATGCCCCCAACCCTCCACCCATGGCTTCAGACATACATACTTACTTCTCTTCAGCATGGAACGAAGGTATTCGGATTCAATCCAATGTAAATAAACACCGGTTGCTTGCGGCCGGTGGGGAAAGATGTCCAGTACACGATTCCCGCAATCGCCTACGCACTCGCACCCATGGAACCTCTTCTCTCCACGTGTCGCCCGATCGTCTGAGCCCACGTGTCGCGCCCTGGTGGCGCTTCCCCAGTCAAACCCTGGTTCCATGAGTGATTGTCGAGAGATCGAATGGCACACCCGCACCCTATCTGGTTAACCTTTATCCCAACACTTTCGTGCCATTCGACCCTTTCTGACTTTCCATAAAAGGAGAGTGCCCGACACCGCTGTGAGAGGTATGCACCCGTAAGGAGGATACCCGAGAAACATCAAACTCCCATATTTTCCTTCCCCGTTGTATCCCTTTCTTCACCCCGGTAATCGGCATAAAAAAAACTCGCGCAACAGAAAGGATGGCACGCCCGGTGGGACGTCTCCCACCTTCCTTCTTTTTTCTGAAGAAAAGTCTGTGCCAGCCCTGAAGCCCGGTGCCCTTTCCCTATCCTTGCAGGAGAGGCAGAGGAGGATACTCGTACGCATTCTCCAGTAGCTTCCGGTCCGCGTTCTGATCGTCGGGCCGCCCTCGGCGACTGTCAGCGATCGTCGCCTCCGCAGCACTCAACATTCCGGCAACTATGGCGGCCGTCACCTACGGCCCCAACGTCATCGCCACCCATGCCCGGGTGGGCTACTTGGCGACGCCGATCGCTTTTGGCAGCTTCACCCCGGTTATCGGATCGCCCTACTTCCTGGGTGTGATCCCTGTGGCTGCTTCTCAGCCAACTCCAGTCTTTCCAGTGGCCCCTGCGGCCAACGCGCCATGCGCGCCACCAGCTCCAATGTCCCGCCCAAGTGCCGGGCGTCGGACTGCCACTACAGGCCCCTACAGGGCCCCCATATTAACGCTGGCCCGGGTGAACGTCAGCTCCCGAGGTCAGCCTCGTCTGATCTCCAACACGGGTCCCCAACCCCGATCCGCAGCCAAGCCAGCACCCGACACAGGCTCTCTGCCCCGGGTCCATGGCATCCCAGCACCTTCCTCGGGTCCTCAACCCCGAGCCCCAGTCAAGCCGGCACCCAACACGGGCTCTCTGCCCCAGGTCCGCGGCTTCCCAGCATCTTCCTCGGGTCCTCAATCCCAAGCTCCAGCAAAGTCGACACCCGGCACGAGACTTCGGCCCCGGGTTTACGGCTTCCCAGCATCTGCATCGGGCTTCCGACCCCGAATCCAGGCAAGGCCGACACTCGACATGGGCTCACAGCCCCGAGTTAGCGGCCCCTCAGTATCACACTCGGGACCCCGATCCCGAGCTCCAGTTGAACCAGCTCTCCCCGTGGGTCTTCCACCTAGAGGGCAACGTTCCTCAGCGCCTTCCTCGGGCATCCCAACCCGAGCCCGGACTACGCCAGCACCTACCACGGGTCCTCGACCCAGGGGCATCGGTGCTCTAGCACTTTCAACGGCTTTGCCTTCCGACGCAAGAGTGTCATCTCGAACATCGGCGACACTCCTATCGGCACGGGCGAAGGCCTACACCCGAGTCACCCAGCCATCGGCTCCCGGTGCAGGCTACTTGCCCCAGGGACCGATCCCGGCACTTCGGACTGACAGGTTCATGTTGATGGTCGTTCCGGGCCATGTCTTCTCGGTCTACCATCTTGGGGCAGAGTCTTCCTCAGCTCCTCAGAAGAAGCGTCGCCATGGCCGCAGAGCCAGGTGACTTGCCGCTACAACCAGCAACTCCGGCAGGACGGTCCTTGTCGCTGACTTGCGGATCCGTCTCGACGGGGGTGAACCAATCATACCCCAAGAACAGACCATTCCCACCATCCCTACTTCCAATCATTTTGACCTCTTGCGTCAAACACGAGAGGACAGGGCGAAGCTCAAAGGAGCGGGTTCCTCAGCAGCAGCCCGGGGGCACCCACCGCAGTCCGGCATACAGCCTCCCAAGACAACTCACCGAAAAAATGGCGACAAGGGAGACCAGTAACCTGACTTGAGAAGAATCTGGGTCACCCCAGAAGAAGCTCAAGCTGTTTGAAGGGCGCGGATCACAAACCCCCTGCGAGCGCTCAGACGTGGCATCAGACGGGATGCGGCTGGTCTTACAGTAGCATCGTCTGATGACGCCCAGTCGTCCAATGTCCCCCGCACAAGCAAGCGGAGGCAAAGGTGAGCCCGTCTTCGGGCCATCCAGCAACCGGTCCAGGGTTCTCCTCCGACCAACATCGGGAATGAGCCCCCTCTGCAACGCACCTCGGTCTTTGACAGACTAGGGACGCCTGTCCGCCCTGAGTGACACCCGCGAAGGAAGCGGACGGCCCGGTTTATCAATGATGCGGTTCGAGTGTTCGCGTGCTACACCATCGGACACCAGCCAGACACCCATTCTGACGACTTGAACTAGCCTCTGTCTCACTTTAGGCGGCCGCGCCATCCGGCTCCGCCGCCTCCTCCAACAAGTCACATCGGCACTTCTGCCGGACCGCAAGCATCGGAACGCGCAGAAGAGGTCCCGGTGGAAGGCCGCGACCCTCCTGTCAACGCAGAGCCGGTCAACAATGACCCTCCAGCAAACGAGGCTCAGGAAGTGACCCTCGACACTCTTATGAAGGAGAACCAGCATCTGAAGGCTCTCCTGCAAGACCTCCTCCAGGAGCGAGACCTTCATCCGCAGCAACCTGCTAGGTCTCAGGCTGAGGCACCGGCACCCCCGGTGGCTGATGCTGCCAACACCTCAGCGGCGATTGCCCGAACCCCGCTGGCAGCTGGGTTTGGCACGCCCCCGGTTGATACTCAACCACAAGCCTCTAACACGCCAGTGCTAGAGAATCTGTTGGCACAACGCCAGATGATCGAGCACATTGTCGAGACAAAGCTCGCCCAGTATGGTGAAGGGGCGGTCACGGTGGATCTCTATAGTGTACCCTACCCGCTTCACCACCAGTTGAAGAAGCTCCCTCCAGAATACTCCAAGCCCCCGAAGCTACAAAAGTTCGACGCGCAGGGGTCGCCACATGAGCACTTGGCGAACTACGTTATGGCTATGGGTGAGTTAGCGTTCGATGAATCCTACCTCCTCCGCTACTTTGCCACTTCGCTCATGGGAACGGCCTTCCAATGGTACTCCCGCCTGAAGCCCGGCTCTGTCGTCGACTAGGCGGATCTCCATAAGAAATTCCTCGACCGATTTCATATGGCTGAGCGAAAGGTCTCTCTAGACGAACTTTGTTCCCTACGGCAGAAAAAGGGGGAGAGCGCCCTCGACTTCATCAAAAAATGGCGAGACCTCAGCATGAGGTGTGTCCATCCACCCGTCCAGGAGGACGCCATCACCATATGTTGTCGGGGTCTAGTGGCCGAGGTCAGCGAAAAGCTTCTCGGCACCAACATCAAAGGCTTCGACCAACTCAATTAGGCAGTCGCCGACATAGAGATGTTCTTCACCGACAACCCGAGCTATACTGCAGCAAAGGGTAAGCAAGCGCGAGAATGCCAGCCTGGCAAGGAGGTGAACATCATAGAATTCACCCCTGCCACCAAGGCCAGTAAAGCGGCCGAGCCCAGTGGCTCTGACAAAAAGCCAGCAGACAAGCCGGCTGCTCCTTCCTTCTCGGAGCGTATGAAGACACCCTTCTCCTTCAAGAAGGAACACACGAAGATGCTCTTCGACCTCTGCATGGCTAAGAAGTTCGTCGAGCTGCCAGAAATCCGCAAGCCGGACGAGGCTTTGAAGACCGACGATCCCAGTTACTGTCGGTACCATCGCATGCTGGCTCATTCAATTGAAGATTGCTACGTCTTCAAGACTCAGGTGCAGAAGCTGATCCGAAACAGCCTCGTCAAAATGAAGAGCGGTCTCGTCGATCCCCCGCAGCCACATACGTGGGCCAGGCCAGCTAAGGCAGCCCGCATGGCTCACCACTCGGCCAATGTCATCCACATGATGGCCGCATTCTCTCTTTCTGATGATGAGTCAGAGGAGCCCAGAGCCAATCGAAGGGAACGTTCGATCTGGTATCCAGGGTGGAGACCCTGGCATGATCAGAGACCTCTCTCCTTCCCTAGGGAGAGAACCCGGCGACTCTTCGATATCCTCATCGAGAACGGGCAAATCATGCCCCGCGACTCGCCTGCCGACTACACCCATTGGGATCGTAGTCACCTTCAGTACTGCCCCTTCCACGCCAGAATCTGCCACCCAATCGAGTCCTGCGAGGAAGTTCAGTACCTCATCCAGGAACAGATCCGATGGGAGCAGATCGATGCGGAAGGAAACTCCATGTCGCTCGTCAGGCTTCGGCAAGCTGTCGAAGAGACCCTGAGCATCACCAGGGATGCGCCAGAGCGGCCAGGCTCTCCTCAAGAAAATGGCCACGGGCTGCCTTACCAGCATCCTCCAGAATGGCTCGAGTTCCGGACTAACAACCAAGAGGCGCTCGAGCGACTGCAAAGGCGTAGAGAGCAGGATGCCAATCAAGAGGTGAAACCGGCTAACCTCTCGGTCAACATCATCCATTCTCCTGCTCCTCCGACCCTTGAGGGCTCTCAGGCATCTACTGCTAGCCAGCCAACCCCACCCACTTCGGTCGTGCAGTGGCGGTCCTGGCGGGAGCTGAAGTCCCTTCCTTTCTCTGAAGAAGACACAGCCAGGCTCCTCCGGGTCCTTCTCGGCCGAGAGGACGTTCGGGTGGGCGAGACGACGACAAGCTCTTCGGCTCTTTCTCATCCTCCTCCCGCCCTATCTTCGTCGCTAACAGCCACAGATAGGAAGGGAAAGTAAAAATAGGGTAAGGCCCTGCCTCAGCCTCGGTGCACCTCCCCAGCGGAGGGGCCGTCCGGTCCTCTCCTCCTACCAGTTGACACAACCCGGAGTACGAAGAAGACATCTTCGGGGTCTTCAGCGGCTTCGCTTCAACTGGCGGGCCCACCGCCGCATGGCTCCTGATGAGTATCCATTTATACATATTAATTTATGATTTACACATTTTTTATGAACTTAAATATTAATAAATATACACTTATCACACTTAATCATGATTTTAGATCAAAATATGTAGTTTCATCCAATTAATCAAAATTTGATAAATAGATTTCTTATTTTACAGGTACTCTGAAGAGGAAGATGGCAATAAATAAAATGCATATATTAATATATATAGCATATATATATCTCACATATATATAACATATATGTGTATATATTTATATATAGCATATGTATATACATATATATATACATATATATATATATATATTATGCAGGCGGAAAAGGAAGTAGCTTTGGGCCTTCACGTAAGGCACCTTCCTCACGCTGAGGTCATGCACAGGGAGAGCACAAGGGCTTCATAAACAAATGCACAAGCTTCAAACAAAGGCATCACGTGGTGGCTGCATGCAGCCAAGGCGGACGTGGGGCGGCCTCCACACGAACAGGGTTGCACGCCTTCGCGAACGTGGGGCTTCACAAGGTAGGAAAGTCTTCAACGTGATTGGCCGGCCATACAATGCAAGTGGAGGGCCAATGCACGCAACACGTGGGCCATCTTCACAGCGCACTAAGGCCTCTCTTCACACATGGCGGAGTCCAAAGGGTGCCAAGCGGCAGGCTGGCCAGGTCGTGGCCAGGGTGGCCTTCTCATGCAGCAAATGGCAGTCAATGTGCCAAAGCTTCTTCACGTCAGCCATGCATGCAGGTGAAGGGGCAATTGGCGGCTTCGAATGGTCCACTTGACCATAGTTCACACAAAGGGCCTCAACGGCAGAAGCTTTGCGGCGTTTAAATGGTTGGCGGATTCCACGAGCGGCTGGTGGCATGGCCATTTCGACCAAGGCAGGCGTGGGTCCTTTACACGGACGAGATGGCAAGGTGGGCGCTGGGCGCAGCTGTCTTCAGCAGTCAAAGGCGAGGTGCTCCACGCGGCCAGCGGCGGTTCGTGCATGAGGCCAAGTCTTCGGGTGGCTTCAGCAGAAGCAGTAGGCGGGTCCATGCATGCAAAGTGGTCTTCACGCGGGCTCGGGGGCATCATATAATAGAGGTCGGCAGAAGTCTTGGTCGGCCAACCTCCCAAGGCGGCTTCACACGAAGCATTCAACAAGGGCGGCATCTTCACGTGGAGAGAGGAAAGATGAGATGCGATAGATAATAAAAAAAGAGAGAGAGAAAGAGAGAGCTTTTCAAAGAAAATGGGCTTGGGTATTCACATTGTAGAGGGTTAACTTTGGAGCCTATATAAGGAGGGCATCGGGAGTGGAGTTCCTCTCTCTCCCCCTCTCTATTTTTTTTAGATGCACTCACGTAGTTAGGCTCTCTTCCCCTCTCCTCTCTCTCACTTAGATAGCTTTCCCCACTTCTTACGTAGATAGCTTCTTCTATCTCTCCATCTCTTGTTCCTTTCATTTATTGTAATTTATTTTATCATTGTTGTTGTAATTTTCATGCACTTAATTCTAGTGATGTTATTCTTCATTTTTATGTTGTACAATCTCTCCTTCCATCTCTCTAATCTCTTCCTAAATTCTTTATCCTTCACCCTCTAAACTTCTTCCAAAGACAGTCAAGAGAATCAATTTCGATCCGGTCGAGTGTACGCAGCCGTTCCCGACGACTCGTAAATCAAAGGCTCGAGAAGACAACGCCGTTATCACACCACGGCCGTAAATTTATCCCACTTCGTCTATTTTATTTCGCATTTAATTTTCTTGTCTTTATTTCCAACTAGATTTATTTCATGTCCTTTAAATTATGAAAATCAAACACAAACATTCATCTATTTTTACTTTAAAAGAAAAATCAAAGTTTTCAATCTCAACATTTCTCTCTGTGGATTCAACCCGTGCTCACCAATGTATTACAGTTAATTTAGATTATATTGTGAGTTCGGTATTTATTTTTGATTGATTGTCGCAGGTTTTAACGACGAACATTTCGGCGACATCAATTTTTGGCGCCGTTGCCGGGGAGGTTAGTATGAGTTGAAAATTTTATTTTTCTTTTGTATATATTTATAAAAAAAAAAAATTGATAGTTGTCTTCCCTTTTTACATCTCTTTAAAAAAAATCATCAACAAAAATAAAAAAAATACAGGACGAGGGATCACATTTCAAGTAAGTATCTCAACCCTCCCTTTTTGTGATTTAATTTATTTTCTGCATTTTGGTATCCTTTATATTTAGAAAATCGAAAAAAGGTGTGTTGGCTAGGTAGCTTTTCATTAACTAAAAAAATACTTGCACAAAAAAATAAATAAAATTGTCATTCCAAGAATAGAAACCACACGTCATCTTTTAGGTCATGCATCATGTAGGTTGCATTAATTTTGTTTCATATTTATGTTTTAGAAAAATAATTATTCATGCATTTGCATCATAAACCCCTTGCTTGAACATGTCTGTTGCATCTCATTCTTCAAAACACTCTAAGTGCAATACCCCTAAATAACATAAGGTGGGGATTTCATCACCCTTCCTTAGCCCACAAAGCACATTTTCCTTGCATCTTTGCATGACCTAAACCTTAAACAAAAGTCAGTAGACATTGGCCCTAGGGTCACACTGTGATTTTAATATGATTTGAGTTTACCCTCATGTGGAAACCGGTGCCTAAGGCAAGACGGTCGGACGGCAAACGCCTTAAGCGGGCTAGTGGTTTGACATAATTATGTCCCTGCGAAAGTAGGGGGAGCCTCCCACTACCCTACCCCTTACCTGGTCGGTGAAAATATTGAGGGTGAATTTAAGTTATACTTAAGTCATTTTGTGAAATCACATTTGTAGGTTTAAGTCACACCTATGTCATTAAGTAATTTGTGTTAACTTGTTTGTGTTTGCATAAAAATAAAATAAAATAAAAATAAAAAATATCATCTTCTCACTCTTTGTCTTAGTGGTATTTTAAAATAAAAATAAAAAAATCAAACCAAAAAATAATAATTATGGTTTTCTAATCTAAAAAAAAGAAATTAAAAAAATACATGGAAAGTTTCTAATTTAAAAAAAAACTAAAAAAACTAAAAATAAACAAATAAATAAAAACCAAAAAAAGAATAAAACAAAAAAGGAGATCAATAAAGGGAAAATGAAATTGAAAAATTGAAAAAAAATTAAAAAAAATTGTTCTGGGATCTAGCCTATTTTTCATGGCCATCAATCTTGGAGGGAAACTCACGCCTATGAAGGAACATTTTTTTCCTTCTACTTATAAACCCTCAACCTGTATTCAACTCTCTGATATTCTCGTGGATCAGTATGAGATTCGCCCTAGTCTCATCCAGATGCTCCCATATTTTTGTGGGATTCTCAATGAAAATCCTTATAGGCATCTAGATGATTTTATAGAAGTTTACTCCCTGATCAAAATCTGGAATTTTAGTGATGATGCCCTTAAGTTGATCTTATTTCCATTCTCATTGAAAGATAAAGCAAAATGTTGGTTAAGGAGTTTTGGAAAGACTATCAGGACTTGGGAAGATATGCAGTTAGAATTTTTGAAAAAAATTTACCCCATAGTCCGGACCAACATGATGAGAAGGGCGATTATAGGATTTACTCAACGTCCGGGAGAGAAAATTCATGAATCTTGGGAGAGATTGAAGGATCTAGTAAGTCAATGTCTACACCATGGGTTGCCCAAATGGCAAATTATGTTTATATTTTATGAGGGGTTATCTAATCATGATAGGCAAATGGTGGACACATGTTGTGGAGGGGCATTTCTGAACACAGGTGAAGATGAGGCTTATACTCTGTTTGAAATTTTGAGTGAAAATTCAATGAATTATGCCTCCATCTCATCTCATACTCAATCTATAGGATCTTTCAAACAGGCTGACAATCCACTCCACACTTTTAAGGAAGCCTGTGAGTGCTGTGCCAGTCTCACTCACCATGTGAGTGAATGTCCTACTATCGCCCGACTCCCACCAGTCATCCAAGCACAGGTCCAAAAGGCTCTAGGCTTCTCTCCACGCCAGTGTGATACCCTTTTAGATGATTATACTCCTGGCTAGAGCAATCACTCAAATTTACCTTGGATGGACCACACAATCCAAGCCCATTTGTCTAACCTTACCCCAAGAAGGCCACGAGTGGCCCATGTGTCATCAACTTCAGCCCACCGCATCTCACCCAAACTACCAAAGCAATATGAATACAAATGGTGATTCACCGGGCCACTACTTTGAACCTCAAATCGTGAACTCTCAGTCTACTTACCATGGCCCTCCTTCAATATTCAACAAACCCCCTCAATATGTGAATGATGATGATGATGATCTTCTGCCTGTCATTTTGGCTCAAGATATCCATAGTTAAAATAAGGGAGAGCACACCAACAATACCATAATGAAGGAAGGGGAGGAATTGGGGGGTGAATTGAAGGATAAAAATGATCACATTGATATCATCACCCCATTCTATGAATGTTTTGAGATTGAGAATATCACTGTGAAGATTAGTGGCCCAAATAACTCAATTGAGGATTTACATAAAGGGGAGGATTGCTTTGTCATTAATAATCATGTTGATTTAATGAAAATAAATTCTGAATATCCTCCTCCATTTGAAGAACATGATGATGGGGCCTTGTTCGAAAAATTTACATTTCATCTATCCACCCCAGTCTTGAAAAATATGATTGATAATCTTCAGTTGAGTGATGAGTGTGATGAAGGGGTCCTAATAGAGCAATTAACATTTGATTTGACCTATGATGTAAGGGCCGAGCTGGAAGCATTTACATTTGATCTTCCCACCTCATTATTGGAACATTTGATTGATAATCTTCAGTTGAGTGATGAGTGTGATGAAGAGGTCTTATTTGAGAAATTCACATTTGATCTGACCCCTGAGCCCTATCCAATGACGTCTGCATCTGTGGATGAGTTAGATCATGGGCTCACGCTTCCTTCCAATATGATTCCTCTGACAGTACAGTCTCTCCAATATGACATTCTAAGACCTGAGGGGGATGTGCCATCAATATTCACATTTGATTTGACTTCCCCTCAGGACGACAAGTTGATCAGTGCCCTTAATGCTCATGAGACTGTTAATGAGAGGAATGTGCCTAATAATGATAATCTTATTCATATGCCACCAGTGCCTGACCAAGTTCCAGTGGAGGAAGTAGTCACTAAAGGGTTAGTCAGGAGGGACGATACAGGTGAAGGGGACCAATGGATTGATATTGTGCAAGGGTTCCACCTCGATCTTGACAAATTATTGGCCATTGATCATTTCTGGATCCCTAAAGATGAAAACGGGCTCACACACATGGTTAACATTAAAATTAATAATGTGCAAGACCCACATATTTCTGGCCCCAATCCATACATGCTTACTCTTGTCTTCCAATGGTCTGAGGACTGGAATTTGAAGGAGGACAAGATCACATGGTGGCTCATTCTGAATGCCACCCGTTGGTTAGTGATCTACCTTGTGTCTGGCTGAAGACGTAAAACTTAGCGCTTCTTGGGAGGCAACCCAAGTTTTTATTATGTTTCTGCTTTATTTTGCAGGTGTGAATAAAGGATAAGTTGAGGGGAGAGAGAAGAATGCTTACACCTACACCTAGCCTTTTCAATGTCATACCGTCAAAAGCCAAGCCCATCGAAGTTCACTTCCGTCAGGTTGTACCGTTCCTTCACAAATTTCATGTCCACATTGTTCTCTTATTCCATATTGTTCATGCCATTGAGGACAATGTCATTTAAGTTGGGGGGACGAAAATCATGTTGCATTCATATACAACCTCATTTTTCACAACAAAAAAAATCAAAATAGCAAAATATTTTTCATAAATACAACTCATTTTGAGTTCCATGATTCATGCTTCCATTAAAAGTAATTCTGGAATAGAAATGACTGGATAAGGATGATGAAAAATTTATCTAGATATGGAAAACTGATCTAAGAATCTCTTTAAAATTCATGTGCACTTTAGAAAAAATGAAAAAAAATCACTTTGCACTCTAATGAAACATGCGGGACAAGCCTTCTGCTATTTTGGGTATGTTGCCTGATATTCAGCACTTTTTGAAGAAGAGATCTTTTATAAGTTTTCTGTCAAGTTATCTATAAAAAAATAGTGCAAAAGCACAATTGACAAAAAAAAATGGAGAAAAGAAAACACCATGAAAAATGTCCCAAATCTGAGTAACTGGGCCAACTTCACCTAAGACGTGTTGAGGTTCGCGTCAAAAGGAAAAGGGAACCTTGATCTGCGAAATCGGGCCTGCTTCTCCTAAGGCAAGAGTCGAGGTTCGTGTTAAAAAGTAAAGGGTAGTGCAGCATCATGTGTGTAGAAAAATAAAAAGATCCCTAAGGGACGAAATAATAAGGCAGATAAAGAGCTAGTATTCTTAATGTTCTGATTAAGAAGTGCAGGGTTGAAAGGCACTTGTTCGGAATAGTAAATTGGGGATGTAATTATCTTCGTTGTGGACTAAGCATTCATTTCACATGCACAAGTGCTACTAAATTTTGATTAGAATTCTTGATCATGTGCCTTAATTTCCTACATAAGGCTAGTATGTCTTAATGATTCTGAATTCTTAATCTTTAGTTGGTTCTATGAAGGAAGAACTTGATATGAAGGTATGAACTTTACAAACTCTTGTTGGTCCTTAATTTTTAATTGTTTGCATTGCTAAGGGACTAACAATGAGTAAGTTGGGGGGTGTGATAAGTGTGCATTTATACATATTAATTTATGATTTACACACTTTTTATGAGCTTAAATATTAATAAATATACACTTATCACACTTAATCATGATTTTAGATCAAAATATGTAGTTTCATCGAATTAATCAAAATTTGATAAATAAATTTTTTATTTTACAGGTACTTCGGAAGAGGAAGATGGCAATAAAGAAAATGCATATATTCATATATATAGCATATATATATCTCGCATATATATAACATATATGTATATATATTTATATATAGCATATGTATATACATATATATATACATATATATATACATATATATAGTATGCAGGTGGAAAAGGAAGTAGCTTTGGGCCTTCACGTAAGGTACCTTCCTCACGCTGAGGTCATGCACAGGGAGAGCACAAAGGCTTCATAAACAAATGCACAAGCTTCAAACAAAGGCATCACGTGGTGGCTGCATGCAGCCAAGGCGGACGTGGGGAGGCCTCCACACGAACAGGGTTGCACGCCTTCGCGAACGTGAGGCTTCACAAGGCAGGAAAGTCTTCAATGTGATTGGTCGGCCATACAATGCAAGTGGAGGGCCAATGCATGCAACACGTGGGCCATCTTCACAGCGCACTAAGGCCTCTCTTCACACATGGCGGGGTCCAAAGGGTGCCAAGCGGCAGGCTGGCCAGGTCGTGGCCAGGGTGGCCTTCTCACGCAGCAAATGGCAGTCAACGGGCCAAGGCTTCTTCACGTCAGCCATGCATGCAGGCGAAGGGGCAATTGGTGGCTTCGAATGGTCCACTTGACCATAGTTCACACGAAGGGCCTCAACGGCAGAAGCTTTGCGGCGTTTAAATGGTTGGCGGATTCCACGAGTGGCTGGTGGCGTGGCCATTTCGACCAAGGCAGGCGTGGGGCCTTCACACGGACGAGATGGCAAGGTGGGCGCTGGGCGTAGCTATCTTCAGCAGTCAAAGGCGAGGTGCTCCACGCGGCCAGCGGCGGTTCGTGCATGAGGCCAAGTCTTCGGGTGGCTTCAGTAGAAGCGGGAGGCGGGGGTCCATGCATGCAATGTGGTCTTCACGCGGGCTCGGGGGCAGCATATAGCAGAGGTCGGCAGAAGTCTTGGGCGGCCAACCGCCCAAGGCGGCTTCACACAGAGCATTCAACAAGGGCGGCATCTTCACGTGGAGAGAGGAAAGAAGAGATGCGATGGAGAATAAAAAAAGAGAGAGAGAAAGAGAGAGCATTTCAAAGAAAATGGGCTTGGGTATTCACATTGCAGAGGGTTAACTTTGGAGCCTATATAAGGAGGGCATCGGGAGTGGAGTTCCTCTCTCTCCCCCTCTCTATTTTTTTTAGATGCACTCACGTAGTTAGGCTCTCTTCCCCTCTCCTCTCTCTCACTTAGATAGCTTTCCCCACTTCTTACGTAGATAGCTTCTTCTATCTCCCCATCTCTTGTTCCTTTCATTTATTGTAATTTGTTTTATCATTGTTGTTGTAATTTTCATGCACTTAATTCTAGTGGTGTTATTCTTCATTTTTATGTTGTACAATCTCTCCTTCCATCTCTCTAATCTCTTCCTAAATTCTTTATCCTTCACCCTCTAAACTTCTTCCAAAGATGGTCAAGAGAATCGGTTCCGATCCAGTCGAGTGTACGCAGCCGTTCCAGATAACTCGTAAATCAAGGCTCGAGAAGACGACGCCGTTATCACACCACGGCCGCAAATCTATCCCACTTCATCTATTTTATTTTGCATTTAATTTCCTTGTCTTTATTTCCAACTAGATTTATTTCATGTTCTTTAAATTATGAAAATCAAACATAAACATTCATCTATTTTTGCTTTAAAAGAAAAATCAAAGTTTTCAATCTCAACATTCCTCTATGTGGATTCGACCCGTGCTCACCAATGTATTACAGTTAATTTGGATTATATTGTGAGTTCGGTATTTATTTTTGATTGATTGCCACAGGTTTTAACGACGAACATTTTGGCGACATCAGCTCCTTTATTCCGCAAAGTCGGGATAACTGTGCAGGCCGACAATGTTCTGCGACACTGCCAGTTGTCGCCAGGCCTAGCCCTCAGCATGGTTGCAAAGGCAAGGCTAAGGAGCGGGACGACCAGTGCCCCTCTCTGCCCACTCCTCAACAAAAGCTGCCGCCACCGCGGGTAAGGCATCAAACCGCGCATATGTCCTCCAACGCCGGTCCCAACGTACCGGCTCAGCAGAAGACATCTTTGTCGCCACCGCGGTTAAGGCATCAAACCGCGCACACGTCCTCGGACGCCAGCACCAGCCTGCCAACTCTCCGTAGGTTCCCGTCGCCACCGCGGGTAAGGCACCAAACCGCGCACACGTCTTCGGACGCCAGCCCCCGCATTTCAGCGTACCAGGAATTGCCGCTCGAGGTGATCGAGCAGGTGATCAACGCCACCTTCCAGATACAACAAGCGGAAGGCGCCTGAATTGAAATCTGGGTAAGAAAGAGTCATCGACTCACCCTGCAAAGGCATCAGCTCGGAGATATCCTCATCAGGATTCGTCAACTCCGGCTCCAGCACCTCTCCCTCCTACTCCCTTGGAGAGGGTTATCGCTAAGAGACAAGAGAGAAATAGGAGGAAGAACCTCAGAAGGCGGCTCAAGAAACAAGCTGAACAAGCAGCCGCCCTGTAATTCCCGGACGAGCCAACGCCCCTCCAAAGGCTCCAGCGGCTCATTGACGACCTAGAGGAATATGTTCCTCCTCGTCCTACCGGGGCTCTCCCACTCGACAGCTACATCCCGTGGGAAGAAATGCAGAAATGAGCCCACCTAAGAAATTGGGTCCAGGAAATGATCCAAAAGCTCAAGAACGGCGAAAGACTCGTGATCCCTGATGAGCTCTCCTTGTGCTATAAAGACAAGGAGATCACCACAGAGCAGCTGGAAGAAATGCTTTTGCGCTGCACCTGCAACATGGTGGCCATTCCACCTCCCGACAATATAAATGCTTCTTGGCGGGGTGAGCCAGTAGCCTCCCGGACAAGACAAAGGGATACCGCCCCTCTTGGGCTACAGCCAGCTCCAGAACACACCGGCCGCAGTCGAGGTTGTGGCAGGGGACGCGGTAGAGGCCGTGGGAGAACTCCCGAGCTACCCCTCTCCCCGTCCACTTTTGACCCGGAGTGAATCATCCTCTTTCGAGGGGAGGAATCGGCTCCCATTCCGGAAGTAGAAGTTCGGATCAGACCCGGTATCTTCGACCCTATCGGCATCGACCAGACTACTACCAGTCTTCCAGCCCCTACACCAGTACCGGCTTCTGCGGTGGAACAAGCGGGACCGTCCGACAAGGACAAACCAGTCCGCCAGCCACACCCAGAAGAGCCATCATTGGCATCCCTATTCCAGGAGTCCGTTGGCGATCAAAGTCAGTCTGATCCTGGTGATAAGGGCAAGGCAGTGCAACTTCACGACAGGGAACAGCACGGCAGCTCGCAAAAGGCTCAGCCTGACATATTACCCTCTTTGGAGGATGCTCGAGCCCGAGCTGACCGGAAGGTCCTCCACCAGATGAAACGCTTCTCTGCCAGCATTTCAATTTGGGAAGCTATCGCTTGGAGTAAGGATCTGAGGGAAACCCTTATCAAAATACTCCAAGAGCCAGAAATCTATGAAGCGCATGCTGCAGAAATGAAAGCGGCTGCCTATGGGGCCTTCGCAGTCACCATCGCCTTCATGGAGAAAGACATGCTGCTTTTCCCTCCGTGCCACAACCGCCCTCTCTACATGAAGGGGACAATCAACGGGCATGATGCGAACCAGATCCTGGTGGATGCTGGTGCAACTGTTAACATCATGCCGCTCAAGACATTCAAGTCTCTATATCTGACTCCGTACCTCCAAAAGGTTCAGGCAGTCAAGATATCTGGCTTCAACCAGAATACCGAGGACGTCCTCGGCTGGGTAGACGTCGATCTGGTGCTCGATGATTTCGCCTCCAAGGTGACATTCTACATCATCGACTCCAACACGTCTTATAAGATGCTATTGGGCAGACCCTGGCTCTATGAAAATTGGGTCGTCCCGTCGACTCTCCACCAATGCATCAAATATGCCAAGGACGGGGAGCAACACAAGGTCTTTACAGACCTTTTCCCGTTCACCCCAGCAGAATGCAACCTAGTCGACGCTGCGCTCTACTTCAAGGGGATTAGTCCATACCCCGTGATCAAGAGCAAAAGCAACGGTTGGCTTTCAGAGGAAGACGATGATGATCTCTTCTCTGTCAACGAGGAGAAGGCCAACCTTCACCGGCTACGTCTCAGCTCCAAGTCAACCCCAGATCATCCTGAAAGGCGCCAGATCGACTTCGAGGCTAATCTTATTAGTTGATCTATCGGCAAGAGTATATGCTTGCCACCAGCCTGCATCTAGCTCAAGTGTGCATCCGAGGAGCACAGTGTCGATTCGCTGACAACATTCATTGTCACCTTCAAGTGACAACGCCGAAACAAGAAGAAGGCTAACAGGGACAAACATATTGTCTTCTACAAAGGAAACACGGTCCCTCAAGCCCCGCCAGATGACGACTTTAGCTAGTCTAGGAAAGTTGATGATACCCCTGAAGCAGTTCAAGTGTGGGGCGACTTGTCGCCGCATATTCAAGAAATGTGTTTGAAACAACACATTCCCCTGTGGCAGACCTCTGCCCATTCCGTCGACTATAGGACCCTTCCCAGGTCCTAGGGCAACCCCCATCCTTCCATAAGGATACCAGGGGGCTTGGCTACAACCAGGACGCGGACTTCCGCGTCCACTACGCAGTTAACATCGTGGGCTTGGTACTACCAGCCGGCGACCAAACAAGAGTCGAAGCCAAATTCGACAGCTCCGGGGATGAGGAAGAGGAAATTTTGATTCCGATCTCCTCCAAAGCCTGAACCCCGGCTCAAGCCGTCGGGGAACCTTCTTTGCCTCCCTGCCAAGACAAAGGGGCAGGAGAAGCTTCGCCAGTCTCTCAGCCAGTGGAGGGACCCAGTTTAATAAACCCTCCTAAGGGGGGGGGGGATATCACTGGTCCTAGCTGCGAAAGATTGTCACCTTCGCCAGGCAACCCCGGAGAAACCTCAGCAACACCAATTGATGACTGTTGGCCAAAAGCCGGCAGCCCAGATCAATCCCAGGCGGATTCCAGTAACAACCACTCTCCGGTCCCTTCAGCATCAATCGGTGGTTTCAAGAACCAAGAAATACACTAAGCCGACACTGATGATGATGATTTCATCGACCTCCAACCCGCTCCTCCCGAGCTGGAGGACGGTGGCCAGGTGACCGTCAACGATCTTGTGGAGATCAACTTGGGCGAAGATGAAGCCCCTCAGCCTACATTCGTCAGTGCTCTTCTCACCGAGGCAGAGGAGTAGAACTACAAGCAACTCCTACTCGAGTTCAAAGATTATTTTGCCTGGACCTATAAGGAGATGCCAGGGCTAGACCCCTCTATAGCGGAGCACGATCTAGCCATTTCTCCCTCAATCGCTCCAGTCAAGCAACCACAGCGGCGCATGCGCCATGAGCTGGAGCTTCAAGTTTCGGCCTAAGTCCATAAAATGGCGGAGGTTGACTTCATCGAGCCGTGCATCTACCTGATCTGGCTCGCCAATATAGTTCTAGTCAAGAAGAAGAATGGTCAAGTCCGCATCTGCGTCGACTTCCGGGACCTCAACAAAGCTTGTCCGAAGGACGATTTCCCAGTCCCAATTACAGAAACGATGGTCGATATGACCACCGGTCATGAAGCCTTGTCTTTTATGGACGGGTCATCCGGTTATAATCAAATATGGATGTCCCTCAAAGACAAGAACCACACAGCCTTCAGATCCCCCAAGGGGATTTTCAATTACAAACGCATGCCCTTCGGTTTGAAGAATGCCGATGCTACTTACCAAAGGGCCATGACCAAAATATTCGACGAGATGCTACACAACATCGTCGAATGCTATATCGACGACCTCGTCGTCAAGACCAAAAGGCGCGAAGACCATTTGCGCGACCTTCGCCAAGTCTTTGAGCATCTCCGGCAATACGGGCTCAAAATGAACCCCATGAAATGCGCCTTTGGCGTATCCAGGGGCAAATTCCTCAGCTTCGTCGTCAAGTACCGGGGAATCGAGGTAGATCCCAGCAAGATCAAAGCAATCTGAGAACTTCCACCACCCAGCAACATCACCGAACTTAGGTCCTTCCTCGGGAGGCTGACCTACATTCGGAGGTTTATCTCTAACCTCTCCGGTCGATGCGCGCCTTTCAGCAAGTTGATGAAGAAAGACGCCCCATTCACATGGGACTCGGAATGCCATGCGGCTTTCGAGCAAATCAAGGAGTATCTCCTTACTCCCCCA
Organism: Amorphophallus konjac; assembly: GCA_022559845.1. NCBI lineage: Eukaryota > Viridiplantae > Streptophyta > Magnoliopsida > Alismatales > Araceae > Amorphophallus > Amorphophallus konjac. The sequence goes on along the minus strand of CM040126.1, from coordinate 107,113,041 downwards.
GTTCTGGGAGCACCAGTCAAGGGTAAACCCCTCATCCTTTACATTGCAGCCATGGACGCTTCGCTGGGAGCTCTGTTGGCACAGACCAATGAAGAAGGTAAAGAGCAGCCCCTCTATTACCTCAGCCGGAAGCTAATCGATGCCGAGTACCGCTACTCCCCCATGGAGAAGGTCTGCTTGGCACTTGTGTTCGCAGTTAAGAAGCTGTGGCATTACCTCCTGTCCCATCAAGTCGAGCTTATATCCAAGCATGACCCTCTGAAGTATCTCCTTCGACGGCCTGTCTTGTCAGGCAGACTGGGAAGGTGGGCTCTCCTACTGATGGAGTACGACATCACCTATGTCCCCAGAAAAGCAATCAAAGGACAGGGTATGGCTGAATTCTTGGCAGCCCATCCAGTGCCAGACGATTCACCCTTCAGCTCGGAGCTCCCAGACGAGGAGTCCCTTGCTACTCAATCATGACCACCAGTTGAACAGAGCAGAGATGTCTTGTATTATTGGCAGCCCAGTGCTCTCACAACCAGCGTGCCTTGCTGGGAGCTCTACTTCGACGATGCTTCCCGAGGGATCACCCGGAGCAACCATGATCCAGCCACCACGGCAGGTGCCGAAATTGTTTTCCTGACTCCTCAGGGCGGAGTTTTGTACAACTCTTGTGCCCTCATGAAGTCCCTGACCAACAATGAAGCCGAGTATGAAGCTCTACTTATTGGGCCCCAGATGGCTGTGCACATGGGCATTAAATGCCTCAAAGCCTACGGGGACTCTCAGCTAATAGTCCGACAGGTCCTCGGCATCTATGACGTGCTGTCACCAGATTAACCCAGAAGTTCTATTTCTTCGAAATAGATCACATTCCCAGAAGCAGCAACGCTCAGGCGGATGCCTTAGCAAAATTGGCTGCGGCCATCAAGCTTCTGCCCGAGGGCGAGGTCGACATCGTCATCAAGCATAGAAGATTGATGTCGAGTTCACTCGAAGGCAACACCGGCCTCACCATTTACGAGGTCCATGACCTTGACCGGAACACACCTCCAGAAGAGGATGATTGGCGTGCGCCCATCATCAAGTTCAAGAAAGGGTGGCGTCCCTCTGACTGAGCTCAAAGGGTCCAGCTACTCCGTCAAGCAACCTCTTACGAGCTGATCGGTGACTCCCTGTACCGACTCGTCCACGAGAAGGATAAGTCGATTCTCCTGAGATGTGTCTCTCTAGCGGAAGCTTGAGCCATCATGCAGGATGTCTACTCCAGATTGTGCGGTGCACACCAGGCCAGAGATCGGATGAAACACAACATCAAGCTCAAAGGCTTCTACTGGCCAACCATGTATGCGGATTGTATCCAGTATGCCCGTACATGCCATCAATGCCAAGCCTTTAGCCCAATACCCAGAAGACCTCCTAACCCACTACGTCCCACAGCCCCCACCTAGCTATTCACTGAGTGGGGCATGGACATTGCGGGGCCTTTCCCGCCATCTTCCAAGGGCCATAAATACATCTTGGCCGCCACTGACTACTTCTCTCGTTGGGCGGAGGCTCTACCCTTGCGAGAGGTCACCGGTGAAATCGTTGCTAGATTCGTCTGGCACAACATTATATACCGATTCGGTACTCCCAGTCGCATAGTGTCCGACAACGGGACACCTTTCAAGAATAAGGTCGTGTACCAGTTAGCGGCCAAATTTCACATCGACTGGAGAACCTCTTCGGTCTACAAACCCCAGGCTAACGGCTTAGCGGAAGCCTTCAATAAAACCCTCTGTAAACTCCTGGCTAAGATGGTTAGCCACCAGAAACGCGATTGGGGTGAAAAGATCTTTGAAGAATTATGGGCCTATCGGACGGTCTACAAAACCCCCACGGGGTGCTCGCCATTCTCCCTTGCTTACAGGGCAGAAGCAGTTATCCCCATCAAAGTCCAGTTAGCTTCTTACCGTGTGGCGGTCCACACCAGCCTTGCCGGCCCTGACGAAAGTGAGTACCAGAGAATGCTAGAAGAGCTCGCCGATATAGAAGGCAAATGGCTCGAGGCCTACAAACACCTACAAGTATACAAGGCCCGCTTGGCCCGGGCCTATGATAAGCTCTTCAAGTAGCGAGCTTTCAAGCAAGGCGACCTCGTCATGATCAAGGAAAAGGAATTCATGGCAGGGCACTCCAGTGGAAAACTACAGCCAAATTGGCGAGGTCCGTACATCATCCAGAATGTCTATGAGGGTGGGGCCTACACGGTTGTTGATCACAAAGGACACAGACCATTCCCGCCTCTCAACGACAAACACATGAAGCTATATTATGCACCAGAGCATGAGTTCACGTGCCAGCCAGACTAAGGTGCACGTCCCAGCTACTACCAACAAGGCCGGTCTTCCCCCGTGGAGGATCCCACCGGCCAGTCCTCCCAGTCTTCAGTTCCCAATCAACCAGCCAGCTCAGCTCCTCGGAACCGCCGCCAGGCATTTGCGGGAACCATTCTCCTGCCCTCGTTCCCGTCACTATAGGAGCACGAGCACTTCTACACAGGCACCAGTCTAGCCGTCAGGCTCCCAAGTAAGTCAAAAAAAAATCAACAACAAAAAATTTGGGGTTAAAAATAGAGATGCCCCAGCAGACCCAGTCATCCTCACCATAATAGGGTGGCTGGGGGCAAAAAGGCCAATAACTTGGCTGAGGTGAAAACCCGAAAGGGAACCTCAGGCAAAATCGGGTAACCCCTAGACGTGAAAACCTGCAAGGGCACGTCGGAAAAAGCTAAAGGGGGTCGGCTCTAGTGAAAACCTGAAAGGGCGGTAGAGCCGATAATGAGAAAATCTTCTTCTCCCTACTAGTTAGGATGGCCTCCCGCTTATTCTTTAGCAGGCCGTTAGCTTCACCTAGAACCAGTCTCCAATACACTTGGACCGCTAAGGCACAAAACTTCCCAATCTCCAGTTAACCCTGCATTGCTCCTGCTCAGCTCGTCCAACCCTTGGCCCTCACCTCAATGTCACAGTTCAACCAGTCCCAGTAATGGTCAAGCTTCCAGTTACCATCCCGGTAAATTTATATCCTGACACATTCCCAGATATTTATCAGTCTCCGCCCCTACACCCTACACACCCTGCAAATTCAGAGCTGTCTAGTTTCTTACAATCCCGATTTCCCTATACAATCCCAGATCCACCAGTTACAACTCCAGTCATACCTTGCCATGGCAAAGTGGCCCTTCGCCACCATGGCTTAGGGATTTCTAAAAAACCTTTATGAATTGTCGGACAACATTTGGCTATCCTCACCTTCCAGTCTCAAGTCACGTCCCCTGACAGCAACATGCTATGGACAGCAGTCTCAATATATATATATATATATATATATATGGGTTAAAAATAGAGATACCCCGGCGGCCTCAGTCAACTCCCTCTACGAGGTGTGATGAGAACATCACCTCCTATTTCATCAGGCATGGTCTAGTCATTTAGTTTTGAGTCCTATGTAATTTTTATTTGAGTCATTGATGTAATTTTCATTTTATTTGAGTCATTTCCCTAGGTCTAGCATTTATTTTCCTATGTTTGAGTGTCATTAGATTGTGTAATGTGCTAATTGGGCCCATTTCTTTGGGCTTGGCCCAATGAGCTCTCCTACCCCTTCGGTTATTTGTCAATGAGGCTTTTGTCAGGGTCTTTTGTAGAAATGTGGGTTTCCTATATATAGGACCCCATTTCCTCCATTTGAACTTAATCAATCAATGAATCAATCAATGAAAAAATGCCATTTGAGAGTCCAAAGCTTAGTTTAGTGGAGTGATTCCAACATTTCTTGGGTGAGATGCCCTAGGGGAGAGATTCCCCACCCTTCCCTCTCTTAATCTCTCTTTTTCACTCCACTTTCTCTCTCCTCAACACCCAATTCCAAATTTGCTTCTCTCTCCTCCCTTCCCCAACCACCTCCACTAGCTACCCACCTCATTTAAGACCCTCCACTTCCCCAAGCCACCATTACTCCACCCCCTAGTCCCAAGGGAGCTTCCACCAATCCTAGCTCCACCTCCCAACCCCCAACTACCCCACCCACTTCCCCAAGCACCCTTCCCACTACCCTAAGCACCCATTCCCTTCCCCAACACAACTCTTCCCATTCCCAAAGCCCCACTAACCACATTAGTCCATTTTCAAATTTTGGAGAAAGATCTCTCCTTCTCTCTTCCCCACCCATCCCAAATTCGTAGCTCCCCTCTCACCCACTGCAAACACCACCTTCTGGACCCCATTCTCCCTCATACACACCTTGGAACACCCCCTCCAAGACCCCCTTACAACCAGGGGTCACTCCTACACTCATCCACCCCCATTTCCCCTCCCACATACCCCATTCCCCCCCGTCATCTTCAACCTACAGTTTCAGTTGCAGATCAGAAGAAGAGTACCAACTTGCAGAGGTGACCACGGCTTTCTCCGGGCGATTCTGAAGGCCCAAGATACATCCGTGGAAGCGTCTGCCTGTCCTCTTCGACACCAAAGTGGTTTCGTCTTCATCGGAGCTCGGGGCTGTCCACGAACTCCGTTCTCCCACGACTGCGCGGAACCCTCCCTGCCAAGCATCAGAACCTGAGAGATCACTCTGCCACGACGAACCCTAGCGGATTCAGGCTGAAGCCCCTTCATCAAAGTTCTTCCTCTGCTAGTCTTCTTCCAAGATCAAGAAACAGAACCTCATTCGGCTGCCGGAGGAAGGAGTTACGAATTTTCTCCCCCGAGCTCTCCAGTTCTGTCTCCTGCTGTCTACTCCGACCAGTGCCAACTCTTCAGGGTACATCGACTGCCCTCGATCTCTGATTGCAGCTCCGTTACCTTCGGCTGAAAGCTACTTTGACCACGAAGACGTCACCGCCAGTTTCGTGCTGATCGGAGTTCGGGAGAGTGCGTGGAGTCCTCTGCAACCTGCTGCCAGAAGTCTACAACTGTGGATCAGAAAACCTCATGTCCTGTTCCAACCTCTGCTCCGGTCAGCCACGGTCTCAGAAGAAATTCACAAAAATCTGAAGCGTTCCTGTACCTGTTACGAAGCTTTTTCCGCCAGTCTCGCTATCGGAAAAATTCGTGAGAAGGATCTACGGTCATTACACCGCCCCACTGTCCCTGTTCGCAGATAACCGGCAGATTCGGCATCCACACTCAACCGACATTCTTTACCTTATTTTCCCCACCCCGCTTGGCCGGCTGAAGGCCCCACCCTGCGTGGTGGTAGTTTTGATTGTAACACCTTAATCCCCACCCCAAGAACCCCCCCCCCTTGCATGGGGTGTAGTGCATGTAATTTACAATTTCAGGTTGAAGCTTCTCCGGCGCGGCGTGCGGGTAAGCCCACGCTTCCTCGCTCGCCCTCGTCTTCGACCGGGATCGGTGTCTTCACACCGACTAGGTGAGCCACTGCACACTCCTCTTTGCTGAAATTTCCTTGCTTGAGTAGTATTGTATCTTAGTGCCGTCGGTGGTAAGTGGAGTGCCCGAACTCAAATTTGCTTGTGAATGAATGATTACCGCGGGTGAGTTGTGAGTGAACCGTTAATACCCACGCCCTCGGCGTGCTGGCCGTCTATGAGAGTGGACATCCTAGGACCCTTGAGAGGTTCAATCCTAAGCTAGCCAACCCTCGGAGCAGCAAGGGCCCGTCCCGGACCCTCACCACTATCACCGGTTTGCCTATGGGCACAAGAGTGCGCTTAGCGGGTGAGTCCGCCCGAGTAAAGTCACCGGTTCGTGCGTTGGTTGCTTGCTAGGTCCAAGGGTCATTTGATCATGTGAAGAACCCCCTAGGTCGTGTCACATCAAGTGGTATCAGAGCAAGTCATTGACTTGTCTCTATCAAGTCAAGTCCATGGGCACGCTTGCACTAGAGTTCTCATCGGATCGTTCCATGCATTATCCACCTCCCATTGTCATTGAGTCTACAGACCAAAAAGCCCCAATTCCCATCATATCCCAAGCATACCTACCTAATGGGAGCCCCACAGAAATTGACTTCATCTACATGGTAGAAGATAATTGGGTATCCCCCGACATTGTAGCCACCCTCTCTACGACCGGACAAATTGTGCACAATGGAGACCTAGTCTTCATTGAATTCCATAAAAGGTTTGGAGAGACCAAATACTTTGATGGAGCTTGGTGTCAAATTGGAACTTTGGAAGGCCCTTGCATAATCCTAGGGAAACAATGGCTTGATGAACGGAATACCACCTTCCACCCATTGCGTTGGTCTTGCCTACTTCATCCCCCACATCTCCCGGGAGCCTATGGTTTCAACAACCTTTTGTTCTCTCACCCACCGGGACCCCATACCCGGCCACCATGCCCTCTCAACCCACTTCGAAGAATGAACAAGGTCATGAGTGAACATGAGGAAAACCCGGCCCACAAGACCAAATCCCCGAGATTGGACACCAATCCAAATCCCTTCCCCACATTCAAGGAAATTCATACTCCTATCAATAAGGAAGAAGGACATCAACTCATCCCCGTCCAAACAAACACATACCTCCCCAAACCACTCAATCTCATGCAAAAGGTGGTGACCCTAGGAGAACTCATCATCAAATGGCTCAAGCAAAATCCCATCCCTCATACCTTGTACTTTCAAAACCCAACCATGGAGCATCCTTTCCAATTAGCACCCATTAACTCCTATCACACCACATTCCAATCCTACTATGAGGTAAATAGTTGGGATGATCTCATCAAGGGTTTAGAATGGCAACTAAAGTTGACTTGCTTATTGACCATAGGAGAGGCCCACCCAAGAAGACTTAGTCTCATCCACCCATGTGTTGGTTCTATCACCTCAGTCTACACCATTGGTTGCTACACTAGTGACCTCCTTCTCATTCTCCCCATGGATGAAGAACCCATCATGGTCCACTCCACTACCATTAAGATCCCAAGTACCTTGACCGACTGGCCCACTAAAGATCTTGGTCCAGTTACCTTGGGGAAGGATGACCCACCATGCGTGGACCATGTGGACATAGAGTTCCTTCCTCTAGGAAGCCCAGTCCATGACCCCTTTGATCCCTTCCAATGGGAGTCTAGGTACCCATGTAATACACCCACCTTACCCACAACTCCCCTTTCCCTACCCCAACCAACCATGTTGGACCAAGAACACCTCTTCCAAGACTTGGGCCACACAAAGGGAACCATCACCCTAGACAACATATGCCTAGGAAGCAAAGAAGACCCCCTCTCCATAATGCCCACCTTCCTAGATCATTTTGACCCTTTCACATGGAAGTTCAAAGGCCATCCCACACCCATACACATGGAAGTCATCTTTGGGAAAGGAATGCATAAGTCTTGGCATAACACATCACTTGGCATGATTCATAAGACGGGTCCATTCATTCACAACACCCACATGTCAAGTAGGAAGCATGAATGGACCATTTTTGGATGTAATGGTCCACCTCCATTCATCATGAGTCTTAAGCATGAGAGTTCCATATTCGGATGTAATGGGCCACCGTCATTCATCATAAGTCTTAAACATGATAGGAGCATTCACGGATGTCCGGGTCCCCCGGCACTCATTACACCCATACATGAAAGGGACACATATGGATGCCCCGGCCCTCCCTCACTTCACATTAGTCATACACATGTCAAAGGCATCTACGGATGTCCGGGTCCCCCGATATTTATCACCACTTTGCATGATAGGGCCACCTACGGGTGCCCCGGCCCACCTAGGTTGACCGAAGTCTACACTGCATCATTACATGATAGGTCTACTTTTGGTTGCCCCGGTCCCCCTTTGCATACCACACACTTCCCACCCACACCACACCGTAGCTCAAGGCATACTCATTCAAGCAAGCATCTAGCAATGGGCGGTGAGGGTCGTAATAAGCGGGCAAAAACTCACGAGTGGCACTTCGAATTCCAAGAAGGCAACCTCACGATGGTGGTTTTGGAATGGCTCTACCTTAGGGCCACCTCCAAATCGAGGGCACGAGGACTTGGACCTTCCATGTTCCAAGTGGCTTTGGCAACCTGGCTTATGGGTTAGATTTACTTATGGGATTTTGGGATATACCTCACTTTTCATGTAACGGATCTAGCACCCTCTAAGGGCACCGCGGTAGATCCTACTGAGCACCTTGAGCCTATCCCCATCTTTGTGAGCGACACCCTCAGAGAGCTTCCACATAACAACTTGAGAGCCCGACGTGTGCACACGGAGGCAATACTGGGCAAGCAAGGTACTATCATCGGCAAGAGGGTGTGTCCAAGCCACCTTGAGGAGTTGAAGCGTCGTCCCCTGGTTGCGAACGTGAGGTTGAGTTTGGAGGTTGAAGCTTGCTCGGAGTTGCGTCGGAGGACCTCTTCTCCCCCCGGTGGACTCATACTCGATGGAGTCGAGTTCTTTGCACCCCAAGAGTATGATGAGAACATCACCTCCTATTTCATCAGGCATGGTCTAGTCATTTAGTTTTGAGTCCTATGTAATTTTTATTTGAGTCATTGATGTAATTTTCATTTTATTTGAGTCATTTCCCTAGGTCTAGCATTTATTTTCCTATGTTTGAGTGTCATTAGATTGTGTAATGTGCTAATTGGGCCCATTTCTTTGGGCTTGGCCCAATGAGCTCTCCTACCCCTTCGGTTATTTGTCAATGAGGCTTTTGTCAGGGTCTTTTGTAGAAATGTGGGTTTCCTATATATAGGACCCCATTTCCTCCATTTGAACTTAATCAATCAATGAATCAATCAATGAAAAAATGCCATTTGAGAGTCCAAAGCTTAGTTTAGTGGAGTGATTGCAACATTTCTTGGGTGAGATGCCCTAGGGGAGAGATTCCCCACCATTCCCTCTCTTAATCTCTCTTTTTCACTCCACTTTCTCTCTCCTCAACACCCAATTCCGAATTTGCTTCTCTCTCCTCCCTTCCCCAACCACCTCCACTAGCTACCCACCTCATTTAAGACCCTCCACTTCCCCAAGCCACCATTACTCCACCCCCTAGTCCCAAGGGAGCTTCCACCAATCCTAGCTCCACCTCCCAACCCCCAACTACCCCACCCACTTCCCCAAGCACCCTTCCCACTACCCTAAGCACCCATTCCCTTCCCCAACACAACTCTTCCCATTCCCAAAGCCCCACTAACCACATTAGTCCATTTTCAAATTTTGGAGAAAGATCTCTCCTTCTCTCTTCCCCACCCATCCCAAATTCGTAGCTCCCCTCTCACCCACTGCAAACACCACCTTCTGGACCCCATTCTCCCTCATACACACCTTGGAACACCCCCTCCAAGACCCCCTTACAACCAGGGGTCACTCCTACACTCATCCACCCCCATTTCCCCTCCCACATACCCCATTCCCCCCCGTCATCTTCAACCTACAGTTTCAGTTGCAGATCAGAAGAAGAGTACCGACTTGCAGAGGTGACCACGGCTTCCTCCGGGTGACTCTGAAGGCCCAAGATACATCCGTGGAAGCGTCTGCCTGTCCTCTTCGACACCAAAGTGGTTTCGTCTTCATCGGAGCTCGGGGCTGTCCACGAACTCCGTTCTCCCACGACTGCGCGGAACCCTCCCTGCCAAGCATCAGAACCTGAGAGATCACTCTGCCACGACGAACCCTAGCGGATTCAGGCTGAAGCCCCTTCATCAAAGTTCTTCCTCTGCTAGTCTTCTTCCAAGATCAAGAAACAGAACCTCATTCGGCTGCCGGAGGAAGGAGTTACGAATTTTCTCCCCCGAGCTCTCCAGTTCTGTCTCCTGCTGTCTACTCCGACCAGTGCCAACTCTTCAGGGTACATCGACCGCCCTCGATCTCTGATTGCAGCTCCGTTACCTTCAGCTGAAAGTTACTTTGACCACGAAGACGTCACCACCAGTTTCGTGCTGATCGGAGTTCTGGAGAGTGCGTGGCATCCTCTGCAACCTGCTGCCAGAAGTCTACAACTGTGGATCAGAAAACCTCATGTCCTGTTCCAACCTCTGCTCCGGTCAGCCACGGTCTCAGAAGAAATTCACAAAAATCTGAAGCGTTCCTGTACCTGTTATGAAGCTTTTTCCGCCAGTCTCGCTATCGGAAAACTTCGTGAGAAGGATCTACGGTCATTACACCGCCCCACTGTCCCTGTTCGCAGATAACCGGCAGATTCGGCATCCACACTCAACCGACATTCTTTACCTTATTTTCCCCACCCCGCTTGGCCGGCTGAAGGCCCCACCCTGCGTGGTGATAGTTTTGATTGTAACACCTTAATCCCCACCCCAAGAACCCCCCCCCCTTGCATGGGGTGTAGTGCATGTAATTTACAATTTCAGGTTGAAGCTTCTCCGGCGCGGCGTGCGGGTAAGCCCACGCTTCCTCGCTCGCCCTCGTCTCCGACCGGGATCGGTGTCTTCACACCGACTAGGTGAGCCACTGCACACTCCTCTTTGCTGAAATTTCCTTGCTTGAGTAGTATTGTATCTTAGTGCCGTCGGTGGTAAGTGGAGTGCCCGAACTCAAATTTGCTTGTGAATGAATGATTACCGCGGGTGAGTTGTGAGTGAACCGTTAATACCCACGCCCTCGGCGTGTTGGCCGTCTATGAGAGTGGACATCCTAGGACCCTTGAGAGGTCCAATCCTAAGCTAGCCAACCCTCGGAGCAGCAAGGGCTCGTCCCGGACCCTCACCACTATCACCGGTTTGCCTACGGGCACAAGAGTGCGCTTAGCGGGTGAGTCCGCCCGAGTAAAGTCACCGGTTCGTGCGTTGGTTGCTTGCTAGGTCCAAGGGTCATTTGATCATGTGAAGAACCCCCTAGGTCGTGTCACATCAAGGTGACTGGGGGCAACAATTGCCACCAACCCAGCTGAGGTGAAAACCCGAAAGGGCGCCTCAGGCAAAATCGGGTAACATCTCGACGTGAAAATCCACAAGGGCGCGTTGGAAAAAGCTAAAGGGGGCCAGCTCTAGTGAAAATCCGCAAGGGCGGTAGAGTTGGTAAAGAGAAAAAAGAAACTCTCTCCCTCTCCACTTTTCACTTACAATGCCATCGGCCATAACACGTCCCGATGGCTAGCTCAACGTCACTTCACAAAAATGGTGGCCACTACACCCCCGAGGGTCGGCCATCGCCAATCCCCAGCTTCCAGTTTCGAATACAACACCTTCACAGGCCAGCCGCCAGTCTCCAGCGTCCAGTTTCAGCTACAACGCCTTCACAGGCCAGCCGCCAGTCTCCTAATTCCAGCCTCGGCTACAATGCCTTTATAGGCTAGCCGCCAGCTTTCAATTCCAGTTTCGGCTACAACGCCTTCACAGGCTAGTCTCCAGTCCCAGTTTCAGCTACAACGCCTTCACAAGCCAGCCGCCAGTTGCTAGCTTCCAGTTTCGGCTACAACGCCTTCACAGGCCAGCTGCCAGTCTCCAGTTTCGGCTACAACGCCTTCACAGGCCAGCCGCCAGTCTCCAGTCCCAGTTTCAGCTACAACGCCTTCATAGGCCAGCCGCCAGTCCCCAACTTCCAGTTTCGGCTACAACGCCTTCACAGGCCAGCCACCAGCCTTCAACTCCAATTTTGGCTACAACGCCTTCATAGGTCAGCTGCCAGCCTCCAGTCCCAGTACCCCTGCTATTGCACCCTTACAGGCTAGCCACCAATTTCTATCTCCAGTCACCAGCTATAATGCCCTTACGGGCCAGCTGCCAGCCCCCAGTTCCAGTTTCGGTCGTAATCCCTCTATGGGTGGACCACTCAATCCCAGTCTCGCTTGCGGCCCCTGGCTGTGATGCCCTTTCGGGTCATCCGGCCAGCCCAGTCCCAGTCTCCCAAGTCCAGAAGAGCTACGTGACCGGTTAACAACATATAAACAACCAGCATTCAGTACCCAGGACCCGATATCTAGTCATACTACTCTCCTCATCCAGCCTTTTACCTCACCTCTAGGCCCGAATAAAACCCAGTTCGCTGCTCCCTATACTGGTACGTGTTAAAACAACCAAGCGCGACCAACAGTAAGTGGCAGCCATCCCTTGTATCCAACCCTATTCCACAGACTAGGGAGAAGAACAATTCAACAAACAATAACACAAAAGTCTGGAATTTGTCATTGATACTCTATGATAGGGAGCCCAAGACATGCCCTTGGGGTAACAAAAATACATAGTCCGGATAACCAAAAAGGGGAAAGAGAAGTGATACAATCACGGCCTAGCCTCGCTCCCCTCCAGCTCTGCCAAGCGGGACTCCGCAGCCGCGAGCTCCGCCTCCAAGGTCGACGCAAGCGGAACGCTAGCCTTGGCTCCAGCTTCGGCAGTCCGCCACTCAGCCCTAGCAAGCTCTACAGCTTACCGCTGCTCCTCCAAGGCCTTCTGCAGGGCCTCCGCTCTGCTAGTCGCCTCGCTCAGCTGCCTGGCACGGTCCTAAGCAAGAGACATGGCTGTGTTGGCAAGCCTCCTCTGCTCGGTCGCAACTGCCACGAGCTGAACACGCTGCTCCCGTACCTCCCGGATGGCCGCTAGCCGCTGTGCCTGCTGCTCCTAAGCCTCTCGAAGCCGCAGGTACTCCGCCCAGATGCCGGCCAAGCCAGACATCCAAGGCCCATGAGGGAACCCAAGGCCGTGGTATCCACGCGTGCACTCCCTCAACCGGTGTCGAAGCTCCTCCGGGGAAGGCAGAGGGTCACCCCCTACATAGCCCTGGGTGCACTGCAGTAAGGCTACACAAACACTGGCTTCCAGCAGCGGCTCCGGTGGGGAAACAGATATAGGCCACTCAACCTCCAGCTCGAGGGAAGAGTGACCCATCTCAGCCAGCACCCCAGAAGGACCTGCACAATCCCACCAAATAGTAAACAGGTCAACAATGATCAGGGTCTCTCTATGACAAGATAAGGTGGAAAACCTAACAAAGGCCCTGACTCTTACCTGATGTAGCTCCTGCCGCGATTGTGACTTCCCCGCTCGGGGTCGGTGAAGGCAACCTCTCCTCCACCCCGGTAGTGTCCTCTGCCGGAGTCGGAGAGGGTAGGGACTCCCCTGCTACCCGATCCTCCCCAATTACCATTGGAGTGACGGAAGACTCCTCCTGACCCTCCTCGGCGGGAGCCAGCGCGCGCTCCTCCTCAGTCTCCAGTCTTGGACATAACACAAAAATGTCAGCACTCTGCCATAAACTCTGTATCAAAACTAATGCGGAGACAAGGAGAAGCCGCATATACCTTCCAGCGCCGCCTCCATCTCGGTAGCCCCGGTAGAAGAGGCCTCAGAGGAAGAAGAAGAACTCGAGCTCGAGCTCTCATCAGTCTCCATCGTGGCGCTGCCGCCCTTTGAAGAACCAGACGAGCTCCCTGATGAACCCTCAGCTGCGGGCAAATCAAGGGCCATCTATACATCAAGAAGTTAGATCAGGCTATCATCAAGTCCAGCCTCACATAAAGATAGCTCCCTAATCAAAGGTGCTAGGGAAGAAGCTCACCAGTCGGGGCGTCTCCTTCAGAAACCCCCTCAATATCAATGAGCTCCTCGTCACCCTCAGCAGTATCTACGACGGGAGGCTCGTCTCCTGATAGCCGGCCCGTGTCCCGAGGAAGCTCTCCTTCCTCCAGGGGGAAGAAGTACCTGCAATCCATCCCAGTCAAGGCTCAGCACGGGTGGGAAAGTCAAATAATCCACCCTGAAACAATTAAGCGCTCAGCTACATACCTGACGGTCCCACACTAGAGGACTCCACCAGCCCCACAGTACAGGCCGACACTATGGTCGGCAAAGGTGGGAGAGGCACCCCCGTCAGCAGCGGCAGTTGTCTACCCAACGGGTCCTCAACGGTGGCTGAGGACACGAAGGTCACCGGTTCGGGCTCATCTCTGATGGATGGCAGGGCCACTGTCGGCCTGGCAGTCGCCAACTCCCAGATCATCTCCAGGGACGCCGCCGCATCTTCACCTGCCAAACCGGTAACATAAATCAAGTCAATAATTTTGGCTTGCTAAAAAGGGGGCTCAACAGCAACAAGAAGGCCCCCTCGATGGCGGTCGGACACTCACCCTGATGACTGCTAGCCACCGTAGACCCTGGCTCGTTGGCCTGGCCAGGCACTTCACCATGTGTCCCAGCAGGGGCCTCGGCCCCCGGTGCCTCTGCCCTCCCTGCATAATCCGGAGAGTCACAACAAATAATCAGAGGCAAACCAAAGTTGCGGCATACGCCCAAGACTTGAAACTCTTACCTGCGCGGGCTCCTCCCGCGGCTGTCCATGACTCAAAGTCGAGGAAGTCCTCTATATTGGGGAAAGGATCGCTCATCAGGCGCTTAAGCTCCTCCATGTCAACCTTCCCTCCGGCTTCCTCTTCACGTGGGGGATCTGCATCTCGAGGGGGCAAGAAAGTTGCCTCCGCACCAGCCACCTGCGGAGCTACAACAGACAGACGAGTCCAACAAAATAGGATTAGTTAATCATCTGGGCTAAACCAGATAAAAACAAAGGGGTGAGGGTTGACACTCACTCAAGACCGTCTCCTCCTCAACTCGCTCTCCAGTCTGGGGTCCCTCAGATGACCCACCAGTCTCAACCGCGGCACTCGCCACACGGGGGCGCTTCCTCTAAGGTCGCAGGCCTCCGTCCCCATTCCCTGAGGATGTTCCCGTGGAGGGCTGATCCCCCTCCGCCGCAGAACCTGCTGACAAACACAGCAATATACAACATCTCAGTTCTGTATCCAAGAATTACAGAATGGAAGAAAGAGAACAGACTAAGGGAGGAAAGCCGAACCTGAAGCCCCAAAGGGGGTCAATGGTAGGGGCACCAGCTGCTCTATCCCTATTGCCAGGGCTCGGGCCGCCATCGTCACGGCCTCCCGAATGTCCTGTGGGGTGTGGACGCACTCAATCTAGGACACAAACTCCACGGGTCCAGCTGACCCAACCGCATGGGCGATGTGTCACCTCTAGTCATCGACCGATGTATCGGCAAAGCTCCCGTGTGGGAGCTCCCTGTCCAACGACCCCCTGCCCCGGATGCCACAATCCACCAAGAAATGAGTCCACCAAGCCCTAGGTGCCCTCGGTCGAGACACCTTCACGTCGGTCGCTGTCGCCGATGCTCGTCCCAGAGGCTTTAGTCCCCCTCCGTTGCTTCGGCTCCCAAGAGATGAACCCCAGCCACTCCGGGGCCACTGTGCCGCAATCCGCTCGACCTCTCAGTGGATCCGAGCAACATGGGTCCTCAATTACCCCTCATCTAGTGCAACGGGAGGCAGATCCTCCATCAGTAGGTGACTCTCCTCCGCCTTCCTAATCGCAGAGGCCTTCTGTCGGTAGAGGTGACTGTGCCCGAACCACCACCGGGCGTAGTGCACGTCAAATCATCCCCGATGACCCTGCTCCGGCATCAGGAGTCGCTTCGGCTCCTGACGACAGTAGAAATCCCACCAGGCCGCTGCAAGAAGGTGGGTGTCCTTGCCCTTATACAGTTTGCCTGTCAGATGGAACTCCCTGTTCGGCAGAATCCCCTGGTCGTACCCGAAGTTTCTGGCAAAGCGATGTGGGTAGTACGGCTCCAGGAAGCTCGTCGCCGACCGGTGCAATGCCAACACGGCTACTCGAGTGCTCAGTATCCACTCAGTCCATGGTCTCGCATCGGCAGTCCCCTGGCTAGGGTGGGCGCTGCTCGCCCCTCCACCTGAAGCCCCCAGAAAGAGGCCAGAGTCCCTCGCTGCACTGTCAAAGGGCAGTCCCTCCTCGTCCCGAGCGGGCAGGTAACAAAGGGCCCTCCTGGCCCCCTCAAGCTGCTCCTCTGTGTCGCCATCCGGCTGCCCAGTAAAGCTGAACAAAAGTGGTGCCGTCGGGTTCGCCATAGTACCCCGCGTCACCAGTCCCAGGAATAGTAACCCGGCCCACACACTAAGGTAGTGGGTCGGCAGAAGTATACTCCTCTCCCTCGGCGCTGAGTGTGCTGCCAGAACTCCAAGCCCCTAGTAGATGTTGGCCAGGGCAGCAGGAGCTAGAGCCAACTGCCTACCCTCAGCCAACAAGCAAGCCGGTCACAACAACTCGGCTCTCAACAGCCCGTCCTCCCCGTGAGGAACTACAAAAGTCACCAGCCAATATGCCAGATACGCTGAAAGATATGTCACATCTGGCAGACCATGGGGATTCCACCCCTCCCGTGGCGCATATACATATCTGGAGTACGTCCGAAAGCATAGCTTCACCTCCGTGTACTCCTCCCATGGAGTCTGGTCCCTGGCAAACTCCTGGTAAAAGCAAAATGGCCCATTGTAAAAGTGACGGACCCAAACATTCAGTGGAACCCGGGGAGTTTGAGCAGCTCTCTCTCTCTCCCCGCCAGAGCTAAATCTCTCCAAGCCTTTAACAGATACCGATAACTGTAAGGCACTCGGTATCTACCCAGTCCATCGGTGTGACTATGGTGGAGGTCATCTAGAACCACGTCCTCATATCCCTCGCCGACAACTGGCAAGCCAGAGATCCTAGACAAAGTCCACAAGTCGAGATTGGTCTCCCCCTCTACTGTTGCCACCGTTTTCCAACGACGGTTGAAATGCTCCAACAAGCCCTGCAGTAATCCAATATAGCATGGGTACGCGTACAGGGCGACAGTCACCACGTACCTAATCCCCGCTCGATCCACCAACACCCGGTAATAGTGGACAATTCTTATCAACCACTCTGTGGCACCCTGGCGATAGTAATGCGACGAGATCACTATCCAGCTGCCATACCAGATAGTGACGGTCTGCCGCATGATCCCGTTCAGCATACTGTGGTCATCGTAGCCCTCTCCAGCATACTGCACACCAGCGGGCTCCAACACCAATCCAGCAATCCCCTCTGTCTCTGTGCGATGGTGCCCATGCAGATCCCAACTAGCAGGGCCAATCGGCCCGACCCTGACTCCAGACTGCTCCGCCATGCCGAAGAACCCCAGGCACTCGATGCTGGGAAACTGGCGCTGCCTCCAATAGTCCTCCGAAAAGCTCGGGTAGCTGTAGAAAGCGGTGCCAAGCAGGCAGTCCCTGCCAATTAGAATGGCCCTCTCAAGCTGGCGGCAAGCTCCCGGAATCTGTGAGTCGCCCTCCTCCGGGCCAGGAGGGACATAGCTGCGGATGAACTCAAGTAGGTGACGATCAAGGGAAAACTCCAATGGATAGCCCCCGCTCCGGTCATAACTATATAAGTCACCCGCCTCAAGAATTCGGGCCACCTCCACGGCCCCTGCTCCAGCTATCTGCTCACCAATCGGACCCTCCGCCACAACTAGATGGCCCCGGTCCAATTGCTCTATACCAGCCACGGTGATCACAGGTGCATCTAAAGGGCACATCGATCGATCAGTCCGCTGCACCCAGAGATCCTCCTCCCGAGCTAGCCGCCTCGGGACCCGCCGATCTCTGTCGAAGCGTGCCATAGCTGCAAGACAAGGCACCCGGAAAAAGAGTCAGCATATCAGAAAATCCATATGTGCAACACAGCAAAATAAAGACATATGAAGCGTCAAAATACAACTACAACAACTTGGAAAGAGGATCTCACGGGCTGTATGCCCTCGTCCTCGCCTCCGACGCACACCCCGTGGGGGGCATTTGTTATACCCAGACTATTTCCCAGCCAAAACGACAAGGAATAAGGGTTCGGGCATTTCCCTGAACACCTTCAAGGCACAGGCTACCTAGCCCTTTATACAACCTTAAAGGCCCCCACAAGGGTCCCGACCAACTCGCCATGACGCGCGGCGGCACAAACAAGTGTTCGGGGTCAATCCCGGCCACTCTCATACGGGCTTTGCCCGCGTTCTATATGGCCGCCCGGGATCACCCGGGGGCGTCTCGACGTTATGCCACGCCACGTGGCATCTAACAAAATAGTCGCAGGCCCACTCCGAGACTCTTCATTCAACCCTCCAAGGTCAAAGGGAGACCCGAGCAAGTCAACCACATGCTTTGGAGGCCCACAGCATGTACATACAGCTCACACACGTGTGTTCGGCATTTTTCCGAACACCTTGTGGGCATGTATATTTCAACCCTTCTACACAAGACCACGGGCCACCCCATGGCTCCAGCACGCTAATGGGGTCCTACAATGATCCCTTAGTAAGTCGGGGCCACCCCTAACCCTCAGACACGTGGCAACATGACACTCAACCTTAGCTCTCGGGCCAACCCGAGGCTACCCTGCCAACCCGCCGTACAACGTGGCACGTAGCACGAGGTAAGGCCCATGG
Organism: Amorphophallus konjac; assembly: GCA_022559845.1. Taxonomy (NCBI): domain Eukaryota; kingdom Viridiplantae; phylum Streptophyta; class Magnoliopsida; order Alismatales; family Araceae; genus Amorphophallus; species Amorphophallus konjac. Next base: position 107,094,810 of record CM040126.1, on the reverse strand, counting down.
GCCCAAAATACCTCTTCCCAACCCCTACGGACTTCTACCCTTGGCCCGAGGCTAAATCCAAGACCCGTCGGCCACTTACGCGGCTCGTTTGGCAACCCGGGGTGTGTCGGGCATTTACCCGAACACCTTGCGAGCGGCTACTCCGACTCAAAGAACAACGGCCCCACGGGCCCATGTCAGCCTCCCGAAGGTCAAAGTCCGTCAAAGGACGTCCCCAGGCAACACAAGAAGACCCCCGGGGGCCATCCCTCGGGGTTACGGCCGGCCCGGGGCCAGTTCACCCCGGGGGCATGGCCGTGCGCCCCAGGGAGGGCGAACTCCCTGGGGGCCGCGCCCTCCCTCCAGCCAGGTGGTCCCACGACCCCACTCAGTCCCGGTTCATCTAATTATGGTCCTACGATGCGATTTGTGTGCCGTACCAGTCCGAGAAGGTGACAAGTGGACGCGGGAGCGCAAAGCAACAACACGCCGGGATCCCGCACGTCGGCGCGCACACAAGTCTCCACAAGCTGCCACGTATCCTTCACCCACTTGTCCTTTTATTACTTAGCCAAATTAAAGAAGAAAAAGTGATGAGGACATCTCCCGGCATTCCCTATGGCACGAGGCGACTCCGACTTCGTGACCCCTTGGAGATGTGGTCCTCATGGCTATCTTTATTTGTTGCTTATGTAGTTTCTTTATTTGAGTCATATCATGTGTAATTTTCCTTTATTTGAGTCCATTATCTAGGTCTTAGAGTTAATTATCCAAGTCTTGAGTCATTTGGACCCTTAGTTGAGGACATTGGGCCCAGTTAGTGGGCTTGGCCCATGGGCGCCCCCCCCTGTCTCTTGGTCTTTTGCATTTATGCACTTTGTTAGGGGGTTTTGTGCAAATGGTCCAACTCTATATAAGGACCCCCCCCTCTCCCATTTGTAGGAACTTTTGATGAATTGAAAAATTAAACCCTCAAGTATTCTCTCTCCCTCTCTCTATAGTTCTCTCTCTCTCTCTCACTACTTCTCCCTCTCTCTCTCTAAATTTCGAAATCCCCTCTCTCTCCTCCCTAATCACCCTTCTTTAAGACCCCTCCCCCTTCCCTATACACTCATTCAATTCCCCCTCCAACCCCTAGGTGGAAACCCCTTCTCCTAGGCACCCTTTCATCTTCCCAGGCACCCTTTCACCTTCCCAAGGCCACTCCCCACCCTTCCCAAGCCATATTCCTCCACCCAAGACCCCTTTCCCCTCTCCAAGGGACCCCTTCACCTCCCTAGGTCGTCCATCCCCTTCCCCTCCCTCCTAGGGTCGCACCCCCCTCCATCTCCACCCACATACACCACCACCACCTTAGCCTCCCCTCCACAAGACAACTCCCGCCCACAAGCAGATCCTGGTCCGAAGTTGCAGCTCGTTTTCCAACCTGTTCCAGGCAGAATCGGCGACCAAGTTCTTCATCAAAGTGGTTGGTCTACGGGTCCTCTTCGCAAGAGAGTTGGAATCGTGTCGATCCGAGTTTGTGGCCGCCCACAGGAGACTTTCTTTCCTGACTGCGCAGAGGAGACCTGGCAGCGACCTGAAGCAGTTTGAGGCAGCAACCACGACCACTTCTTGAAGGATCCAGGCTCCAGGGTCTTCATCAAAGTTCTCCATCGTCAAGTCAGTTTCCAGGATCAGAAGCCGGAGCTGCGTTTGGAGGTTGGTAGACGAAGTTACGAATTTTCTTCTCCGAACAGTCATTTCTGCCTCCCTTCAGTCCCCTCCGACCAGTCCCCCTTCAACGGGACCTCCCAGTCTCCATCGGTGTCAGAACGCAACAAGACCAACTCTGCTGAAAAATAGTCTTTCCCACGGTTCCAACGCCACCCGCCATTTGCAAATCGAAGCTCGGGAGTGCTCGTGACCCCTCCGGCAATCCACTGCTGAAGTTCAGGCCGCATGTGGACCAGAACCTGAGCCATTGTTCTTCCCTCTGCCACGCCCGGTACCAACAGCAGAATAAATCAATAAAATTCCACGAAGTTCGGCATCCAGCTACAAAAAGAACCCCACTGGTCTCAACATCAGAAAAAATCAGGAGCTCAATCTGCGTCCTCTACACCGACTGTCTGTCAGCAGAACCAGCAAGGAGGGTGATTCTTCCATTGGGCCCATTGCCCGCCGTCCCACCTCGTTTCCCCTCCCCGCCTGGCCGGCTTACCACCCCTCCCTGCGTGGAGGTAAATTTTGGTTGTAACAATTTAACCCCCACCCCGAGGTCACCCCTCCTGCGTGAGGCGTAGTTGTGTAACTTAATTAATCCGCAGGTCAAGCTACCTCGCCGCGGCGTTCGGGTGCATACCCACGCCTCCCGGCGCGCCCGTCGTCTCCGGCCGGGATCGGTGTCTTCACACCGATCAGGTAAGCGCTGAACCCTCCTGGATAATATCCTTGCTCCTTTAGTATTGCATACTATTGCTCGTCGGCGGAAAGGGAGAGCTCGATCTTGAATGTGTTTGTGCCCGTGTGCGCCACCGTGGCAAGTGAAAGAGAGTGCCACAAAATCCCCACGCCCTAGCGTGCTGGCCCGCCCATAAATTGGGTATCCCAGGCCCATTAGGGGTCAGCCACAAGCCCACCATCCGGTGGAGACCTTAGGGTCCCACCCCGGACCCTCACCCTCATCACTCGGGCCCACCGGGTGCGCGTGTGCGTCGTGTGAGATAGGCCGCACGGTGAGCCGAATTGAGAGCTTGTATGCTTGTGGATGCATAGGTCTAAGGGTCATTATCATCCTAGGTAGACCGTGTCACATCAAATGGTATCAGAGCAAGTTTTAGACTTGTCTCTACTAAGTCTAGTCCTAGGGCGCATTGTCATCTAGTTCATGAATCATGGCTACCACATACCCATCCCACTCGGCCCACTACCGGGATCCGATCAACCCAATACTTTGGGACATTATTCGAGATGAGGGTGTTACCTTTGATGGGTCGCATGCTAGTGATTACCTCAAGTGGGAGGCTGCAATGGAAAGGAACTTTGAGAGGAATCGGGTATACGGACACACAAGAGTTTGTAGGGCCAAGGGACAAATTCGGGGTCAAGCCAAGATAGAATTGGAACACATAGAGGCCATAAGAAGGATTGAGAGGCAAGAGCCCATTCACTCGTGGGAAGAGATGACGAGAGAACTTAGGAAAATCTACATTCCAGAACCCTCCTACTCTTCCTACTCACACACCCCTAGCCCGAGGAGCACCACCACTACTCAATCCCAACCCGGCCAACTTAAGACCATCCATAGGACTCCGCCCCCACCACCCCTAACCGATCCCCTGTCCACATTTCGCCACCAACTCCTCTCCCTTAGAACCCAACTGTCCCAACTACCCACCCCTCCACCTAGGCCCCCAAAGACCACCACCCTCCAACCCACAAATCCCTACCAAACCCCTCCACCCCAAAGAGTTGAGAAAGTGATTGAAGTTCATGAAGCTCCCCTTGAATGGGAGGAAGAATTTGAGGCACAATGCCAAGAGTCAAGTCAGGAAAACCCAATCCCCACCAACCTTCCCCAACTAAAACTCACTTCCATAACCCTCACCGTTCAAACCCAAGTGGATCCCGTGCCCACCCCTCCACCTAGGCCCGCACCGGTCACCACCCCGCAACTCACTATTCCCCATGAGACCCATACTCCCCAAACCCCCGTAGCCCCTACTACTACCCCTCCATTATCCCCTATAAGGGATGCCCCACCCAAGATCGACCAATCCAACTGTCTTCACCCAACCCACCTTCCACTTCCAACTACAAACCTACCCCAACCTAGACTCCCACTACCTCCACTTCCAACCCCAACCCAATTCCGACCTTGCTCATCACCTTGGGGGCGCCATGCACCTACCATCACCACCCCACCCCGAACATACTCTCTCACCTCTTTGGAGGAGGAACCCATACCCGACCCCAAAGTGGTGAACACCCCGGACCCAATTCCCAACATGGAGACCACACATGTCCAAATTGAAGAAAAAAACTCACATGGTAACCTTCACCCTACACCACCCTCTCTAGATGGGACCGAGCTTATTTTAGGAGAGACCCTTGTTAGCTGGTTGATGGGTAGCCCAATTAGAGAGATAATGGCCCATGCCTACCCTCCCATGGAACAACACCTCCCCATAGTCCCTCTCTCCTCTTATCACACCACTATCCAATCCTCCTATGAGGTTGAGAGTTGGGATGACCTTCTTAAGGGCCTAGCATGGCAAATAGAGTTGACCGACATGTTGGCCACAATGGCTGACCAACCTAGGAGCATTGACCTCCTACATCTATGTGTCGGATCCATCACCACAGCTTACACTGTAGGTTGCTACACTAGCGACCTCCTTCTAATCCTCCCTACACCGGATGAGCCTGCTGCTCTCCATGAATTAGAATTGCTTATCTCGGGTAGAGTGTCAAACCATCCCTTCCTGGCTGATCCACCCACCAAAGACTTCGGCCCAATTATTTCTTTAGAGAAGGATGACTCACCGCTACATGAGGACCTGGAGTTCCTCTCCCTAGGGGACCCTTACCATGACCCCTTTGACCCCTTCCTATGGGAGTCTAGACCCCCATGCAACCCACCCCCCTTACCCACCACCCACCCTTTCCTACCCTCACCCACCTTAATAGACCAGGCCCACTCTATTTTCCCAGACCCATTTGACCCCTATGAGAGGAAACTCCCACACCAAGCCATACACATTAGGGATGCCATTTGGGAAGGAATGCATGTGTCTAGACACACCACACCGCTTGACATGATTCATGAGTCGGGTCCATTCATTCAAATCACCCACATGACATGTAAGAAGTATGAGTGGTCTATGTACGGATGTAATGGCCCACCCTCGTTCGTCGCAAGTCTTAGGCATGAGAGAAATATTCAAGGAAGTTCGGGTTCCCCGGTAATTATCACCACCATGCATGATAGATCCATCTATGGTTGTCCTGGCCCACCTAGGTCTATTAGGGCCTACATGGCATTGCATGATAGGTCCCTTTATGGGTTTTCCGGGTCTTCCATCCCCACCCCCTTTGACAAGACGCATAAGCCTCCTAGGTCTACCAAAGTCTGTGTAGCACCACTGCATGATAGGTCCACTTTTGGTTGTCCAGGACCCCCATTATCTCCTAGTGAGTCAACATCCACAAAGATACATGAAAACATCCGCAAGCATATAGGCAAAAGCAATGAGGCTTACAAAAGGCAGGCCGATGCTCATCGTCGTCACTATGAATACCAAGTGGGAGACCATGTGATGGTGAGAACGGAGCGGCTCCTCCCAGGGCCCGCCTCCAAATTGAGGACACGGGGTTTGGGACCCTTTCGGGTTCTAAGACGGGTTGGTACCAATGCTTATGAGCTCGACTTACCTAAGGGCTTTGGGGTTCACCCCACTTTCAATGTGGCGGATCTGGTTCGCTATAAGGGCCCCACGGTGGAACCCAGTCAGGATCTCGAGCCTTTACCCCCCCTTGTGAGTGACCCTCCCGGAGCGAAACTACCACCCCGATTGAGAGGCCGACTTGAGCAAGTGGAGGCAATACTGGATGAGCAGAGCACACTTACCAGGAACAGGGTCTACCAGCGCTACCTCGTGAGGTGGAAAGGCCGTTCCCCGACCGAGGATGCTTGGGTAAGCCGAGAGGACTTGATGCGCCTAGACCCGGACCTGCTGGTGCAGTACGAGAGCCGATTGGACCCCTACTCGACGGGGTCGAGTTCTCCCCACCCCGGGGGATTTGATGAGGACATCTCCCGGCATTCCCTATGGCACGAGGCGACTCCGACTTCGTGACCCCTTGGAGATGTGGTCCTCATGGCTATCTTTATTTGTTGCTTATGTAGTTTCTTTATTTGAGTCATATCATGTGTAATTTTCCTTTATTTGAGTCCATTATCTAGGTCTTAGAGTTAATTATCCAAGTCTTGAGTCATTTGGACCCTTAGTTGAGGACATTGGGCCCAGTTAGTGGGCTTGGCCCATGGGCGCCCCCCCCTGTCTCTTGGTCTTTTGCATTTATGCACTTTGTTAGGGGGTTTTGTGCAAATGGTCCAACTCTATATAAGGACCCCCCCCTCTCCCATTTGTAGGAACTTTTGATGAATTGAAAAATTAAACCCTCAAGTATTCTCTCTCCCTCTCTCTATAGTTCTCTCTCTCTCTCTCACTACTTCTCCCTCTCTCTCTCTAAATTTCGAAATCCCCTCTCTCTCCTCCCTAATCACCCTTCTTTAAGACCCCTCCCCCTTCCCTATACACTCATTCAATTCCCCCTCCAACCCCTAGGTGGAAACCCCTTCTCCTAGGCACCCTTTCATCTTCCCAGGCACCCTTTCACCTTCCCAAGGCCACTCCCCACCCTTCCCAAGCCATATTCCTCCACCCAAGACCCCTTTCCCCTCTCCAAGGGACCCCTTCACCTCCCTAGGTCGTCCATCCCCTTCCCCTCCCTCCTAGGGTCGCACCCCCCTCCATCTCCACCCACATACACCACCACCACCTTAGCCTCCCCTCCACAAGACAACTCCCGCCCACAAGCAGATCCTGGTCCGAAGTTGCAGCTCGTTTTCCAACCTGTTCCAGGCAGAATCGGCGACCAAGTTCTTCATCAAAGTGGTTGGTCTACGGGTCCTCTTCGCAAGAGAGTTGGAATCGTGTCGATCCGAGTTTGTGGCCGCCCACAGGAGACTTTCTTTCCTGACTGCGCAGAGGAGACCTGGCAGCGACCTGAAGCAGTTTGAGGCAGCAACCACGACCACTTCTTGAAGGATCCAGGCTCCAGGGTCTTCATCAAAGTTCTCCATCGTCAAGTCAGTTTCCAGGATCAGAAGCCGGAGCTGCGTTTGGAGGTTGGTAGACGAAGTTACGAATTTTCTTCTCCGAACAGTCATTTCTGCCTCCCTTCAGTCCCCTCCGACCAGTCCCCCTTCAACGGGACCTCCCAGTCTCCATCGGTGTCAGAACGCAACAAGACCAACTCTGCTGAAAAATAGTCTTTCCCACGGTTCCAACGCCACCCGCCATTTGCAAATCGAAGCTCGGGAGTGCTCGTGACCCCTCCGGCAATCCACTGCTGAAGTTCAGGCCGCATGTGGACCAGAACCTGAGCCATTGTTCTTCCCTCTGCCACGCCCGGTACCAACAGCAGAATAAATCAATAAAATTCCACGAAGTTCGGCATCCAGCTACAAAAAGAACCCCACTGGTCTCAACATCAGAAAAAATCAGGAGCTCAATCTGCGTCCTCTACACCGACTGTCTGTCAGCAGAACCAGCAAGGAGGGTGATTCTTCCATTGGGCCCATTGCCCGCCGTCCCACCTCGTTTCCCCTCCCCGCCTGGCCGGCTTACCACCCCTCCCTGCGTGGAGGTAAATTTTGGTTGTAACAATTTAACCCCCACCCCGAGGTCACCCCTCCTGCGTGAGGCGTAGTTGTGTAACTTAATTAATCCGCAGGTCAAGCTACCTCGCCGCGGCGTTCGGGTGCATACCCACGCCTCCCGGCGCGCCCGTCGTCTCCGGCCGGGATCGGTGTCTTCACACCGATCAGGTAAGCGCTGAACCCTCCTGGATAATATCCTTGCTCCTTTAGTATTGCATACTATTGCTCGTCGGCGGAAAGGGAGAGCTCGATCTTGAATGTGTTTGTGCCCGTGTGCGCCACCGTGGCAAGTGAAAGAGAGTGCCACAAAATCCCCACGCCCTAGCGTGCTGGCCCGCCCATAAATTGGGTATCCCAGGCCCATTAGGGGTCAGCCACAAGCCCACCATCCGGTGGAGACCTTAGGGTCCCACCCCGGACCCTCACCCTCATCACTCGGGCCCACCGGGTGCGCGTGTGCGTCGTGTGAGATAGGCCGCACGGTGAGCCGAATTGAGAGCTTGTATGCTTGTGGATGCATAGGTCTAAGGGTCATTATCATCCTAGGTAGACCGTGTCACATCAAAAAGGCAAAAAAATGGGATTTTATAGGGTGGGGACCCCCCCCCCTCTCCTTGGATCGAACCGCCTAAACCCCCCCTGGGGGGGTTTAGGCGGACCAGCCAGGCCCCCCTGGCTGGTCCGCATAAACCCCGATTCAATCAAAAAAAATATTTCTTTCAAAAAAAGAAAAAACCCAACCCGCCTAAACCCTTGGGGGTTTAGGCGGACCAGCCAGGGCCCCCTGGATGGTCCGCGTAAACCCCCATCCGAGGGGGGTTTACACGGACCAGCCAGGGCCCCCTAGCTGGTCCGCGTTAACCCCTTCCCCTCTCTCTCTCTCAGCCCGTAACCCAAGCACTATTCCAGTCGGTTTACGCGGACCAGCTCACCCCCCCTGGCCGGTCTGCGTAAACCCCTTGTGACCCTTCATCTTCCCCTATAAAAACCCCTTAGGGGCTCAAGGGGTAAGGGAATTGTGGTGTCCCGGACTGTTTTGACGAAGATTCTGAATGAAATGTCATGATTTCGTGTTCAATGAATTTGCATGTATACATGATTGATGAATGATTGCTTTGAATGAAAACTTGCATGATTGAGCTTCATTGATATACATATTTGATGAAAGGTGAGGTTGATGAATTTCAAACCTTAATGCTTGATTTGTAAGAATGCTCAATTTGAAGAAGGCTGATACGAATCAACTTGATTGACTGTTGGCGTGAGCTATTGTTGATTGAGCACGAACGATGGATATAACTAATGAGTGAATAGGTCATTCGGTAAATCGTAAAATGAATGGATGTTTCAAATGTGAAAGAATCTCAATTGTTAAGTTGAGTTGTTAATTTGAATGGGAAATTAAATGCAGGACAATTGTGAAGCTTGTCACTCAATCTTTCAAGGCCAAGGTATGAATACTTGTCTATTTGGATCGTGTGTGAATGGACTGATCCAGGTAAAAAATCATGCTTAATCATGTTCATGTGTGATGTATGAACTCCCTTGATCTACTTTGATACATGTGTTTGATTCATTAAAGTTTCAATTACAATTACTGAAGTTTTGCTGCTATCAGTAAAAGTGTCGACCTCTGGGGTCGACACTTATTTGTGGAGTCTCTACCTTCGTTGAGTTTTAGGACGCTTGCAGATTGTGTCGACCCAAGGGGTCGACACTTTCACCAGGTGTCTGTTGTTTTGTCAAGGTAGAACTCTCGTGAAAAAGTGTCGACCCTGAAGGTCGACACTTTCAGGTAAGTTTATTCATTTCTGTGAAAACAGAATGTTCGTGAAAAAGTGTCGACCTCAGGTGTCGACACTTTTCATCACGAATGTTTTGTTCTGTTAACCGGCCAGAACACTTCGTAAGAAGTGTCGACCCCATGGGTCGACACTCGTATCGCGATTTTGTTCTTATATATGTTCTGGCAGAACATTAAAGAAAAAGGGTCGACCTCATGGGTCGACACTTTTTCTGAACATTTGAACACGGTTTTCCGGATCTGTTTCGAAGCCTATTAAGGAGGATCCAAATGGCATGGCTTTTTTCCCTAATGGCCGGCGTCCTTTACTCTATGTATGTGGTGTGAAGGGGGTTTAGTGAGGGCTCTTGTGTCTTTTGGGGGGTCAAACCCCCTTGTATATAGCCGCCCCCCTTCCTTCCAATCGCAAGACCCTTGAGCTTCTAACGTAGGATTTTTGCCTTGCAGGAGAAGAAGGTGCTCCCATCTGTGGAGGTGAAGGAGAGCTGTGCCAAGTGTGGAAGCCGAGGAATCCACTCAAGGAGAAGAAAATGAACTAAACTACAGACTATCAAGCGACTAAAAATTAAGAAGGATCATGAAACGTGCCAATATGAGGAAAGAGCATGCGTAGGATGCTAAAGGGATGTGATCGCCAGAGGGGTTACCTCAACGAAATGAAATGATCGCGTGTACCTTGTATTGAGCACGGAGATTGTGAATCCTTGAGAGCGGGAAATGGCAGGTTGCTTCTTCCTCCCCCTTCGGCCGGCCGACGGAGAAGGCTTTCCTCAGGTACCCTTGCAAAACAACGACAAACAAGTAACGAGTGGATCAGAAAGATGAAGGTGCAGTATTCAAATTCTAACGACGCAAGTAACGAAATGATGGCAAGACACACACCTGGTTGGTGTTGTCTTTTAAACCCCTCTCGGACATGAGTAGGAGGAAAATGATTATGATGAGTAGCAATTATTCCGACGTAGAAACCGGAAGACACTCCCTCATAAAATGGGGGGCGTAGAAGATATGATATGATGAATGCAAGATAACTAGGAAAGAAGAGGAGAGAATGGCTTATTGGATGGTCGATGGCGAGATCCGACGGAGCTTCGGCAACGTAGGGACGACGAGGTAGCGCGGCGGGCGAAGGCGGCCTCTCTCCTGCGAGCACGGGCACCTGAGGATCCGGCAGGACTTCCCCTACAAAACACCCACGGGTTAGGAATAGAATCTGGCAGCCTCTCGGCGCTCTTTTTTCGACCTCCGAACTGAGGGGGGTAGGCCTCTATTTATAGAGGTCGGGAGGATGGGGGTGTCCAGAGGCCTGGACGCCTCCATAACTTGGATTTTCTTCAAACGACAGACTGAGCGACGGTCAGTCGATGGTCGGGGGTCGCCCGTGAGCTATTTGATGGAGGCGTCCAGGGGCCTGGACGCCTCCATAACTTAGATTTTCTTCACACGACAGACTGAGCAACGGTCAGTCGATGGCCGGGGGTCGCCCATGAGCTGGTTGATGGAGGCGTCCTGGGGCCTGGACGCTTCCATAACTTGGATTTTATTCAAACGACATGCTGAGCAACGGTCAGTCGATGGCCTGGGGTCGCCCGTGAGCTGGTTGATGGAGGCGTCCAGGGGCCTGGACGCTTCCATAACTTGGATTTTATTCAAACGACAGGCTGAGCAACGGTCAGTCGATGGCCGGGGGTCGCCCGTGAGCTGGTTGATGAAGGCGTCCAGGGGCCTGGACGCTTCCATAACTTGGATTTTATTCAAACGACAGGCTGAGCAATGGTCAGTCGATAGCCGGGGGTCGCCCGTGAGCTGGTTGTTGGAGGCGTCCAGGGGCCTGGATGCTTCCATAACTTGGATTTTATTCAAACGACAGGCTGAGCAACGGTCAGTCGATGGCCCGAGGTCGCCCGTGAGCTGGTTGATGGAGGCGTCCAGGGGCCTGGACGCCTCCATGAAATTATATATTTTTTTTTGTTCAATCTTATATATATATTTTTTGTCATTATTTTGTATTGATGGAGGCGTCCAGGAGCCTGGATGCCTCCATGATGACCCCCGGATTCCCCCGAAAAGGGCGTCGGCAGTCGTCCGTTAGGCATTTCCCTGGTCCCAGCAACTTCTGATGCATGCGATTGATGTTGATGCCGTTCGAATGCCGCATGATTTCTACAACGAGGCGGTTTCCGGATGCCGGAGGAGCGTTACGCTACTCGCCCAGAAGATGAGAGAAGACTCAAAGATAGGAAACACTCAAGTGATTCAAAATGCGGAAGCCGCTGCGGGGCGTTGCGTGGTAATATGAGATTTTCTCAGGGGACGTCAGGAATAGCGTGTCTACAGCTGCCCCGCCTTGGCGTCTGCTTTGCAAGGGAGTGACACGTAATGGAATGGTATCGAAGTGGAGTGAAATGGAGTGGCAATGGACTGATAAGTTGATGCCAAGGTGTGATGAGACACGCTTTTGACATCACTGTTTGGAATCTTTCCTGTAGTTTCAATGAGGCGACCTTGAAGAAGGTCTTTCAAATTTGACGATTGTTTGGACGAAAATCAAATAAGGGAGGGTGAGATGTGCGCTCAGGCACGAAAATAAAGGAGACCAACTTCTCGGTGTGGAAGTACTTGGGTCATAAACCTGCAGGTTTCACCTTTGGGGAGCGGTTACCAGCCAATGTGGAAGTGCTGCGGCCAAGGTGGGTCAAACAAGATAAAAAGCAAAGGAATATCTGAGGGTCTGCCCAAACAAGGGTCTCGTTTGGAAGGGCAGCGTAGGGCTGTTTCAAGGAAACTCGGTATTTCATTCAGAATGGAATATCTCATATTTGTAAGAATTGAAGCACAACGGCTTTCGCAATCGAATCACTTGAATGATCTTCCGCAATAGACTCAAAGTCCTACATGAATGCATGCTGGGTTTAAAGAAAAATTTAAAACAAACTAGAATAGAAAATAGCCAAGGATAATATTGTCAACTCGTTAAGAATGGGTCAGGATACCGATCCAGTGAGCTGATACTGAGCTGGGGCCCATTTATCCACGCACCGACTCACTGAATGGAACCGTCGTTCCCACGCTATCACCAGTTAACGGCCTATCCGTATAACCCAAATTCTTCTAGAATCATCACTGTTTTTGTTGAAGGGGAACTCAAATCCCAGATTCGTTCGGGTCGCAAGGTCCTTGACGTGTTCTAATAGCGTAAATATCATATAGTATGATGCATGACACGGGGGACCAAACACTGAAGGATGGTATACACGATAGGGCGAAAAACGTCCGTTGGTAAAACCTGCACAGACCATCATAGATTAAATTCATCAGAAAGCAGCAAAAATATAACAGAATCGTGCCACAGTACAAGGATAAAACACTGACGACTTGACCACTCATGTGACACGTCCCGTCCCGTAGCACCTCTCCTTTCCTATAAGTACCTCCCTTAGGCTAGTTTATTCAAATGTACCAAGGGGAGTTTTGAAAGTTCAGGAGGATGAGAAGAGGAGGGTCCAGGGATTTCAGGATGGAAGGAGAGTCTTCCCGCGTTATGAAGAGGGGCAGGCCTAGCAGGGAGATCAGGTGACTTTCTGACCTCGAGGGTCATCTGAGTGGGATGATCCAGTCGCATATGGTAAGTTGATTTATTTCAAATTTACTGCATGGACTCTCTTCTCACTTTCCTTCCTTTCTCTTCTTCTTTCCAGCCGTATCCACTCTTTCCGGGCCCGAGGAAGTTTTCCAAACTGCCATGGCTTTCAGAGCTAACTTCCAACATCTCCATTGGCATGAGGGCTATACTCTCGAAGTGGCATCTTCAGGGGCTCCTTATTCACGCCAAACACTACGAGAGAATCCGCATGGACTGGGCGGCTATGGGCGCATTAGTGGAGATCTGGCATCCCCAGACCCACACTTTCATCTTCCCGACGTTCAAGGCGACCATTCTCCTCGAGGAGGTGGAACTTCTGCTCGGATTGAAGAAATTCAAGAGTGACGGGAAGGTGAAGGCTATGCGGATGCTGACCCGGGGGACTTCCAAGAGCGTCCTTGGAAGCTTCTTGCCACCTAACGCAGCCAGAAAGGTCCGTACTCAAAAGGGAATTGATTTGCAAAGGCTCGCGGAGTGGGTTATGGATGCCCTGAGAGGGTCACCAGACGATAACTATTTGGAAGGAATCATGAAAGAGTTCACCATTTGCCTGGTGGGCGCTCTCTTGTTCCCTCATACCGACAACATAGTGGAAGAAACCCAACTGAGTGCTATCTGCGGGATCTGGAGTGGAAAGAGGGTGGGACCCGCCGTCCTTGCCTACCTTTACAGCGGTCTTACCGCCTCGAGCATGGGTATGCCTCCTTTTGGTTGCGCACTTGTTCTGAATTGCTGGGTCGATTTGTACTTCAAATTCGACCACCGTGAGGGGATGCCGACTACTTCAAAGCTTTTCCAACAAAGCCCCCTTTATCACATAGCCGATGTGTTAGGCTTCGGTGGCACTGTGGCGAACCGTGTTTCGTGACTGAAGAAACGGGAAGACTGGCGGTCTCACTTTCGAACCATGACACAAAGCTTCTTCACTTGCGCACTGGCATGTCTACTCTCACTCGAACTCCTCATGAGGTCTTCTCCCGAAGTTGAACTCTAACTGATCGGCGTGACTGAGTTTGTCCTTTACAACGTGCATCAGTGTTGCCTCCAGATCGGCATTCCACGCCACTCGTTTCCACCACTGACTGGCATCGTCCCTTTAAAGAAGAGGGAGTTGGGTACGGAAGCGGATGCGAAGGTAGCGAAGGCCGTTAAAGCACCCTAGAAGACAAGTGTTGCGGGAAAGGCCTTAGCACACGTGGGGGAAGAATGTGAGCTATGGAGAGCTTATGTAACCGAACTGGGGAAGTTAAGGCCTAAGGCGCCTAAGCCCCTGATGTAGCCTGCTCTGCTTTCTGATGGAATAAAATCTGGCATTTGGCATTTTGGACCATTGTTCCCTTAATTATTATTTTTTATGATTTTTATTTTTTCTTTTTCTTTTGTGTTTTCTCTCTCCCCCTTTTTGTGTTCTCCTTTCTATATATATATACATTTTTATATGCTTAAATGGGGGCGTCCAGGGGTCTGGAAGCCCCTAGTTTTTTGAAAAATTTTTGAAATTTTTTTGTTCTTTTTGTGGGGGCGTCCAGGGGTCTGGACGCCCCTATCTTTTCTTTTTTATTTTTTTTATTTTTTTATTTTGTTTGATGTGGGGGCGTCCAGGCGCCTGGACGCCCCTATATTTTCTTTTTCAATTTTTTTAAATTTTTTAGTTGTGGGAGCGTCCAGGCGCTTGGACGCCCCTATGTTTTTTTGAATTTTTTAATAAAATAAAAATGTGGGGGCGTCCAGGCGCCTGGACGCCCCAAATCCTGGTGATTTTCTATATAAAGGGGGTCTCACCCCCTGTTCTCTTCTACTATTCATTATAACGACCCATTTCCAGTTCCCAATGGAGCAAGAAGGCCCGAGCCAGGGTGGAGAGAGGCGGAAACGACGGGCTCGTCGTCCGAGGAGGTCGAGGGATCATGCAGAGGAGGCTGCCGTGGGAGAGGAGATTGCCGCGGAAGAGGAGATCGCCGAGGAAGAGGAGGCGCCTCCTTTGGCCGTGGAGGGTGCTGCGGGTGCTGGCGACGCCGGAGAGGATGAGCACGACCCGGTAAGCCCCTCAGAACTGCAATTCGTTGGTTTAATAGGCTAAACAGGCGGGCGAGAGATGGTGTGGAGAAGGCCGGTGAGTGGGGGAAGGAGGCGTCCAGAGGCCAGGACGCTTCCAACTTTTCTTTTTATTTTATTTTATTATTATTATTTTTTGAGTTATTACGTAAATAATAAAATTAAATTAAAAATAAGGAGGCGTCCAATTAAGTGGATGCCTTCATGATAATATATATTATTTTTTATTTGTTTTTGTTTGTTAAAATAAAATAAAGGAAGTAAAATGAAAGCGTCCAGGGGGGTGGACGCCTTTAAATATATATATATATATATATATATATATTTAAAATAAATAATAAATAAATAAATATTATATACAGTGTTGTTGTTTATTATTATCCATGATGCTGATGTGTTTCTTTTTTTATTTATTTTTTGTGGTGTGCAGGGCGTGATGAAGAGCCGGATCAGCTGGTCCCTGGTGGTGGCAGCGTACCGTGGGCTGCCGAACTTTCAGAGGGCGCGGGTGAACGCCATGGGTTTTGGAGCTTTTCTGCGGATCGAGCCCTTCCAACTCGACCTTCCTCTCATCCAGGTGTTGAGGGAGCGATGGCACCCGTCGAGCCGGGCGTTTCTGATGCCCTGGGGGCACATGGTGCCGACACTAGAGGATGTGACTTGGATCACCGGGCTACGAGTTGACGGAGAGGCAGTCAGCGGGGTCACTTACCCCGATTACCGAGAGAGTGCCCTGGACCTACTGTGGCTAGAGACGAGCACGACTGACAGAGACAGCAGGGTAGTCGGCCGAGTGGAGATTATGGAGGCGCTCAGATTTGGTGACCCACGCCAGCGGGTTAGCGAGACTGGAGTGGAGTTTCTGGTACAATTAGAGGGAGACGCTCGTGCAGCTTTCACCCAGGACCCGGGCGAGCGGGAGCTGGTGGATCTAGACCTCCGGAGGTTCCTCTTCTTCTTCCTGGGCCGCCTCCTGCTGGGGACGAAGGGTGACGGCATCCACTGCCGCTTCCTCAGGATACTAGCGGATCTGGACAGAGTGGGGAACTATGCGTGGGGAGCGGCTCTACTTGCCCATTTGATCGCCGATCTCTCCCAGACTTCAGAGAGGGAGACGACAGTCAGCGGCTTCGCACCTTTTCTCCAGGTAAACACTTTATTTATGCATTTTACCGTAGTTAAATATGCAATTATTCATGCTAATGATGGATGCAGGTGTGGAGCTACTACTACTTCCCGATGGGAAGAGCCAGACAGGGGAACAGGAGAGCCGTGCCTCTGGCGCGTCAGTGGAGACCGGTCATGGTCGCGGCACCCCACGGCTACCAGCTGGCATCGCTTTGTTGGGAGCTGAGCGAGTACCCCGAGGCTATGGTATGATGCGTATGATTTTTTTGGTATTTTTACGCATGTGACTTAATTGAGCGAAATAGCAACTAACATGATGCATGTATGGTGATGCAGGTGGTGTGGAGGCCCTACCTGGGCATGGCCGATGCCGGCCAGCCTTGGGTTGTAGCGGGTCATCCTCGTTTTGGGCGGGACGTGTGGGTTCATTGCCTGAACGAGATCGAGCCGCTCCGGCTTAGGCTGGTTATGAGGACGTTGGGATTAGCCCAGGAGTGGGTTGACGTAGACGAGCCGGTCCGTGTCAGGAAGAAGACCAAGGGGAAGGCAAAGATCGTGGACTGGCATACGTGATTCCCTACACAGTACCAGGACTGGCAGCAGGGTGTGGTCCCAGTGGTGTCCCATGTACCGGACAGCACCGATTACATGAGACGGTATCGAGCCACGTACGGGGAGCGTCTCTTCCTTGGTGGTGCGGCAGGGGTAAGCGTGAAATGAAAAATGTTTCCCCTTTTTATATGTATATGCATGTGACACTAATTTATATGAAATGTAGGATGCTCGTGATAACATGATTGCCGACCTGCGGGCCCAGCTGGCAGACGCCAGGCGGCAGTTGGTGGCCATCCGACAGGAGTTGGAGATCCTGGTGAGTCTATGTAATGCATTTTTTTTTGTGTGACTCGGATTTTGATGCTTGCCTCTGACTGTCATTTGCTTTGTGTTTCAGCGGGCCCACCAGACAACGACAGCCGGGATGGCTGGTGGAGCGGGTTCCAGTTCGTGGGGCCCTCCTTCAGAGGTTTCTACCCTTCAGGAGCAGTTGGCGTACGCGGTGGCCCGGGCTGAGGAGGCCGAGCGTGATCGCGCGGCTCGAGTGAGTCCTGCTTGACCCTGACTTCTTTCCAGTTGCTCTTCTTCTTTCACTGCTCTCTTACGGTGCATGTGGGTTTTGGCAGGTGGCCGAGATTCGAGAGACCCTGGCCCGTGCTGTTCGTGCCGAGCAGGAGCGCGACGCCTGGGCGGCAGAGCGTGACGCCCGGGTTGCGGAGCTGGAGGAGGAGTGGCGACGGGAGGCTGAGGAGCTCCCTCGCGACGTGCGGGATTTGCGTTTTGCCCTCGAGCTGTCGAGGAGAGAGGCGATGCGGGAGAGAGAGGAGAGGGAGAGAGAGGACAGAGAGAGAGAGAGAGGGAGGACAGAGAGAGAGAGGGAGGACAGGAGGGCGGA
The DNA here is from genome assembly GCA_022559845.1 of Amorphophallus konjac. Taxonomy (NCBI): domain Eukaryota; kingdom Viridiplantae; phylum Streptophyta; class Magnoliopsida; order Alismatales; family Araceae; genus Amorphophallus; species Amorphophallus konjac. Next base: position 107,077,322 of record CM040126.1, on the reverse strand, counting down.
GCGACTGCGAGAACGGGACGAGAGGAGGGCTCTGGAGGCCCAGCTGACGGAGCTCCGATTGTATCTTGGCACGGCGGAGGGGAGGCTTCGGGAGAGCGAGGAGCGGTATCAGAGGGCGAAGGAGCGCGGGGCGTGACTTCGTCAGTCTGGTTCTTTCTCCATGGGTAGCTTTCTGGTTTCTTCGGCCGAGGAGCGTCGCCGAGCCTTCGAGGCTGGCGTGCCACCACAGGGTGAGGCGAGCACAGCCTCTCAGAGTTCGCGGAGGCCCCCTAGGGATCCCCGTCAGAGGAGGGAGGAGAGACATGATCAGGAGGGTGGTAGCGAGAGTTGGAGAGTTACTTGTACACTCCACCTTCCTCACTTTATGATGTATAACTGACTATTTGCTTATGTGCAATGAAACGGTTCCTTTTGTCGTGTGCACTTTCCCTTTTCCACGCTTATTCTTTTGCACCGAGTTGTTTCGAGGCACGCTTCACAAGACCTTGCCCTGAAAGGCAAGGAATTACATTCTGCATAGAGGGATCATGTTTCTTTTCTTCTCGTTTTGGGCGCGTCCAGGCGCGAGGACGCGTCGTAACTTTTGAATCCAATTTAAAGCGCGAGGCGGCCTTTCTCCTTTCGTGCCTTGCCCGTAAACGAACCCGCCTCTTTCCGAGATTTGCTCGTCTTCGTCTTCTTCCATCGATGGAGTTCGGTGGGCCAGATCGTGGCGAGGGGAGAGAGGGGCGAGGGACTCCTCGCCCGAGGAGGGATGCGCCCGAGCATGGAGAGGCGTCGACGGAAGTGGAAGGGCCTTTTAGAGCACTCGTGGGACCCGAGGGGCCCGATGGCACAGAAGGAGGCGAACGCGGCTGGGTGAGTGCTTCGGTTCCCACCTCTATGACTTGTTTGGAGTTTGGAGCGAGTGGTGTGGGAGTGGAAGGGGTTTGGCGAGGGCGGCACTCACATGATGGGTGCGTCCTCGATAGGGGACGCGTTCTCGTTAACTGACGGGGGACCTCCCTCTTTGATGCAGGGTACGGTGAGAATCCCGGGCTTGGCTGACGAGTGGGCGAGCGCGGATGAGCTGAGCCGTGTTAGGAAGGAGAGTCGCGGCAAGGCGAAGCTTGAGGACCAGCACGTACATTCCCCTGGACAACAAGGGAGCGCACCGGTGTAGGGCAGTGGCGGCCTCCTGCAGCAGCGGAGGGGGGACCGAGCGGGGGCTCCTCAGCTTGGGAGACGGACGGAGGTGACAATAGGGCCTCAAAATTTTTATTTTTGCCATGAAATTCCAGATTTTAACCAACGGCCGTTGTCTATCTATTTTTTACGTACTCAGCAGGAAACGATGGTAGGGATGGCTGGCGGATCATCCTCCAATCCTCAGACTCATTTTCTGGAGATCGCCTCCCTCCAGGAGCAACTTGCCAGTGCGGTGGCCCGCGCGGTTCGTGCTGAAGAGGAGCGTGATGCCTAGGCCGCAGCTGTGGCAGAGCTGCAACGTCGAGGTGAGGGGAGGCCCTCTCCAGACATTATGGAGTTGAGGGTCCTTCTCCAGGTGACGAGGAGGAAGGCAGAGAGAGAGAGAGGAGAGAAGGGCCGAACGACAGCGAGACCAAGCCGAGAAGAAGGCCTTGGAGGCCCAAGTGAGGGAGCTCCAGCTAGGCCTTCAGGTTATGGCGCAAAGGTTAGGAGCGATGGAGACACGCTACGAGAGAGCGCGAGAGTTAGGGGCGCTACTTCGCCGGTCCGGACGCTTTTCTGCTGGTGGCTTCCTCGCCACGCCAGAGGAGGAGCAGCGAGCCCCTGCTGTGGAGCAGGTGCCACGAGGCGAGGCGAGCGCTGCACGGGGGTCCAGGAGGCTTTCGAGGGATCCTCACCTCGGGGGAGAGGAGAGGGATGCCTAGAGGGATGAGCATGAAGATGATGTCAAGAGTTGGCGAGTCAATGGACCCGCCTCCTCTCTATGATTGTAATGTTTGTCATAGCTTATGTAAACTTATGAGTGATTTGATTTTCTGTTGTTTGTTTATTTTCTTGCGCGTCCCTTCTTCCCTACGCTTCTTTGTACTATTCTCATGTGATGTGTCTGCCAACATCCTGCCCTAGACGGAGGATGGCATCTTGCTGCGACTATTCTTTCACGGGAATCTGTCGTCAAGGTCAA